>JAKCOX010000011.1:13163076-13795192 GCA_022605575.1 Laterallus jamaicensis coturniculus
AAGACCCATTTGTAACATTTTGCATAAATTCTGGTTGAAATTGGTTTCTTTCTCTTGCAGGATTCCTCTCAGGGGAACTCCATCTTCCAGATCAACATGATAAAGTACATAAAGGAGAAATACCCCAATCTACAAGTTATTGGAGGAAACGGTAGGCGTGTATTGGAGACTGCTCTTGTCCTTAGACATGGAGGGAGCTGCAGGGACAGGAAGGAAACGGTTATCTTGGGAAATGTCTGTGAACCTTAAGGTGGTTTCTGGCTTGTGGAGCAGAGCAGGACCACTCTGCAGACATGGGGCAGTACTCTGCTCTGGAACCTTTGCGGCAGAGTCTGCTACAGCCTTCTGTAGCCTGTTGCTCCTCTGCCTCTTTTACACACCAGCTTAGCTTTTTGGCTAACAGTAATAACGAGTATTTGCTTAATTTGGATATCTGATGGAGGAGTTTTTCCCTGCCTCTGGGCAACAGCTGGTGCTGGTGCAGTACTGGTGCTGCTGTTAGTCTGTGCTCTGCCCTCCCTACCTGGCCCGAAGAGCACTTGGCACCACACAGTGAGCTCTGCTCCTTCAGCCTGCGGGTGTGAGCATGCTGCAGCTTGCACGGCCCCTGTCTTCTCACCTGCTGGGGACAGCTGGGGCAGAAACTTGCTGCAGCTCTTGGGGTGGACAGCCAGGCCCTGTGCTGGCACAGTGTACAGCTGGTGCCCTGGGTAGGGGATGTTTGCAGCCACAGGGGAAGCACCAGGGCAGAGCAGCATCGCGTGCAAAACTGCTTGTGTCTCTTCAAACCAGTTTCTGCTCCCCACAGTTGTGACTGCTGCTCAGGCCAAGAACCTCATTGACGCAGGGGTCGATGCCCTGAGAGTCGGGATGGGCAGTGGCTCCATCTGCATCACACAGGAAGGTGAGAGAGATTGGCTGTCTCTTAAGTAAGCCAAAGACTTAATAGAGATTCCCTGCTGAAAGAGCAGCATAGCTGGGATGGATTTCTCCCGCTGTAAGGGCAGTGTCCAGCAGCAAGCCACCTTTCAGCCCCTCCGTCCGTTCTCATCACCCAGGTCACACCTCTGGGGTGGCAGCAGCAGCAAAGGCACTTCCCAGTACTGACCGAGACCACGTAGAGCCGGTGTGGCATGTGGGGCTTTGCCTAAGGTTGCTGGCTTGGTGTGGGATGGGTTGGTGGGCAGTTCTGTGGGGAGAGGGGCTTACTGGATCCCCAGTGCCGAGGGGTGAAGTGCACCAGGCTGGCTGCTCTCCCCATTCCTGCCAGCAGCAGTGTGTGTGGTGCTTTGACTATTGGTCTGCTGGGCTCGGTACCTTCCAGGCAGAAATGGGATTTCTGGCCGTTGTCTCTGCAGTTAGCAGGAGGTTGTGTGGGGCAGAGGCTGTGTCATCCTTAGGGAAAAGGCTGAGAGTGGCATCCCCAGGGCCTGGGGAACAGCTGCTCTGAGGGAGGGCTCAGTCCTCATGTTTTGAGCCTGGCAGGTGAGGTACAGAGGTGGTGCAGGGCAGCAGCCCACCAGCACAGCCCCCGCTCTGCTTTTGCTCCTTGGTCCTTGCAGTGGGAGACAGCCAAGGGGCAGTGATGGCTGATGGTGCTGCACCAGCTCTGCTGATCCCAGCATGGAGCTCTGGACCCAGGCTGCGTTCCAGCTTTGCCTGCCACAGGGGCACTGGCTGCATGGGGTTCCCACTCAGGGTGACCTTTTTAGGGATGTTGTGGTGTTCTTGGGCTGAGGCATCTGTAGCTGGAGCAGAACAAGGAGGCACGTGTCCTACTCTGGCTCTGCAGCAGAGGACCTGGGGTGACATCTCCAGAGGGTGCCTCTCGCGGCTGCTGTGGGAGGTGGAGTTGGGTGCTGGTTTTGGGGAAGGAGCAGAGGTAGAATGTGGTGCTTCACAGGAGATGTAATTGCAAAACTTAGTAACTGCAGCTCCCCAGGTTTTTGGCTGTTGTAGGACAAGAACTCTGGCTCTTTGGGATGGGGGGTCACCTCTGTGGATGGGTGCTAGGGTAGGGTGAGCATGTGCCGTGCACAGCTGGGCCTGGCTGGCTTGGATCTGGCCACTGGCTTGGCTCGGATTAGGAAGGGTTTGCTAGGTCAGCTCTGTCCCACACCGTAAGCTCTACCTGGTAGCAGGTCACTGCTGGGGTCCTTTGTTCTGCTGCTGTTCTTCTGTCTCTAAAATGTGTGTGTTTGTTTTTGTTTAGCTGCTCCAAAGATCCCTCCAGACCTAAAGTCCCACAGCCCCAAATGCCCTTCTACTGTCACGGGCACCTATAGTAAGTCACTTGCCCTGTTCCCGACCCTAATTATGTGTCTTGAAGCAGGATCCTGATTTGGCTGCACATGGCCCTACTGCTTGTTTGAGAATAATTTAGCTGTAGATGCACTTGGGGTTTTGTGGCTTTGGATACTGGTTTTGAATTGGAAATGGAAGCTGAGAAGCCTTTCTGAATTCCTAAAGCAGGGTCTGAATTGTCAGAGCTGAGGGGGGCACTCAGGCTTGCCTGCCCTCCACTCCAAAATCCAGTTCAGGAGCCTGACTGAGCTTTCTGGCTGCATCTGATGGATCTCTAGCTGGGCACAGGCCATCAAATCCAGCCAGGAGGTAATCCTTGAGCAGTCCCCCATCCTGCTCTAAGTCTGGCCCCAGTTGTGGGGAAGTTGTGCACTGGCCAAGCTTCGCTTGGAGCTCCTCCCCTGGGGCTCGAGGGACTGAACTGCCTGTGCTCACCGTGGCAGCTGTACCAGAGCCACATCTTTCCCCACTGAGGCCTGACCCTCGTGTGGAGAGAAAAGGCTCTTCAGCAGGGTGCAGCTTTGTCTGCTCTGAACTCCTCCGATGCCGTTGCCGCCCAAGGTGAGCCTTGGATTGTGCCTTTTCTCCTAGTTTTTGAGTTTTTTTCTGTTGAAGATCCTGGAAGGTTTTCTCTAGTGGATGATCTCATAGGGCCACCCTCTGCTGATACCCTAAACCAGACAAACCCTGGCCCCGAGCACACAGCGAGTGTGCTCTGAACCCTGCTTTGGGAGCCTGTGCTCTGAGGCTGTGGCGCGGGGCACTGGGACAGTCGGATGTGCGATGCTCCCAGGGGCCCTGAGCCAAGCTCTTCCTTAAAGGGCTGGTCTCCGTGGTCGCTGAGGGTGCCACAGGTCCTGCACTGTCTGTGGCATGATCCCATAAACCCTCCAAAATCAGGTGCTGTTCCATGCAGTGCTTTGCAGCTGCAGCGTGGCCTTTAGCAGCACGGTACCGGGTGAGACCATCTCTTTAAGAATAACGGCATTCATGTTACAGCTGGCAGACTCTCCCTGGCTGGCTGAGCCCTAGCTTATCACTAAGTTTTGATCGATTAAAATCAGTTCTTTCATGATCTCGACCTGGAGTCTGGCTTCCCTTTCCCAGCAGCGGCTGTTGAGCCCTGGGAGCGGAGCAGCTCCAGGCTCCCGGCCTCGGCAAACCTCTGCCAGGGATGTGCGCTGCCAGGCAGGCTAAACCACTCCTGGAGTTCACGCTCTGTAGTACTAACCCTGCATGCTCATAATCCCACCTGGTGTCTTGGACTAACTGTGACTGGAGAAAAGGCTTCCCATTAATGGTGGGGAAGGGAAGTCTCCCTTGGAGAAGCTGATCTCAGCATACTTGCATGCCTGCAGCTGGCAGATGTGTTATGAGACGTACCCTGTGCTGGTTTTCCCCTCGCACAGCAGGAAACCTCTCACTGCTGGTGACCAGGAAGGGCAGGTAAATCCAAGGCTGATGACTCCCTTCCCATGGGGCAGCTAAACTTGACAGAACCCTTGCAGCATTGCAGGGCAGGAGAGTAAATGATTTCCTAAAAGCTATCAAATCATCCTGCTTGTTTCCTTTTCCACTGCTGCATGTGTGTGTGTGTGTGCAGGTGTGTACATACATCTCTCTATATGTGTATATATATACATATATATATACACATAGCCGCAGCTCTCTCACAGCTGCCTTTCTACACAAATCACATTGTAGAGCTGCTGGGTACACAAAGAAGGGGTCTGGCACCGCTAGGAGGGAGCGAGTGAGCGGTGGGATGTGGCTGTGTGCCAGGGATGCTCTGGAGAGGGGCTTTTGGAATCTGCTCCGCTTCCTTCCCCAGCTCCCCTCACGTCTGCTGTGCACTGAGACGAGCTGTGAGTCTTGGCTGATCCCAGGCGTTTGGCCAAAAAGCCCCAGTCCCAAGTTCTCACACAGCTTTTTGGAGTCAAGGGCTGCAAGGATGTCCCAGCAGGCTTCTCTCAGGCATCCGCTTCTCTCACAACTCAGCCTAGGGAAGGAGCATCCGGGGACTCGTGCGTTCCGAGTGCTGGAGCATGTGTGTGCTGGAAGCCTGAAGGGCCTGCTGGGGAGGGAACGTGCTGCCCCGTGGGAGCTGACCCTCCCTCTGCTCTCTCCCGCAGTGCTGGCGTGCGGCCGCCCCCAGGCCACAGCGGTGTACAAGGTGTCTGAGTACGCCAGGAGATTCGGCGTCCCGGTGATTGCGGACGGAGGGATCCAGACGGTTGGGCACATCGCCAAGGCCCTCGCGCTCGGGGCCTCCACGGGTGAGCTGTGCTTCAGGCGTGTTGCAGGGAGCTGTGGGGATGTACTGTCAGTGTCGGGGTGCAGGGGGGTCCAGCATGGAGCTGTGCCCAGGGACCCCAAGGGGCTTTACAGCCTCCCTGCTGCTGACCTGCTGCCCTTGATCTCTCGTGCCAGTGATGATGGGCTCTCTACTGGCTGCCACCACGGAGGCCCCAGGGGAGTACTTCTTCTCGGATGGAATTAGGCTGAAGAAATACCGTGGCATGGGCTCGCTAGATGCCATGGACAAGAACTTGGGCAGCCAGAACCGGTACTTCAGGTAAGAGGTGGCGCTTTGGGGCAGTGGATCAAGTTTTGGGGCTCCTTGGTTTCACAGACCTCCTTGATTTGTGTCCCCACGCAGCGAGACGGACAAGATCAAAGTGGCCCAGGGGGTCTCCGGTGCAGTGCAGGACAAGGGCTCTATCCACAAGTTCATTCCATACCTGATTGCCGGGATCCAGCATTCCTGCCAGGATATTGGTGCCAAGAGCCTGACACAAGTCCGGTGAGTGCTTCTCCTAGCTTGTGCCAGTTGGAGCCCCTGGCAAAGCTGTACCTGCTGTGCTGTGTTCAGCATGGCCTTGCTCTAGCCCTTCCCCTCGTCTCCAGTGGGCACTGTCACAGACTGACAGTCTTGGAGCTGTGGAAGCAGCACCTCCTGTGATCTGTTCTGCTGGCTGGGTGGGAAATGTTGAGGTTACCTTAACTCTGCCTGGCTTTTGGGAGCACAGCAAAGACTGTTCTGGCCACAGCTGGAGGAGCTGGTGTCCCTACTCCTCACTGTGCCAGCAGAATGTGTACCAAAGTGCTGCCTTCCCTGGCCTCTGGCTGGCACCTGACAGTGTCCTTCCCCCTCAGAGCCATGATGTACTCAGGAGAGCTGAAGTTTGAGAAGAGGACAACATCTGCCCAGGTGGAAGGAGGCGTGCACGGTCTCCACTCGTAAGTGCTGCTGGCAGGAGCCCTGTCTCCCTGGGGTTGTTTTTTTGGGGGAGGGAGGTAGTTAAGTGCTGCTGGCTTGTGCCACCACGCTGCTCGTTCACCCTCTGCTGCACAGCTGGGCTGAACCAGGGCCTGTTTTTGGCTGGAGCCAGCTGATCCCTGCCCCACCCTGGTCCAGCAGGCCAGGACATGTTCCCAGCTGTGCCTTTGTCCTCCCATGGGTCAGTTAAAGGGCTCTTGGCTTTGCACTCCCCTCTCAGGTATGAGAAGCGCCTCTTCTGAAGGAGATCTGCCTGTGTCTTGTCATCGTGCCACTCAGGCCTGTGCCGCCCCCCACGGGAGCTGCTCTTGCTGCAGAAGTGCCATTACTCTGTGGGCTGCCTGGAGCTCCCTGTGTCCCTTGGCTGCTTCATCACCATCTGAGGGTTCCCCCTGCCCCCCAGGACTGATCCTGGGCTGCCTTGCACATGTTGTCCGTGTTTTACAATAAAAGAGGAAAAGATGTGCAGCTGCGCCAGCCCCAAGCCCCTGTTCCTGTTCTGCCCTGGTGCTCTGCTCCCTGTACCCTCTGAGGAGCCAGTGATGGCTCCAGAAGGGATGGAGCCTGTGAGTGCGCTGGGGAGGGGACAGCCCCTTCTTGAGGCTGAGTGGGGTGTTTAATAAAACATCCCTCCCAGGAGCAGAAAGCAAGTGGCTGTTACAGGGGTGTTGGCTGCTGCTGAGAGCTGCCTGGTGCAGCAGCAGCCAGGCTGCTGCAGACCCTGTGCCCAGGCCAGCTGCTGCAGGGGCTTGTGTGAGCTCCTGCACACCTCTCACGGCCCCCCAGGGCTGCACTGCGGCTTACACACAGCCAGCCCTTGTACCTGTAGCCCCTCATGCCTGGTGCTCATTACTCTGCCTTCTCTTCCTTGTTCCTTCCTCAGAGCCTCCCATACCATGCCCCAAGCCAGCTGCCCAGCCCGTTGGGGGGTTGGTGCTGGTGTACAGATCCCTTGCTTGGGCTTCCTGTACTGCCTGATGAGCTGTAGGCTGTAGGCAGGGGACTGGAAGGGCACTGATGAGAGCTCAGGGTTTATAAAGGCAGTGGGCTTCACAGTCCTGCACACCTGAGCCCTGCACCCCTCCTGGGCACTGCCAGGCTTCCCATGCTTTTAACACAAAACTCCCACTCTGCAGCACAGCAACATCAAGTGAGATTTACTTGTGCTCAAACCAGAGCCTTGAGACATGTAATAGTAGACATTCATTTATGTAGCTGGCTCATTAAGCAGAGCTAGCCTGCAGTCTGCCTCAGGGCTGGGGACAGCAGCCACATCCTCCCTCTTTGGGCCTGTGCAGGTGGCAGAGTTGAGGGAACGAAGCTGGATGAGGTTTGTGTACCCCCCACCCCGTCCCCAGGAGCAGCACCCACAACACTGAGCCAGTGCAAAAGAGGGGGGGAACGGGGACAGACAGCACCCTTACATCCCCTCCTTGAGCTGTGACCTGCAGAGGGACAGGTGTGCACCTACTGCTGAACCAGGACCGACTGCAGTGTGAGGTGCCACAGGGGCAAGGGTGCTGTGGGATGGGGACAAAACCCCCCACGAGCACTGACTCACAGCCTCCCCCTGCCCCCAGCCTGCTCTGCAGGGCAGTGAGCACACACAGGCTGCTGACACGTTACAGCCCCGCGCTGCTGCGCATCAACCAACATACAATTGTCTTGTACTTCTCATTTATGTGTATTTTCCTTCTGGAGCCCCAAACGTGCCCTGGGGTGTGCAGTTCACACTGACAGCCTCCACCCTCTCCGAGGGTGATGGCTTCCTGCTGCCCAGGCACAGGGCTGCGGGTGCTGTGCTGCCAGCAATGCTCAGGCCTCGCACTGTGCCCTGCGGCCCCCAGCACAGAGCAGGGGAGCTGGGAAGCCAGGGCCTTTGGGGCAGAGCCAAGCCCACCCATTTCACAGCACCCTCCTGCGTGCAGGAGCCAGCAGCAGCCACAGCCAGGTGCCGATGGGCTAGTCCAAGGAGTTTCTCCGCCTGGAGTGGTGATGGCTGGGGCTCAAGGCAGGGGAGAGGAAGAGCTGCTCAGCTGGTGGTGGGCAGCACCTACACCCCCATGTAGGTGCCCCGCGGAGGGATGAGCCCAGCAGCTGCCACACGCTTTTCGCTTGTTAGGAAGTTGAAGGTTGCACAGGCGTTTGGCTGTGAAACAGAAGAGGCAGGGAGTGAAGCCCCAGGCAGGGGGAGCAGCTCCCCCTCCCACATGATGTCCTCCCTCCGGCCCTGTGGGGGGGCTCCCCATGGCCACCACTCTCCACTGGGGTGCTCCCCGTGCACACCCCTCCGCACACCCCTCCTCACCGTGTCCTGCACCTCCACAGCGATCCCGCACTCTCGCATCCGCTTCAGCACGGCGGGGTGGAGCCGCTCCACTCTGTCTCCCGTGCCCAGCACCAGGATCTCTGCAAGCGGGACACGACCCCGGGCCAAGGTGGGCTGGGCCGCACTCGGGCTGCCTCGGCCCGGGCCTGCCCTCCCTGCGGGGACCAGCAGCACCCCCCTTCTTCGGCCGCCCCGACAGGAGCCCGAATGAGGGGGAGGCCTGTCCCCTGTGCCCCCCCCTCCGTACCTATGTGTGGCTCCAGCAGCCGGAACAGCGACAGGCTCTCCAGCGAGATGTCCCTGTAGGAGCCGACCTGCGGGGCACCGAGAGCGCTGAGCGGGACCGGACCCCCCCCCCCGCCCCCGCCCCCGCCCCAGCCGGGCACTCACGTTCCACTGGAGGATGGCGCGGGGCAGGATGGCGCAGGGCCCCACCACCAGGTCCCCGCTGACGGTGAAGCCGCGGTTGGTGTAGCCCTCGATGAAAAAGGTGTCGGGGGACTCCGGCTGCAGCACCGTCAGCCGCGTCCGCTGGTAGAGCTCGTCGTCCGCCGGCGTGAGGCGGTGAGCCCGGCTGGGCGCCCTGCGGGGAAGGGCAGCGGCTCGGACGCGTGGGGCCGGCGGCTCCTGCCCGCGGCCAGCACCCCTATGACCGCACGGCGATCCCCCGCGCCCCGCCGCGGGGCCACGGGCCCGTCCCGGTACCGGTGTCCGTACCCGCCCACCGCCCGCCGCGCCGCCGGGCCCAGCCGCCTCAGAGCCGCCGCCGCCGCCATGGCCACGCCGCCGGAAGCGCCGCGCGCTATCCCGCCCCCCCCCTCCTCTCGCCGCGCTCCCTGGCGGTCGGCGCCGGCGCTCGGTCGGGGCCGGCGGGGGCGGGTCCGTACCGGGGCTCCCGCCTCCCGCCGGGGGAGGGACACAGGCGCAGCCGCCCCCGCCCACCCGGCCCCGGGCCCGCCCCGACCTGGTGCGCCCGGGGCGGGCTACGGCCAGCGCCGGAGCGAAACCGAAAGCGGTGGCGGGGCGGGGAGCGGCACGGCGGGTGTGGGGCGCCGGGGGCACCACGGGCTGAGCTGCTCCGGCGGCGCGGGGGAGGGGGGAGGGGAAGGGGTGCGTGAGTCTCGCCCGGGGCACCCCGATCCCCGCCGCCGGGAGGGCCGCGGACCGGCCCGGGCTGCTGCGCCGGAGGCTGCGGGGCGCGGAGGTGAGAGGGGAGCGGGTGGCTCCCGGTGTCGGGTCCCCGCCATCCCAGGGGCGGCCGGGCCGGGCCGGGCGGCGGGAGGGAGCGGGACCGGGAGTCGGCTGCGCTCCCGTACCGCAGCCGCGGGGCGCCGGTCCCGCCGGTGCCCCGGGATTGCCCCGCCTCCCTTGCCGTGCCCGCGGCACGGCTCTGCCCTGGTCCTGTGTCCTGGGCACAGTGTGCCCCGCTGCGAGACGGCTCTGCCAGCCGGGCTGAGCCCTCCCCCGATCTGCTGCTGTGGCTTCCCTGCCCCGAGTGCCGCAGGCTGCCAGTTCCTCTTCCCCCTCTCCGTGCCACACTCGGGGTGGCCGGTGGCAGTGGGTGGCCGGGGATCGGGAGGCTCAGGGGGTGCCCGGGGCATGGGAGCGGCATCCCCCACCCTTGTGCCACTCACCCAGGGCCAGTCAGAGCCCCGACCCTGCGGGGCTGTACCGGGAAGTTTCCCGGTGTCGGCGACGGGACCTTTCCCGACAGCATGCCATGTCGCGCCTGGGTGGGCAGGCGTCAGGCATCCCCAGCACCCCACAGACAGGTGCCCTTGGTCGCGGGCAGGGTCCCCCTTGGTGAGCACAGCATGAGCACGCGTGGAGCCGGTGGGGTTCCCCACACAGTTTCACTTCCCCCATGGCGGGTGCCCAAAGGCTTCCTCGCCAAGGGCCAGGCAGCGCGGCAGAGGCGCTGGCAGCAGCAGGTCTGTGCCGTGCTGCTGCTGGGCGCAGGTGCTGGGGCGGGTGCCCTCCCTCGGGGACGGCTCGGGTTTCCGGGCCCCATCGGGGGCTGCCGGGCTGGCACCAGATGCTCCAGCCCCACCGGGGCTTTGTTCGGAGCACTTTCCTTTTGGCTCGGCCGCACCACCCTCCTCCCTTGGCACCTGGCCTGCGGTGCAGGGGGAGCCTGAGGCACATCCCCAGCCTCTGCCGGCACCCCCAGCCATGACTGGCCTGGCTACAGCCCCCACGCAGCTCCTCTGCCCCGGTTGGTCCCTGGCGGTAAGTCACCCTTCTCCCCACCTCAGCCTGCCGGCCGCCCCGGGGTTGGGGTGGCATGGCGGTATCCCCTGGGCCCATCCCTCCATGGCGCCGGTGCGGGCAACGGAATCCCAAAAGCAGCTGTCCCCACTGCGCCCAGCTGCCCTGGGGTTTCGTTACCCGCGCTCCCGCCCCTGCCTCACCCCACACACCCCTCACCCTGTGGCTACTCCGGGCCAAGCACAAGGAAAGACTCCAGGCCCTCCATGGGGCTGGGGTGGCAAGTGGGGGCCCTACTGGGAGAAGGGAGGGTGCGGGGATAGGGGAATCAAAGGTGCCCAGCCTCACAGCTCAGTCCCCCACGCTGGAGCTGGGGGGGGTGCTTTCCAGCAGTCACTAAAAATAGCAGCTTGCTTCCTGGGGACTAACCACCCGGGTGAGTGTGCTGAGCAACAGCCCCAGTTGC
The DNA here is from genome assembly GCA_022605575.1 of Laterallus jamaicensis coturniculus. Taxonomy (NCBI): domain Eukaryota; kingdom Metazoa; phylum Chordata; class Aves; order Gruiformes; family Rallidae; genus Laterallus; species Laterallus jamaicensis. Next base: position 13,173,664 of record JAKCOX010000011.1, read on the forward strand.
CCACCACAGCGTGGATGTGGCCAGCGGCAGCGAGGCAGCACTGATCACGAGATGCTGCCTGAGCTTCCTGCCACCACCAGCCCACGCCGGCCTCTCCCTAGTGCTCCCAGCACCCCGGGGTCGGGTTGGGGCAAGCGGTGTCTGGGCAGAACCTGTCCCCCAGAGAGAGACAGCTTTGAAATGACACGATCACTCCCGCTGAGCAGGCAGCCAGAGAGCCATCGGGGATGTCGTGTCTGTCCAAAGCTCTTTCGGCGCCACCGGAAAGGGAACCCTGGTGCTCTAGGGAGGGGGATGGGTCCAGCCCAGACCCCTCTGAACAGCAACGCAAGGCCTGAGCTGGCACAGGTCCCTGCAGCTGGCCAGGAAGCAGTCCTGGGCAGCTCCTGCCCTGCAGACAGTCAGCAGTTGGTCTGGTGTGAGCAGCAATTCTCAGATCACCTCTTGGCTGTGGGTGGTGCAGGGAGCACCCCACCGGGGCACGGCCCCACGCTGCCCCCAACCTCGGGGACGCGGCCCTGACCCTGCCCCGGGGCTGTGGGCTCATGCTGGCCGTGGGATGCAACCCTAGGGCTCCAGAGCTGACCCTAGAGCCCGGACACAAGCTGCTGCGTTCTGGCAGAGCCCACACAATGGCCGTGCAGCCAGGAGCTACCTTCACCCCGTCCCCACCCCTCCCCTTCCCGTACACACAAACCTTGGAGGAACCGGTTTGGGCCCTACGGGCAGAGCAGTGGTGTGTGTGTTCCCCCCCCCCCGGGCCCTGCAGGGAGTGAAGGGCCGGGAGGGACGTCCCTAGTTCCCCAGGGGGATTTCAGCACTTTCTAGATACCTGCTCCCCAGCCAGGCCCTTGCGCCGTCCCCAGGTGGGAGCCGGCTCTGGCCGCAGCCTCAGAGGGGAGCAGCAGCCCCCGCTGCCAGCCTGCCCGCCCCATTCGGGGACCCAGGCAGCGGCGGGAGCCCCTGCTCTGCAAACCCACGCCTGAGGCACGGCTGCCACAGAGGCGCTCAGCGCTGGTAGATGCAATGGCAACCACAACGGTGTGATGCGTTTCCACCTGCTTCCTCCCGGCGCCGGGGAGCGGGACGCCTCGCCGGGCGGGAGGGCAGCTCCCCTCCCACACTTCTGGCCGGGTCCAGCGGAGCAGCCAGGGTCGGGGCAGCGAGCAGGCCGGGAGGGGAGCACGGTGAGGCAGGGAGCCCCGGTGGTTCCTCGCCCTTCCCCGAGCAGAGCCGAGCTGCGATGGCGACCCGCACCTTGCGGGGACTGCCGGGCTCCTCCTGCCCCTGCCCCGCCGAGCCCCGGGGGACGCAGCTCGCAGCCGGGGCTGCCGGGGCTCCTCCTGCCCGTGCCTGTGCCCCTGCCCCGCCGAGCCCCGGGGGACGCAGCTCGCAGCCGGGGCTGCCGTACGCCCCCCAGCCCGCCCCAAGGCCCCTGCCCGCGGCTGCCCAGCCTGCCGGAGAGCCCCGAACCGCCCCGAGGTTCCCACCCAGCAGCCCAGGGCTGGCCTGGGCCGTGCGGCCGGGCTGGGCTTAGCCGCCCGGGGGCGCCCCCGTTTCCTCCGCGGCTGCAGCGTCCGCCCGGGCCTGCCGAGCCCTGCATAACCCTGCCGAGCCCTGACTAACCCTACCGAGCCCTCCCTAGCCCTGCCTAACCCTGCCGAGCCCTGCTTAACCCTGCCGCTCCGCCGTGCGGGAAGCCGCAGTGACCCGCGCCCGACCCTGCCGGCGATCAGCCCCGCGGCCTCCCCTCAGGGCGCCGCCACTGGAGCCTGCGAGGGGCTGCCCCGCCCCTCCCCGAGGCCTTTGCGGAGGCTGACAGCCCCCCGGGCACACACAAGCCGGCGGCTCCTCCCGGCCCGCTACACCCATCATGGAGGCGCCGCGCCCGTTACCCCAAAGATGGCCGCCCCGTGCCGCCCGCCCGCGCCCAAGATGACCGCTAGGGGGCGCCGCGCCCAACATGGCGGCCACCTGCGAGCGCCGGTGGGGGGGCGAGCGGCCCGGTGATGTCACTTCCAGCCTGTGGCGGCGGAAGCCACGGCCGTGCTCGCATGGAGACGGACCTGGGCCAGGGCCGGCCGGGGGTGGCGGCGACGCTGCGGGCACTAAACGAAGCCCTGGGGCGGCCAGCGGCGCTCTGGGTGAAGGAGACCGGCGCCCGCAACCTGCGGCACCGCGACTTCCTGGCGCCGCGGGCCGCGCTGAGCGCCGCCTTTCCCGGCGGGCAGGTAGGCTGGGGGCGCGGGATGGGGGGGGGGCAGGAGGGACGGGGGGGGCAGGACAGAGGGGGGGGCAGGAGAGACGGGGGGGGGGCAGGAGGGACGGGGGGGACAGGAGAGATGGGGGGGGACAGGACACTCGGGGGGGGCAGGACGGGGGGGGACAGGAGGGACGGGGGGGGCAGGACGGGGGGGGGGCAGGAGGGGCGGGGGGGGCATGAGGGACGGGGGGGGGGCAGGAGAGATGGGGGGGGACAGGACACTCGGGGCGGGCAGGATGGGGGGGGACAGGAGGGACGGGGGGGGGCAGGAGGGACGGGGGGGGCAGGAGGGGCGGGGGGGGCATGAGGGACGGGGGGGGGCAGGAGACCGACTCCGCGCCTGTCTCGCCCGGCAGGTGCCCGATGACGTCGTGTCCGTCGTGACGTCACTCGGAGGCCCGGGAGTGCTGGCGGTGCGGGGCTGCCAGGAGACCCCGGCGGGGCTGGCGGTGCAGCTGCGGCGCCCCGAGACCTTCCGGCGCCTGCTGGCGCCCCCGCCCGGCCCGGCCCCCGCGGGGGAAGCCCCGGCGGCCCCGGGCTGCGCGGTGCTGCACTGCCCGGCGCTGCGCGGCCCCGGCGCCCTGCGGCCCCGCCACCTCCGCCCGCTCCTGCTGGCCGACCTGCTGGCGCAGCTGCTGCGCGCCCAGGGGTGAGCGAGCGACCGCCCGGCCCCCGCCTGCCCGCCCGGCCCCGCGCTGGAGCGCTCGCCTCTCGCTCTCTCTCTCGCAGGGTCCACGTCCGCCTGGTGCCGGCCCTGCCCGAGGGGAGCAGCCGGGAGGTCGTGCGGCAGCTCCGAGTCGACTGGCCCGAGGGCCGCGGCGGCCCGGACCTCCCCGGCGCCGTCTCGGCCTTGGAGCGGGCGCTGGGCCGCTGCCCCTGCGCTGCATCCTGCGGGCGGGGGCCGGGCGGGGCCGTCGCTGAGGTGCGCCTGAAGAGCTTCGTGCAGCAGCAGGGCTTGGCGGGCTATGACCCCAACCTCGATGTCCTCCTCGGTGAGCCCCGTGTCGCTGTCGGGGAGGCGATCAGCTGCCCCCGGGCCTCTTCTCGTCCTCCCCCCAGCTGCTTTCGCACAGTGCTAGGGCAGGGTTAGGTCCAAATGCCATCTCCTCCTGCTCCCTGCCTGCAGCGCAGCCAGGCTGGGGTGGGTCTGGGGTGCAGGATGGCAGGGGCAGGAGGTTGGTGGGCCCTAGCATCCCACTCTGAGTGTCTTTCCCTCTTTCAGTGACAGAGGAGAAGCTGCGGTGCCTGGCTGAGCTGCAGGAAGCTGTTCGGGAGTTCACGGTGAGTCGCCCTGTGACACTCTGTGCCCCCTGCTTTCCAGGGGTGGGTCTCTCTTTGTCATGGGATGGTGTTTTGAGCTCCTGCTGCACTCTGCTGCAGGCCTTGGGCCAGGGGAGCCGCTGCAGCATCGTGCATGTGGTGAGCTGTGAGGAGGAATTCCAGCAGCAACAGCTGGATCTGCTCTGGAGGATTTTGGATCCAGGAGCCCACACAGCTTGGCAGGTGAGGAACCTCCCACCGTCCTCACCATGGCCCCCAGCATCCTGTGCTGGCCAGCCTCCGTCAGTCCCCACAGCAAATGCTGAGGTCCAGCCTTGCCCTCTGCCCCCAGCGAAGATTCCCTTTCCCTTGGTGGCCCCTCTGGACCCTTGCCCAGGTGGTGGAACAGCCTCTCTGCCCTTGGGATTTTGGAGCTGAAGGAGGGGCGGGAGAAAGCTGCAGGGACACAGCCAGGACAGGGTTGGTTTTAGCCTGGTTCTCCCATGCTGCGTCTTGGTGAAGCTTCAGAGCCTTTGACCCCAGCCCCGGCCCCCCCCTCTGTCTCTCAGAAACACCTCGTCTGTGGCCCAGTGAAGGTGACAAACCCCTCGTCGCCCATCGAGGCAGCGCAGTACATCCAGTAAGTTGATGGGTAGCAAGGCACGTGCTGTGCTGCTCACCTGCCAAGGCTCCCCACACTGCCTGCCCCTGGGCACCCACGCTGCTGCGCTGAGCGAGCTGGTGGCACGTGGAGAATTCCGCCTCCAGCCCCTCCCTTTGGCTTTTCTGTGGCCTCGGGGCTGCTTTGAGAGGACTGGAGGTGCAGAATGGAGGCCACGGGACCTTCCCCAGTTCCAGTGGCCTCCTCCAGCTCCTGGGGAGCTCCTGCTTGGCTGGGGTACCCCAAGCAGCTCAGAGGCTGGAGGAACCTTGGGGTGCTCCCTGGGGTTCTCAGCCCAGACATGGTGGATATGTGTTCCTCCCAGGCTCCGAAAGCGCCAGATGTATGAAGCCTCAGTGATGAAATACGGGGAGCTTGCACAAGGTGAGAGTTTACTTTGTGGCTCCACACGGATGCCGGGGGTGACTGTACGTGGGAACAGAGCAAGCCACATGTGACACCACCTGTGATCTGTGCTCTCCACAGATGAGGCCTGGACTGAGGTGATCGATGCCCTCACAGTGGCTGCCATCAGGTTTGAGATGCTGAGCACTGCTCACCGGAGTCAGGTAGGACAGCGGTTTGTACAGAGCCAGCTGTGGGAACAGTGGGGAGGCTCTGCACTGAGCAGCTGGGACTGGACTTGTCCTTGCCCTCAGATCACCCTGGACCTGGAGGACAGCAGCATCTCTACCAAGGGAACCAAGAGTGGCGCCTTCGTGATGTACAACTGTGCCCGGCTGGCCACGCTCTTCGACACCTACCAGCGGGCTGTGGAGCAGGGTGAGTGCCAGCCCCACCACCCTCCTCCAACACCTGCTCCCAGGCTGCTCCTCTTGCTTGCAGAAGCCCACACAGGCTTCTCCAGGCACAGTGGCAGTGCCCCACCTCCTTTCCAGGCACATACCCACCTCCACCACCAGCATCAGAACTGAACTTCTCCTGCCTCCGGGAAGAGGTGAGCCCTGAGAGGGGGAACACAGGACCCTGCATGCCCTCAGCTCCTGTGATGGGTGCTGCCATCCTGGGGGATCTGCCCCTCTCCCAGGGGGCTCTGCCCCTCACTCTCTCCAACACATGTAATCTTTTCACAGGGCGAATGGCTGCTGCTCTTCAACTACCTCCTGCCTTTCCCTGAAGTCCTGCAGCAGGCAGCACAGCTGTCTGCACCCACCCAGGGGATCCGGATCACAGCCAACACAGAGATAGTAAGTACCACGTGCCAGAGCACCCACGAGTGCTGTTCTAACTGTCCCAGTCCAGGGCAATGCTCTGTGGGCAGGGTGCTGCCCACCAGTAAGTGGTGCAGGAGCCAGGCCCTGCAACACCCCTGGTGCTGCTCCTGCTGTGCTTGGGGTGGGGAAGGGCCTCAGTCCAGCCAGCCCCTGCCGTGCCAGCCCCAGCTCTGTCTGCAGGTGTGCAAGTTCCTGATCCAGCTCAGCATGGATTTCAGCTCCTACTACAACCGGGTCCATGTCCTGGGGGTGAGTCAGACAGCCTGGGCCTGGACTGCAGTTGTGGGGCAGCTGCATGGGGATCAGGCTCTGGGGTGCCAGCAGTGCCCCTGAGGCCTCCCTGTTGAGGGGCACCAGCCCAAAATCGCTGCCCTTCTCTCCCCAGGAGCCATTCCCACACCTCTTTGACCAGATGTTTGCTCGCCTCCGGCTGCTGGGAGCGGTGAGGGACGTGTTCCACAGCGCGCTGGCGACCCTGCACCTCCCTCCCCTCAGCCAGATCTGAGGTAGCACTGCAGAGCTGTGCCACAGTACGACAGGCACCAGGACAAGGGGAAGGACAGGGCACGTCCCCCCCTGCAGGACGAGGGGCTGCCCCATGGAAGGCAGGGCGTTGGGCTATACCTCAGCCCCATGCAGGTGCTGCCTGCAGGTCTGGCTCCAGGCACCCCACTGCTGGGCCCAGCATGGGAGATGGGTGCTCCTGCCATGTCTGCCCCAGCAGAAGGGAGGATGCCTGTGGCACCCTGCAAGCTGGGCTGGGGAGTACAGGGAGAAGCAGCTCCAGGGATGAGTCACCACGTTTGCTTCCTTCAGAACCATTTATTCAAGGTTGCTCCATGCTGGCAGGGAGCTCCTGTGGCTCAGGGCTCCCGGTGGGCCCCTGGCCAGGCCCCAATATTGGGGCACAATACACTTGTTGCTGTACAAACGTTGTGTGTGTGTCTGATGTCAGCAGAGCACCTTACTCCCCTGGGGCCCCTGTGTCCTTCCCCAGGGTCAGGGTGTGGGTCCTGCTGCTGTGGGGAGGTGAAGGGCTGCTCTGGGGAGGGGGGAAGCAGACCCAGGCTGGCACAGTTCCTCTGGGCTGTTGGGGAGCACCACTGTCCCCCCCTCATGGCAACAGTACCCAGCACTGCAGGGTCAGTGCTGTCACACAGGACAGTGACCCAGGGAGCAGGAGGCTGCACTGTGCTGCACCAGTGCCTGACTGGTCTTAGCCTCAAGGTCCCAGAGCTCAGCACTGTCCTGAGCCAGCTCTTCCTTGGGAGCAGGGCTGGAAAGCCTGCACAGGGTCACTCACACCTCGGGGAGGAGGAACTTCTCCTAGACATGGTGGGCTGGTGGCTCCACTCCTCACTTACGGCCTGGGGGAGACACAGGCTTGTGCAGGAGGGGCCACCTCTGCCTTGCCCCCCTGAGCCCACCAGCCCCAAGCACCCCAGCTGAGGCAATGCTATCCCCAAGGGGGCCAAATATACCTCCCTCCTCAGGAGGGAAAACAGCAGCACACAGGCTAAGACAGGCTGCAGCACTGGGCAGAACACCCTGCCTGGGAAGGTGGGCAGTAGGTTGTACTGCCCAGTTACTGGGGGGGTTCAGGGGGGGCTGTGCCACACAGCATCTCCAGCCCCTGCCCGCAGAGCACGCAGTAGTAGCGCAGCCCTCCCCCAGCCTCAGCCACCTCCCAGCAGTCCAGCTCGGCCAGGTCAGGCACATGGAAGAAGGTGGTGCTGAGAGCATCCAGCCCGCCCGGGCCCCAGTGCCACAGCGTCAGGCGCTGGTCCACTGAGGCAGAGAGCAGCAGGTCCGGCCGCAGCACCCGGATCCCCGTCACGTGGGCAGCGTGGGCGCAGGGCCTGGCCACCCGCTCCAGGACCTGCAGGCAGGTCCCTGCGGCAGCTTCGCCCCCGCTCAGGGACACCTCCAGCAGGCACACGTGGATGGAGCCATCATCGCTGCCGCTGGCCACCAGGTACCGTCCCTCCGGCCTCCTGTGGACGTGGAGGCTGTTCACGCCGCAGCTGTGGGCCATGACGGTGAGCAGGGGAGCGCCCAGGTCTGGGAAAACAGGCTTGGTCAGAAGAGCGATGGTCACCTCGGCTAGCGGGAGCAGAGGAGCCACCAGCTGTGATCCCCTGTGGGGACAGAGCAGAGCTGCCAGCAGCTGCACCCACCCAGGGGCTGCACCTCTCCCTCTGTTTGGTGCAGGGCAGCCGTTGCTTCTGCGATGGTGCTGGTGATGTCCCAAAAGGCGATGCTGCCGTCGGTGGCTGCGCTGCACAAGAGGTGCCGCCTAGAAGGGAGGTGTTGGGGGAGCCTTTGGCCACAGCCCTGTGACAGGCAGCCTCGAGGTCCCCATCCAGACCCAGGGAACAAAACAGTCCCTGCAGGCCCATCTCTCTTCTTCCTCCCCCAAGCTGCCAGCTGCCATCCCTGCAAGGACAAACACTTCTCCCTGCTGGATGCAGCACAGCATCCAGGGCTCACCTCTCCTCTGCTGCTCGTGCATGCAGGAACGTCTCCACCTTCAGTACACAGCGCTGGTGATGAAATGACTCTGCCACCAGCACCAGCTTCTGGGCAGCCTCTAGCAGCCCAAAGACCCTGCATAGGACCAGAGAGCAGTTGGATGTGGGAGAAAGGGGCTCCTGGTGCCTGTGCCCCCACATCCCACCACGTGCCATCCCTCTCCCAGCTCAGGGCTGGCCACATCTGTGGCAGCAGCCTGCCCTGTGGAGCCTGCCCTGCTCCTGTCACCTCAGCTCCATTCTCCCTGCTAAGCCCCATGACTGCTCCTCACCGAATCAATCCGTCGCTACATGCAGCAGCCAGGAACTTCCAGGGTGTCGGCAGCTGCTCGGTGCTGGTTCCAGGCACGACCGAGAGGGACATATACCTACAGCAAACACGCAATGCTCACTGACACCTGGGGAGGTGGGTGGCCCAGCAGAACAGCCCGAGTCCAGCACAGGATGGAGCTCTGAGCACTCAGAGGAGGCAGGAGGAAGGACCAAGCCTTTCCCTAAGCCCAGAAGCCCCTTGAGGCCCAGCCCCTGGGCACAGGACACCAGGGATGTGTCCAGCTAAACTGGCTCCTTCTGCCTCAGCTGAGCCTGCAGCTCCACAGAGTGGGCATCCCAGCAGAGACCAGCGCTGTTCCAGCAGCCTCCCAGGCCACAGGCACCTCTAACCCTGCCTCAGATGGTCCCTGAGCATCACCTCGTCTCCGGGTCCATCTTGACAAGCTTGTGCCTGTTCTTCTTCCGCTCCCAGTGCTCGTCCAGCCGGTGGGAGGCCACGTGGATGACCTGGCAGGCCACGGCGCTCTCAGAGGCCGGGTCCCCAGCACACAGCAGCCGGTAGCACTCAATCTGTGCCCGGCCGCCCGCAGAGAAGAGCAGGGTTGACAAGCCTTCATCCCTGGGTCCAGCAGGGCTGGCCAGGGCCAGCGCCCTCACGCTGGAGATGTGATCGCTGAGCCGGGCGAGGGGCACGGCAGCCCGTGTGCGCTCGCTGAGTGCCAGGACACAGGCCGTGGTGTCCTCACTGCCTGTGACGAAGATGTTAAGGGTGCCGTGGCTGGGCACCCCCACCGCCCCCAGGCGCCGCACGCACGCAATCTCCCGCCCGTGCAGGGACGCCAGGAGCACCTGCTGCTCGCAGGGCTTGGTCTCACGGTGGTAGAGCATCACGTCCCCAGACTTGATGAAGGCGAAGGCCTCGTCTGAGGGGCTGCTGCAGTAGCTCCAGGAGCGGTGCCCCCCACCGCAGGGGATGCAGTGAAGGTTCTCACCAGTCTTGCTGCTCCACACCACAAAGTTGTCAGCGTGAAAGCCCAGCACGAGCAGGTCCCCGTCCGGGGTGAAGCGCAGCTCCTCGATCCACTGCAGCCCTTTGCAGGGCCTGTGCTTCCGCAGGACCTCCAGCTGCTGGCCCTGCAGCCGGAGCTGGCGGTAGATGCCATCCCGACCAGTGCTGTAAATGTAGTCCCCGTGGCAAGTCACAGAGGTAACCCCCGTCTTCCCGTGGAGCCCAAAGAGCACGGACAACGGGGCCTCGAGAGGAAGAGCCCCTCTGAGTGCCGAGCAAGAGGGCTCCAAGCTGCTGCCAGAGTCGTTGCCGACTGGGCCGGTGTCGCCGTTGGTAACGCCAGTGCTTTCTGCAGCCCGGTCCGGGGAGCTGCTGCACGGGAAGAGGAGGAGGGAGCCCCGGCGGTCCCCGCAGACCAGGAGCCCTCCCTGGGGTGGGAAGGCTGCACAGGTGTGCCAGCGCTGCTTGCAGGGCGGCAGCAGGTACCGTCCCATGAGCCGCATCCAAGGCGCCCGCCCGGGCCGGTGGGTGACGTCCAGCCAGAGCATCTCCCCGTCCGGGCCGGAGGCCAAGAGGGCGACAGAGGCGGGGGGCAGGCCGGGGCGGGGGGCCCAGCTCAGTCCACGCACCGCCCCCTCGAACAGCCTCTGCTCGGTGGCGGCCCCGGGGCTGCCCAGAGCGAAGAGGAGGAGGTGCCCGTCGCCACCGGCCAGGGCGCAGAGCGCCTCGGCCCCGCCGAGCAGGGGGGTGACCGCCAGCACCCCGCGGGGCCGGCCGGCGGCGGGGGGCAGCACCGGCACCCAGCGCCCCGCCGCCGCCTCGCAGCCCGCCAGCCCGCCCGCCTCGCCCAGCGCCAGCACCCGCCGCGGCCCCGCCAGCGCCACGGCCCGCGGCCGCTCCGGGGCCCCCAGAGCCTTCGGCGCCGGAGCCGCCCGCCGGGGCCGCCAGAGCCGGACGCCGCCGTCGTCGCCGCCCGTGGCGAGGCAGCCGCCGGCGGGGCGCAGGGCCAGGGCGCGCAGGGCTCCGCGGTGGCCCCGCCGCGCCCGCCGCACGCCGCCGCCGCCGTCCCACTCCAGGCAGGCGCCATCCTCCCCCGCGCTGACCGGGCTCGGCCCCCGCAGCGCCACGGCGGCCACCCGCGCCCCATGCCCGTAGCACACCAGCAGGCAGGAGCCGTCCCCGCCATCCCCGTCCCCGCCGCCCAGCTCGCCCACGGCCCAGAGCCGCACGCTGCGGTCCTCGGAGGCGGAGGCGAGCAACCCCCGCGCCGCCGCGTAGCACAGCGCCAGCACCGCGCCCCGGTGCCCGCGCAGCCGCCGCCGCGGGGTCGCGGCCGCCGCCGCCCGCCACACGGCCACGGTGCCCGCCGCCGTGCCGGCCGCCAGCGCCAGCCGCTCCCAGCGCGCCCCCGCCAGCGCGGCGCAGCGCAGCGCCCCGGCCCCGCCGCAGCTCGCCCGCCGCAGCCAGCGCCCGCCGCCCCGCCACTCGTACAGCGCCACGGCCCCGCCGCCCAGCGCCAGCGCCAGCCGCCCGCCCGCCGCCCACCGCGCCTCCCACACCCGCGCCCCCAGCTCCCGCGCCGCCCCGCCGCCGCACGCCGCCAGCCGCGCTCCGCCGCCCGGCCCGCCCCGCCGCACGGCCAGCACGGCCAGCCAGCGCCCGCCGAAGGCCGCTACCCGCACCGCCGGCCCGCCGGCGGGGCCGGGCTCGGCCCGCAGCCCCTGCACGCTGGTCTCACGCAGCACGATCCGCCGGCCCGCCGCCGGCCCGCCGCCGCTCAGCTGGAACGCCGCCACCTCCGGGCCCGTGCCTGCGGGACAGCGCGTCAGCCGCCGCTCCGGGATCGGCCCCCGGTGCCCGCCCCCGTCCCGGCGCTCACCCGCCAGCAGCACGTCCCCCGCGAACTCCAGCGCCGTCACCGGCGCCGCCAGCGCCACCGACTCCATCTTGGCGGTGCCGCCGCCGCCGCCGCGGTCGCCCATTGGCCGAGCCCCCCGCGCGCGCCACCGCCCCTCCCGCCGCTCATTGGCCGGACCGGGCCCTCTAGAGCACGCCCCGCCCTCTGGAGCACGCGGGACCGGCGCCCGTCTCTCCACGCTTTATTGGCGCGCGACGCGGCCCCGCCGCGCACGTGGCCCGCGGCCCCGCCCCCCCGGCCAGCGCGGGGAAAGGCCACGTGCGGGCGGGCGGGCTCTCCGCACCCACACCCCCCCAGCACCCCCACCCCCGGGCCCTACAGCTCCAGGTGCACCCCGCTGTACGCCTTGTCCACTGTCCACTCGCCCGGCGCTCCGGGCCCGGCCCCCGCGTAGCGCTCCATCTCCTGCTGGAACTGCAGCTGCCGCCGGCGGTTGGGGTCCACGTTGATCCAGTTGTTGGCGATCCACTTGGTGCCCTGGGTGACCAGGCACCCCCCGTGCAGGGCGAAGTCATCCAGCTCCCCCACCCAGCCTGCAGAGGGAAGAGCCCTGTCAGGGGGCAGCGAGGAGCGCTGTGGCACAGCGCGGGCAGGCGTGGCTAGGGACACACAGGGAGGGGCAGCCAGCAAACCCTGACACCAGCTCTCCCGCCCGCGGCGCCCCCTTGGATTTTAGCTGGGACATCTTAGAGGAGGGGGCTCCTCTGGCATGCCTCCGTGGGAGCGCTGGCCCACCCCAGCACCTACAAGGGGTTCACCAGGACAGGGCTCCCTGAGGGCAGGACACTCAGCGCCTCTGTATCCCCGCTTAGCGCGAAGGGCTCTCGCACGGCTGCTGCGTTCCTCAGCTCCTTGCAAAAGGGGGGGGCTGGCATGGAAGAGAGGGGGGCTGCTGCTGGAAGGCCCATGGAAGTCAGAGGCTCATGGCTTCCCAGCAGTTCTCTATGGCCCTGTTTTACAGAGGTCCCATGGTTTTCCTTGTGGCAGACTTGTATCAGCAGCCATCTTCCATTTAGGAACAATTTGCTCATAAAAACACCACAGGGCTCTTCTTACAGGAGAGCGATGGCCTTTGTATTATCAGCCAGCAGCCCCAACGCTGTCCTTGTGACCTCCTCTGTGAATTTTCTAGAGATGGAAACATGGGCTGCTCCCAGGGGACCTGGGACACTATACTCCCAGTGCTGCTCAAAATCTGCCTTTGAAACACTCCAGAGTCACACTCGGCAGCAGCCTGGGAGATTCATGTCTATCCCCCAGCCTGGCTGTCAGGGAAAACTACGCTCCATGAGATAAACCAGCCCCACAAACATGTATCATCAGGCCAGGCTGAGCTGTAGTGCAGGAGGCAGCCCCAAGCGTGGCAGAGCTTTGCACGGGGTTGGGGTGTGTGTGTCATGCCTCCCTGTGCTGCAGAGCCCATGGCCATGCCTTTGTCTACCTCCCCTCCCCACCCCCCTTGGGCAACACCACATCAGTGAAGCATTTTGAATTGCAGACCGAGTTCCAGCAGGAGCTGGAGCTCGCACAGCGGGGCAGCAGGCAGCTGGTATGGCTAGCGCAGCCAAGGTCTTTGTTTGCTAGCTACTCCCGGCCCCCAAAGACATCAGGAGCCACTGACCTCCTGCCTGGAAACAAAGGCCTTTCAGAGTCAGGAAGCTCCTACCCAGCTGGTGACAAGCAGACTCCACAGTTCCCACTAGCAGGCAGCTACCACCCTTTGGCTCTTCTGAGTTCCCAGCCACCACCAGAAGGCGATGGCTGTCACCTCCTGTGGCCCTACCCCTCCCAAGAGCCGAGTCCCAAAACGAGCCTGTACCTTCTCCGTCTGACAGGTAGTTGTACCAGAAGACGGCGGTGCCTTGCTGAGGCTTCACTCGCAGATTGCCCTTGTCGCAGTTTTTCCGAGTGTCTCGCAGGTCAACGTCGTTCTGGATCAAAGACTGGCAAGAAGCCACAGAGAAGGTGTCGCAAACGGGGCTGGAACGGAGCGCACGCACTGGGCCACCACTGCTGACAGAGGTCATCCTGCCCTTAACGCCCCACAGGGACAGCTCAGGGCTGATGCTGGGCAGGGCAAGGCTTTCACAACCCATCCGGAGCAGCCGGTTTCAGACTCATGGAGGTCCATGACCCATTCCTGAGCGGTCACCCGTTCCTTAACACATTGCCTGATGGGAGCACAACGTACCTGCCAAGACCTGGTCTGAGGAAACCTGCCCAGACACAAGTGAGCAGGACCCGTGTTATGGCAGCAAGGCCGTAACGCCTCAGAGTGAGCAGAGCTGCAGCTGTCAAAGCCCTGTGCCTCTTCCCTCATTCTAGCTACAAAGGTCACCAACCTCACACCCCGCCTCTGCTGCAGCCACAGTGAATAAAGACATTCAAAGAGGGACCCAAAATCCCCAGGGGTAACACGCAGGTGAGATTAATTTACCATCTCTTCGTACGTCCTGTTATCAGCTATAGGAAAGACAGTTTCACCTCCCCCGGTCACGTTGTTCAGGTAGAACAGCACTGTCACGTACCTGCAAGATGGAGTGGCTGTCAGGGGACACCTGACAGATGCACAGGGGCTGTCCATACCGTGCCCCTCCACCACAGATACATCTTAGTTCCTCCGAGACATCTCAGGATACTCCATTTACATCATCAGCTTGTCTCCCAGGACAGGACAAGGACAACAAAGAAAATCCCCACCCGCAGGGGTGAGGGTGAGTTTCTAACCTCTGGTGGGGATGCCCCAGTAGTTCTGCAGAACACCACTCTGCCCTCCTCACACAGACCCACAGCATTTGCTTCCTTTCCCCCATAAACCCCTTCATGCCAGCGATCTCCAGAGCTGGTTTGTAAGCCCACAACCTGAGCACCGAGCCCCCCACGAGGGGAGGTGAAGCGGCTTCTCTAGCACCTTCCAGACCGTGTCAAGGCAGACCTTACCGGCACGAGGTCTCAAAGGGAGCACTTTCATTGGCGACTAGCTTGGTGTGGCTGCAGGCAGTCTCGGGGAAGACAGGGCCACTGTCCATGTGGGCATGGTAGTGCCCTCCCTGGTCGTATCGGACAACCTGGAGGGGCTCGCTGTGCTCCACAATCTCAGGGGGCAGGCGGGTCAGGCGCATTACCCTGGGGAAGAGGAGAGCAGAGCAGGTGAGGGGGAAGCACCATCACCCTGGTCAGCCTCTACTCCCAAGCTCCAACTACATCCAGAGAAAGATAACCCCCTTCCCAACAGACTGGAGACGGATGGGCTGCAGCAAGCATGCCAGGAGGTAACTGGGTCCGTACAGATCTGTGGGAGCAACAGCTCAGAAAGTCCTCATCAAGGTTACTTAAACCCCCCCAAAACCGAAGGGCACATCTCCAGCAGCACTGCTCTCAGGAAGACTTTGCTTGCTCAGCAAGATCCCTTCTCAGTGTGTCCCTGGAGCCTTCGTGTGCCATCTCATTGCTTCCCTGGACTCCTGCACACCACCTACAGACCTCAGGGACAGTTAGCAAAGCTCAGGGCCCCTGCTGAGAGCAAACCAGAGACTAGCTCTAGCAATGTTCTTGCCACCTAACTCACCTTTCCCTGTTGCTTTTTCAGCAGCCTCCCCCCAGGGCAGAGGGGAAGTGATCAGTGATCAAGGAGACTGGAGCCCTCCTGCTCTGGGATTTTTCCGCTGCTACATCTGAGATCATCCCCAAGGCAAGCAGGTACCTCTTGAGACCTGCCAAAGAACACTCAGAGCTCTGAGAATTCAGACCAACAAAGCCCTCGGGGCAGGCGCAAGGGGAACACAGCACCCCTGGCACGATGATGAAGCCCCTCCAGGCACCGCACAGTCACAAGGAGGACTGTAACAGCCTCCTTCAGCACTCTGTCTTCACATCCTCAGAACAGCGGCCAACCAAAGAGCATAAAAGCAGCACTCTGAGGCCTGCGTGCACTAGCTGGCTGGCACAGAGAAGGTGGCAGCCACAGTCTGCTGTAATCAAGGCAATATGCGATCCCATTCGATCTCCTGCTGGAATGCACTGAAGGAAAGGAGCGGCCAACAGCCCTTTTCAAGCCTTGGGACAGATTTTACCCACCCATGTTCTGGGCAAGGACCAGCACCACAAGAACAAGAGAGTCTCCAGCCAATTATCTGAAACTCATCATAGCTAAATGATTTGGTGTGCTGGGTTTCAACGGGTCCCAGTACCAAACCTGAGAGGAAGGGCAGGGTAAGAGGTTCTCCCATCTGCCAGGAGCTGCACTCGTATGATTAAACTAACTGGGCTCACTCAAGGTGAAGTCATACTTGTTACAAAGTCAGCTCTGAGCAGCTAAGAGAAATTTCAGCAAGATGCATGAGTAACTAAGGCAAATGACAGTGACCACTGGCACCCAGACAGCATTGACAGGGGCAGCTTCTCCTAGCAAGCTCATTTACTAACTAGAATGAATTATTTCATATAATGCCAAGTCTTCCTGGCTTTGTAGGGCTGTTCCCAAAAGCCAACGGAGATGCTGAAAGGTTTGATTTTTTTTTTCTTTTTCCTTTTCCACAGGGCAATATGAATTCTCACCCTACCAAAAACCTCCTCTCCCCATTTCGTCTCCGTGACCACTGCTCTTCATACTCCAAAAGACTTTTCAGGCAATTAGGAAGTGTCAATATTAGCAAGTCTGCCCCTGTATCTCCCAGCACAGTTGGTCCTTGTGCCTACCCAAACCCAGCTGCCCAGCCCTTACCTTTGCCGGATGGCTCTCATGACCTGGTGTGCCCCCTCGCCCTGGTACAGCCAGGTGTGCTGGCTGTTGCGCACCAAGTCACTCATCTTCACTTTCTGGCTGCCCATGTACTTGTGGAAATCACGGATATTCAATTGTTTGAACTCCTCCAAACTCAGCACACCTGTGGGAAGAGAGGAAAAGCCGGCTGACTGGTGCAGGTGACAGTTCTTGGGGTCCTGTACTCAGGGAAATCACCAGCTGAGGGCACTGCTGAAACTGCTGTGCCCACCACAGGCTGCACCCCACTACTGCTGTGTTACAGACCCCAGCAACGCTCTCACCTGTAGCTGAGCAGAGGGTATACAGCAACCTGCTAGAATCACAGAATCCCAGACCGGTTTGGGTTGGGAGAGACCTCAAAGCCCATCCAGTTCCAACCTTCCCACCATGGACACCTTCCACCAGCCCAGGGTGCCCAGAGCCCCATCCAACCTGGCCTTGAACCCTGCCAGGGATCCAGGGGCAGCCACAGCTTCTCTGGGCACCCTGTGCCAGTGCCTCCCCATCCTCACAGGGATGAATTTCTTCCTAATGTCGAATCTAAATCTCCCCTCCTTCAATTTAAGGCACTTCCCCCTCATCCTCTCACTAGAATAGCTGCCATGCAGGGTCAGAACGGGGACAGGCAAAATACTATTCTGAACTTTTAAAAAAGCTCCTAAACCACACAAAACCATCCATCAAAAGAGAGAAGTTACAGCTCTAATATTCAGTGCCACAGCTCGAAAGCCTGTGCCACCTGCTGCCCTGTCACTCTGGTATTTAAGCAGACAACTTTCAGAGCAGGGTGGGACTCCTCAGACCACATTTTCCACAAAACCTAGCAGGGTAATTTCAAAAAGCTGAACCCAAACCAAGCAGTCTGCTCTTCTGCATGTGTGTAACTGCAGAGTGTGAGCGAGGAACACAGCAGGGTTTCGTCTCACCCAAGTCAAAATTACAGAAAAACATGAGGTAAAAAGTGGTTTCTACCAGACCAAGAATTTCTCATTTGGACTGATTTAGACTCAGCAAGGGGTGGGCCTCTGCCTTTGTCACCTTCAGGAAAATCCTTGCATTTGTTTTTCCCCTCTTCTGGAGAAGGAGGAAGCCTTGCACTGGGGACCCTGTCCCTGGGACCAGAGCATGCAGAGCTCTGCAGCACTGCCCAGCAGCCAGCACACATCACAGGCTGCGAGTGGAGCCTGCTTGGGCAGCACAGCCGATGCTGCTGTGGTGCCAGCTCTGCTCCCTGGGCACAGCACCCTCCATCAGGAGGAAGGACCCATTGCCAAGGGTCAGCCTGGTACAGTTCCTCAGATGCCAGTGGTCGTGACCAAATTATTTCCAGTGGCTCCTTGTCCCCGCTTCCCCTTACTCCAGGAGGGCTCCGATGACGCAGTGTCACATCCAGGTTGTGACCTGGTCTCTCAGTGTCACAGACCCATTTAACAAGGGAAGCGGCTCTCTGGAAGCAAGGCCCTGCCAGGAGCACTGTAACAGGACCTTCTGCTTATTAATGTGTGGAACAATGGAAAAGCCACCCAGTCATGCCTACCCCTGCCAAGAATGCCACCGGTCCGGAGGAGCATGGCACAGGGCGCCCTCCGGATATTTAGACATTTACATGCTTCAAGTCCAAAGCAGGTCCTCCTGGGCAGCTCTCAATGCCAGGTCACTAGAAGACAGCATGCAAAGCCTGTGCATTCACTTAATTTGATTAGGAAATGGAGAGTTGCTTAATTGAGGCCACTCTAATTAGAGCAGTAGAGGTTAGAGTGCAATTCCGGACCAGCAGGAGCCCTTGGGAGACCAGGGCCAGGAGGAACAGAAGTGGCCTCATGGAATACAGATTGTTTGCAGCAGCAGAGAGTGGGGGGTCAGCAACAAAGGCTATGCAACAAGACCACCCTCACCTCTGCTTATTCTGCCCTCCTCTGCCAGGGATGCAGAAGTCTCCCTGAAAACAGGGAGGGAGTGGAGGGTGCACATTAAAGCCCACAGCCCAGGTAACAAGAGCTGCAGAGCCAGAGAGGTCTCTCGGACCCTGAAGGTCCCATTACAGCAGGGCACGAACCAAGGCAGGTCTGACAGCAGCGAGGGAATGCAGAGCTGTGTGCTGCTCCTGCTTCCACAAGATCCAAGCCCAGGCAGTGGGGCTGGACTGGTAATAAAGGGGCAGGAATGCTGCCATGAGAGGTTTACACCGATTTTTCTCTCCTGCCAAGGTCTCTAAAGCAGCAGCAGTTTCCTTTGAAGACGACAGCTAGAGAAACGGGCCTGGGCAGGGACATGGTTCTTGCTCTGCTCCACACAGCTGTGCTCAGGGTGAAGGGGTTCCCATGCAGCTGCTCTTACCATTGCCATCGGGATCGGCCTTGACTGCAGTGTACATCTCCCGGATGTTTTCGGGGGTCATCCACCTGCCGTTCCCAAGTCGGGTGTGGGTCAACACCTGAAATTCATACATGGATCAACACCAGGCACTGGTTCCTTGTGCTGAGCAAACCCTGCAGGTTCCCTGCTCGAGGCCTGGCGGGCTCTCATCTGCAGAGCATCGACCAGCCAGGCGTCAGCACGTCTCTGCAGAAAGAAGACTGCACTGAGAGTCATCTGGCAGCCACACACACTGTGTGGCTGATGAGCGCCATTATTTCCAGTCTAGATCATGGCAAATGACTGCTGGGACTTAAATAACCAGGCATGAGGTAAAGGGGACACAGCTGCTTCTGCTGAAGGGAAAGCAAAGCTACTCATGATAAAAGTGTACTGATAAATGCTTTTACTTGTCCAAGATAAAGGCTTGGAACAAGGAGCTTCCTTTCCATGTGGAGAGAGAGATGAAGTAGGCAGGAGAGCTCTCAGCAGGCTCTGGCCTCCTGAGAAAGAAGCCTTGCAGCCTTGCCCAGGGCTGTCACCAGCACAGGTCCCCACACACCACAACTCTTGCTGCCCACAGACAGTTGCGGCCCAGCCCCACCTGGGGTGGGATGTCCTGGAACTGCCAGCGCCTGCCCTGATGCACCCTGCTGCACGGGACAGGGGTGCTGAAGGGCTATGGAGAAGGTTCTTGTTATCCCCCTTGGTCATTAATGGGGGTGGCTTTGCTGATGGACAGTCAAGCACAGCTGGCCCCAACACAAAGTGATTCCTACAATACAAACTCCCTTCCCTGGGACACCCAGCCAGAGGAATCCCACAGCACAAGGAGCATTTTACTCAGCATGTTCAAAACACACATCTCCTGCCAAGGCCTGCTGCTACCTCCCAACAGTGTGACACATGCTGCACATGTCCTGTCCATGCCAAGGGCCAGCACAAACCTCAAGACATAAACCTATGCAAATACTGATTGGTATTTACTGGGGCTTGGCTCTTGCCTGTGAACAATCAAGAGGCCATCTGAGGAGGGGACCTACCAGAGGGTCACAGAGCAAAGCTCACCCAGTCTGTCCCGCACTCTACCTCTTTGAGCTGCAGCTGCCCATCCTGATTGTGGTCCAGCAGATTGAAAATGTCCATCTGGCTGATTTCTATCATTTCCATGGCTTCCTCGTAGTCATCTGTTGGTAGGATCTGGCTCTTCTGCAGCCCCTTCAGCTGTGCCAGATGGACAATGAGCTTGCACTCCTCCTCTGTCAGGAAGTCAGGGATTTCTGCAGCAAAAGCGTGAGCAGCAACAGAGACTGAGGAACTGTTACAGCAGGACCCCACACTGATGGCAGGCCACTCAGAAGATTTAAAGCAAAAAGGGGGGGGGGAACGGAATTTAGAAACTATGTAAGTTTGTTACATTCAAACACATCCCCCCTCCTACCAGAAGAGCTCTCAAAGAGCGTACACCACACACCTGAGCTGCTGGGGGTGGGTATTTTTACAGCAGCAGTTCCTAAATGTTTGGATCCCAGGGTCAAGCCCTTAAACTCTCGCCGATACCACACCGGACAAAGGAGGAGTGAACAAACACGTGCGTATCACTGCGTATTATCACTTCAAAGGTGATGTGTGGATCACAGTCTGGGAACTGCTGCTCTACACAAGGGAGGCCAGAAATCTGTGGCGAAGGCTGGGGTTTCGGGTGCCTGCGCTCTCACCTGGAGGGAGCAGCCCTTTGCACCAAATGCCTGATGGGGAACTCAGCACAGTGCTCTGCTGCGAAACACAAACAGCAAGGAGACAACTTCCACACTTATCCCCACTCATTCCCTTGATCCCCCACTAAAAACGGTTGTCAGATGCAGTATTAAAGGGGAAGACTGTGTATGGCAGATGCCATGGTCCATGCTCGGGTAGCATCCTGCTATCAGCAGCTTTTCTTTGCAGCACAACACCAGCAGCAATCAGGCACTACCAGGATCCCAAGGGAGAGCGATCCTATGAGCCCAGGATATTTCTGGCTGCGTGATGCGCTGAGCTCACACTTGCCAAGCGCTGCCAAGGTCCCATCCCAAACCACAATTATATTGTGGCCCCGCAGGCTGAGAAGATCCTTCTGGCTGATGTCTGTCACTGCTTATGGGGATCTCGTTACCAGCTGCTGAGACTTGAATAAGGAAAGAAAACCCACCAAAGCAAGGCAGCTTTAAGTGCTCCTAGGCCCAGGGTCCTGCTTGCCAAATCACAGCCACTACAACTCCTGCAGGTATGGGCCAAGGACACATTACACCTCCACTACAGCAGTCCTCAAAGTGGGGGGCAGGGGTGGGATTTAATTACTTCCATGACCTTGAATCAACCCTATCAACTCAAACTGTCAATGAGCAGTTGGCCTCTTGCTAAGTACAGACCTGAACTAGCCCTGGAGAAAATGAGATGTTCCTGTGAAGCTCCAGAAACACAATGCAGCCGACTGTATCTGTAACACCCTCTGAGGAAATAATTCCCACTACGGGCAGCACAGGGTCCTTATGCCAGAGGATGCTCCGGAGCTGGAGCTTCCGCTGCCCGGTTTGAACCTCATGGCACAGCACCAGGCCCGAATGAACCGTGCAGGCTGACAAGCAACGCCCCCGGTATTTCCAGTTCCCCAAACTGGGCTACAATAATGACAGCTTCTGGAATCTTAATTACGTGTTGGAGGAAGGACAATCCCGCTCCTCAGCGGTAGTGACAGGATTTCGTAATGAAGTGAAGATGCTGGTAACCGGAAAGCGCGGCCTGTCACGCAGGCTGCAAGGTGAGGGGCCTTCCAGCTAAGCACTGCCAATCCCATCTGCAAACAACCTGGCTCCACGGCTGTAAATTAGTTCCTCTCTACCCCCAGCTCTCCCAAACAGTTAACTTCGGGCTGTGAGACCATCCTATCTCTCAGGCTGCTCAACAATAGATCCGGCTAAACAAATGCCTCCTAATTGACTTTGAGCAACACTTGATTGCTTTTACAAAAAACAAAAGAGAGGAAAACATTGGGGTTTATGAAATAATGACTAATCCTGGAGCAAGAGAAAGGGGATGGGTAGGAGCACTGGTGTCAAACAGAGATTCAATCTTGGCTGAAAGAGCCCCAAGACACATGGGCCAAGACATTCATCCCTTCCTAACTGCCCTCATTTCCACACCTGCTGATCTAAGCCAAACCCCTGCTAAAATCCAAACAATCGGGGCCGCTGGCAAATGAAAATTAGAGCATTGTCTTCCCCATGAGGGCTTTGAAAGGGCTGCACTTAATGAGGATGGACTGACAGAGAGGTGGCTCATAGGCTATAAAAGGCGTCCTGCAGTCAGGAGCAGCTCAGTCCAGGGTGCACGGCCAGTTCTCCCACTTCCAGCTCCCTCTGAGCATGGTGACAGCCCGCAGCAGGCACCACCCCTCCAGGTCAGGTGGCCCATGGCTGCTGGGTCTCCTGGTGCGCCTGCTGTTGTGGGGGTCTCTGGGAGCCTGGGCAAGCTACCTGAGGAGATCCTCCAGCTGCACACCCATCCCACACCGCATGGCCTTGTGCTATGACATCGGCTACTCCCAGATGAGGATTCCCAACCTACTGGAGCATGAGACAATGACAGAAGTGATCCAGCAGTCTGCCAGCTGGCTGCCCTTGCTGGCCAGGGAGTGCCACCCAGACGCTAGGATCTTCCTCTGCTCCCTCTTTGCACCAATCTGCTTGGACAGGTAAGATGTTTTTACAAGTTATTTCAGCTGTAGCAAGGAACACTCCCCAAGAGCACAACTGTGTTTGCCTCCCCAGTGACAATGCATGCAAAGTGACCAGTGCAGCCCCAAAGCAGCTGCGGGGCTCTGCTCACAGAGGGACGGTTGGATTATCCACCAGGGTCCTTCCCTCTAAAAGCAAAATGTGAGCATTTAATCTCACAGAATATTATGTTCTCTCCTCTGGATTTTCCTGCTCTCTCACCCCAGGCATCGCTGCTGTCACCCCTAGCCACCCCCCTCACACCCCACAGTAGCTGCTGGCACCCACTGGCATCACCTCCCAGCTCCCCTGCAGCCCCTTCCTGGCTGCCACCCTGACCACACTGGGGCTTCTTCAGCCCAACTGGCAGCCCCAGAGAGAAATTCTCAGTTTTGAGGAGCAGCCATCAGAGAATTGCTAAGAAAATCCAGTATCCAAATAGGCACCTGTAAAGGTAAGCAGCCTTTGCACTAGTAGGGAAGATCCCTGAGGAGGAGGAGGATGATGGGCATCTGGTAGCAGCCTGTATCCACCAGCCTCATCCCTCCCGTCCTCAGAGATCTGGCGTTTGCTTCCTGGGCACGAATGTTCAAAACACATCAAAACCCACAAAAACAGCTCTGCTAGTGTGACCAGAGCCCCATGCTGCAGCCAGGGCTCGACCCTCAGCCTGCTGCCCGGCGTGTAGAGGTGCTGTGCTGCAATCCCCATCCCCTCCCCAGGGTCATCTACCCCTGTCGCAGCCTGTGCGAAGCCGTCAAGAGGAGCTGCGCACCCGTCATGGCTTGTTACGGCTACCCCTGGCCCGAAATCCTGAACTGCAGCAAGTTTCCTGCAGAACACGAACTGTGCATCACGGCAGTCTCCAGGGAGGAGAATTCCTCAAGCAGGAGAAGTAAGGCTTTTTTTTTTTAAAACTTCTTCTTCCTCTCTTTTCCCCTACGTAAGGCTGAAAGCTCGTAAGGACACCTTGTTTCTATTCCTAATATTTCTGGGTTTAGGCTGGGCTTAGAAAGAATAAATTCTAGTTTTGTTCTCTCCGGGAACTCCGCCGTGTCTAGAAAATTAGCGTGAAGTTGACTGCAGCTTGTTCCCCTGCCTGCTGTATTCATTAGCTCCCCGGGTGCCATCGGGGTTTGGGGCAGGGGAAGCAATTGCTGTAAAAGCCATTTGCTCAGGCACAGCGTGAGAGCTGGTGGTGTGCAGGCTCTGGGCAGCGAACCGTGCTTCCAGCGGTGCTGGGGGGGGGGGGGGGGGGGGGGCTGCAGCCCTCATCTTACAGCTCTGCCTGGGGTTTAAATAAACACAGGAGAAGAAATGTTTTGCAAACCGCCTCTTGAAGCATTAGGAAAGACCACAAAGAGGCAATAGCTTCTGCAGGGTGTGAGTTACACAAGAAAATATTCTTTTGAGACTGAGAGATGAAATGAAACAGCCAGACACTGGTGATTGCTTGGGGGGGTTCATTTCAGGCACTGGGGCATGCCTCGTTTCAGCATCGCTGGACTGTACTGATGACTTTACTGTTTCATTTAACTCAGAGATCTTCGTTAAGCATTTTCACAGCTGCTTGAACATGCAGCTACACACACAAGCCTAAACAAAGCACGACAAGCAGCGACTGCCCCAACCAGAGAAAGAGGAGCTTAACAATTCCCAGCCTGGCAGTCGGAGCCCTCTCTCCAGGGACAGGGTAGCTGGGGAGGAAGCCATCGCCCAGAAACAGCAAGCCACCTCTCACAGACCCCAGAATCATATTACGCCTTTTCCAGTGAAGCTTGGTAAGGGTGTTATAACCAAATCTCTGTTACAGCAGTGCCCCGAGCCAGCTGCAAGGACTGTGAGCTTGAGGAAGCCAGCACTGCCAGGGAGATCCTGGAAAACCTCTGTGCTGATGATTTTGGTGAGTGACCCCCCCCCACACTTCTCACTGTAGCTGCCCTTCCCTCCAGCAGCTAAGTAGTGGCACACACAAAAAATGTCTTTGCTGTAACAAACTGACTTGGAGGAATCCCTGGAAAAATCCAGGGATTCTTGGGTCCAAACTCACCTGTTACACAACAGGAGGGCCCAGCTCCAGGCAGCACTGAAGGTGAAGGCCTGCTTTATGTCTATAGACTCCGGCTTGGTTTTGGTCTTTGGCTACTAAATACAAGCACTACTCTGCCTTTCCCTCCAAGACCAGTGTTTCAGTTGATGCCCATAAAAACCTGTAGCAAACCCCATGTTAGCTATTTCAGATTTCAGTACCGTTGCTCTGGTACCACAGCTCTCCCTCTCCTAGCCCAAGCAGGTGGAAGCACTGGCTCTGCTAAATTAGGCAGCAGGAAGTTTTCAAGGAATCGTTCTGAATTCAGGCACAAAACCTTCATGGGAAGAAATAAATAGAAGGTCAGGGAATTTGTGTGAGACCAGGACTCTGATGCATCCACTTGCTTGTGCCTCTGCGGTGGTGCTGATCCACCTTCGGCTCTCTGTGAGATGAGCAGAGTGAGAAGAATGCTGTCCAGTGTTGGAAATTAACCTAAAATGAGAACTTTCACAAGTTCACTGCAATTACAAGAGCCTGGATGGATGCACCACCAGACTGCAGGAACAGCCAGAGGGCCCTGCGCTGGCTGTGTGTTTAAGTAGGTAAGAGCTATGAAATGTAAAGAGAACTAACAGCTCTTTTTTCCAACCCCCACAGCAGTGAAAATCCGAATCCTGAGGAAGAACACAACCACCACCATCTCAGACTTCGACCTGGATCCCTCCAGGGTGGAGGTGCTGAAGCACGGCCCGCTCCTCAGAACCGAAATCCCCGCCAGGCTCCAGCAGTGGCTGGACATAGACGCTACCTGTGTCCACAACATCATGAGGGGCACCCACGCAGGGGTCTTCGTTGTAAGCGGTGAAGTACAGAGTGACAAAGTGGTGGTGAACAAGGCCTACGCCTGGCAGAAGAACAGGAACCTGCACCAGGCGGTGCGGCGGTGGAAACATCACCGCTGCCCTGAACAGCCTGGCCGGAAGGTCTGAAAAATAAATGATCTGAATTCCAACAGTAAGAAACTGCTCCCTTCCCTACGGCTAGAAAACTCCTTTCCCTGGCAGGTGGTGTTTTGGAGATGTACAGACAGTATTTTCAGGTTATTCAGAGCATTCACAGCCCACAGACAGGGCCACGCTGCAGATCCCCATTTACAGAGGCAGAGCTGAAGATTTAACACTCTTCTCTCAAGGCTCTGCAGATCCAGGACTTGCAATGGACGGCTTTGCCTAGGATCCCACGTCACAACAAAGCTGAACTGAACTCTGCAGGTGAGCACAAATTAGAAGAGACCTTTCATACCAGCTCCTCCTAGTTCTCATCATCAGAGTTGATAATCACTTCAGCTTCATTATCTGACCTCGAGACATTGTTGCTGTTCAAATGCCCACTTGCTCTTGGTCCAAAGAGATTACAAGGTCTCCCTGGCTGCAGAGATGCTTTTTTATGTAATGGAGCAAATACTTGACACTTTTGAACAATCCAAGGTAAATTAAGGGGGAGAAGAACCTCACAGGTGATGCCTGGCCCCTTGAATGAATGCTAAGCTCCACTCTTGAGTGGTCACTCACGCTGTCCCTGCAGCTTGCTGCGCTAAGAGCTGATGAACATCTGCACAGGTAAAAGGAAAGAGCCATTCTGGATCAGGAAGGGCACAGAGCAAAGACAGTGGAGGGTTTCGCATAAGAGGGAAAATAAACTTTAAACATCAGAAATTCAGTTTGGATCAGAAGATTCTGGTAACTGGGGAACTGTGGAAGATACAAAAGCCTTGAGTAGTCAAAGTGGGAGATCAGCTGTTTAAACCTCTGCCTTGGTGTGCAAAAGCAGCTCTGCTTGGGATGCAGACGTGAGCCCCAGCCACAGCACAGCAGGAGAGACTTGTGGTTCTGATACGGGGTGGGGGGAGAAACGTTATGCATCTGTCTGTGCTTCCCCCTGCACACAGAGGACAGGAGAGGCGGCAAAACCTCAGTCTCACCAAGTCTCAGTGCGGCTCACACTCCCACCCAAGGAGGCAGGGACTGTAATTCCCTGCAGGGAAAACACAGCTTGAGCTCTGTGCTCCAGACCACAGAGCAGAAAGCGGCAAATCCCCAAACGAGAAAGCAAGTCGGATTTCTACTGCCTAACAAAGCACTGTCTGCAGAAAGCTTTCTACACTGGATTAAATTTGGGACTGAAATTAAGGGGAAAAAGGTCTTGTGGGAGAAAGGCAAGTTTCTGCCTTGTTCATGACGGCTGCAGTCTCAGTTGCGGAGAACCACTGGGTTTGCTGGAGGCACATTGCCTCCCTGCGCTCGTAAAGCACACCAGCAACTCAGGACGAAATCTCTTCGGATTTAGCGTGGGCTGAGACGAGCACTCAGCCACTCACACTGAAATCCAGCGGCGCCCTGACGCTTGTGCAGCCATTACTTCTGCTCCCCGAGGCTCCGAAGAAAACCACAGTCAGACTCCCTCTTTTTATTCCTCCTCGCTGCCTCGTCTCACAAACTGCCGCCCAAGTCACAGCACCCGCTGCCAGGTGGTCCCAGCAGCAGCATCTTCTGAACAGACTGCGTTTGGAAAACACAACAGAACACATAAAAAGCTCTGAAGGTTGAAAAGGCTTTGTCTGATATTTGCTTTCCATTAATAGGATTGTTTGATTACTAGTGTTTCCTAACTAAAAAGTGCACAGATGGTCCTGACTTACAAGCTTTAGGAATGACGTCTCGTAGCGGGAGGGGGGAAAAAATAGGGCAGGGACTTTTCCATAGCTCGGTGGAATACTCTTGGGTTCAATGTGGACAAGTTACCCACATTTAAAAAACAAACCACAAGTTGCCCAGTGGTGCCCAGTACCGTGCTCCGAAGTGCAGAGCTCACATTAAATCACTAACGAGCCTGTCTGCTGCTGTAGCCCCACTACAGCCTGCTCTGCTCAAAGCACAGCCCACAGAACAGCCATGTATTTCCCTGATTTGGCTGTCACATGCTGCAACACTTTAAGTAAAATCCCCCCAAATTCCATTCTTCTTTCCTAGCAGCTTCTGGGGCTGTCTAACACAACCAAGTTATATACACACTTCCACTAATTTAAACAAGAGATGCAAAATATTACTATTCTTTTTTTTTTTTTTTAAATCACTTGATTTAGATTGGCCCTGTTTGCATAGATAGAGAAGTCTCTGGAAGTCTTTTAAAGTCAGAGCTGGCTCCTGGCAGGTTCACCCAGGAGATAAGAGCCGTCTTGCGACCTGTGGTTTCTAAATAAGGGACTCTCTATCAGAGGACAAAGGAGAACAGACTCGCGCGGCATCTCCAATGTTGAATGTCCATTGCTGTCTGTCACACCCTCCCCAGGGAGCAACGCTTCCCTTGGAACAAGTTAGAAAGTCGTGGGATTAGTGCTGCCAGGACCAACCTGCCTTTTATCAATCGCAGCACCTCCCTGGCAGGCCAGGATCAGCTCTTTCACTTAAGCGATACCAGTAGGGCAGTGAAGGGGGAAACAAGAGTGTTCCTGAGTGAAAACCAGAGCCCCTGACTGTGGTTCTGGCAATGACATGTTTTGTGACTGCTGGGGTTCGTAGCACCAGTTTGGTGTGCCTGTTGCCTGAGCATCAGACAGAAACAGACTTAAAAATTCACGAGCCATGAGCACCACCTCTGTAGAAACCACAAAAGAACTTTGTGTATTTCTCCCAGATACTTGCAGCATTAAAGGAGTTTAATAAGACACCTCTCTGATTTATGGCCAGGCTTTCAGTGTTTAGAACCTACTAGGAAGCAGAAAACCCCTCTCTGTAAAAGACCCCCTCTAAAAGGCTCTGGGTGCTGTCTTTTCCCAGACAACAGGCTTTGTCTGACTTTGTAGTAGGAATTTTGTAATCAAATCTATCCCCCCAAAAAATAATTTGTATATTTTCAGTGGACTTCCAGAACATAAGAGTTCTGTTAGTTGGATTTTACCAGTCATGGCAAAAATCACAGACAGGTAGAGAAGGTTTTAAGGTACCTGAAAGCTGGATGCTGCGTGGTTGTGTATCAGAGGGGCCAGAAGTAAAGATAAATCTAGAACAGGATGCAAAATGGTGGAAGACACGAAATCCATCAGTTTTTCTGTTACTCGTTTCCTCAGCACTGAAGCACCAACACTAAATCGCTTGATCATCATTTATTACCAAAACTTTGGGGATCCCTTGTCCCTCCCTAACACTGAGCAGCTTCTTCAAGGTCCTCTCCAGCGACGTGCTGTCTGTTGGTGGCATTTTAAAGGGAACCTGAAAAACCTGGAAAGGTTAATCTTCCAAATTCTTCTATCTGGGCCACTCGGACCAAATCACCTCTAAACGGTTCACTGGAACACTTCAAACACCACCCACACCCCCCACTCCCCCCCGCCCCGGCTCTAACGCAGCCCCAGGAAAAGCAGCGCAGGGAGGACAAGCGGACACACGAACATCATCCCCCCGGTGGGTGCGAGACAGACCCCCGGCGGCTGTCAGCCGGCGCCCGCCCCCCCGGCAGCGGCGGTGGAACAGCCCAGACCCGCCAGCCGGGACCCACGGGCACCGCTACACGGCGCCGGGTGACGCGGCCGGGCTGTCACCCCACAAGCCGGCTCCGGGGGAGGCTCGGAGCCCAGGGCCGGCGTGTCAGGGGGCCGGCGTGTCAGGGGGCCGGTGTCCGCCGCTGGCCCACCGTCGGGGCGGGATGCGGCGGGGCCGGTACTCACCGAAGAGGAGCGGCTTGAGGCTGAGGGTGCGCACGGCGTGGGCCCTGCCGGGCACCAGCTCCACCCGCTGCGTGTGGCCCACCTGCGGGGAGAGCAGCGGTGAGCGGCGGCGCGGCCCCGGCCCCGGTCCCGGCCCCCCCGGCGCGGCCTTGCCTTGATGCCCTCGAGGCGCGGGAGGGCGCGAGCGGCAGGGGGCGGCGGCGACGGCGGCGGCGGCGACGGGGCGGCGGGCGACCCGCCGGTCTCGCCGGCGCTGAGGTGCACGAAGAGCAGCAGCCCCAGCACGTTCAGGACGTAGAGGTGGGCGAAGACCATGAGCACGAGGAAGTAGGGCCGCGAGCAGACGGGCCGCGGGCGGCCCCCGGGCGGGCCGGGCAGCGGGGGACCCTCCGCCCGCGCCGCCGCAGCCGCAGCCGCCGCCGCAGCCATCGCGCCCCCCCCAGCCCGGCCCGGCCCGGCCCGCCAGGCCTCGCGCGTCACCCCGGCAACCGCCCGGCGCGCTGCGTCACCGCGCCGCGGGGGCGGGGCCGAGGCGGGGCGCGCGGCGCGGGCCAGAAGCCGCCGCTCGGGGGGCGGCGGGCGCTCTGCGTGGTACCCAGACAGCCGCCTCCCGGGGGGTTCCTGCCGCCCTCGCCCCTCTCTCCGGCGCCTGCGAAGAAAACCGAGTAGCGGCTCCTGCTGCTGGCCCCTGCCAGCGCTCCGCCGCGGCCCCCCGCCGGCCGGGGTCCCCGCCTGAGCCAGCCCGGGGCCGGGAGAGGAACGCGCGGAGCGAGCGCCGCACTTACAATTACAGTTCTATTTTTTATTATTTAAAAATAAAGTTCTGGGCTTTTTTTTTTGCTTTTCACCTGATTAAAAAGCCTGAAATTTAAAGAGCGTGATGCCGCGTGAGAGCATCGCCCTCCCGCCGCCCCATCCGGCCCGGGGCAGCATCAGAGCTGAGGAGGCCGGTGCGTTAACGCAGCGAGGCTGGGAAAGGAGAGCGGCGGATGCAAGGATGGAGAGGGGATGGAGAGGGGTCGGGCCGGCCTGGGGACTGGAAACCAGCACAAAGTGCGTGTGTGGGGGGAAGAAGAACAAGTGTTCGGCGGCTGGAGCAGTAACGCACCCCAGGGAGGCTGGTACCTCAGGATTAACAGCTCCTGAGACACCTTCTGTTTGCCTGCATTCATGCAACCCCCGTTCTCCAGTTCCTGCCTCCCAAGGTGTATCATCCCCTACACACAAAAAGCCAGGAGTCCCTGTGCTCCAACAGGCTTGGCTGGGGTGTCTGTCTGACACCAAGACGGACAGGACCCTGCCTGGGCTGCAAAAGCAAGTCATAGAATCATAGAATCAAGTCAGGCCTGTTGTTTTCCCAGCGCACAGAAACAGGATCTGTGTCTGCAAACTGCCTTCAGGAAGGGTGTTGCATTTGCTTTTAACATCAACAGAACTGCTGACAAAGCTCTTGTTTCAGGGAATTTCAGAGAATGGAAGGGGGGGGGGCCCACAGACACAGTGCAATATCTGTAACTGTCCCTCAGCCAAGCATCTCGGCCTGCTCAGTAAGCTTGGCCACAGCTATAGAGTCTGGTTTGTCTACAAACAAGGATTCATAGGAAAGCATTTTGTGGGGGCACGGGAGAGGGAGGGAGGGAGACAAAACCCTGTTTTCATCTAGCTCAGAGCTGGACAATTATGTAAACACAAGTGAGAACTCTTTGGGATTAGGAAGCTCCACGTACCTGTTCTGCAGAGGTCAGGTGTTACAACAGTTACCTTTTAGATAGACAACAAGAACACCAGCTTTTACCCCAATTAGTACACTGCACATTAGATGTTTAAAGAACACTTTGCAGTACATAGTGTTTAAACTGCTGGGTCTCAGCCAGCCTCCCCCATGCTATCCCTTCCCTGGGGTCTGGTGTGCCCAGACTTTGACAAAGGGGAGAGGAAAGGACTGAGCTCTTGGATGAATCACAGGGAGGGCACCAAGGGGCTGCTGCAGGGAGCAAGAGGGAATGAAGTCAAGGGACAGTGGCTAGAACAGGGATCTGTCCATGGCTATGGCTCCAGCCAGAGAAAACAGAGCAGGAGCACAAGGAGCAACGGTAACAGAGATCCCTTGCACAGTAAACAGCATTGCTCCACAACCACAGACTCCCTCTCTACCCCTGCCCAACTCCAGCCACCTCCCTGTAACCCTGCTCTACCCTCAGCTGCTTCTGTTGTAACCCCTGCTTCCCTGCCAGCAGCTCCACGGCCACACGTCCCCCAGTTCCCTGAAGATGCATCTCACACCAGAGAAGGGAGGGAAGAAGGGAAAGACCTCTCAGTTTGAACATTTCCACTCTGTACAGCAAGCACAGCCCCGGGATCAGCTCACGTGACAGCTACTCCTTTTACACAGATGCACTGCTCTTGTTAAAATCCATCTGTCCAATTGTACATGCTGCAGATCCTTGGCTCACAGGTCACAGGTCCTTGAAAAAAGGCTCCAGCAGCAGAGTTCACTTGTTCTGACATGCAGGAATTCAACACTTCCCCCCTCCTCCAGTTTAATCTTTGTCAAGTGATGTTATAGAAGAGCAAGAGAGTATACAGGGGTGCAAAGGCAGCTCTTCCATGTACAGCATGAAAGAATCCCATGAGTTCCCCACAGAGGGGAAGGTTTCCTCACATTGGAGACTCCAGCTCCACCTCAGTGGCTGCAGACATGTTCCTGACACAGGTGACATACACACCTAGGAAATCTTAGCACAGGGCCTGGGTCCTGTAGCCACCAGGCAAGCACCAGCACTGAAGTTACCTTTTCCATGTTAACCCCTACTAAGATGAACTAGGTTTTCATATTTTTATTTTAGTGTATATTTTACATTAGAAAAAAGAATGTTAATAAAAAAAGCTCCACATGCTCCTAACAATCCATTTTTCTGATAAGTCCCCACCAGTATCAATACTAATATACAAATAAATTAATTTTGCTAGTTAATTTTTCTGCCTGGCTTGGTGCAGGCTCTGCACAAGCAGCATGTCCACCTTGCCATCATGTGCCAGGGAGCGTGCTGTCCATAATCCTTCCTCCTCATCACGTAGCAGTATTTAGTCTCACCTTGATGAATGGGATTGAGTTCTCTCAGCCATGTTACCCAGCAGGCACAAATAATCTTTTCCAGGCCACATGGCACTGTCATAACATGCATTGTTGCACTCTGCTAAAGCCTCAAGCCTTGATTAACAACTGTATGCTACTACTCCCTCATCACTCACTTTGGCAATACAACACCCTCCCCACAAAAAAACCCCAAAACAAATAAAGCAAAAAATCTACATGGAAGACCTAAAATTCATCAAATGTAGAATCTGACCTGACTCAAGGCCTATCCCCCAGTATTCACCTGGGTCTCTCCCCTGCAGTTCCTCTGCTTGTTTTGTTTGTGTAGCAGGATTTTGCACAGCTGATTTACAAGGAGAGAGATGTCACATGTCATCACACTGCATCACTGCTGGTACTGTCGGGTCAGACACAGCAGCAGCCACTCTTAACACCAGCCACTCTCCTCATGCAGTGCCAATGCTACGGTGCCCTGGGGTTAAAGGAATATCAGGAAACCTAGCTGAGATGTTTTGTAACCTCCTTCAGTGCCTAGGAGGATTTTTTGGGTCAGAGGAAGAGGAGGAAGGGGGGGGGTGGGGAAGCCCATTAACTTTACAAGCAGATTAAGGAAAAACACTCCACTGCCAATTTATTTTTAAAAAGGGTTGTGTGTTATTCTAAGGTTTGTCTGTATAATTGTACAACCGTTGAAAATTACATAAATTGTAATGATCTAATACTATTAACAGCCATTCAGAGAAAAACTCCCTCCCCTTCTGAAACCATCAAGGGCAGGAGGGAAATGTCCCAGGAAATATGCCAATCTGAGCTCTGGCCTCTAGCCTGGCAGAAACAGAAACAGAAAGGTAAGAGAACAAACTGGACTAAGATGTGGTGTTTGCATGTGTCTGACTTGCAAGGGGAGGGGTGGCTTTGTCCTTGGCCATGTTCTCCCAGAGGCAGTGCCTGTTTATCCCGGTGAAGCTGCCATCACTTCACTTGCTGCTCTCACCCCTGCACTTTGTCACTTCCTCCTGTTTTATGTGTCATGGAAGTCTTTCAGCAGGGTCCTCCGTCTCTGCTCTGCTATGTGCATCTGGTTCTCTAAGTCCTGGTAAAACACAAAGTAGAAACCATTAGCATGGAATCCCTGAGAGGAGAGGAGCTCTTTTTCTTTAGGGAGAGATTAAGCTGCTGCCTGAGAAGCACCAACCTTCACCTCTCACACAGAGATCTTTTTGACGTGGGCTCCCTCTGCAGTTGCTCCTGCTCTGTCTAAAGAGCTACACACCTAAGGAATCTGCTCATCACCAGAGCTCTGTCCCGTTCTGGTTTGCAGGACTCAGTGCCGCCCTCCCTCCTCTCCCACAGGGCAGTGAGCACTCCACTTCCACATCACCTGCTGGCTAAAGGTGAGGCTCTGGATCTGCTCTCTCAGAACCCTCACCTGACTGCCTCAGCACTCTGGCAGATGTGTTTGTTAAGCCCAACAAAATCTGCCCAGCAGGCTCAAGCAAGCAGAACGCTCACCCCTCTGTCATAGCTGTCTGCTCGCTCCACCTTCCATGAGAGATTTTCAATTTCTGCTTCCAGCTGGGCCTGCTGGTATTCAAACTGCAAAGAGCAAAGTTAGAGACAGCAACAAGAAACCAGTTTAGGGGAGCAGTTTCATAGCACGCTCGATGAGTAGACAGAAGTGTTCTGACAGTAACTGCTGGCAGAGCAGATCTGTGCCTCCTCCTTATCCACCTTCAGCTAGACAACATCACCTCTTCCAGGGGTTTCTTGTGGAAACCTTCCAAGCTGCATCATTCAAAGTTCACCCAGCCAGCTTAAAAACACTGCAAGTGACAAACACCACCTAACTCGGCTCATTTTGCCATAAGGGGGTCATGCCACACTCCTGTGAGTGGCTCCACAGGCAGAGCAGGGGCACTGTTATGCACTGCTGTGAGCAGTAACATGTCCCACTGCCAGATCAAACAGATTTTACCAGACAACTGAAAGAATCCAACTGCTTCACTGAATTTAGGGCTAGTTTTGGACACATCCAGCCCATGGGATGCACCAAGCCAGCAAGGAACTTCACAGCAGGAATGAAAAGCAAAGCTACACCCTTGTTCAAGGCTGGAAAAGCTATGCTCCAGCAGCTCATCCCATGAACTATGGCACACAGCACTGTGATAAGTCTTACCAAGGAACAAACGTACACTTCCAGCCTCAAAACATTCTGGATAAATTGCCTGTTAGTGAAAGTGAAGTGCCCTGGGAATAGTGTAATGTATCAGAGGACTGAGCTGCTGGTCAACTTGAAGAGGAAAGGTGCAAATTGCTCATTTGTCCTGTCCTTACCTCAAACTCAGGACTGTATTTCAGACACTGCCAAGCTCTGGAATTCAGCCCAGCATGCTGCCAGCTACACCCCAAAAAGCTGTATTAAAAAAAAAAAAAAAAAAAGGAGCAAAACATCTTACCAGTTTCTTTCTGGGACCAGACTCCATGTAGTAGGCATATGGATATGTGTACTGCAGGGTGTAACGACACTGTCAGGGAGTGGGAGGAAGAGAGAAGAAAGGACAAGAGCCTCAGTCTTGGAAGTTAGCACTGTCCCATTTGTGTGACCACTACAGGCTAAGAAGCTACCTTCTGACAAGGACAACTGGACATTTCTTGATGGCATTTCCTACACCTTCCTTGGAAGAAGTCAGAGCTTCACAGAAGTCACTTCTAGATGATTTTTTGCTAGTTCATATCCTAGACCAGAGGGGTACTGTTCCAAATACCCACACCCCCTAAATTCCCTTCCTCACTTGGCACTGTGAATCTAACACTCAGGTGTGTATTCTCCTCTGTGCCAAACAAGGCACAACGACCCACCTTTGCAAGTAGTTTTGCAGCATTTTGTAGGTATTGCCAGTCTATCCACGTTCCCAAGTTGTTCATAACTCTTTCTTGGATTTTCTCCTGGATTCGTTGGTACGTCTGTGCCTCCAGCTGTAGGCTTTTATTGTGATTCTCCCACTGCAAAGGGCGGGGAGACAGGGAAAGAAAAAACAGCATGAGACCAGAGTAGTGCTGCTGTAAAAGCACAAGCTCTAGCAAGCAGAGACTGAAGTGGGGCAGGAGTCCAGCAAGGCAAGACATGCTGTGGGAAAGAACAGCAAGGCAGCACCTCCAGTAGCAAGTGGTGGAGGCACACACAACAGACTGAGAGCACCAAAGAGCAGGGAGCAAACCCAGGTCCTCAGAGTGGGAATGCCCTCTGGTTGCACAAGGACCTTGTGTCTAACAAGATGGAAAACAATGGTGATTCCCCTACTGGAAGGATTTCTATAGAAAGGTAGAAAGTTTAAATTATGATTTAACACTGGCTCAGTGAACTCCCAACATCCATGTGCACATGGTAAACATGGCCAATTCCCAAAGCCTGTTGGGCCTGGAGAGTGGGGAGCAAACACACTTATGTGACAACAGGACTTGGTTCATGGTGTGAAGAATAAACTCATTTTACTGGGGAAACTGGAATGCAGCAGCATTGAACCTCTACCACGTTCTCTTCTAGAGATGCTGCTCTAGAATTGCCCTGCATGGCCAGGCGCGTGGAGCCTGCTGTGTGGACAGAGATGCTCTGACTGCAGCTTTTAAAAAAGCAATTAATTTGAGATTTTAGGAGATCTTTGCAACAGCCAATGGAGCTTTGAACATGGCAGAGTTTGTTTAGCCTTTGTCTCTATAAAGACACACTGCAAGAAACTGAAGTTCCCCAATCCTGGAAGGAAATGACTGGAGCAATATCTATCTACTGCAGCGGCACTCAGCCTGCAGGAAGATGGTATGGTGGCACACAGGCAACACTGATTTTCTCTAGCACAAGGAAATACAGGAGTGAATGTGATTTGCTTTGGGTATGACACTACTGGTTAGGATGGGACTCACAGGGCAGGATTTTTAGTGAAAAACAACAGGGTCTGAAAATTCTGCACAGATTCTCTTTGGGCAGTTTCTTGCACGGAGATTGCTGGCAATGACCTTTGCACCAGGCAGGGAGCATTAAAAGGCTACAGCAGCTCTGGCCAAGGAGATGTCTCCTACCCTCTCAAAATAGAACAAGTACTTCTTAAGGGCCTCCCTGGCCTGTGCTTGCTGACTCTGGTTTACAATATCAGGATTCTCTTTGTACCGACTGCATTCGTAGTACTCGCTGCCGTGAGTCTTCCAGTCTCCCAGACACATCCAGCAGAAGTCTGCAGAAAACAGTGAAAAACCCACTGTGATGCACAGAAAAAAACCCAACTTAGGAGAAAGAGAAGCTTCAGGAGACACAGCCCATCTGTTTTCAGATATTTCTGCTAAGCCAAGAAACATACATTTTGTATCATCTTGCATAACGGAACACAACAGTGAGCCAAAAATACCAGCCTGCCTTGAAGATTTTCATTGCACAGCCTCCAGTGCAAGTATGGAAAGTAAATCCTGAAGTGCTGCATCCTGTATAGCAAGACAAGGGGCAGAACCCTACTTGTGCTCTGCCCAGGCTGTCACTCGATTAAAGAAGAGGCAGGCTGCAGTCTGATTTGTGAGTCGCACCCTCCCCACCACGGGCACACTGCCCCATGCAGACCTCTGGCTGAATAAAACATGAGCAACCAAATCCAAAAGAGAACTAACTCATGCAAAAGAAAGCCTGCTTCTCTCCAGGATGGCACTGCCTGGGTAGCTTCAGGTATCAGTGGTTTATGACACTTGAAGCCACTGAACTGGGGAGAAAGCAGAGGAAAGAGCAATAGCAAAACCCATGTGACAGTTTCCTGATTTCACAGTGAAGCAGTGAGTGTTCTGCTGGAAAGGAAAAAAAGATGGAGATTAAGTTGCTACAATAGGAATCACTTCTGTGTTACTAGAATAGGAATCACAGGAGGAATTACTGTGTTATAACAAGAGACTGAAATGTGTATTTGCAGAGTTCACCAGCCTTCTCCAGTGCTAGTCACTGTGGTACCTTGGCACTCGCCTGCTCACCCCTGTCAGAGTTCCATCACAGCACATCCTGTGCTGCAGAGGACCCCAAAGCAAAGGAAACCAGAGAGGGCAGTCATCTTTAATCACCTTCCAAATAAGGTTCTGGCATTATAGTATTTCCTAATGGCACACTTAACTTGGAAGGCTGAATATGAAACTAACTTGCTGCAGGGCAACAGAAATGAATTCTGTCACAAAAAGTGCAAGAACAGACTGTCATTTTGTAGGACCACACAACAGGCCAAAGACACTCAGGCTGCTAATTGTACAGGGGTGGACTGGGAAGTCCAATGGATAATGTTACGCGGAACAATTCACAGCTCCTGCAGTTTCATCTGGTTGGAGCTCATTATTTCCATCACTAAGCAGAAGGACTTAAGCTGATCTAAGTAAATGGCTCAGTTCTGGCAGTATTTTCAGCTGATGACAAATACCATTACATGGAAAGCACTCAATACTCTCCTCTGAGATGGATTCCACTGTTAATATTACAGCCGAGATGAAGACTTCTCTATACAATGGACATGACAGGGAGAGGGAGCCAAACCAGCACTGAATCAGAACTCAGATCACAGCCCCAGTGGTGACTGGGGAGGGGGGGGAGCTATCACACACAAGCCTGTAATTAATATCCTGTTTGCATTTTACTAGGGGGATAAATATTTTAGTCAATGTTCACAAATGTCTTCATATCACAAAAAAAGAGAAGGGAACATCACCACTAACAAACCCTGCAGAGAAAACTGTTTCCAAATTCTACTTACCATGCTTGCATTTGGAGCATTGCTGAAAAAGAAGAGACAGGAGGCACTGGTTAGT
Source organism: Laterallus jamaicensis coturniculus (assembly GCA_022605575.1). Taxonomy (NCBI): domain Eukaryota; kingdom Metazoa; phylum Chordata; class Aves; order Gruiformes; family Rallidae; genus Laterallus; species Laterallus jamaicensis. Next base: position 13,211,361 of record JAKCOX010000011.1, read on the forward strand.
GGAAAGCAGAGAAAAAAATTCTGCTTAGAACAAGGAAGGGTCTGACATGTTCAGGGAATTGCTCACCATGTGATTGCAGCCTCCATTCTTTTCAATACAGATATTGCACTTGGGACACTGGGGAAACAGAAACATTTGTTAGATCCAACTCTGCCTCTAGCAGCCTTCTAGAGAATGACAACACTCAAAACTTGCATGACTATTCCCCTCCTGCCTTCTTTCAAAAAACATGCATATGTGTATGTAGATGGGAACATTAACATACATACACACACCCTGCCTCCCACCGATTCCCAACAGCTCCACTTAAAAGGGAAGCAGAGAGGCAAAGCCAGGGAGTTACACTGCAGCACTGCTCAAGAAAACAACTTTGCTGTTGTTGCTCCTTTTAAGACCAAAGGTCTCAGAGTTACCATTTAGTTACCCTCAGACATGAGGGCATAATTAGTTCAGTAGCTTCCAGAGCTACTTAGACCACAAGATAATCAGCTCTGTATCCTGCCTTCAGCAGCCACTACCAGATGACAGCTTCACTAGCTGCAGAGGGAATCTGGCTGACCAGTGAGAGCTGTGTACTGTGCTCCACTGATGCCCTGGGGTATCCAGCTCAGTTACATTCTGAGTTGTGCAGGTACAGAGAAAGAAGCAAGTTTTGCTGGTTTTTACAGATTCTAACAGCAGGCAAAGGAGGGAACTGAACATCTCTAGGCTAAGTACCTGCTTTCCTAACACAACTGAAGCTTGCGGCTGATTAGCACTGTCACTGGCTACAGGAGAACAAATGCCAGCTAAGAACTGCTCTGAAGTCAGGCCACAAAATCCCCAAAAGACATTAGAAGTTCCAGTCCACAGGCGGCTAACCTGGAGGAGAAAGGTGCTGCATCTGTTAACTTTTAACAACAATTCTACAGGTAGCCTAGAGCCCATAATACATAATACTATTTCTTTTTCTTGGGCCTAAATCTACTAGAAGTATTTCAATGCCTAATTTACAGGCTTCTTCTACCCCATTTTGCTGTCCTTGTCAAATCAAGCCTTTATTTCCCTCACTTTCCAGTTCACAGTACTCCAGAGTTGTTCAGGTTTAAACACTGTTAATACTGTAGCTGGTCCTGTCTCTGCACTCACTACACACTCTCCTTCCGTTTTAAATACATCTTCACTGATCATTTCAAAGTAGCTATGATTCTTTTGCCAGTGAGGGGGTAGGGGCAGCCCACCTGGCTGCCAGAGACATTCACATCAGCTCTGGAGTAAGGACTACCACGTCCTTACTGCAGGAGGGCAGCTGGACTTCCCACACAAAGCATTGCTAAAGCTTTCACTTGTGTTCTATCACAGTCCCCAGGGAGCAGAGAACCTGCAGTCTGAAAAAGCAGCACACAACGCTACATATGTATAGAATTGTATCTTGCTTCCCAGGCAGAACTAGGGGATGAGGAAAAACCCCCACCCCATACAAGAAGGGCTTACTTACATCTTTAGTGTGAGCACTGATGTAGTTGGCTGTTTCGGAATCATCTGCACACTTGGTGAGCCATTTCCGAATGGTAGCGCAGTCTGTGGGGGCGTGGTACATCTGCCGACACTTAAAGCTTAACGGGGAGGGGACAGGAGAAAAAGACCAAAAATCAAAGAGGACATTGATTTCCAGAAGGGACCAAGAATTGAGGTTTTCCTGATGACCAAAATCTGGGAGGCCAAGTGAGCCTAAGTGACAAGCGCAGCTGCGTTTTACTAGAGTGCAAAGGCCAAGGCTGAACCCCGAGAAACACCCATCCTCTCGTGCAGAAGCTGGAGTCAGAATGAGAGTGAACTGAGGTCTCCTCTGACAAGTGATGTGTCTGAGAACTGACACATACCCTCTCTAGAGACTACCTGGGTCTGCTCTAACACAACTGCAGAGGCCTGGGGCATGCCAGAGGCTTTACCAGTAGCCTGGCTCCAGTGGAAGATGCATCAGCATGACCTGACCAGCCCCAGGTGAGGATGACAAAGGGCATTTGTGTGGAGCAAGCTGGGTCTCTAAACCAACTGTACTGTACTCCACAGACATTCCAAGCAGTGATTCTGGAGGCCCAGGAGCAGAAGACACCTCAGTAGGTGTCCAGAATCTCTTTCTCTGGTCCCATACATGCTTAAAGTCAGACAAGGAACATGAGTGCCCCTGTTCAACAGAAATGTACTCTTGCATGAGGCTCAAAACAAACCTGTCACTCTGGGAGTCAAATACTTGTAATAAACTTAAAGCCTCGGTACCAGCAGGTAGCAATGAGGCCTCCACATCAATTACCAGATTCTCTACGTCTGTACCAAAATCTGAAACCTTGCCAAATATGAGAACGGGATATTTAACCTCTTTGAGCCCTGCATTCCCTGGTTGACAGAACACCAGGCTCCCAAGGAGTTTAGAGAGTGAGGGGGATGGCTGACCACTTGGAGAATTCAGACCCCAAGTGTCCAGTTACTCAAGTTAACTCAAGTTACAAACAGCTCCAGCAAAGCATTTGAGATGCTTCTACACACTGAACCCGTTGGCAAGCAAACTCAGTAGCTCTGAGGACAGCAAACACTTTCCCTGTGATCTTTAACCTTCTCTGATTCTTACCAGAAGACTTCATTGCAACGATTGCACTGCACTCGCCGGGCTTTTGGCTCTTGTACCTGTATGACCATAGGGCAATCTGCACCAGGACACAGCTGCAGCTGGTAATGGCTCTGTGAACATACCATGGTGGTAAGATTAGCAGTGGGTGCAGAAGAGCATTATCTATTTAAGTTTAACCACTCCATCCCCAAAACCACACAAGGCAGTTATTTTTTGCTGAAAAAGAGTGAAAATTGTCACCAGGTCTTGGCTAACAAGATGATAAACCTCTTCCACATTAGGAAAGGGGGCATTAGTTGTTTACAGCTTCTCAAGGCCCAACCAAGACACTGAACAAAAAATTTTACTCATTTTGAGCTCTTTTTCCACCCTCTCCTTATGGCCCAGAATGTATACAGCTGCTCTCCTGTGGGGGTTGTTCTCTCCCAGATAGTCTCAAATCGAAGAGAGGAGGCACCACTCTTTCATACTGCTTTGTTGCTTCTTGAGCATTCCCAGTCTGTTCCCAGCTACCAGAATACTCATGCACATTTAACCTTAACGACTGCTGCTTTAATTTAAAAAAATCCCTCACATAAAATGTTACTGAGACAAATTAAGTTGGGCTGCATTAAGATGAAGGACTTATTTTTCAGAACCTAAAATATCTATGCAAGAGCAAGGACTTTAAAAACTCAGACTGAAGTCTGAAATTCTCAGCTGCAACATTGTGAGAATTCTGAAGCACCAGCCAAGGAGTTACTGTGTGACCTTCCAGCAGAATTTACTTTGGCAACCTGCTAGAGCATTTTGTCAGCAAGGCTATCCTACAGGAGCAGCCACATCATGCTTATTGGGGACAATTTTGCTGCAGTTACTGCAGTTCTAATCAAAGATGCAAGGCACTTCAAACAAAATTTCTGCAAGTCATCAGTGGACTGACCCAGTGTGTTTTAAAACTGAAAACAGCCCCAATACCTCCACATAGTCCCTGAAGAGGTAGCGCCTGTATTTGTCTTTCAGCTCTTCACTAGGCAGCAAAGGAAACACAAAATCTTCTGGTGTGCGGAGCAGGCAGTCCTGAGCCATGCAGGAGACCCCTGAGAGGGGAAAGGAACATTTTAGCACAGTGCAAGGAGTACTTTAGCACAGTACTGAGGAGCGAATGCACAGAGAGAGTGTTCAACACAGTTTCCTAGGTGCCATCTGTTGTTGTGGCAAGAGGGACACAACTGTGAAACAAATCTATCAGGGCTGCTGAAAAGCTGAAGCCCAACTGTCTTCACAGAAAGATGACAGGGCACATGTGCATCCAGAACCAACAAGTGCTTCAACCTGTATTCACAAGGTCAGATACTTGAAAGTAGAAACTCACATGTTACTGTCATGCCAGCATGAAAGACAGGCTAGGGAAAGCCCAAAGCAACTCTTGGCAACTACTGGCTTCTACCCAATATAAAGGGAACAGATGTTCACATCCACAAGCACTCCAGGGACACCCCAACAATACATCACGAGATGCACCCTCAAAATTCAGCAGATTTGCAGTTTCTGACTCGCTACAGTCATGCTCTTGAGATCACAGGGGGGGAGAAAAGCAGGAAGTGGGTCTATGGGCTGGCATGTTTTATTAGGCAGGATTAGGACTCTCCTGGTAGCATGCCAGCACTAACCAGGGATTCAGGTAAGACTGATAGTTCGAGTTAAGTTTGTCACAGACACTCATTCCATGCTCTGCTTTCTCATTCCTGAGATGCTTTAGAGCAGTTCAGCCAGTCACCATCAGAAGAGCCCAGGTGACAAATACAGAGCCAGTACCAAACCCGCCGTGAACTCACCGACTCCGACACCATCCTTGACGAGCACTGTACAATGCTGCTCCCAGCAGCTGCGACAGAACTGGTGCTGGCAAGCCAGAGAGAGCAAGTTCTCCTTCCGGACAAACTGCATGCACACCGCGCAGTGATGGGAGGAATGTACCATTGCCTGGGAGAGAGAGACAAGTCAGCACTGCAGTGAAAACATCCCAGCTCTCCCAGAGGATTCTCACCTCCTCCAGAATCACCCGCATCTCAACAACAGCCTCAGGTGAGCACCAGGCCAGAGTGAGCTGGTGGGTTGGAGTGCTGCACTGCCTCACTCAGAACTTCTCATGAACCTCTTTAACGTCAGGGAGCTCAACAGATGGACACTCACCAAACAGCCCCTGCCTCTGATCTACTGCTACCCACAGCTCATCTTTACTTTTCTGGTTTTTACTCCTGCCTTGTTTGAAAAATGAGGGAATACATCACTGTGTCAGTCCTTCCCTGAATGTACTGATATTCTTTCTTAGCTGGGTCAGACTCCATCACTGCTCCTGTAGCTGGAAGCAGGTTTCATGGTGCCATTTACTGGACAGTGATTTTGGGTAAGAGGGGGGCAACTGAAGGTGCACTGCTTATACAGAGGGGAGGTGGTGTTCACAGACCATCACTCTCAGACCTCTTATCTTCTGCCTATGCCATATTTCGCAAAGCAAGCATCATCTCTTCAGCTGAAAAGGATTAGAGGGTTTGTTTCAAGCCAGCCATAGTTCTGCTATTGCTTCACCAAACCACTGGGAAGCAGTCCGGATCTCCCCTTGGGTAGCACAGAACTAATCCCCAGACAACAGATCTAGTCTCTAACACATCTCAGCTCACCCTCAGGACCTGAAGAAGCAGGTCTAGCACACTATACTAACAGCTTTGTAGAGCCTTGCTTTTGTGTTCTTATTTCCTCTTTTTCTGAGGAGTCATACGATCACTTTTCATACACTTAAACCTTTGCTGCTCCAAGAAGCCTGTGCAAGACAGCTGCCAGCTTCCATGCCCAGTTCTGCATGCCAGGAGCAAGGAGGAGCAGCAGCAGCAGCACGCTCTGCAGCCACATGACCAGCAGAGCTTGTTCTACAGCATGACCACACAAAAAGGCAATAAAGAGACTTTGTTCCAAGCAGCCTCACTTATGGACCAGACCAAGATCCATTAAGTCTGCAGATGTTCTGCCTGTCTACATCAACTGCTCCACTCACGCAGTGAGCACGTTGCCTCAAACTGCCCCTCTGAGCTCCCCACTAAACCATCTCCCAACGGGGTGGGTTACTCCACAGGATAACCATCTCCCCCAGAATATCATCATCCTGCATCTGCAGCCAAAGCACAGAGCAACTTGCCCTACAAAACCACTGCAATGGATTGCCTACCAAACCACATCTATCAAGACTTCAACTAACCTTTGAACTGCAGTATCTTTCTTTCCAACTTGCAGTCGCCACTGCAGCAGGCAGCATGTGAGTGACAGCTGACAGGAGATTCTGACAAGTCTCAAAATGCACAGACTCATTTGCAGGGATGTCAAATAACAAAGATTTTATTTTTCCCTGGACTCCAGGCTGATAATTTATTTTGAGTCCATGAAACTCACTCCAGTCAGCTGTTTTAGCATTTTCACTCTCTGCTAGTTACAAGTCAGCTCAAATGCCAAATCAGGCTTTTAAAATCTCCCCTCCCCCCCAAACCAAAGAGTGTTTCTCAGATATAATACTTTATATCACTCAAAATCTGACACATGGAAACGTGTTCCTGGGTAACCGTGGATTGTACCAAGACACCCACTGTGAATGAAACCTGTAAACATGCAACAAGGTTCTATTTAAAGGGGTGAGGGAGAAGGTGTCTAAAGACCTGTGTAGGGCTGGCTGCAAAACACAGGCTGGTGGTTCAAATATCACTACTGCCTGGCTCAGCAGCAACACCACTGGGAGATTTGGCTTAAGCATCCCTGAGCAGCACAGTACAGCACACAGCCATCTCAGGGGGAAAAGAAACAAAAAAGAAGGAAATAAAGCTCTGTTCCAACCACAAACAAGCTCTGTTCGCTCTGTGCAGCCAGAGCTTCCCTTGAGTGTCTTTTACAGAGACAGCAGGATTGGAAGAGGCAGCCAAGCTCATGCACTCTGCTCCTTCTGCTGTGTACCATCACTCATGCCCCCCCAAAAATGAGCTGAATTTTCTTGAATACTACCTGCAAGGCAATAGCAAGGCTGCTGTTTAAATGTTAAAACATCTCTTGAATGCATACTCATTTAAAAATGAAACCTAGCATGGAGTTAGGGTATTGGACCTGAGTTTGCAAGGGTTAATGAGACAGAGTATGCCATTAGTAATGCAATCCTCTGATGAGGTGGGTCAGAGATGTCTGCCAAGGGAACAGACCAAAATAGTTAGCATACTTACATGTTTGGATGAGGTGGGCTGAACTCGTGCTTCTACTAGCAATTGGGCAGCATTTGACTTGTGCCTGAAAAGGCAAGTGAAGAATGATCAAATCCATTTCTGAATACATTTTGCTTTGTTGAATCAATCCCTCTCACCTGAATAATGATCTCTGTGCAAATGGTAGGGTAGGTTTCAGCAAGGAGAGTGGAAGTGTGAGGCTCCTCCACTTAATGAGCTGAACTCTCATCACTGAAACTTTGAGTTTCTTCAAAATCAGAACCAGGAACAATACACTTCTCCCAGGAACAGATTAACATTTCTCTCACATTCACTGATGAATATTTTTCTACAGTTCTCTCCCTCCCCCTGAAGAAATATTTTTCTATCCAATCTCCTACATCAGTTCTAAGGCACTGCCTTTTATAACACACTCCAGCAAGGCTCCTGTCTCTTATTCCTTTGTAAAATCAAGCTATCCTGGTCAGGTCTTACTCTGACTCCAGTCTGTTATCTAGTTAAGTATTTACTTTGTGACAGATTATCACCTCTTAGGCATATGAAGCTGTCTATCAGCAGCTTTAGGACTGAACATGTTTTGCTGTTTGTGATTTCCACTGCAGAGCAATGCTTATGTCTCACTAAATTCAGAAATAGCAGCATCACTGCTCTGACTGTGCTGTAAATCCTCCCTCCCTGATAGCACTTTTTAGTTCTATCAGACAGCTTTCACTTGAAAAATGAGTTTGAGGACCAGATCAACTGGAGAACAACTTGCAAAGTTATAGGTTTAGAAGTTAAACTCTTCCCTAAAATTCCTCCTGCTTAAATCTTGTTAACCAGCAGAATTCCCCTGAGCTGCCATGCAGGAATCTCACCCTCCACATTCCCTGGCAAAAAGCTTTCACAGGATGCATGGTAACATACAAGTCGGTTACCAGAGATGCCACAACAATATCCATACATGACATGCATTTCCCATATGTTCTCTGGATGAAGTTTGCTGGCTACAGGGCCAAAAATGGCATGGCAGAGTGAGTCAGACTGATAGGCTCTCTATTTTCAGACAATGTTCAGTTCTGAGCCAGTATTTTCTGGAGGGGCTGCCAGACAGCAGTGCCTCTGGACACGCTTCCCCTATATGTTTGGGCAGAGTCTGAACCCTCCTTCTGAACTCAGCTGGAGGACTTTGTTACAGTGACACTGACCAAGCAAGAAAGGGGTTGCACTTCTCACTTCTGCTCTCCAAATGCTTGTCAGCTTAGGGGAAAAAAATAAAAACCACTTGTGTTCAGAAGGACAACAAACTTCAATGTGAATGTACTACCCAAGAATCCATCAGCACAGGTTCAGTGCTCCCTTGTGATTTAGAGCTCATATGTTCAAAACAGAACATATGTTATTTTTATATTTGTTAAAATAAATAAATAGAGATGCAGCACTCTCAATCTGTTACCTCCAAGTTTAAGCTAAATGCATCTACAGGATTCCCAGCATGGCAATAATTCCTCAGACTGAAAGACATTTGCCACCACTACCGCTCCCTCTGTTTACACATTTCTTACAAGCAACGTAGCTTCAACAAAACAGTGGTTTAGCTCTGCTCCCTGGAATGGACCGTGTGGCCTCATTTCAGGTTCAAAGACACTTGTCAGAAAGATACCTATGGATCACCCTGAGCATTCCTGCAAAACAAGGGGGAAAAGCACTGAGCACAGAAGAGATAAGAACATTTACACTTACCTTTCCAAAATCTCTGAGATTTGCCAGTGGAAACTAACTAATATTAGCTTTGCAACAGCATGCGATACCTAGGTGGAAAATAAAAATAATTAAAAAAAGTAAAGTTAAGCATATTTTGAGGCCATACCTCTTAGGACTCTGATAATCTTCTAAAACTAATAAATAAATCTTACAAGCTCAGTACAGTATCCCAGTGAGATTCAATTCCCATTACACTAGTTGGGAACATTATGTCTGGTAGTTCACCTGTAACGTAGGTTAGTTTGGGTACATCTGTCATTTGTTCTAGCTCACACACTTGGGCACAACAGCACAAAGAAGGAATCAAGGTTTCACTGATGGGTTTAAGCCCCACATCCAGTCCTGATTGTGGTTGGCACTTGAGAGATGACTCAGAGACTGGGATCAGGGTCTTTGCTAAGGGTGCAAAATAGCACCACAGGGCAGAGAGAGATACAGATAATGAGCTGGAGAGGCAGGAACAAGCAGCAAATGCAGGCACGTTGTGACAGCAAAGGGTAAGGGGGGGAAAAAATAAAATCAAGACATTTTACAAAGCCTTCACTGCAGAGAAGAAAGCCACACACTGAGCTGGAATAGGAAGATGGAAAGCTACTGTGACAGTGACTATTTCCACACAGATCTGCTTACGTTACATAGACTCCTGGCAAGCACTAGCTGATCTGTGCTAGCCTGAGCATCCTCCAGAATACTACAACACATGCAAAGCTTGCTTGTATCCTTGTAACATGACAAATTACCCTTTGCTTCTGTGTGTTAGCTTATTTCATAAAGCAGACTGGTCTGCTAGCCAAAAAGGCTTGCATCCACCAAGAGACAGGTATCTACAGAGCACCTGGACCTTCAACCCGCCTCTTGACCCCTGTACGCCTTTATCAGGCTAATGGAGTTCAAACAAAGCAGGTCTGCAAACAAACACTTCTTCCAGGTGGATTCAGAAGGCTCACGACCCCTGCTGCTTCTCAGGGCACTAAGAAGGACCTGGGCAAGCCTGAGATACACACTCTGCATTCAAACACCCTCTGGCCCTAAAGGGCTCTACCTCCCACACTCCAAGACAAGCTATCCATAGCATGTGCCTCTACTAAGAAAACACAACTGGTTCTGTTCCAGCTGCAGGAAGCACTCTGTATTTCCCCCCCCCTCTCCTGAAGATGCTGTCAGTCCCAATCATCAGCTGAAAAGCTGTCAGCCTTCCTGAATCCTGATGCAGGTGAGTAACAGGATCCAATGTACTGCTGATAGAGATACACAGCAACTCCAACACAACCCTGGAAGGAAAACAACCTAGAGCTGCTCCTTCCACAAATCAGGCCCTGCACACACATGGGTGGTATATTCATCACCCTTCTAAACCTCCCTGAAGAGGTGCAGCTTCACAACACAACTGGCCTATTACTGCCACTCAATACTGCACTGGCATTTGTCAGCACAGGACAGTTGGTTCAGGGAGCTAAACCAGCACAGCACCAAGACACACTGCAGCTGGGGGGGTTTTAAACAGCTCCCATCCACCTCTACTTTCCCATTTGCTCACTTTGCTGGCCACTAAGAAATCCCAATAATAAAAAAAAAAAAGAGTAATTTTCAACCTTCAAATATTCCTTTTTTCCCCTAGAAGAACTGCACTGGTGGCTCATGCTGTGCCAGATCTGCTTTATGTCACGTTCCTCAACTTCACCAGCGACGTGAGCCTCAGCAAACAAAGGCTGCCCGGGCGGTGCTGCCCTCCCTCCCAGCACAGAAGCCTGTGATTAGATGGAGTGTGGCACACGGGGTTGCTGCTGACAGCACACACAGTCTGCTCCAGTTTGAACGGGTGAAGTGCTGCTGCGAACCTTGCGTGGGTTGTTATATTAAGCCCCCAGCCTGGCAGACCCAGACAGACACCTTTGACTTGCTGGTACAAGGAAGACACCTGCATTTCACGTCTGTAAAACAAACAAGCAGCAGGAGTGAGTGTGGTTTCCTGCAAATGCAAACCACATGCTAACGTTCTCTGGCAGCGATGAAGTTATTTCTCAGCAGCAGTAAGAAAGAATCACCATCCTAGTGAAAAAAAAACCCCACCAAGCCACCAGACTTAAATGGGAAGTTCATCTGTAGTGTATGAAAATGAGTATTTTTCAGTTTGATTTTCAGGGCCTGAGGGGTGGAATCCGTTGCAGAATCATGAGTCCATCAACTCGCTTATTCCCAGAGGAGGAACCAAGCTCATTCAGGAGTGAGGATGTGGAGAGAGAGGAATACAAATACCTGCATACACATTTCTGACATCTAGCAAGACTTCCCTAACAGAATCCAATGCTTTTGAGTCAAATTGTTGGGCAACATCTGGAATTAATGCTCCAGAAAGATGCCAAATTAAGCTTCTGTGACCATTCCTATTTTGCTCCAACTGTGAGCACAGGCTGGACCAGCTGCAGTGATAATTTCATTACTTTTATCATAAAAGCACACAAGAATAAAATGTTTTCAATTCATAAAGCCAGGTTCATGACATGAGTCCACTTTCATAAAAGCCCTGAAGCAGAAAGAATTTTGATACTACCAGCTTGGAGCACGTACAACCTTGCAAACAAGGAGTCCCAGATTCATCCAACTGCAGCAACGTACCCACAGTCTGCTTGGCATGAAACACTAGTTCTTACATGTTAAAGATATATAACATTCTAACTGTAGGAAAGAGGGATGGGAGAAGAACAGGTAAGTGATGAGGCTGAGGCCATACCTGTTGAGTGGAGTCTCACCATATGACAATCAACACCCTCCTCACCAACAGCAAGGCTGGTAATTCAGAAGGCAAATGTGAATGCCATCAGGGCCAAGCTTACCAGAGAGATTCAAGAAAATAAGCATGAAAAGAAAACCAAGTGTTTAACAAAAGCTTGCTTCTATTGATTAGCAGTGCTCCCCAGCCTCTTCAATGATTGCACATTCACAGCGACTGAACGATTGTACAAGGTCAGCCAGTTCTTCCACAATAACACCCCAGAATAATTGAGGTATTTCTTTGTAAGCAGGATCCAAAACATGCTGAGCAGAGGAAAATACCACTGCAATCAGAAGTTTGTTCCATATGTATGTAATTCTTTACCTTGCAGTACCAGAGAAGCAATATACAGAAGCTAATACCAATGGCTGAACCATCCAAGTAGAAGACACAGATGTCCCCTCCCTAGACACCCCCTGCAGCCTCACAGCTGAGGAAATAAGCCTTGGTCGCTGTTTGGGCACGCTGTCCAATGGGGAACTTTCTGGACAGTCAGAAGTTTCACACAATGAAAGATCTCAAACTTGTAAAGGGGTTCAGAAAGAGCTCTGCTTCAGTCCCAAATCAGTCCCTGGGTGCCACAAGAATCCCAGGTTATCCAGGAACAACAATGCTTTGCCTCAGACATAAACTAAATAAAAAAGATGCCTTTGATAAAGTGCCAGCTTCCTTTACACTCTCCTATTCTTGTTTCAGAATACAAAGACCCAAAAAAGACAGTGAGGTAGCCCACTCAGTGTCTTGTAGGCAGCAGACTATTCCTCTACAGACCACAGTGCAGAAGGGAACACATATTCTAGATGTTGCACATTTCAGTTTTTGTCTGCAACTGATAGAAGTGCTGGCACAGTTTATGTAACCTGACTTCCCTAGAAGTTCAGAAGATAAAAGCTGAGAGCAATAGTCATGCTAAAAAGTTTCTCTCTTTCCCTCATTCTCATTTCCTTGTCTTCTTACCATCAGACCAAAGATCAGCTCAGTCCAAATCTGAACCTGGAAAATGTCTGACTGAAGACCACGCTGCTTTCTTCACAACGGGGTGGAAGAGCTGAAGAGAGAGGAGGATCTCATCTCATCTGCCATTTCTAGTTTCACCTTAAAACAGGAACTTGGTCACCTCAGAAGCTTCTTCTGGACCTCGGTCATCTTAACTCTGGGTTCCCAGTGCCAGAAGGCTGCTGACTGCCAGAAATGGGCACCAAGCACTAGTGTTTATGACTGCACTGGAAAAGCAGCACAGATCCGTGCACACAGGAAGGGTGCCAAGAGGAAGCTGCTCTGCCTAAGAGAGACTCTACAGGAGTTGGGGGAAAACAAAAAAAGGCTGAAAAAAATTTACAAAGAGCTGGACAAATGAGATTCTGAAGGAAGAACAAAGCAGCAATGTCATCACATTAAACACACACCTTTTCACTGCCTGGAAGAAAGCATAGAAATATTAATAAAATAATATTAAAAATATTATCTCCTGGGTTCTTTACTCTCCAAGAAAAGTAACAGTCTCACACTTCTGAAGTATCAGACTCTAGGACAAGACAAGATCAAAAGAATTTGCACAGAAGCTCTGCAGGTACATTGCTGGGTTTGGAGAGCTCTGAGACAACTATCAACTCACTCCCCTAGATAAGCTATGTTATTTGAAGAGCTGAAGTTTCATCTCTCTACAGCAGAAAACCATGTCACTTTGACAGCTGCTAATTCAGCCTGAAATGTTTCCTAAAAGCTAAAAAACCATCGTCTTTTGTAGAGCTTATATTTTACAGAAATTGCTCATGCATATTTATGTCGCATGCAGATCTCATGAGCTCATTTCACTTTTCTCCAAGGGATGGCCTATTTTTTGGGGTGTGTGTTTTAATCCTCACTTTTGCAGAGATACAGTATCAGGAATTTAAACCAAGAACTATCCATTGATTCTCAAAGAGATTCAATTCAGAGCAAGTTGGAGATATGATGATCTGGTTGGAGCTGACATTCTGTGGCTCTGCACCAAGATGACAACTCATGTTAGATCAGGGTTGCACTGAAATGTCTGGCCAAGATGAACACAAACCTGGTAAAAGGAAATGCCTTCCATCTCTTGTTTCCCTTAATCAAAGGGGGTTTTATACCAATAGATTTAAGCAAATAGGATTAATCTTGAGAAGCGTTTCTTTAAAGCCACGAATAGTTTTTATTAGTTCTACAAGGAAAGGATGAATTTGGGAAGATACTGTGTGTTGCACCAAAACATCTAAAACCACTTCAATTCTTTGCAACAGTAAAACCATGCAGAGCAAGAGCCTTGAACTGTTGCTGTTGGTGAGCAATGATGGGCAAAATAGAGACTGAACTGACTTCATGGTAGAGAACAGTAACACCTTAGAAAGCAACCATTCTTTGTACTGAACAATTTTGCTGAAGAAAAAAAACCCCTTCTGACATCTTTACTTATAGACACTGACACCTTAGAAAGCAACCATACTTTGTATTGAGTAATTCTGCTGAAGAAAAAAAACCCTTCTGACATCTTTACTTAAAGACAGAGGTGATAAAGTGGCCCACAAATGGGAAAAATACTATTTTATACTCATTTCTCATGTGGAAAGTAGATCTGATTCCCTCCATGTCCCACTGGGGAAACTGACTGCCTTGGTTTCACTGGAGGATTTCTCAGAAAACTACAGAAATACTAGGAATTAAGAAAAAAGGTGACAAAACCTTTTTTTGGACTGCATTTCCCCTTTGCTTTCACATAGCCCCTTTTTTAAGCAGATGCCAAAATGCAATCCTGGTAGAAATCCGTGAGGTTGCAGGGTGTCAGGCTGTGATTAACATCACCTGCCACAAACACTCCAAGTCTTCAAAGCCTTGTGGCAAAGTCCTCCATCTCTGTTACGGGTTTCTGAGCATTAGAAGGCTGTTTTCAAAACCTAACTCAAATTAATTTCACTCAGAAGAAAAAAAGACAAAGTTACAACAGAATCAGATCCTCTGCTTTTTTTCCTGGGTTCAGTCAAGCTTAAAGAAAGTGGTAAAATCCCTCCAGCTTTAGGTTTCACTCACAGGATTGCTTACAAGTTCTCTGATGTTTCAACCCCTCTTCTGATTACCAGGGAAATAAATGCAATTTAGAGTTGGTAGCTGCAGTCCTGGTACTACAGAAAGGTCTTGACAAACAGCTCTACACAAGCTCTGCTTCATCACAGGGTTTTAATCTGTACCCCATCGCTCACCCTCTGGCATGCAGAGACCCAGCATCAGCCTGCAAGATAAGGAGAATACTTCAGAGGTGGGCTGCAATTTGGGAATGACAAATTCTGCCAGAGTTATACACACAGTTTGTGGAGCTCATTGGTGCACAACCTAGTTGGCCACCTACTGAAGAAAGGGGATCTCGGGTTAAATTCTGACTCCTTCTCTGCACTTACACATTGCTTTAATCCACCCGCTCTCCTACACAGGACAGCAGCAATTTCAGCTGCAGCTGCCAACAAGCAGGATCAGTAGGACTCAGCTAGGAAATCTCAACATACGCAGTTCTCAAGCTGTTAGGCTATTCTTCCTGAGGAGATTCAGAAATAAATTAAAAAGAGGCAAAAAAAAAAAAAAAAGACTTAAAGCAAGATGGCATGCCAGAAGGCATTATTACAAAATAGCTATGAGACTTCTTCTTTGAAAGATGTAGAGCAAAAGAAATGCAGCAAGAAAGCTGTAAGACAGCACATGGATAGACGATTGACACTAGACTCCCCAGCTGTACTCACTGGAAGTATTCTTTCCACTGTCAATGTAGCATCTGAGAGCATCAGCACCCAGTGCACACTGCCAAAACCCCCAGCAATGTTCCCCACTGCTGCACTGGGCTCAGTCCCTGTCCCAGAGATTTCCAAGCAAAACACAGAAGTAAACAAGTCTTTGTGGCTGACATAAAGGAGGATGCAGGGGATGTATAGGGAAGAAGCAAAGGGCAGGTAATAAACCAAATTCACATTATTGTGACCAGTGGCTCAGGACATAGGGCAGCCGACCCAAACTGGAAAGCACTGGTGCGTGCACACCACCACAGCAGCATGCACAGGCAGAGCACAGGGCTTAGGCACCTTTGCAATGAGTAATCCCTGTTCAGTCCCAAACAGCATAGCCCTTCACTCGACAATCCCAGCTCCTAAGGGCATATTTTTTTCCTTTTGTGATAAAAAAAGATGATGAGGAGGAACATCTGCTTTGTAAAAGCACACAACGTAGCTCATTTCAGCTGCACCATCCTTAACAGGCACAGCACACAAGTTTGGCTGCTTCACACCATTTCTGTGCTTGTGCTGTCCAGCTCTAAGCTTCCAACATGGAAGTCACTGAAAGATCGTTCTGGCATTTTCAATGACTTGTGTCTTGCCTCTACCTCCCACCAAGATCATACTCATCAACAGCTGTGAACAGATTTCTCTTATTTTTTTGCTCACTGCAGAGTCACATTGGCTGTAAGATACACTTAAGGCGTGAATCACAAAGAAATGTGTGGGCTATAATCACCCTCCACATTTGTGGCTCATTTTTCCAACCAAGCTGAGAATTTCTGCAGTCCTAGGCCACAAGGAACAAAACTGATTTCTCTCCTCAAATGACTTCATGTCTCAAGGTTGCAAGGCATGGGCTCTCCAGCCAACTCTCTTATCTTACTGACCAGAAGTCTACAAAAACTTGTTATGCTTAAAAAAAAAATCACCCCTAAAACCCAACAACAAACCAACCTTTAGGATTGAAAATAAAACACACACTGAAGACAGTTACAGATGTTTTCATGCTCTCTTGGTGTTTAAGGCCCCACTAAAACACAGGCATTGTCAACCTGGTAGGCAGCTCTCACGCAGCAGAACTGATCCAGGGTCTTTGTTCAGGAACAAAAAGCAGCTATAGGACAAAGATACATCTCAAACGTGTGTGCTCCTGAGGGTTACTGCTTCAGGCTGGATCCCCTGCATAATGTTGGCTTGATATTAAAACACAGAAAACAGTACAGATATAAACCTCCACGTTCTGACTAATCTAGGGTTTATAGGTACTTCAAAACAGCACGTTATCATTGTCAAACAGCACCACAGAGGTTCTGTGGAGGAGTCAAATTTGCCTATCAGGGTCTGCCATTTATAATAAATGATATCTAAATATTTACTAACTGCTTACTAATATTTACCAATGTTGGTTCTTAAGGACACCAACACTGAACACAAATTTTCCAAACTCTTGTTCACATGTACGTGCATTTTAGTGTTTCAAGGGGCTTTAATACCTCCCCCATACTTGAGGCACGTACCTCCAGCTAGTCTTTGATGACTGCTGTTTTCTTGCATGCAAGTTTCATGAGGTTGCTGCTGCATCAAAAAGGATGAGCCTGCAGTGCTGCAGGCTTGCTCAGAGCAGCATCCCATCACACACTGGTGATACAGGGAGGGATGCAGGTGGGCACCTTCACACCTGGCTCCGCACAGACTTTACCCGACCGCACTGAACGTCTGCGAGCCCAGCTCCTTCGGGCAGCGCTGCTCACACAGGCTTCCTCCCCATCTCCACACACACAGCTCTGGATCTGCTGAAGATGGTATCTGGAAAGGACCACTGCCAGCACTCACCAAGCAGCTCTACACACTGCCCGCTCTGCGTCGGCGCAACCTGAGCGTGCGGAAGGGTTTCAGCAGGCTGGGTTTTTATGAGCTCATTTGGTTGCATTAAAGAAGTGACATCAATAAGGTGAACAATACACAAAAAACCTGGTTTATCTCTGGATGAATAGATGGAGTACTAGGTCACAACACCAAATAACTATTGCATCTACCAAGTTTTACTCTTCACAGGGCTAACCAGCGCGTTGCAAGCTGCTATTTCAAGGAGCAAGGGAAACAAGCTTTTTACTGTCTGGTAAATATTAGCAGATTACCCACATCAGCAAACTGAGAAGGAGCAGAAAAAAAAGTTCTCCAGTTTTATAATTCCTTTGGTTTTAGTGGAAAGACAACACCACTATCAACTGCCTGTAAAACAATACAACTGTCTTTCCTTGTAGGCACAGAACTACCTTAGCTTCCTCCTGACTAATAATCAGCTTCTAAAAGGATCTAAAGGCATGGGACTTGGGTTTGGGGTTTTGGGTTGGTTTTTTTTCATATCCTGCAATTTCAACTGTTTTACCTGGTAGTAAAGATCACCAGTTTAAAGAATTTGGTAAAAACTAGAAAGATCCATCTTGTCACTGAAACAGAAACTACTGCCAGTTATCTGGAACATCAGCAGGTATTCCAGACTTGAAGAGAGACCCTCAGCAAAGCCAGAAAGCATCAGTCACTAACAAAAATAATATGACATCATCACACACTTAATTGCTCCCCAGCAACAAGGTCAACTTTGTTTGTATAACTGTTAAGCATCACACTGTTTGTGTGCATGTACTGCTCCTGCCAGGATCCTCTGGTGACAATTTCACAGTTACCTTGAAAACAAACTTATTGTGAGACAATTTTAATTCTTTACTCTTAAAAGATATTGCATTTTATGATTTTTTTTTTTAAAAAAAGAACTATTGCAAATTCCTGTGCTGGTCTGCAGGTGATAGATGCCATCCTGGTTTCAAGAGTATTCTTACCAAGTGTTCTTATCAAGTGTTGACTGTTGGCCAAGTGACCTTTTGAGGAATTAAAGGTGATCTGCTTCAAATCACAGCCCTTTTGGGTCAGAGAATCAGAGTTTGGAGTAGTATTCATTTGATATTCTAGCATGTTTCAACAGAGAGGCCCCCGTGCTAATTTCAGTCAGGGTATTAATTGAGCCCTCCACAAACACACCTCCAGAATAACAGCACTAACCAAGGAGCAAATATTTCATCTTCTTCCTGGAAAACAAGGACCTGCTCACAGTTCTTATTAAAACCAAAATGAGAAGGAAGTTTCAGAGCACTGCTTACAAGGTCCCTCTAGCTTCAGTAGCTTCTGGAATAGTGACTATTGTAGGTGCAGACCTGACACACAGCACAGCAGGTACTATCAACTGCTACCTCATTTCTACTCACGTTTCTGCACAGAATTCCTCTGTGATAAAAAATGAGGAGAATTCAAGGTCCAAGTTTCCTCTAACAATAAGGGACACATGAGCATGCATCTACCTCCATGCTGGGTTTCATACTTAAATCAGACTTAAGACTTTAACCAATTTTTGTCTATATCTGATGTAGGTAAACAAGTGTTTTGTTGAAGAGGCTCTCTCTTCTGAGGTCACATTCAAACTTTTTAACACATGAAAGGCATTGACACCTGATGTGAATTTAGCCAGCCAGTGCAAGGTTCCTTCAGTTGTCTGGGAGAACAAAGTCAGCTGTAACTCATGAGGAATTAAAAAGGTCATCAAGAGGGTTTCCAAGGAAGATCACCCTTTACCTCAACACTTAAGAAAACAGAGGAGTTCAACAATCAGCCTGAAATAACTGAGTAAAAGATTTTAAAAATATGAAAGGTTAACAAGCAGAGCAAATGAAATATTCATTTAGATAGTTATTAGCTATTAGCAGTACAGATTGCAAGTATGAGGACATAAAACACTGAATACGTGTTTCTGGTCTTAAAAACATGTCGACAATGTGCCACAAAGAAGAAAAAGCCATGCTCAGTACACCTCCCCTCCCAACGTGACCTTCAGAAAATCACCTAATGACAATATACAGTGGCAGAACAATCAAAGAAAGCTTTAAGCCCATTTATTGAGTTTGTATTTCTTTGCTTTAGGGAACTGTATTAGTCTATTCATTTCTTGTGATAGCAAATTGCTCAGATACCATGTCAGGATTTGCCTTCAACACTGCACCTCATGAAGACAGTCTTTCATTTACCTTCATTTTTCCCTGTCAGGGGCCAATCACTCTGCCTTAAATACAAGCTAACACTGAAACCCACTACATAACCACAAGCTGTCACATGGGGAAGGAGTAGAAACCAAAATGAACTAGCTCCAAAAGAACAAATCACCAGTGTCCAAAAAACCCAACACGTTATGAAAGGTATTCTTCAAAAGAAAAAGTTTTGGAGCTCAAGCAAGTTACAGGAAAGAAGTTAACACAGTTCTCAGAAAGTCTGTCCCTGTTTATGCACAGCTTTTAAGTCAATGGAAAATAATGATAACAAATAGTTCAACATGTTCTATTCAATTTCCTTCATCTCTATGCTTTTAATTCAATGCAAATTCTTTCCACTCCACTTTGTCTCAGAAAAAACTAACAAAATGACAAGCGTTTTTTTGTGAGGAAAGAGGGGAAGGAAGAACCAAGAGAGGCTCAAGTATTGTAGAAAGGATGCCAGGAAACAAAAAAGCACATGCTGCAGATACACAACAGATTTCCAAGAAAAGTGCAATTCTTGTACTACTGTTGCTAGCAAAGAGAGTTCCTGTGGCACTTCCAAGAGCTGAAGACTTAGAACACTGCTTACAAGATCACAGTTTTTCAGGTTTCCATCCAAATTTATTTTTATCCTGTCATGCACAAATCAAAATGTGCAGCACTTCATTTTTGAGCAAATACTCAGGCACGTTCTTAATACAAAAGGAAATGAGAATGTTCCCTCCTTGGGTCACATTTAGGGCCAGAGTTGTGCCCTGAGCAGGTCGGTATTACCTGGTCAACCATAGTGCTTGCTCAATGAAACCTTCAGAATTCTTGGAATATTTATTTTAACTTTGGAAGCCTGTATTTCAGTATTTCCTGAGGTGGTGAATGCTGGCAACAAGCACAACAGACAGCAAAATCAACTAGAGATGCTGCAAAAAGTATGTGTGCACTTTAGAGCCTACTGTTTACAGGCTTTGTAGTCCTCAAGCTTTATGATTACAAGGACACTGATGTACAAAAAGGATAAAGACATCCCTCTATTTTATTTTTTAAATGAAGAGGAATCAAAACCTAGGACAAGAGGGAATGGCTGCAATTTGTGCCAGGGGAGGCTCAGGTTAGAAATTAGAGGAGAAATTTCTTCTCAGAAAGAGCAGTTGGGCATTGGAACGGGCTGCCCAGGGAGGCGGTGGAGTCACCATCCCTCAGGGAGTTTAAGGAAAGGTTGGATGAGGTACTTTGGGACATGGTTTAGTTAGTAATATAGGTGGTAGGGGGATGGTTGGACTAGATGATCTTGGAGGTCTTTTCCAACCTTGATGATCCTATGAAAACCTATCCAACATGGGTTTTTATATGTTGCTGTCACCTGTCCTGCTTTCAGGAGCTGAAGAGAATGAGCACTACACAAAATCTGTTACAAAGCAGATAGGTTGGGAATTTCAACCCAGCATCAACACCCAGAGCTTAGGAAACTCTGCATTCATTCCTCTGACCTGCACCAGGCTCAGAGCACACTGGTGAGGCAGAGGAGGAACCTCCTCTTATTACTAGTGTGCAACTGATCACGGTAGTGCAGAAAGAAATAAAACTTCACAAAAGTCTTATTGAGCATAATACCATGGAGCTGACTTGGAGTGTGACTCTTTTGTGATGAATTAGTCACTACAAGAGCTGGCAAGTTCATTGTACTTTAATTGCTGTCGCTGCAACAGTAGGGTTAATACCTGGCATGACAGCTCATCTATCTCTTTGAAAGTCTATGATTATTCTCTCAGAACCAACAAAGAAAGGTGTTTTTGTTAGAATTACAGAATTTTAGCATGTCTTCCTATCTGTCAGTTATCTTAAAACACAGATGTACCAATCTGCACCATTTCGGATTTGGTTTGTTTCTTTTCTATATAACCTCTTTGCATTGTGCTTAGGCAGTTAGACCTCAGGAATTTTAGTCACAAACCTCAGCTCTGTAAAAAAAAAAACCAAAACTGTAAGAATCAAAATTCAGTAAGGACAATTCTTCAGGCCTCAGAACCAGGATGCAGCAGTCCTCAACGTTCAGTTCTGAGCTGGGGAATTCAATAACATTTCTCCAACCCCCCCTTAACAGAGAGATCACCACAGCTTTTAGTTCAGATTGTGTGCTTAGCATTTACCTTTTTCAATCACAGCCTTAATGTACACCTGTGTTAGTGCAGAAACCTTTTCTCACCTTTAACGTGGCAGCCAAGCTGGCCATGTGTTCATTCAGAGTGCTCTCCGACTCCTTGTAGGTCAGGCAGGTGAACTGATATTCCTCTGGATCAAAGGCATCTGCTCCCTGCTGCTCCACATCGTTAGCTACCCCATCATAATAATCCTCGATATCCCCAGGATCCTCATCCTCTTCCTCCTCCTCGCAATTAGGGTCATAATCCTCTTCATTACTGTCAGAGCCCTGGCTGTTCATGTCCACGGACATCTTAATGCCCTGTCAAACTGCAGGCCAGGAAAGCAATTGCAGCTTCTTTTCCTCCTCCAGACTTTATGGTTCCTTTGATTTCATCTGAGCTGTGTCTCCTATGGGGGGAAAAACACATTTTTTTCTTTCTGTTGCCTAAGAAATGGTAAGAGAGGCCACGCCAGCATCCCGCCGGTGATCCAACAGCCAGGCACAGGCCGACCCAAAGGCAAAAAGAACATTCTGCTGTGCAGGTCCCTGGTTTGGATCCACTGTGACTCCTCCTGCAAAGCCAAGCCTGCTCTTACAGGCAAGGTCTAAAGCCCTGGAGACTGGCTTCTTACCTTGCACCCTAGCACCCAGTGCGGGCCCCCGAGACTTTTGACATTTGGAAAGTGGCTCCATAACCTTCACTACAGATCTTCTCAGAGGTACAACTAGATTTACAACTTAACGTTTTTACTGACAGCCTGAAGTCCTGCAGAAAAGCAACAGAGCTGTTTCACCACCAGGAACCCTTAACTATGAGCACAGTAGTTAGAAAGACAACCCATGATACCCTGTACAAGTCCATATTGCTTCAGAACCACAGCCCTTAAGTGGGACTTTGGAAAAACAAGACAAGCAAACAGATCTCTTGTATACAGCCAATGTAACAGTCTTCAATACAGCCTCAAAAGAAATGGTGAAATCAGTTAATCCCTTTAAGTAGGTTCTGCTGGACGTGATGTGTCTTGGGCCTTAAATATGAAAGAATAAAATAAATGATCTCATTTTATTACCTTAATAATATACACTTGCTACCTTCTCAATGTAGAAATTGATGCTCAAGTGTCGACAGCTGCTATTCATGAAGCATCAGAACAGTCAATTTTTTTTTCAGATTCTCACTCATATTAGAAAATTCACATATTTGACTTTACTTATCAGAACTACAGACCTTCTGCTTGTGTAACTAAACCAGCATGAATTCGAGTTCTAAGCAGCTCAGCAGTACAGCATGTATCAACCTTGAATTAGGATCATCTCAGTCACAAATTTCCATTTAAATACAGAATTTTGTTTCAAGAGAGAACATATTAAGCACAAAAGACTGAAACACAATGCTGCAGCAATTTTTACATATAAAAACACGTACATAAAATCAAAGCTATCCTTTCCACAAGCAGCATGTACTTTGTTTCTTACATGTTTGCATTTTGCATTACTAGGTTGTTAGCTCTGTTACTAAAATATATTCCCACAGTATCATAATTTGTAGCTGCTGGGGAAACCATAATCAAGCTTTGAGAATCCTGACTTTAGAGCTCAGAAAATCTCAACCATAAATTTTCATTATTCTTCCTCAAGCTGGTTGTCTTCTACTTCCAATAACCTGACCAGACAGCACAAAATAACCAGGAAGAGATGTGATGTACAATTAATTTGAGGGGCTGCAGTGATTTCAGCAGACACAAACCTCTAGTGAGACAGGATGACGGCCAGGAGCTAATTATATTACCCCCTGAATTCTGGTCTTTGTTCCTTTCATCTGCCTCTTGATTTCTTAGCCATCCACAGCACAAGTGGCACACAAATATTTTATAGAACTTCAGTGGAACAGAGGCACTGCCCCTCTATATGACAAGGAGACAGACATGAGATCTAATTTGACAGAGATGACAAACCTATATTGTTCCTTCCTCTACCCTGTTTAGAGTTAACGATTCAGTTCTGGGCTTAATCTGTATCAACACTGACCTCTTCCACAGAAGAAATAATGGATCTTTACCTGTTAAACCTTATGTTAAAAGAATAGCTTATTTTAGATTCTAAAACTGTTGCAAACATTCCTATAGTGATATCAATAGCCTGGTGTGCAACAGCTTTGTTCAGCCGACCTCAGAGCATCACAAAACCTGAGCACGTTTCATCAGTCAGGAAACTTCCCAAACTCACTCACATCATCCCACACTCTGGAGAGAGGAAAAAAACCAACCCCAAAGGCTGGGCTCATCTGCTCTGTCAACACACACTGAGTCCCATCCAAACAAGATGTTTTTAGGTATCCGAGTAGAACGATGGGCCTGCCCGGTGCCTCAGCAGTTACATATCGGTCGCTGGGGTGGAGGCTCAGCAAAGCACAGAGCTGTTTCTCTGTGCCACTAACACATTTGTTTGGACAACCAGAGGAATTGTTTGTACAGGCAAATGGGGTATTTCAAGCAGAAAACAGCCTGCAGACTGGATGATTTCTGTGACTCCTGCCACAACATTGACAGAAAGAGCTCACCTCCAAGGTCACTGAGTGCCACACAGGTGTGCAGAGAGAGGCAGGCTGAGGCACGAGCTCTGTGGACAAAGCAAAGCAAGGAACAGCCCTCACTTCACCCAAAGCTCAGCCTAATGCCCTTATGACCCCACAATGAGCTCCCTGAATACAAACCAAGGCAAGACACAGCTAACTCTTAATAGCACCACTCTGCAAGACAGTAAAGACATTAATCCCCCCCAGAAGAGGGTCAAAAAACTAAATAGCATTTAGATAGAGTAGTCATCATAATCCCAAAAATTAAATTATAAAATTTGAAACCATATTCAGATTGCTTTCCTACCCAAGGGCAGATGAGGCCATCCCTTTACCAACCTCATCCAAGATACTCCCTCATCTTCACTAGCACTGACACAATTTAATCCCCTCTCTTCCTCCAGCCTCCCTGCAGGAGCTCAGAAACACACCCACCCCTACACTCTGCTGCGTTTCAGCTCCCACAGAGATGCCCTCTTACTGACTCCCCCTCTGCAGCACTGTTCTTAATAACAGGGTCTCTTGAAGAAAAATGCTTTCAAATATGCCACCATCACTCTCTCTCTGACCTCACCACCGTTAGACACAATAAATTGGATTATCCCACCTTACACTTGCCCTACACTATTATCTGCTTCTGCAGTAGCTCTCTAGTGAATGCTCTGTAGGTTGCTCCTGCTTTTTCTGTTGATATTTCACAGCCATTTGAGATGGCTTTGTCTTCTCTCACCTTGTTATTGGTAATGCTGAAATGAAGAAAGTCTAACTCAAGCCTGCCTCCCAAGCTACTTATCCATGCAAACTCCAAATGGGCTGACTCTCTTTTCTCTCCAGCCACCTACAACCCCAACTCCACACTCGCTATCACTGTTAATCGCATCTTTGTCCATGTCACTCAAACCTGTAATCCACTGATCATCCTCAGTCGCTTCTTCACACGTGCAGCTTGCATACCTTGCCAGTCCCTTCTCCACTGAGTTTTTCAATAGGATTTTTTCATCCCATGAGTGAGAAACTAAGAACCAACACCCCCCACCCTTTTTCACCACAGATGACTCTGCAGAGACCTCCTTACAGCCATATCACACATCCCCCGTGAATCTGCATGCTCTCCTCCCACTTCCCAGCCTTTGTTCAGACTATCACAACTGCCTCGTCCTTCCCAACTCCTCTAACCCGCTTCTTTCCTGCCATTTCTAATCCACCATCACTTTTAACAAGTTATTTTAGGCGTACCCAAAACGAGCCTCCCTTCCGCGGTACCTCCGGGCTCGGGCAGTGAGGAGCCCGGCCGGTTTAAATCACCTCAGGTCCGTTTCTTTTGTAACGCGCCCGAGACCGAGCCCCGAGCTCGCCCCGCACGGCCCGAAGGCTGCTCGCTCCGAGGGAGAAAACCCAGGGAAAGCGGGGGAGGGGAGGGAGCTGTGGGGGAAGAGCCCTGACGGCGGCGGGGCGAGCGGGGAGCCCCGGCGCAGCCCACCCCGAGAGCTCACGGTCTCCTCTGCTCCTCCCGGGCAGCCCCACCTCGACCCCGGCCCCGGGGCTGAGCGCCAAACTGAGCCGAAGTTCGGGAGAAGCGGCCCCGCGTCCCTCACGCCGGGCTCGCTCCGCCCCGGGACCTGCCGCACCGGACGGGCCGCCTCCCGCTGACGGACGGGGGCCCGGCAGGCGGCAGTGGCGGCGCTCACCGGGCGCCCCCTGCTCCCCCGCCACCGCGGCGCGGCACAGGCCGCCCCGCCAGGGGTCTCCCGCCGCCTCCCTTCGCCCCGCAGCGCGGCCCAGTCCCCCGTCTCGTCCCCCCCCAACACTTACCGGGCGCCGGGGAGCGCGGCCGGGCGGGGGAGGCAGGGAGCGGCGCCCTGGGCTCCTCCTGCCGGGCCGCCACTGCCTGCGCGCCGGAAGCACCGGCCTCCGCGTGGCGTCACTTCCGCCGGGCGGGGCCAAGCCAAGGGGGAGGGGAGACAACGGAGCCGGCGGGAGGGGGAGCACGGGCCAGCGGCGCGGGGCTGCCGCAAGGTGCCGGCTCAGCACTCTCAGGAGGTGCCGGCGGCCCGGCCCCAAGCGGTGCCAGCGCTCAATGACGGCGCCGGGCAGCGCGGCGGGGGAAGAGCCCACCGCCGCCCCCGCGCCGCCGCGGGCGGGAGCCGCCACTCTCCCGGCCTGCCCCGCGCTCACCTCCCCCAGCGTCCCGGCGTGCCGCGCGGCCCGGCACTGGGGTAAAGGTCGCGGGGCGGAGGGGGCGGCACTGGCTCGGCGGGGACGCAGCGCCCCGGCCCCGTTCTTCACCCGCCGCCACCATGGCGGAGCAGCCGCAGCCCATCAGCCCCGTGAAGAACTTCTTCGCTGGCGGCTTCGGGGGCGTCTGCCTGGTGTTCGTAGGACACCCGCTGGACACCATCAAGGTGAGGCGGCAGAGAAGCCCGGGGCCCGGTGCCGTCCGGTCCGGGGCAGGGGGGGGAAGAACTACGCTTCCCGGCGAGCACTGCGCGGGGAGGCGGGGGGAGCCGCGGGAAGACAACACTTCCCGCCAGGCCCCGCGGGGAGGCGGTGCTTGGTGGGCCTCCGTGTGGCGGGGCGCCCCCTGCTGACGCGGCGGCCTGACGAGTCCTGTCAGCGGCCGCCGGGTCCCGTCAGCCGCCGGTTCATCATAAAACTCCACGCAGACCCCGCCGTGTTCCCGGCGGTCCCGATCTCCGCCGTGCCGCGGCGGGAGCCCCAGCATCCCTGGGCCACCGTGAGCCCGGGGGTCAGATCGGGGCCCCGAAGGAGCGTGTGTCAGGGAGCTGGGCGTTGAGGTGTTGAGGCGGGGTTGTTAGCCCGACGCCGTCCCAGCGGTTAATTAGTTAAACACACGAGCTACTAAACAAATTAAAAGTCCAATCTGTTCTGCAGAGGGCCAAAATGAGGTTAATCTCTCTACCAGGTCTGGGCACAAAGCTTACACTGCGATACTCATATAGAGCTGCTCTCTGACTCGAGTTCCGACAGTGATATTTAATAAAACAACGTTTTCCTGGGGCTTTTTTCTGGGTTTTATTACTTTTTTTAATTAAACCAATGTTTCCCTCTCCTGTCTGACTAGGTCCGGCTGCAAACCCAGCCTAAGCCACAGCCTGGACAGACTCCGCTCTATTCTGGGACCTTCGACTGCTTCAGAAAGACTCTTGTTGGAGAGGTACTGTGTTAGCCTGTCACCCCCTGCCAGGAATAGCAGTTGTTCCCGTATGCTGCAGGAATGGAATCGCATGGGAATGTTGTCTCCCAGAGGTTATCCCTGGGTTATCAGTTGAATTGGTTCCTAATTAAAACTTTTAAGCAGACTGCAAAACTTGGAGAATACTTAGTGTCCAGGTGTGCACTTCATCGTTTTGATATGAAATGCTGGTAGTTCAAAAGGGTGTGATATGAATACCTGAAGTTACAGGCTGGAGTGAATGTTGGCAGTTGTCTGCTGGCTTTGTTGTAGTAGTTGGTGGAATCTTGCTGCCTTTGGTATTTGGAGTTGTCTGTGGCAATCTGAAAATAGGCACTGACTTTTGTTGATACAAACAGGCAGTTTTCCTTTCCTCTGTGACGTGTTGTGTCTGTGGGAATGCAGAGGAGCATTAATGAATAGATACTCTTTTATTTTTGGTGAACAGAGGGTCAGTTATAGTAGTTTCATTTAATCTTCAGAAGGCAGACAGTGGTTTTCACTCCTGAATCAGACATACCCCATGATTGGTCTACAGTCAGGTTTGTTTTTAGAAAGGCATGCAGCCTTGGTTCAAAGACTACGTGACATAGAATCCATTTTTCTGCTTCCTGTGTTGTCCCAGCAGCTCTCTACCATTTGGAAACAATGGCTGTGAAGCCAAACTTTTCTTTACTAGCTTGAAGTCTAATTTCTAACCGCTGGATCTGTTAGGTAACTCTCTGTTCAATGAAAGATCTGCCTCCTATCTGAAATACTACTTTCATTATGATATCAGTTTGTTAGTATGACCAAAGGCAATCTCGCTTCCCCAGTCTCTCCCACAAAGCACTGAAATGCTTTGCTAGTTCTGAATCCCTTGTGGTTTTTATTAACACCCCTGCTGAAGTGAGGACGTCAGAGCCGAACCATAATAATAGCCTTGTGATGCGAAGTTCAAAAGTAATGCTGCCTCTCTACTCCCACTCAATACTCATCAGTTTCTACAAAGAAATATATTAAACCTCTCTGCCAAGGCCTTTTGTTTCACTCTGCCTGTGGGAAGGTTGAGCAGGAGTGTCTGATCGTTGTCAGGCAGATACAATTTCATTACAGAGTCAGTTGGCGTACAGGCACATACTGGGATACGCTGATTTATTTGAGGGGGGGAGGAAGGGGTGGATGGGCTAGCAGACATTTAATTTGTGCATCTAGCCTTTACCTGGAAAGATAACTGTCCTTTTTATTAGAAGAAGTTCAGTTCAGAGGCAAGATAAATTAAATAAAGGCTTCTTCTGGGGTCTGCATTAGCATTTTCCATCTGCATGAAGGGAAACATCAGGAACATGGAGTTGGTTCTATGATGAAAAAGTTTTAACCTAGGGAAAGAGAGGAGATAAAATAATCCTCTAGAACTTATTCCAAACTGAGTTTGTGTAGGCAGCGAAGTAGTTCAGGCTAGTCTCTTTGGCTCTTCCTCTGCCTAAAGAGTGAATTTGATTCAGTGCTCTCAGGCTCAGTGTCAGGATTTTACATCGCTGCTTTTGATGACGTTATTAATAAAACACTTGTGCATTATGTGTACCTGAGAGATGAGTTTTGACATAATTTATTAGGACTGTTGCTTAGGTGGCTTTTAACTTATCCTGAGAGATAAATACAGGTTGAACAGCATTGGAACTGCAGGGTGTAAGTGATGCCACTCTTTTCCAGGAAGGTTTCCCTCAGCAGGCCCTGGACCTTAGCTAAACACTTACAATTGCAAATGAACAAAAGACCCCATTATTCCCCTGATTAATTTGACTGCCTGACTGGTGCTATCCTGTATTGTAACGCTTCTCAGTAAGTTAAAATGTGTGCAAAGTCTATGCAAAGCCAAGTAATTCTTGTGATGGTGTTTCTTACAGGGAGTCCGAGGCTTATACAGAGGGATGGCAGCTCCTATTATCGGAGTGACACCCATGTTTGCTGTGTGCTTCTTTGGGTTTGGCTTGGGAAAAAGACTCCAGCAGAGAACACCTGATGACGTTTTGACGTGAGTTTCTGACTTAATCAGACAGTTGGGAGAGGCACCCTGAGGCTCTCACAGCCTGTGAGATTGTGGGACATGGGGTTGTGGTGTAAATTTGTCTCTTCTCCTAGTTACAAATATAGCTCTGAAAAAATAAGACACTGGTGTGTTTTAATGCTTCTGGAAGCGTGGGACTGATGGCACAGGCTAAAAACAGACGGCATGTGGGCAGGTGCCATGCAATTCCCTTTCTACGCAAGAGTGAGCCATTAAGGAGCAATTCTGGTTTAGATGAATGCAGGGAGAGTTACATAATGATTGCCTGCCAACAGTCCCACTATTAACAAACTGTAGGAGAGAGACATGCATGGTCAAGCCAACTCGACAGTGTTCACAGTCCTAATTCTCTTCCCTGTTAGTTGTGACTCTTGCTGTGTCCTTACATTAAGATACAATAATAGCCATAGAAATGTTTTATTATTATTATTATTAGGTGTTTATGAGCACCCTACTCTTGGGCATGTCTAACCTGGAAAAGAGGTGGGAAGCTAAGAAAACTTTGTGTGGCTTTCTACAGGCTAACTTACACATCAGGAAAGCCCCTCACCCACAAAGTAGTCCCTTAACTTCTCTGCCGAGTTGTGATTTATAGCTCTAGAGGAACAGAACTGTAGCTTAGCAACATTTTATCCTATTATTTGTGCAATGTAGGAGCTCAGTTGGAAAGCAGGAGTCCATTGTGTTGAGCCAGGCGTGGTGGGGTGGGGAGATGAGGTTTCTGTTGGAGCCTTGCCTGCACAGGGACAGCCCAGGTGGTGTGAGTGCACCTGGCTGCACAGCAGCAGCCACTGCTGTGACATGGAGCACGCTCTGGGCTGCTCAGAGAGAAGCAGTATCAAGATGCTGTAAACCTCTGGTTTTCTCCTGCAGACATGGCTGAAGAGTAGATGAGGGGAACAATAAGGAGTGGAGAATACAAGAAAGCAAATGGGCTGTGGGCTTATTTCCAGCAGCCTTATCACCTCAGTGCCATGTGTTTTATACACATCATACAAAAGGGAAGTTTTAAGGAGCAAGCTGGAGCAGGGCAGCGTATTTTTCTTTACACAGATCTCCTCCCTAGGAGAGCTGTGGGAGTGAAAGAACAAAAGACAACAAATAGATGGCAGAACTGTCATTGTGCCCAGCTGTGCTGTACCTTGGGTGCAGACTTTACACAGTGAGATATGGTGTGCCTGGGACGTGAGGCCCACAAGGAAAGGTCAGACTCTTAGCACCATGGATGTGGCTCTAGAGGCAGGCAGGATGACAGTGGTTCCTTGTGTTGATTTTTTTTTTTAAAGGGAAGTTTTGGAAGGAAAGAGATGGAGAGAAACTTGAGGAGTGTGTTCTGTCTTTCCCGGGGATGAATAATCCTGAAGTGAGTTGGAAAACTCAAAGCTTAGTTTGAGCAGGAGGTGAGTGGTAAGGGAGGTCTGAATGGCCTGGAAGATTTAGTAGGAATTTAAGAGTAAGAAAATTGGAAAAGCTGAATAGAATGCCATCTCTTGGGCAAGTGGAGAGAGGTGGGAGGTGTGGAATTTAATTAAATGGAGATTCTGGGTCATCTTTCAAGGGAACATAGCACGCTGTTGGATGTAGAAACAAGCTCGTGGTGAAGAAACTCAATTTGTTAAAGGGATTTCTCTCATGGAGACTTTGCCACTTGAAAGCAGGTGCAGAACATGTGGGATGATGGCAGGTTAGTAGGACAGACTGGATGATGGCAGAGGCTGAAGGAGTGAGGGATTGAGAGCTGCACAAGCAGGAATGTGTGAGGAAGCTGAGGTCATGGAGAAGAGTGTGCCAGACCAGAGGAGGAAGGGGCTGTTGAGGATAAAAACCAACGGGGAATGCTGCAGGCAAAATGCAGGTGTGAGGAATATTAGCAAATACAGTGCATGTGAAGAGCTGAATTCTGGTTGCTGTGGGAACCAGGGCTTTGACTCCTAGAGATCTTAAATGTTTAGCTCTAATTATGCATTGATGAGGCACTTCTGCACTGTTAAAAGCAGTGGATCTAGTTCCACTGCCAGCCTTGTGCGGAACAGCGTGACCTGCTGATACAGGGGTCTTTCTGCCCTTCGTTTCCTGTGTACTGTGTTGTGTTAGGGTCTCTTCTCTTTCCTCGGGGCAGATATCCTCAGCTGTTTGCTGCTGGCATGTTGTCAGGAGTGTTCACAACAGCAATCATGGCTCCAGGAGAGAGAATCAAGTGCCTTTTACAGGTAAGGCATTGGATGGTGGTGATGGGAATTCAATTCCAGGGGTCTTGTCTTTTCATGCCAGTAATTTCTTTGGTTAGTGTGTTTTCTCTGTTCTGGGTTTTGACAGGACTCAGACAACTGTCAATTAATGCAACAGTGTCACAAAGAAGCATCACACGAGCTTGTTGTGACAGCATGAGCTCATATAGTGTTGATTGCTTTGTGCATTTTACAGAGCACAGGCCTCAGACTGTGTGGCATTACTTGAGGCATTGGTGGGTGCCTTGGGCCACTTCAGAGTATGGAAAAGTCCCACTTTTCAAAACAAAACTTTTAAAAAACATAAACCTACTAGATGTAAGACTCTTCCTAGTGTTAAGAGTTTCTGTTACATTGACAGGTTCCCAACATGTAAACTAAGGAATGCATTTCAAAATACGTGAGTTATCTAACGTTTGGGTGACTGTTAGCTCTACACCACCTCTTCCAGGGTGTTTTAAGCATTGCTGAAAGATGGAAATCTGAAAATCCCATCTTTAGCAGAGGTGGGAAGCTTTGCTTGTTTCTGACTACGCTGAACTCTGTCAGTGTGGTGATGAGAGGGTCACATGTTAGTTCTGACAGACATGGTACTATCATGGAGCCTTTTACACACACAGACTCTTTGAGTTTCACTGCACTGTTTGAAGGGTACTTTTTCTCAGTGCAAGTGTAGAATTACCAAACTGATTTCACTTGTTTCAAACTTCCACTAGGGAGGAATTAAAGGGAGAATCTAGCCACTGCATGGAATGGTAAACACACCTCAGCTTGAAGGGGAGAGCGCTGCTTGAGGCAGCGACGCAGAAGCGTCATACGCAGGAAGGCCTGTGGAATGAGGATGTGCTCTTTCCTCTCTGGAAACCTGCATGTGGCTTTCTAACCCTTAGCCAAATGCTTGCTCATCATTCAGCAAACCTTCACTAGTCAGAAACAATCACTTTAATCCTGCAGATCCAGGCAGCTACAGGCGAAACTAAATACAGCGGCTCCTTGGACTGTGCAAAGCAGCTGTACCGTGAGGCTGGGATCCGTGGCGTGTACAAGGGGACAGTGCTCACCCTCATGCGAGGTAACTGATGGAGACGTTCTGATGCTCCTTTAAGATGCCACTTTAAGACTAAGAGGACTGTCCTAGTATCCTGGCCTTACTGTCCCTTTAGCCAACTGGAGGTGCTGTGTCACCCTTTATTCTTGTGGTCCGCAGTGCTACCCCAGTGGCTCAGAGGGGCTGAGAAATAAACACAAGATTCTCAGAGATAGAGGAAGAGATTAGATGATAAAGATCAGAGGGATATAGGAAGTAATTAAAGATCTGAGAAGCCAAGAGGAATGAGAAGCTTGAGGAGAGGAGCAGAGAGAACATAGAGGAAAGAAAAATACAGTAATGTTTTGGGGTTTTTTTATTTTTTAATTATTCCTCCTTGGGAGAAGGATAGTGTCTGCCTGTGACTGCTACTGTGTAATGCTGACTGCTTTAAAAGATGTGATTACAGCAGTTATGCTTTCTACATGCTCGAGTGTGGGCTATTTTGGACTGGGATGTCATGACCCCTCTCACAACAACAACAAACTCATCGCGACAGACACTGAATCCTTTCTGTGTTTCAGTACTTTCTCCTTTCAGAAGCATTATATTGTTCCCTTGGGCAATGTTTTCCAAGGATAAGCTGAAATTTCAGTGTTATGATATCTCAGTTTAGAAATCTGTTCTACTCTCTGCTTCTCATAGTAGTGTCACAGCTAGCAACGCGACTCTGGCAGCGTCCCTAGCCAGAGGCTGGTTCTCCAGTTTAGGCATGAGCTAAGAGTGGGTTGTGGGGGTACCTTAAATTGCAACAACTGCAAAAGAAATCCCAACAAAACAAAATAGAATCATCAGAACAAATAGTGTCAAAACTCTTGAAGCACTTGAACTGCTCTGTGGCAATTAAGAAAGCTTAAAGTTGTCCATCATTAGCCTCATGGCCAAGGGGCAGGTAACAGCCTGATTTGAAAGACTGCTGACAGAAGTGCTGGAGAACAGATATTTTCCCAGTTCTTGCCTTGAGCACCAACTGTCCCTGGGAAAGTTCAGGCTCCTCTGTCTAGAGCAACAGAAGATTTGATTTTGTTTAGAGAGGAGGTTCAGAAAAGGAATCAGAATGTACTTAGTGGTGTTGCTGAGCTGGCATGGGGTTGCTTTGCCTCTGGGCTTCATCTCCTTTCCTGCCCCTCACAGTCTTTGTTGTTTACTCACCAGACGTCCCGGCCAGCGGAATGTACTTCATGACGTACGAATGGCTGAAGAACATTCTGACCCCTGAGGGAAAGAGGTCAGTGAAATCTCACAGTCACCGTTTTCTGGACTTCCCAGACACTGCTGATTGATCTCCCCAGTTATGAAGAGATTAGAGTAGTAGCCTCAAAACAAATTTAAAAAAAAATTAAATCACTCATCTTGTGACTTGGGCTGTTTTGGGCAGAGGTTAACTGACAATTAAACTGGTACTCTGGGGTTCTCTTGGATTCTCACCTTGGATCTTAGTAGCCAAATAGAGAATACTTAAAGTAAGTCCCTGCACTTCCACCCCTGTTGTGTGCACAGAGAGCTGGAGGGGGGGGCGGGGTTGTTGTTGGTCTTTCTTTTGGGGGAGGTGTGGTTTGCTGTGGGCTTGTGGGGGTTTTTTTGTTGTTTTAATGATTGACTAACAAGTTAGTGCATTTTTGCCCACAGGACTCTGATTCTTGTCCATCTTGCTCAGATACAACACTGTCTGCAGTATTGTGCTGACTTCTGGCTGCCAGCCAGGCTGCCTCTTTGTCACCTTAGTCAAAACAGATGAGTTTTTACTTTTTCTTTTTGTTTTTTCTCTCTTTTTCCCCCCACCCCAATCCTGCCACAGTGTGAGTGACCTCAGTGCACCTAGGATCCTCTTTGCTGGGGGCCTGGCTGGCATCTTCAACTGGGCAGTTGCCATTCCACCAGATGTGCTGAAATCCCGTTTCCAGACCGGTGAGTTGCATGCTGGCTTGTCACAGCCTCACCCAGCTGTGGGGCCTGGGGATGGGCTGGGCAGCAATGGAAGATGCTGTCTGAGCATGGCATCGGGGAGGCAGCACATCTTGAGCGCTGCTTGAGAGGAGCACATGAAAAACCCATGTGTGTTTCTAGCTTTTTAGTTGGTTTCCTCAGAATTTTTTGGCAAGCCAGGCTGCGTGTCTCTGATTCCCTGCTGATAAAATGATCCTGATTTGAGATACTTGTTTTGAAGCCTAAGTGTAGAGGTCATAATAACAGAACAGCTTGTCATGTCATTTGTTTCAAATATGATTCTTTGAGAGGTTTTGTTATTTCATGTCACAGCTGTATAAATTGTAGCCTGTGCTATCTGAAATCTCTGGTAACTGGGCATGCCTCGCTGGGAAAGTCCCTTTTAGGCTGGTGGATCTGCTCTGCAGTGTGTGTGGCCTACCTATAGTGAGGATGGCCCCAGGCCTCAAGCTTCAGGTTTTTTTGTTGCTTTTCTGTGAGTCTCAGTCAGTGCCTGTTTTAAGGCTCCTCATATTCTCTGTCTGTGCACTTGGCTCTCTGTGGGACAGTAACCATTTTTTTTGAGTCATGGATCATGAGAGGAAACTTGTGTTCTTTGTCTCTGAATAATGCCTGCTGTGGCTGTTTGACATTGTACCAGGAGCTGAGTGTGACAAGTATCACAGCTTTGCATCCGTGTTCAGCTGAGCCAGTCCCAGTGCTGCTGTACAGCTGATGTGCTTTAACTGGTTCTGTTGAACTGGGCTGGTTTGTAGAGTTAGTGGTTTGTTCAGAGGGCTGGCAGAGGCAGTGCTTTCCAGAGAAGTGTCAGGAGAAGGAAGAACTTGTTCATTGAGTAAAATAATGTTTTAAAAACACCTCAGCAAATCTGTGTAACATCAGCATTAAAACAGTCTGTGCTTTTCACTTGAAGTCTGTTGCTTTTTCTTGGTCTGGGCATGTAATAGGATCATTTTCTATTTCTTATAAACAAACTTCATCCATCTTTGTATCTGACCTTCCTCTTTCCTGATTGCAGCTTTTGGGAGAGCTGTGACCAGCGACACAAGTAGCAGCTCAGATGTCCAACCCTGACAAAAGTTATTCTCCTTTCTTCCCTGCCCCCCCAATGTCTTGATTAGGTAAATTCTTTGTGGTGACAGTGAGCCCTTACCTTCTGTTTACTGAGTCTTTAGTAAGGTGGCTTTTTTTGTTGCTTGCTTTTGACTGAAATAGATATATTTTCCCCCCATGTTTCACAGCATTTTGCTTCAGCAGCGCTTGGGTTGCGGTGTCACTGGGTGGCACAGCAATATCAACCTGTTGGAAGTCCTGGGCTGTTACATGTGCCACGTTCTTCAGCATTTGTGACTGTCACACAGCTTTAGCTAATGTGCTTCGTGTCCCTTTCAGCTCCTCCAGGAAAATACGGGAACGGCTTTAGAGATGTGCTGAGAGAACTGATCAGGGAGGAAGGAGTTGCATCTCTGTACAAGGGCTTCACAGCTGTGATGATCAGGGCATTTCCAGCTAACGCGGTGAGTCACCTGCCATTCCAGCTGTGCTTTGGGGACCTGGCTGGGCATGGTGAATGTTTGTGTTCTGTACAGGAGGGGAATGGCTGCTTCTCCTCTACCATTTCAGTGAGATTTTTGTCACTGTAGGTACTTCTGGCTGTTGGTGTCAGGTTCTAAAAATGTACCTTAATCTAGGGGGAACACCAAGCAGACCTTCCTTTTAGACTTTGCATGATAGCTCTTTCTTAACTCCTCCTGATAGTGGTTCTTGTCTGATTGTACATCCACCCGTAGAAGACAGAAATGGGTGGCTAAGTTTAGAGTGGCTTCCCCTTCAGTAAATAATTAACCTAACAGGGTAGAAGTTTTGCCTTTGTGTGGAGGGATGTAGTAGAATTCTTGCCTCTGGTCTAAGACTTGTTTTTGTTGTTCTCCTCCCTCCACATCAGTCATGTCAGGTGTTTATAGTGCTGCATTTCAAACCCCCTGTCTGGACTAGGTTTTTAGAATCCTGATTTTGTGCTGTATGTTCCCTCTTTTCCAGGCATGTTTTCTTGGCTTTGAAGTTGCCATGAAGTTTCTGAACTGGGTTGCGCCAGGTTTATGAAGACGAGAAGTCTCTGGATGTTAGAGAGAAGAAGAGAGTGCAAGTCTGCCTCAGAGGAATAAATGAATGATCACTTGTGGTTTCAGGAATGATTGCTTGCCTAATACCTTCTTGCCTTCCTCACGTTCTTTAGGTGGTGCTATGTGCCATTCAGAAACGTAAGCTGTAGCTCAGAGGTGGAGTTGATGAGGAGTCAGAGGTGATACACCTGATTCTGAGCCGATGTACCACAGCAGTAAGGCTGCTAACAGACAGCTGTCACTATTACACACACTACCTTAAGTACTTCCTCATGGAAGAAGGGGGACACTTCCTAAGATGTAATTCTTTATTTACTGAAGAAACATGTAGCTATTAATGCTGAAAAACTCCCTTCCTTAAAATAATTGTTTGGCAATGTGTACTTAACTCTCAGGGTGTGAGTTAGCAGCTGCACATGCTAGTATCCACAAGCCATGTCAGGCAGCGTTCTCATCTCTTTGGGTTCTTCAGCTGTGACTATCTCTGTGTGGACAGTGGTTCTAATAACAGTAAACACAGAACTGAGCAGGGGAGGGCAGACCTTTGGTTTAGGGCGTTGAGAGGTATTACAGGTATGGTACTGGGTCTTACATACTGCTCTTTACCGTGGAACTAGGAGGAGAAATGAGTTATGCTTAACATTTGTACTGAGCTTTACTGAGGCAGCCAGTGGGGAAATGTATTTGATTAATGGGAACTTTCTCTGGAATCCCTCTCTGTCCCACAGAAGGTAACTCAAATGGGATTGCAGAAGTACAGCACAGTTCATTGCAATGCATGACATATTTCTCCCATGCTGTGTCCTGGGGTGCAATCCCTGACCTGGGAAAATTTAACAGGACTTCTAAGAACTCACTTTCTCTGACACGAAGTGGATACGTGAAGGAGACACTGGCTCTGCAGTCTTATCTAACTTTATTCTTGCTCCTGTTCCTTGCTTTTCTCTTAATATTATTGTACTTAATCATGTTTTCATTTGAGAAATGACTAATGTTAAGAAGCAAAATGCAACTTTAATTTCTTATGGTTTGATGCAGTGTTACTGGAACTCAATAAAGCTAGCTTCTGCTGCTTGGCTAGAACTTGTGCTTTCATCCCCTCACTTTTTGCATGGTCATGCATGGTTGTTTTTGCAAAAGTTTTCCAGTTGCTAATGCTGAGATGTGACTGGGAAATAAGTTGTGCTGTGCCATCTTTATTTGTTAGCTCTGCATCTTTTGGGCTCCTGGCCGTCTGACCTGAGCCATGGAAATGAATGTTATGTACTTCATATTTGTCATGCAAGTCCTCTTAGGTGCTGTGTTGCAGCTGCACCTTTTTCACTCTGAAGCCAGACACTAAATAACACATCTTGCTTTTGGGAAGTAGTTTTATGTTTTCCAGGGAGATGCCTGGACTAGCCAGAGGGGAGCTTAGGGCAAGCATCTGTCCTGATGCCCCATGAGAAAGGCTGAGAGTTTGGCATGGCCTGTTGGCTCCTACCTTTAGGAGACAATCTTCACCTTGGCTTTCCTGCATATGTCCCCCTAAAGGTGCTATAGAAACCTTGAATCCCACTTCACAGTTTTTTGGAAGGAGCAGAAGGGAACCTGCCTTCCCTGGGGTCCACCTCTTGTTTTTTACAGGGTGGGGCAGCCCCTGGTGTGAGAGAATCTCAGCTGCTCGGAGCTGTCTCATGTCCTCGCTGCAGCCTTGCCCGGCGCAGACCTTCCCGTGCTTGGTGACCTGCTGCTGCTCCTGCTCCCCAAAGTCACTGCAGTGACTGAGCCATGAAATGCTAGAGCATGAACTGCTTTAGAGGAGTGATTAAAGGACACTGATCTCTCAGCTGGTTTTAAAGTTGAGGTTTACTGAGGCTAAATCCAACCTGGTGGCAAGAGGACCAGGTCTGCTTCTACAGCTTCCTGACCACCCAGTGCTCTCCTGTACTGCTCTGGCTCCCTAGCTGCCCTGGCCGCCTTTCTGGCTCCTGTGCTTGGGCTGTGATGCCCAGAAAGAAGGAACTTTCACCTTTCAGAAGTGCTGTAAGGCTAATTGTTTTCCTCCCTTTTCACTTACGTGTTCCAGAAATGCTGACACTTTTTGGGAGGGACAGACACCCAGAGACCCTGCACCTCCTCTCTTAAAATTCCAGACGCTGATGCTTAACGCTGCCTATTCCAGCTGCCCTGTCAGATAACGCGTCCTGTGGAGCTCCTAACCTCGCGGGAAGGTAGGAGGCACTTCACTGGAGTGCTCACTTGGTCTATGGTGCGCTGCCCAGCAGATGGCTGTCTGGGGCTGTCAGCAAGACGGACAAACCAGCCGGTCCCCAGGCAAGGTCAGACGCAAGGAAGCCAGCACCTTAGCTGCTGCTGGCAGGGCCCCCGCCCGTTCGTCCGAGTCAGGCTGCAAACGTCTCCATCAGGACAGACAGGCAGCGGGAAGGTACGAGCTGCTTCTCCCCACCGGTCCTGCTGAGGAAGACTCTGATCCTCCAGGCTTGGTGATGAGCAGCACGTTGCAGTGAGTGCTCCCTCCTGCCCTGTCCTTGCGCTCAGGAGTGCTGCAGCCTGCGAAGAACATGTAATTCTTGGGAAACAAATCAGGGCCCAGCGATGCCCTGGGCTCACGTGAGGAGCACAGCTCTTCCATCGGGGCAGTGTGGAGCCGTCTCCGTGCTGGCCTCTTGCTTGGGGCTCCAGCATCACCTCGGTCCGGCTGGCACAAGCTCTGGCCTGCCAGGTCTCTGTCTTTAAGCAGCGTCTGCTCAGGAAGACAGAAATCCCCTACGGTCTCTCGTAGTTCACAGTTACTACTAACAACTGAAGTGTCTCCATCTGCCAAGCTATCCCTTTTAATGCTTCTTTTTTAAAAAGGCATTTGGGATCTTTTTTTCCAATTTCAATTACCAAATTTACCTTCTCCCTAATCTGAAGCTTTTGCAAAGCTTTTGTAGTTTGCATGGTAAAATTCCAGCTGTTTAACGTGCTTGATCTCATTTGGTGTTCTTAGATAAGTAAAATATGGAAGAAGATAAGAAGGAATGAGGATCTGCTTTCCAAAAACAGTGGTGGGAGGAAAGCAGCTCTGGGAAGGCTGGTCAGGCACATCTCCTTGTTCAAAACTTGAACCCCAGGCCCCCTGGCAATGTTAAAAAGCTGCTTGTGTCCCCAGTTTCTGCTACACTAAACTTGCCCAATCCCTGCCCCTGGTGTGTGCAGCCTCAGAACAAGAGAGGGGCTTTACCACAGGCAGTTTCCTGCATGCTGAGGACTCTCCTGCATTCAGCAGCTCAAATCTGCACTCCAAGGTTACTTCCTAATTGCCCAGCTTCTTGTGGGAATCAAGGCAGCAGATACACAGGTTAACGGTGGGCAGCAGCAGCTGGGAAGCTGCCTCTCCTGCAAAGGCATTGCTCTTCATGCTCTTTATGCTGATGGTTTTTCCTACATCAAAATCCACACAGAGTTCCACAAAATCCTTGTTCTGTACACCTTCTGGCCCTCCCTGCTTTGATGCACAGCGGTGATTCATGGTGCCTGGAAGCATTCCAGAAGCCATCCGTGATACATAAATCTTCCCTGCTCTCATTTCTCTGCCCATTGTGTGCAGGTGGCTTTTGTGTACACTCAGCTTCGCTACACTGACAGGCCCTTGGAGTACCCCTGGCACATCAGGTTTGATCAAATTTGGCTAATTAAAGGAAGCTGCTTGTGGGAGGATTACTACAGGCTCTGGTTGGGAAAGAACATTGCATGGCAGATCTTACAAATGGTGAGTGATGTGGAGAGACTGCACTTAGACATACTTCTTGCAGTGTAGGACATACAGCGTGTCCAGTGAGATCATCAAGCAATATTTAAACTAAAAATGCTTTTTAAATAGTGTGTACAATTAAGTTATATTGATAGTTGCCATTGAATGCAAAGTGCTTTAAAAGAAATAACAGAAGAAGAATTTATGGAAAGAAGAATAATCATGGACGAAGTTCATCAAGAACTGATATGGCTACAGAGTCTCACATGAGAAGCTCCTGAACAGGAACAGAGTGCTAACTGGGAGAATGTGCTAGGGGCAGTCACACCCAGGAGAGTGCTTTATTTCTGGTGTCCTTTCCCCAAGCAGCTGCTGCAGGCCTGTATCAGGGACAGGACAGGTGGAAGAGACAGACTTCTGGTCTGATCTTTGATAGTCTGGCTGGTGTTCTTCTTAAGAGTATGATGGGCAAAACCCTGGCTAGTGCTATGGGGTCTGCCCACAGGAGGATGGGCTGCCCATGTACCTTCCCTTGTCCACAGCCTGAGGAAACTGGCTTTCACCACTATACAGTTCACAGCGTGACAGAGGAGCTGAGGGCTGAGGTTGGAGGGCATCTCTGAAGATGGGCCAGTCCAGCCCCTCTGCTCGAAGTAGGGGCTGCTAGAGCAGGCTGCCCGGGACTGTGTCCAGTTGGGTTTTTATTATCTCCAAGGATAGAACCTCCACAGCTTCTTGGCACGACCTGCTCCAGTGTGCAATCACCTTCCCAGCAAAATAAGTTCTCTCTTATGCCTAAGTGGAACTGCCTGTATTTCAGTTTGTGTCCTGTCACTGGACACCACTGAGAAAAGTCAGGGTCCCATCTTCTTCTAAAATCCATCCCATACCAGCTCTCTTGGTTTCTCCTTGTATTGCAGGTGCTCTGATCCTTTCATCATCTTTGTGCTGCTTCACTGGACTGCTCTGGTATGTCCATGTCTCTCTTGTACTAGAGACTTCATGATGCTGGTACCCATCTTGGAGCCTGGCAGCTTGGCCACTTTTCAGTCCACTGACCCAATTTGTACTCCATCAAGCAGTCCAGGGGGATGTCGTGTGAGACATCAAAATCCTCACCACGGCCAACGTAAACCACCTCTGCTGTTCTCCCCTCATCCACCAAGCCAGTCAGCTCACCCTTGATGACTTTCCTGCCACCACCAAAGCGATCCCAGCAGGAAAAATCTCAAGAACCAGTGGCTGGCATTTTGGAGCTGTCCTCGAGCAAGTGATTTTTCACCATGGCCAGAGGAGCCCCTTCCAGTCTCCCGGCAGGAATGCACCTCCCATGTGCAGCGTGGGATGGTTCTCCTCGTGATGCCTGGTTTCCAGCTGGAATGTGTGACTGTGCGGCCTGCTCGTACAGGCCAGGGGCAAAACCCGCCCCCTGAGTCAGCAGCACGAAGCTGTCAGCGCTGTGGCACCACACTGCTGCCACCGAAGGGCTTCCATAGCGCCGCTCAACTGCTCCCCTTGGAAAAGAGGCCCAGCTGCCTTGGCAGCTGTTTGCTGGGGACTTTTGCTCCTGACTGGGTGACGGCAGGGAGATGCCTGCCTTGCACCCGGGGCTTCCCAGGGGAGGGCTGGAGGGATTACTGGGATTCCTGCCTTTCCCTGCTCTCCGGGATGCATTTCGGGGGATCCGGCTGTGCTCATTCATAACAGCAGGCTGCCTGCCTGCTCCATGTCTCTGCCTGCTCTGGCTTACGCTGTGCTTTGTCCTTCTGCCTGCTGGACCCTGCCTGGAGAAAGCCTCCCAGTGAAGGAGAGGGAACAAAGAGAGGCTGAGGGAGCTGGGCTTGTTCAGCCTGGAGAAGAGAAGGCTGTGGGGGGACCTCATTGCAGTCTGCCGGTGCCTGAAGGGAGATTATAAGCAGGAGGGGAATCAACTTTTTAAAAGGGTAGATAATGGCAGGACAAGGGGGATGGATTAAAGCTGAAGGAGGGAAGGTTTAGATTGGATATTAGGGGGAAGTTTTTTACAGGAAGAGTGGTGAGGTCCTGGAACAGGCTGCCCAGAGAAGTAGTTGATGCCCGGTCCCTGGAAGTGATCAAGGCCAGGTTGGATGGGGCCCTGGGCAACCTTGTGTAGATCCAGGCCTGAGGTTGGTGTCCCTGCCTGTGGCAGGGGGGTTGGAGCTCTATGATCCTTGGGGTCCCTTCCAACCCATGCCATTCTATGATTCTATGAACAGGCTCCCTGATGCTGGAAGCTTGAAATAGGAAAGCATTCCTAATTCAGGGAGATTTGTGTATAAACCCGAGGACGTTTTCCATTACCTCAGCCTGTTAGAATAGTCCTGCAAGTGTATCTCAAACCTGGGGAAATGTAAACCTGACGTAGGAATGGGGCCGGAATGTTAGCCAACGTGTTTCTCTGAATTCAGACAGTTAAGCAGGTTGACATGCAGAGGTTCTCCCTAGGAGAGAAGCCTGGCCATAAAGATCAGTATCAAAGCTGCAGCGCCAGGCTCTAGATAAGCTTCACTTCCCTTTGCAGGTGACTGAACGTGGGTTTGCTGAAGTACAGGACACTGTTACTAACCCACAGCACTGCCGAGTGGGAGCCTGTGACGTTTCTCCATGCAGAGAGATTAATTCCTTTCTTCATCTGAGACCCGAGCTCGGGCTTCTCTGGCAGTGCCGCTGCTGCCTGGGTCTCAGAGGAGTTGCACTAAAGCTCTGGTTACCAAAGTAAATTTTGAGCTGCCTGGTTATGGATTCCTCTGTGCTGAAATCCTAGCAGCAGCAGCAGCGTTCCTCCTCAGTACTGTTTCCTGTTTCCTAATAGTTATTTATTGCTGGCAGCTGCTCACTCCTTCCTCCCTCCACTCAGAACATCAAAAAAGTTCAAAACTCCAATTTAGCCTTGAATATTTGTCCTGGTAGAGTGAAGGCTCAGTTCTCTGCCCCTTCCCACATTGAATCCTGATACAGATTGCAGCAGAATCATCTGAAATGCTGGAAAGGTGTAAAATTAGAGTGGTTCCCCCTGCTAAGCCCATGTGATTCAGAAAAGCTCCTGACTGCCTGCATAGACAAATCCTAAAAAAATACTTCACTCTGAAACATAATCCCCCTTCCCACCCTCTCCCCCCCAACCCTCCCCGCTCACCCTTGACTCCCTATCAATCACTGCCAGGCAATTATCTGCTGCGTTCAGGAGCCAAAGTTCAGGAACTGGCAGCTGATGGCAGGAGATCACTCGGCGGGGGGAACTCGCTGTTCTCCCAGCCTGGCCACCCATTTCCCAGCAGTGGCAGGCATGCTTAGCTGCATGGCACGGCTCGCTTCTGCTGGCTGGTTGAACCCTGGTTCTACAGCAGAGGTTTCTTCTAGAAAGGAGCATGAAGCTGCTCCAGGCAGGAGGTTGGAGCAGGGTCTCCTCCTGCTCTGCGAAATGGGCTGGCATCTGCAGCCACTGAGATGGAGAAGGTGTGTGGATAGAGAGCTCCAGGTAACCTGCCAGTCTCTGTCCTTGCCCATCACCCCAGCAGCTCCAGGTAGAGGAAGCTGGGCTGTCCCATCTCCTCCCTCACTCTCTTCAGCAAAAGCTGCATCCGGACAGCAAAGTTCCATTTCTCCCATTTCCATTTCTCTCCCTTTCTTTTACCTGGCAGGAGGGTGTAGAGAGGTGGGCGATGGTCTCTTCAGCCAGGTGACAGGACAAGGGAAATGGCACAAAGCTGTGCAAGGGCAGGGTCAGATTAGATATTAGGAAAAATTTTTTCACTCCAAGAGTTGTCAAAGCCTGGAACAGGCTGCCCAGGGAGGGGGTTGAGTCACCAACCCTGGATGTGTTTAAAAAAAGGATAAATGAGATACTTAGGGATATAGTTTAGCATAGGACAGGAGCAGTTGGACTTGATGATCTTAAAGGTCTTTTCCAACCTTGCAGTTCTGTGATTCTGTGATTCCCATGCTGGGGAGATGCCTGGAGGTGGTTCTGCTTCTGCCAGAGGCACCATGGATGAGGCATGGTGACACGACGCGGGTGTGAAATGCCTGTCTCTTCTGAGATGATCAATTCCTTGTGACACGGATGAGTTCGTGCATGTGCTGATGATAAATCATTGGGGTTTTCCCCATTTTCCCACCTATGTGTCCAGCTCAGGGATGAAGCACCCCTCTGTCCCATGTGCTGTTTGTCCCAAAGGCACAGAGTCACTCCTGGCATTTGCAGAGCAGCCTGTTCTTCCAGGATAGTCTGTCTACCCGCATTTCCCATCGGTGCAGTCTGAACACATTTCTTTCAGAAATCTGAAAATAAAAGGGAAAGTTGTCTTTTAATTTTTGGTTCCTAATCAACTGCAGCTTGTTAAGGCTGAGGGCACTCCTTCTGGAAAACATGCAAGCACCTTGTGTCACTAAGAACTGCCTTGATCAGATGGACGATCCTAAAGCTCTGCCCGTGAACAGGAGGCACAGAGCACCGG
The DNA here is from genome assembly GCA_022605575.1 of Laterallus jamaicensis coturniculus. Classification (NCBI taxonomy): domain Eukaryota; kingdom Metazoa; phylum Chordata; class Aves; order Gruiformes; family Rallidae; genus Laterallus; species Laterallus jamaicensis. The sequence continues at coordinate 13,256,138 of JAKCOX010000011.1, forward strand.
CTCTACCCCCCAGGGTGCTGCACCCACTGGGATTTACTGGGCTGGAGACTCTCTGCACCCTTGCACATGGGAGCTCTACCCTGGATATTCTGTATAATGGCCTTTTGGCCACCCTCCCGGTGTGGGCCTCTGCAATACCTGTTTAATCATGCGCTACCTTGGGTTAGGGTGGCGGAACGATGCGTTCACTGGCATTGCTTAAACCTTGTCCTGTGAGAAGGAAGAACAAATTGTTTAACTTTCATCTTGGGAATGATTTGTGGCTTTCTGCACCCTTCTCCTCTGGGTCCTTTTCCAAGCTGATGTCTTATTTAACCGCGCCTTGTTCAAAACCATGGTTTCCCTGCCCCCCTTTCTTGTATTCCTTCTGTTTCTACATGCTGTTAGTTTATGAAACAATCCTAGTTTCTGTACAGCCACATTGATATTTTCTCTTTTACTCTCTATTATTTTCCCTTGGGCACTGGCACAGTCGGTTAATTAAAATTGGTATTGATTTCTAAATATGTGGAAAAGTTTCTTTATTGAGTAGCTGGCCGATAGTCTGTCTTCTTAGTGTGTCTTCTATAGGTTCTTCTATAATTAAAACCCTCTGGTCCATCATTTCTGGTAACTTTGAATTATCTAGGGAGGGGGAAAAAACCCCCAACCAACCATCCACCTTGTACGGAATTCACAGAGAATGCTTTGCTGAAGGTGCATGATTAAACAGGTATTGCAGAGGCCCACACCGGGAGGGTGGCCAAAAGGCCATTATACAGGCGAAGGGATGGGGGGTTTAATTTAATCCGTGTAGCCTAGCAACATTTACACCATGAACTAACAAGAACTGTTTTGCTGAGCAAAAGCCTGCCCAGCCCTTTCTTTCTCCCCACTGCACTGGTAGTGATGGTGATGCTGAGAGCATCCAGCCCCCCGCATCGCGTATCGTCGTCCCACTTTGTGCCCTTCTTGCACACACTTCAGCTCACCCGCTAAAGCTTTGCTTAGAATAATAATAACCTTGAGGTGAGGTGTCCGAGGAAGATGCTCCTCTTGGTTTTTATGGTTGGTTTTAGCTGTTGAAGGAGCTGTTTATCATATTAGTCATACGGCTGTGGTAGAGCCTCTGCAGTGCGACTGCTGGGAAGCTTGAAATCTGTTACACGCTCACTCACAAGTATTTTCCACAGGAAGGACTTGGGCAGCTGCGTGTCACTCCTGAAATTCGCCACAGTTCAGCTGCCGAGGGGAGGATCTTCCCAAGATCACTGGTCTCCTGGGATGCCCGTGCTCAGGAGTGTCATGGCTAGCAGCAGGGACAGCCCCATCCACTCGACCCTGGTGATTGATGAAATCCAGCTGCATTGCCTACACTGACGCTTTCACTTCAACATCAGAATAACTGAGGTTCATTAACTCATCGATCCACAGAACATACGGCCAAAGAGTCATCACCTAGTGACCCCCAGCCCGCAGGCAGCTTTGCCAGAGCTCTGCCTGCATCATTTAATGACCGAGAAGATGAGGACGAAGGTTCACTTGGAGGGGACCCTGCTGACAAGTTCTGCCCCAGCCCTTCAGAACCTTTTCTGTGTCAAATGACAACAGAAACCTCACTTGGGCGGTGTGAGGCGGCACCGGGAACAGCTGTGGGTCCCTCAAGGGTTGGGCCAGGCAGCTGCCCAGCCTCTGCCCAACCAGTCCGATCTCGGCTGGTTCAAACCCAGGTAATAGATTGCAGCTTGTGCGGACAGAGATGTGGACACCTTGGGATCCAGCAACGATAGCTGGCTCTAGCAGGACATGGCGCTTTCTAAGGCACCACAGAGGGCTATGAGACAACTGGGGGGTTCATAGTTTGAGGGAAGTGAGATTCCTTTTCACACAAGAGCTTGCTGCATACAGGGTGCCAACCTGAGTGCTTCTCAGATAGTTTTAAATACTTGGTAGAATCCAGCTGGGAAGCCACAATCTCCCCTCTGTACATCTGGTTTGGGCTTTCTTTGCTGGGATATCTTCTTCTGTTGTTTTTTATAAATTTAATTGATGTAACAGTTGTTAGATTGTTACATTTCAGTGATTTGTTTTGTTTTACTTCAGAGTATCTCAAATATAAAGGCATTTTTAACAAGTAAACAACACAAGCAATACACATTTCTCTACGACATGTAACTGTTAGTGAAAGCACTGCTGGTCCTGAATTCCTGTATATTAAAACCAATGATTCTTACCTCTTAATTTTCATTTTCATAAGATACCAGATTTTTCTGTCATAGCTCATGAAAATCAACTTAATTCTAAATATATATATATATATATAAATTTCTGATCTTAAGAATTTATTTGATACTTTATGTTTTACTTATTCCCAATCACTCCTTTTTTTCTTCCCCATGGCCTCCTTCACTTAAATAATCCCTTCAGCAACTTCATCTGGCAATCAAATCCTCCTTCTAAGGTTTGGTCGTGATTTCTCCTCCTGTTCCAGCAGCTTTTGCCTAATTGGTTTCAATATGAATTTAGAGGTGAATGAGAAATCTGTGAATCTAGATATGTTGTAAGTGAAATTCAATCTTATTTCCCTGAGCGCAGTTCTTCTCCACAGTCTGGGAGCTTGAGTGGCTGATACAGTGAGTGCTCACTGCCTTCTCTGTTTTGCCTTCTTTATTGGGTCCTTTCCTGTACAAATATATATACTGGTCAAAATTCCAATGACAGTGTGTCGTTTCCCAGAGTACCAGCCTCTTTTAAAGTGCCTTTTAAACTATTTGCCTTTGGGAGCAGAAGCTGGACCCTGTGACAGGGATAACGGGGAAGCAGCCGTGTCCTTTAATATGAGATACTACCACTTCTTATTCTCACGTAGAGCTTCAGCCTGAAAAGATGCTAATAAAGAGCACACAGCTTCCCTGTGCTCAAGCTGCAGAAGCCAGCTGCTGGGACAGGGCTTTGATGTCTAGCGCTTGATCAAATCCTTTCCCAAAGTCAGGTAACAGAACTAGACTTCTAGTTTTGTCGTCTTTACCTTCATTGTTTAGGTTTTTGATCTTCAAATATCTCAGTTTAAAGGCAACTAATAGTTATTTTGTGGTTTTTTTATGAATCTTCAGAGGTGCTGCTGCTTGTGATGGAGACAATCCCTGTGAAGCAGGGGGCTGCCCTAACCCTGGGGCGGGGGTCTGAGGAGGATGGCAGCAGCCAAGGGGGATGGCAGGAGCTGAGGAATGCTGAGCAGCAGAGCCTGATGGAGCTTCTGCATCCCTGCAGCGCTTGGCCCAGCCGACCCCTGGCCAGACCCTGACCACAGCCAGGATCTTGGCTTGGCGGCCATCCCTGGCAGATCCCAGCTCCCCTTCCCTGGGGAAGCCACTGGCCCTCTCTGCGCCTGGAGACACTCCCACTGTGGGCACACAGCCCCAGCCCCTATTTTGCTCATTGTTGGAGCTCTGCAGGAGGATCCTTTCCTTTAATCAAACCTCCTCTTTCCCAAGCTCAACACCTCTGTATTTTTCTGCCATGAGAACGGGCTCTTCCCATTAAACCAGCCTTCCCACAGCTTGCTCTCTGGACACCAGCACTGTCACCGCTGCACTCCACACTCACTGACTCTCAAGAAATCTTCCCATATAACCTTTTGGTTAGTCCTCATACATTCAGACCCTCTGTTTTAGCTGCACTTCTGCTACCAAAAGAACATTTTCCATTCTTTTGTCCTTTTTTCCCCTTAGCTTTCCACCCCTCTTGGGTTTCACATTTGCTGTAGCTTTTTCCAGCAGCTAATTTCCATCTGCTCTCTCTGGGCTGTTCCTCTGTGCGGCTGAGACTTGGATTTTGACCCTGAGTGAGTGGAATGCATTTCCCCCTTGTTTAAAGCCTCTCTGTAGGTAAAAACAATTTTGCAAACTGAAGATTTAAATCAGCATTCCTTTCTGTACCAGGTTTCCCTCCTTTTGAGCGCTGCTTTGATTTCCACAGTGCTTCTTTGGAAGTTCTGCAGAAAGATCTGGAGAAAAGAGCAGTTCATGGCTTTTGAGATAAACTCTTATCTTTTGTATAATTTAATATCTCTACAACTAAATGGAAAGTTTCCCTGACAGTCTCTGGGCCTGTTACAGAGCCCAGGAAGCAGCAATAACACCTTATCAGTGCCCGGGACAGCTCAGGTTAAACAACTTGGCAATTAAAGTGTTCCCATATCACAATCTTTTTCGTCCTTCCTCATTTCAGGCAATTTCATCAATCAACTGTCTTCTCATGGGCAGCTCTCGCCCTGGGAGTCGGGTGGGTTGACTCATCCTTCTCTTCTCCTTCCAGACCTTTCTTGTCTTTGCTGTTAGGGTTTCATTTCAGCCCAAGGTCAAGCAAAACTGTAAGCCTGAAACACCAAGACAGCCCCTTCCGAAACAAGCCCTTTCCAGTAAGTGATTTCTGGGTTTTCAGAATTCTCTGGCAGCAAATCCTTTGTAACCCCGTGCTGAGCTTTATAGGGGTTGATATGTTTGGGGTGTCAATGAGGCACGTTTACCTTGCAATACAAAGCTAAGCAGAGACCAAGCAGCTAAAACAGCTGAAGGGAAGGGGAAAAAAAAGTCTGTTTCAGAGCTGAGCATCATTTTGATGCCATATCCTCAAATCTAATGACTGCAAATCTAATGATGAGCAGAAATCAGACAGCTTGGGGAGGGGGGAGGGAAGGGAGAAGGCGAAGCAAGCACAGTCCGACTAAGCTGCCAAATGCACAAAGCACACCGAGAGGAGACACAGAGCTTCCAGCTTTGATCAGGTTTTGGTACCTGCAGCGTTGTTTGCAATGGCCGAGATCCTTCACGTGGGAGACAGCGCAGGGGGAAGCTGCTGTCAAATGGGAACTGCAGAGCAATCGGGGCAGAACCGCTTCGGATCTGCTCTGGGATGCTCTCTGCTGTCAGAAAACACCACGCTCCTGCTTGCCCTTCTCTCGAAGAGTTCAGATACTCGGAGGCAGGGAGGAGATTGAGGGAGATGGGTCGTAATTACAGTCTCCTTTCTCTTATCATTAAATATGAACAAAGGGGTGACGGCAGTGCATATCCCCTCCACCGAGTTACCCCCCCCAAAACAGAGCTGAACTCTGCGGGCAATCTCCCCTCCTCAGCGGCACGTTAAAGATCACAGGGGTGACAAGAAAAATAAACCCCACAAAACCTGAAGCAGGACCCAACCAAGCACAGCCAGGCAGGAGCCTTGATTAATAATTCAGCATGATTCTTTGAACACTAAATGGTCTTTTAGGTTTCCCTAAGCCGTGCTACACATCTAGGCTGAATCTTTTTCAACAGGTTGGCATTAGCTGTGACTCAGAAAAGCTCTAAGAGGTGTGAAGGATGAGAGGAACCAGGCTTTTTTCCTGCACGTTGCCTCCAGTTTCTTGCTGACTGCAAATTAAACCTCAAGGAACTGACATTGCTGCTGTGCGCTTGAAAGGGCAACACACACCCCCACCTCCCAACTACAGATACCGTGGAGCATCAGTGCAGAGACCAAGTGACTCTGAGGTGACATCAGCATCTGAAATGCCTGGGTTTGAGAGGCATTCCTGGCCTCTGGGTTTTGCCCTCTCTGCAGATGCTTCTGGAGAGCACTGCCCAGCTGTGGTGGGGAGATCCGGACACCTGCTGACATGTCCATCTGAAACAGTGCCAGGGACAACGCTGGCTGAGGGACTGCTGACAGAACCCTGCTGAAGACAGGCAGTAAAGGATGTTGATGGAGACAGCAAGAAATGTGTTTGACGCAGGGGAGGAGAAGGAAGACTGAGAAGCTCATAGGAAAGCTGAGTGGTGGCAATGATGAGCCAGGAAAGTGGCAGGGTGCTGGACATGAGTGAAAGGAGATTGCATCCACAGAAGCCAGGAAAAGAGCTGGAGTGGTTGAGGGACTGGATCTGTGATTCAGCTGGGAGAGGGTGAGGAAAGGTTGGACCTTTCCTTGACGTGAAAGGAAAATGTGACTCCCAAGGCTACTGATGCGATTACCAGAGTCATTGAGGAGAAGCACCAAGAGGTCAGGGCAAGCAGCATCCTTTCAAGGCTAAATGATGCACAACTGGCACCCTGTGAGAAACGTTTCTCACAGTTCAGAAATCTTTTGTAAGCACAGCTAACCACAGCTTTGATGGTGGGAAGAGAGACAGCTGATGTCTTGCGGAAAACACACAAAGAACCGCTCGGAGGGAGCGAGGCCAGAATCAGAAACACAAGGACACATCACGTAGCAGGGCTGTAGCTGTCAGCGCAGGCAACGTTCACTTGAAAGCAGATACGCTGGTAAGGCTAGTGCTGTGGTGTGTCTCACATCACTGGAGGCAAAGGGTAAAACTCAACCCCTGCAGCAGGCTCTGTGCTCTGCAACAATCAGTGTAGGGCTAAGAACAAAGTGAGGCGCAGCCAGCACACAGAACCAGGACACCCAGGCTTGTGTTCAAGAGATGCTATTTATTTATTCCAGGGCTAATTACAGTAGGCAACTGGCTTCTTCATCCAACCGTGTGAATAGAGAAAAGGATCCTACAAGAAGAGTGAATGAATGACAGGGAAATTACCTGTCCTTTTGTGTAAATTCTTCTGTCCTTTACCATCCTCCTTCTTCTCCAATTGCTATTCAGGTGCTGTCACAGAATCACAGAATCACAAGGTTGGAAAGGACCTTAAGATCATCGAGTCCAACTGTTCCTGTCCAATGCTAAACCGTATCCCTAAGTACCTCATTTACCCATCTTTTAAACACATCCAGGAATGGTGACTCAACCCCTTTGCTGGGCAGCCTGTTCCAGGTCCTCACAACTCTTTCAGTGAAGAATTTTTTCCTAAAATCTGATCTGACCCTGCCCTGGCACAGCTTGAGGCCATTTCCCCTCGTCCTGTCTCCTGTCACCTGGCTGAAGAGACCATCGCCCACCTCTTTGCACTCTCCTGTCAGGTCATTGTAGGCAGTGATAAGGTCTCCCCTCAGCCTCTTCTTCTCCAGGCAAAAAATCCCCAGCTCCCTCAGCTGTTCCTCATATGATTTGCCCTCCAGCCCCTTCACCAGCCTGGTTGCCCTTCTCTGGACTCGCTCGAGGACCTCGATGTCCTTCTTACAGTGAGGAGCCCACAACTGGACACAGCACTTGAGGTGCAGCCTCACCAATGCCAAGTACAGGGGCAAATATCGGATAACCAATGTCCACGCACCCAGCTCTGAAGGCCTTCCTCTTGCTCGCAGTCACCCAGATGGCTCCAGTGGAGTCACAGAGGCGTTTGGTGCAGCTTTCCATGAACACAGTGATGATAAAGGGTCTACAGGCCCTTGAAAACTTGTCAGCATTTCCCCCTGGGTCTGATGTGGTTGCTGGGCCGCCACCAGACGCACAAGTGGGAGGCATTTGCCCACATAAATTGATCTTTAATCCTCTGCCTACCTGATGCTGTGTGCCGCGTGTGACACAGCACAGTGAAGCAGTGGGCTGTCCTATAATGAGCGCACACATTTTCATCCATTCACAGATGTGTTGTCTAACAAGAGGCGACTGTTTCTGGTGTCACAGCCTGTTTGCAGGTCCTGATTTTACAAACCAAGCACGGCGGCCTCAGACCCGCTCCCTTCAGCTAATCCCCTCCTGCTGCCCCCATCTCTCCTGCTACCCCAGTTTCACATGCCGAGCGGGAAGCTCCTTTGGCCGTAACCTTGTCACACTCTCTGCAAAGGACCACACGTGCGCTGGTCACGCTCCCCGAATCCAGACCTGGGCCATGAGAGCGTGCTCCTACACCCGTTATGTCATCTACCTCGTTTGTGTTACCTGAAGGCTGGGGCTGCCCCACTTTTTGGGGGACAGCTGCTTTGAGACAATTTGATCTACCAGGTGTCTGCCCGCTCGATGTCGCCGAGGCAACGCAGTCCCTGGGGATGTGTTGCTATGGCAACAAGATGCTCCAGGCTCCAGCCGCTGCCTCCTTCCATTGACACTATGGAGGGGGGATTTGGGGTTGTTGGAAGCACTGGGTACTACTGGGACTGAAACGCTGGGGGGGCTGAAGGATGGTGGCAGGGGCAGAGGCAAACATTTATCTGTAACTGTCTGCAAAGCAGTTGCATGTTAGGGGCTCGGGCTGCTGCAGCTTTGGCAGTGCCCACACGAACGCAGTGCACAGGATGAAATTATTTATGTCCCATTCCTTTATTGCTCATGATCACATGCTTTGATTTATAGTTAAATTATGAATAATCTAAGCAGGATACACTGTAATGATGGTTTCACTCCTATGCCAGGGGTATCGATTCAGCAGGTTCCTTCAATCCAGGCTCTGACAGTCAGGGTAATGTAATGAGTACTTTCAAACAACACAGCAGTGAAAGGAGGAACAGGGAAAATATTTGACCATCCGTAGAAACTGCTGACAGCAACTTTTCCAGAGGGTGTGGGAGATATTGTATCACTCTCTTCTGACCTTCCCAGAAAAATGTTAAAGGCTGCTCTAGCTCTTTTACACCAGAAGTTTCCTATTGCTCCAAGGCAAAGATTTATTGTCCGTACATCAGTAGATTAGTGAGGACAGGACCCTGCTATGTCAGGTATCACCAAACCAAGAGAGAGAGCTCTTCCTGAGCTTATCAGGCACAGAGGGAAGGCAGGAAACAGATGGATTGTAAAGGCACTGCTGAGAAACGATGGAGTCCACAGGCCCCTTGGAGCTGCAGAGTCATTCCTGGACAGGACCTGTTCCCTGTGTGCATCCTTGGATCCATTCTACTCTTCTCCTGAAGCTGTAACACACGTATACTAACACAACGAATCTTGTTATGCTTTCACAATTTATTTTTTAAGTAAGTGCCTTTGAAAACAGAACCTGTCAATTGAAATGCTCAAAATATGAACCCACATGGAGCTTTTACTGAAGGCTTTTCCCACCTCATTCCAGGATCCAGCATGGTGGGGCTGTGTTTCGAGTGCAGCTCCTGTGTGCTCTGCCCCAACATAAGCATGCTCAAGATTTTGCAAAATTGTAACAGCAAATCTTTTATATAACCTTGGAATTCCTACAGTATAAATAAATAAATAGGAAAATAACATTGTAAAAGTAGATTAAAAGCAGTTCTTCATTAAATAGCTTTTAGGGATATAATGGATTGTAATGAAGAGGCTTCCATTATTCAAAAAGACTGTTGCTTAATTAAAGAAAATTAGAATAATGCCTGACTACAGAAGTGCAATAATATTTGAGTATTTATTGGTTCACAATTGCTTGTATGCTCTGAGGAAAGATAATAGAGATTGAAAGTATTTTGCATTTAAGTTACCGCAGGATAACTTGAAAAGGGATAATATTTTTGAACCACAAGGCACTGGCAGCCATTGGAACACAGAAATCCTCAGGTATCACACAAAATCCTCAGGTATCGCACCAGATGTGAAGCGTACGGAGATTCCTGTGCTTCCACCACCAGCTTCACCTCCTGGCTGAGCTGGCATTGTCAGCAAGAGGTGTTAATAACTTCTGTGTGGGAAAAAATCGTGAAAGATTCAGAGATAAACATTGCCAGCATGGCTGGGAGGAATCCAAGGATCTTTCTGTACGGACACTAGATGTCAATGGAGAGACACTTCAAACCAAAAGGCCTCTAAACCCAGATTTTTCTCCTCCTCTGCTTCTAATGCAACTCTTTTGGGCTGATAGTCCTGGAAATTAAAGTCACAGGAAAAAACTCAGGAGAGGCACTGTGTGTGGAATGCCCATCCAACTACTTTCTGAGATGGACGTGACCTTAGTCATAGTTGAAGGCAGCAAGCATCTTTCAGCACTAAAACCCAATTACTTTTCCACTGAGACTGACAACGAGGGACCTAACCATAGTGAGGCGGCTTTATAGTCCTCTGTGCTGGATGTTGAGACCTCCCATTTACTTGCGTGCAGGCATCTAAGCTGCACTCAAACACCACATATTTTTATCAAACTTAAGCACCTATATGAGGCTGGGGGAAAAAAAAATAGCCTAGAAGTAAGAAGTTTCACGTCCCCAGTATCATCCCCTGAGATGCAGAATCCTCTATCAGCTTTTTTATAGTGCTGAAGCTTGTGAAGAATGATGGAAAAATGCAATGGGAACTGCATACTGATGTTCTCTGCAGACTGGCTGTCCGAGCTCCATGCTGGGCCATACATTTAATTACAAGTGCCAACAGCTCCCAGAAGGGTTTTCAGAGCCAAATAGAAAATGTTGGGGGTTTGGTGGGTAAAGCTGGTTTATCACTGTTGTAGTTTACATTTAATACTGCAAATTTAGCACTGGGAACTGGCAAACACACTGTGCTGGGCTGGAGGGACTGGTAAAAAGAACGCTTCCCATGGCACCCATGTAGTACTGCCCTGAGTATGGCAGTTTTGGAGGGAGGGAGGTGTATCTGTGGGCACCAAAGGGCAGCAGCAGGGATGTGAACACTGGGAACAGTGACAAAGCTCAACAGCTTTCTTCTTGTGGTTACCATAAAACGAGGCCAAAGAGCAAAGACACAGTGACTCCTGGCTGGGTAAGGGATCAAGTGCTGCAGGAGGAGGGAGAGCGAGACATGAGCTCAGTCAGGAAGGAGGCTCAAGGTGCCCGGCCAGGGGGGATTAGCAATATGGGGTGAGGGATGAGATGATGCTTTTGGAGTAAACCTCAGAGGTGAAGTTTTGGGAATGCCGATGGTTGTGTGATGAAAAGCTACTGAAGGTGGTGTGTGGTGAATGGGGCAATGCCCAGGTGTGAGGACAGGTTAGTAACAGTCCATGGACAAAATGAACAGTCTGTGGATGAAAGTGACTGCAGGAGATGTGAAAACAGGAGCTGCTGGGATAACGACAGAGCAATACGTGTCTGAAGGGCTCTGTGGCAGGTAGCAGGTAGTGACAGGTCGGGACCACGCATGGAAATGCTGAAAGCCTGAACTGCATCAGCAGCAACGTGGGAAGACGGGAGTGAGGGGAGGGAAGGACAAGTGTGTACATACAGTAAAAGACAATCCTAGGCTTGCCAAGCAAAGGCTCGAGGAAGAAACAAGTCTCAGAGCTCCTTGTGGGACACACCCCTTAACTCCAACAGCCTTTTGTTTGCACAGGGTCTGCTGGAAAACGTAGGGTGAGATTGATACTTCACATCAGATGAGGCTTTGAACAATGTGCAGGCAGGTTGATTTGCTGTTTTCTCTTCAAAGAAAACAATCTAAAAGCCTTGTACCTTTACTGACCATCAGTGCCTGTGCTGCAACCCTGACGCAGCCATTAGAGCAGGGCTGGGATATCCGATGAGTGCCTGGTACCATGGGATGTACACTAAGGTCTATTCCTACCAGCTTCTTCTCCTCAGAAATCATCCAGCCTCACCAGAGATGGTCTTCATGTAGTATTGCAGTGCCAGGCACAGAAAATAAAGTGCAGCCAATGTGGGTACGGTTCTCACTTTGTATTGAAGAGAACCAAACGATTAGCTAAATTCTTACACAAATATTCCCTGCTTACACATCGCAGTGCAGGGGCTGAGGGCTTCTCTGGCATGGAAACCAGCAACTTTACCCAGGGTAGGTTAAACAACGTGGTCATCCCACATGTCTTATGTCACAGAGACTACTTTCTTCTAGGTTCATACACATGTCACGCTCTAAGTATGACACAACTGACAGAAGCTTTTGTTTTTACATCAAGGTAACGGCCACAGCAAATGTTTTGCAGAGCCCAGTATGTTAAAACTGCTGTTTTCTGATGTCTGAAAAACTGTAATTGCTGCCAATAGATTGTGTTCATAAACTAAATTATGCCAATGAAAATCTGGACATCTATACCCATGTTCCTCCTAGCTTTGATACTTGGAGATTTATCAATGAATGCAGTGAAGCATCTTTCTGATTATTTATTTAAGAAATATATTTGAAGGACTGAAGGTAGTGGCAAAGCAATGTTTCAGCTGGCACCAGTATTAATGTGCATATATTCAAAAGGCTGATTTTTTTTCTCCTGCCTTTGCATTAGTGATGGACAGTCCTGTGTTACTGATCAAAATAACCAGTATTCAAGCTACTCACTCTAAAAGCCAACGAGAAAAACACACACTGAGCCTTGCTACTGCCACAAACAAACTGGCTTGTTAGAGGACTGAAGCTTTGCTTTCTGGGCTTTAGCACTTTCCTAAGAACAAAACCAAACAGAAGCAGGAGAAGCGGTTTTATCCCGTGCAATGTGTTGAAGGATCTCTGCATCCTGGTAGCTAAGCCCGGGATCAGTGTCTTTTGTCAGCCTTACTTCCCCTGCTAAAACCCAAACTCAGAGGTTTTGTGCATGTTCCTGCTATGGTTTAACCCCAGCTGGTAGGGAAGCACCATGCAGCCCCTCACCCTTGGCTGGGTGGGGAGGAGGAGGGAAAAAAACTTGTGGGCTGAGATGAAAACAGCTTAATAGGATAACAAAGGGTGATGGTGATGGCAACTATTAATTATTATTAATGAATAGTTATTAAATATCAATAAATAATTGTTTTATATATATGCATAAATAAAAATTAGAAAAAAACCAAGTGATGCCCAAATGCAACTGCTCACCACCTGTGGGGAACCCCCCCCCCCCAATGCCCAGTGTGTTTCCAAGCAGTGATCCCACCTCCCAGTTCACTTCCCCAGTTCAGTACAGAGCATGATGTTCTGTGTTAGGGAATATCCCTTGGGCCAGCCCGGGTCAGCTGTCCTGGCTGTGGTCTGCCAGCTCCTTGTGCCCCTGGCAGGGCGTGAGAGGCTGGAAAGTCCTTCACTTAGAGTTAAGCACTACAATTACCTAGCAACAACTCCAAACGTCAGTCTGTGATCAATGTTATTCTCATACTACAACCAAAGCACAACACTGTACCAGCTACTAGGAAGAGTATTAACCGTCCAGACAGAACCAGGACAACCACACTCCAAGTTAAATGATGCACACACACATTTACAGCAACAGGAGAAAGCAGTAGGTAGAAAACAGAAGAAACCCCAAAGCTTGAACATGAAACAGAAAATGTCAAGTGTTAATGTCAGCATGTTTTTTACAATGAGGGTGATCAACCACTGGAGAAACAGACCAAGGGAAGTGGGATTTTTTTCATCTTTTTATGTTTAGAAAGGAAGACTGGGTACCTTCAGTTCATTATGATGTGGCTGCCAAAAAGCCCCAGAGAAATGTGGTGGAGAACGAAACAGCATCCTTTTTCTGCTGTGTACAACCGCAGCGCGCCCACATTTTGGGATGTGGAGACCAGAGCTGCACGCAGTGCTCATGAAAGGCATGGTAAAGTTGAGACAGTGCAGAAAAGAGCCTTAAAGTGTTCCTGGGGGTGATGCAGCCACCTTTGGAGGAGAGCCTGGTACGACTGATCATTGAGGGTTGGACCTGATGATCTCTGGAGGTCCCTTCCAACCCCTACAATTCTGTGATTCTGTGACTGTGAGGCCTTAATTCAGAGAAGGCTGAAGCAAGATTAAGATCAAGGTCTACAAAATCACGAAGTAGCAAATAAAGCCCATGCAGAACCATCATTCACCCAGTCCTGCAATACCAGAAGTAGGGGGCATTTTGTAAACCCAGGGAGTGTGTTTCAGAACCGAGGAAAGAGAAGTGCTGCTTTACTTTGGAGACATTTAAACCCATGAATTTCAAAGCCACTGCTGAATCTCTGCCCCATCGGTTCATGCTTTTTGTGTCAGCAGCACCTCACAACACCCAGCCTCAAAATGCAGACGGGCAAGGGCAGGACGTTGCTTTGTTTGCAGAGGGCCCTAAACCTGGCTTGTAGGGAGGATGGCTTTGGGATGTGCCAACTTGAAAGAGCTGGGTAGCGCGTCACCCGCAACTGCATGCAAAAGCACCTCTTGTGGTAATTAATCTAACTTCTCCTAAACAGGAGATTGTGTTTTCTAATACCAACCATCCGAATATTTAGCGTTCCCTTGCATTATCCTTGTACTGAATTACTTGCAGGGAATTTGGAGGGAAGTGTAATTAATCCAAGATGTACGTATGTTTATATAGCGTCTGAGCTCCGGCTGGTGCTGACAGGTTTATGAGAAGTAAATTATTACTTGCTATAAAAGGATTTATTTTACTTTTTAGAGAGCCAGCCTGGAGGTTTAACCTGATTAATTTCCCCCCATGCAGGACTACACTGACTGCTTCACCTTCCTACTTGCAACGTCTCTGCTCCTGCTAGCAGGACAAGCACAGAAATTCCACCATAGTTTCACTAAGGGTGGACCCATGTCACGTAGCAGTGGGTAGGACAGGCAGGGTGACGAGACCTCAACATTTAGGAGCACAAACACATGGGATTAGCTTTCAGATACTACGAAAGTATTAGGAGAAAATACGGTTCTGAAAAAGAAATGATGTATTTTGATAGCAATACTGTGGGGAGCAGCTTCATCAGTTACACGAGTCTTAGCTAATTCCTTACCAGGTGCTGAAGATGCCATGAAGGCAGTGGAAAGAAATTGCATTGGTCATGCTGCATGAATTAAAAGTGTTGTTACAAAGGGGATCAAATTAAGGCTGCAAGTGCGTTTCCTAATTTCCTTTCTACCATTCTGTTTATGTGGATGCTTACTATGGTAATCATTAAAAAAGTAGTGCAAATTCAGGGTGAAAGCAAGTGTATGATGAGCTGTATGTATGCACAGCAGGCGGCATGCAATTCACTTCCACAGTCTCTGACATGCACGGGCATCAATTCTGATACTCACAAAACAAAAAGGTGTATGAAGAACTGGGACACGCTGCGGTGTAAAGCAGCTTGCAAATGGGCTTCGCATGACCTTGGATGCTTTTTATTTTGTCCGTTGACCTTGAGAAAGAGGCTAAACAGACTTCTGCTGTTGATGTTCAGCTGAAGCTGGTTAGCTGTTCTGTGGGCATATAAATACCAGGCGGCTAACGTGATGTGGCTCTCCAGAGACTTAACAATATTTATTGGGAACACTTTTTTTCATACAAATAACCAGATTTATATCCACAGGCACAAATGAGAGAAAATGATCAACAAACGTTAAAAGCTAATACAAGAGCTGACTAATGCCAAAAGCAGGCAATTGTCAGGTGGGTGGCTGTTGTGCCAGAGGGAAAGAAAAATGAGTGTATTGCCTTGAAACCAGACTTTCTTCTTCTGACCCTCCTTGCCAATACTTTTGAGTCTCTATTTCCTCTCCCCACCCCCATTTTTACAGCATTCTTTAATTTTTTACCTCTACACTACCAGTAGTGTCTTCAGCACACAGCTGGCAGAGGAATTACTGAATTTTGGGGGTGACTAACCAATGCTGACCAAAGCCATGTCCTCGTATGAGTCGTATCAGTAGCTAAGGTGTGCACACTGAGCAGTGAAATGCATTCTCGTGTTGTTTCAGACCGTCAGGTAACAGGGCAGGACTGGGGAATGAAAAGGTGGTATCAGTTCTCTCTGCAGAAAAGGGGTGCAGCCGTTTGCAGATGAGCTGATGATGAACTGATGAGATGTGGCAAATCTCCCTCCCTGTGCTTATTTTTAAGTTGTTTGTTTTGTACAGATTCCAGGAGTAATCTTACCCGGTGTAAAAACACGGGAGCTGTATGACAAAGAACACCTTTTCCAGAGAGGCTGGGTGCTGCAGTTAAGCACCCTAAAATTTCCAAGCAGGCTCTGAGAGTAAAGTCGGTGAAGGTGCTGAGCGGGGTGTGCTGGGACCCACAGTCGTGCCCTCTGGAGTGCCAACAGCGAGGAACAGACTTATCTTTGTATGGGAGTGTGGTGAGAACCATCTGGGTAAGCAAGAGGACCCGCTGGCACAGGAGCAAACAAACCCAAACCGTGCAACAAATTGCCTCAGCCAATTCTGGGCTCCAAAGTGATTTTTTTTTTTTTTGAGTACAAGTTGATTTCTGGCCTTTTATTGTAGAAACAAAAGAAGAATTAAGTAAAAATATTTACACCGACGACACACAGCAGCGTCAGTGAGCCAACATCCCTATTCTCTCCTCCTGTTTGCACAGGCCTCTTCTCTCCCAAGACTGGCTTCCCAGCAGTGTCAAACCTGGCCACAGCCAGCCATCTACCCCGTGTGCTGCTGGACCTCCCCCGGACACAGGGGTATTGGGTGATGCACCCGTGCAGCATAAGCATGGGCACCGCCAAAGCTCACGGGCAGAAGCCATTCACGAGGAGTTTCACTTCTCCAAAGCTCTTGGACGCCCCTGGGCACTCAATATTAAGCAGCCCAACACCACTGTGCTCATTTCACAGCTGGTGTCACTGCGGCTTCCTTCAGCTTTTGGGGAAAGGTGCGCCAACCCGCGTGCTGCTCCTCTCCTGCTCTCCGAGCTTTTATATATATATATATTTATATATATAAAGCACCTATCACCGTATGGAAAAAGGGGGAGTAAGGGGGGGGTTTGGGGGCCCCAATGGCTCTGGGGAGGGGGGACACACACTCCCCACCCCCCCAAAATCCCCTGGAGGGGGCTGAGGGGGGTTTGGGGGGGGGTTTGGGCCCCCCCCCCAGTGACTCAGTTTCCCCCTGGCAGCTCCGTCAGAGAGCGATTCCCAAAGCAGTCTTTAATGACTTCGTTCTGGTGAGAAAACAGGGCGCCGGAGAGGCTAAACCTGCAACAAGGCTGAGATTAGATCTGAGGCAGCCCCGCTCCTTCTCCTGCTCCCGGGGGAGCTTCCACACAGGCTGGGCAGGGAGAGATCAGCACACGGACTGATCCACCAGCCCAACCTCCAAGCCGCTGTGACAGCCTCCTGCGCGGCTCTGCACGGCGCTACGCGGCCCTGCGCGCACCCGCCGCGGGGCAGCCCGGGCGCAAGGGTCTGCGTGAGGGCGCTCGGCTGAGCTCTGCCCGTCCCCACGCCGGCACGGGCAGCTTCGGTCCAAAGGTTTCGCCAACGCCGCGCAGAGCCGCTGCCGACTGCCGCGCCCGGTGCTTCTGCCCGGACAGGCCCGGAGCGCTCTCCCCGCGAGCCGCCCCGGCGTCCCGCGGAGCCGGTCCCAGGGGCCCGGTCCCCTGCCGGGCCTCCTCCGGCTCTGCCGGGTGACACCGGGGAACAGGCCGGGGGAACGCACCCCCCGCCGCTCTCCGCCGGGGCGCGCGCTCGTGCCCGGCTCCTCCGCTCGCGCCGCGCCTCGCGGTGACGCACGCACCTCGCCGCTCAGCGCGTGCGCGGCCACTGGCCGCGCGCCCGCTCCCGCGCCTGCGCGCTCGTGGCCGTCCTCGTTCCTCCCGCTTTCCCGCCCCCCTCCCCCCCGCGCTCCGCCCGCCCCTCCGGCGCGGCTCGTGTGACCGGAGCGGCGGGAGTCAGCCAGCGCCTGCGGAGAGAGGCCCCGAGGCCGCCACCGCCACAGCCGGCCGCGGAGGGGGGCGGGGGGAGGGGGGGAGGCGGTGGCCTCCTTGGTAACCGGCAGCATGAGCATCGAAATCCCGCCGGGCCTCACCGAGCTGCTGCAGGGCTACACGGTGGAGGTGCTGCGGCACCGTCCGTCCGACCTGCTGAGCTTCGCCGCCGACTACTTCGCCCGGCTGCGGGATGCCCGCGATCAGGAGGCGCTCGGCGGTGGCCGCAGGGGTGTCAGCTTCGATGGGGAGCCCATGCAGACCGAGTCCAACGGCGAAGAGGAGCCCGACCGCGGCGACGAGGACTCCGACTCCGACTTCGAGCGTAAGTGCCGCGGGAGGCGGCGAGGGGCAGCCCGTGGCGGCGAGGGAGGGCCGGGAGCGGCGGGGTCCTGTCTCGGGCGGGGGGGTAAGAAGCTGCCCGGAAGGCCGACGGGGCGCCTCCGCCACCCCGTCCTCGGTGCCTCTGCCCCGGCAGCCGCTGCCTGGGGCCGCGGGGTGGGAGAGATTGAATGGGGCGGGGGAGGGGGGGAGGCTCCGGCCGCGTCCTCTTGCCGCCGCGCGGTGCCGTGGCGGGTTCCTTCCCTCTCTGTGGCTCCGCAGGGCGTCAGCTGCGCCGCGGGGGAGCTGGGCTCTGGCGGGGGACCGGTGCCCGCGGGGGGGTGGTGGGGAAAGCCCAGCTCCCCCAGACGCAAGGCCCGTAGGCTCCGGTACGAGACCCGTTCCCTGGGCGGGGTATCGGCGGGCAGAGGTACGGGCCGGCCGAAGCTGCACCCTGGCTCTGACCAGAGTTACCGGGGTGAATCGAGCGTGCTGCCAAGCATGTGATAGCCAAGATCATGTGTTATTGTGCAATCCCCCCCGCGCTTGTCTTCACGTTTCTGGCTTTAAAATCACTGTGGATCGGGGGGTTTTCGTGGGTTTTGTTCCCACCGACGCTGGGGGTGTCTTCTTGCCGCAGCCGGGCGTTTAAAGCGGTGCTTGTAAAGCCCTGAAGTAACTTTTAGATGCGATACTAAAAACGCCACCCCACCTGCACGCTCCCGATCGTACCTGCTTGATCCAGACAGCCAAATGCCGCTGGTGGTGCCTCCTCCGCTTGTGTTGTGTCACAGCGCGCTGCGCCACGCAGGGGGGGTGTGTGGTCTGGGCTGGGGCTGAGCTGCGGTGCACAAAGTCTTGGGGAGTGTTGGTGTCAGGCCTGAAATACCGCCTGTGCCAGGAAGGACCAGAAACCACCCAACGCTCTCACCTCTCTCGACGGTGACTTAAGGGGAGAGGAAAGGCACGGAAAGGCCTGTTTCCCCAAACTCCCAGTTCCCACCTTCGGAGGTCTCGTGCCCTGGACCTATAACATGAGTAAAGGTTTCTGGCTTTTATTGGTAGAGGAACCTCTTTTAGGCCAGTTACTGTACCTCTCTGTGGATGCGGCGTGTCCTGACATTTGTCCTCAGTTTGGCAGTTTTAAAGAAGCAAGAAGAAATTAAACTGTAGAAGAAGTGATTCTTTTTATTGAGGAAGCCTGGTAGGGACTGGGCTGATGTTAAGGGTATGTGCAGGTGTGCGCACGGGTTTGTGACAGCAATTACAAGTGGTTTGGTTTCTCCTGCAACCCAAGCCACTGATACTTTCAGGCATCTCCAAATATAAAAGCAGATATAGTTTCTTGAAAAGTGTATTATTTAAAAATCAAGTTCAAGATTGTAAAAATTGCACTGTATAGGTATGTTTTTTACATGTGTAGTTTCTCAGTATATATGGCTTTCTTTAAGAAAAGCAACTGAACTGACAACCATAAACAAACCCCAGTTCCACCAGAGCCTTTTCAGTGTCATTGAAAGTAACTTCTGTATTTCTTCACCAGTTTCTTTTTTTCAGGGTTTGAAAAGTCTTCTCTGGGGAAGTAAGTTTAAAGTTTTCCTTGTAAATGTTGGCAACTACACCTGAAAGGATCCACTGATGTTAAAGAATTTCAGATAAAAATCTAAAAAAAACTTGATGGTGGCAAACAGCTTTTCAAGTACAGCTTTTTGGGTGAGGCTGTCCAAAGCAGGTGATTCCTTTACTTTAAGTTTCTCCTCATCATCTTCGTATCTTGGAGAAGAATTTAAATCAACAAAGCCTGACAGTGTCACTTGTGCTGGTCAGAACCCCTGGGGCAAGTAGCACTGTTGGGAATGCTGTGGTTCTGCTTTTCTGAAAACCTGTGCTATTGCCTGCTGGGGGTTTCGGAGACCTGGGGGAAGAATGAGTGCTGTGTTCTACTTCACAGCAGACCAGAATCTCTCCACAGGGTTGGGGAAGACATTCTTTCTTTCTCTGTTTCATGTTGTGGGGGTGCAGTCAACCATGGCTATGTGTGTTTTAGATTTCCATTGTAACTGTTGTCATGCAAGGCTTTGTTAATGAGAAAACATTAGGGGTTCTAATATCTGTCTTCCGAGAGTTTTACAGATAGGAAAATACTCTTCCCTTGTGGAAGACCAGATCCTGTGTAGTTACAGACTGCTCAGCGTTTAAAGGACACTTGGAGGAAACACACAGAATGAAAAAGTCTCAGCTAACCTCACTGGACAGGCCCTAGTCCTAGTCAGTAATCATGGACAATTTAGGAAAGGCTGCAATTAATTTCACTTTGTTTTCCTAGGTTAACACTTGTTCACCTTCGAGGTGCAAAGACAGGTCAAACGGATGTTTTGAAGATATTTCCATGACTTTATTCAAGATGAAATTAAGCAGTGGCAGCTTTGTAAAGCATTGTTACGACAATTTAAAGCTAGTTTAATTAATTAAGCTGATTGTATATGTTGGGCGTATGAAAGATGTCCTCACAAATAACTGTGGTTGTCCTCACGTTTCTGCTTCTGGCACGTTATTCAATTCGTGTGTCAGATAAATTATTTGGGGGTTTTTTTGTGTGCTTTGTATGATGTGGTCATAGAAGGGAGAACTAACACAAAATCAGGATGATCTCTTGGCCCTTGGTGTAAAGCACAGGGCAAATGTCTTCCTGTAGCCATCGTGACATCGGTGCTTCTTTTTCTGTTAGGATAGCACCCCATCGATGTGTTAGAAGTCATGGAAACTAACAGGACTACAAAAAATGACTCCTGCTCTCTTGTGATGTTTAAAAATAAACCTGGAAGTAACTTTTTGTTTTCTGAACCCCCTGGAGTTTCCACCCTGATTTTAATTGTTTTTGTGTATATCATCTAAGGATGTCGGGATGTGGCTGTTCAGCAGAGACTGGAGTGCAAGGAATATCCGGAAAGCAAATGATGGTAGGATGTGGAGGGAAACCTCCAGAAACATTCATCCAGAGAGCTGGGGCAGAGAATTTATACATGAAAAGCTTCTCCCAGAGCCTTTATTTGATTAGTGTAGCTGCAGAATTGACAAGCTGATGGAGTTGGGAAAAGATGCGAAGTGACAACTTCAAAAAGGACATAACCGAGGATGGATTTGTGTTCTTGAAACATGTCCTTGACCATGACACTCACAGTTTGAACAAAGCAGCTCTGGATGGGTGTGACACTAAAGCTGCAGAAACAGTCTGTTGGAGCCACTGGTTGGAGACCAAGTCACGGCTTTGGAAACCTTCTGTTGCCAGTAGCACATCTGAAGGTGGGCAGGCAGCTTTACTTCCCTGTCAGCCCAGGCAGTTGCCCTGAGGTGCCGCATCCTTAACTTTGTGGTTTATGTCTCCTTGTTTGTGATAGTAATCGGTTAATTAGGAAAAACACCCATGTTTATTCTTGAAGATAACTAACAGTGCAACTGAAATATTTTTGGGATTATATGCTAAGTTGACCAACTCAGCTCTTTTAATTTATGATGAGCATTTTAGTACAAATCAGATTTTTTTTTCTTCCCAGGCTTTCACCTTGATACTGAAGGGAAGGTTGTGTACTCTTCAGCTGTTCCCTGAGCAAAAGAGAACGCTTCTTAATATATTGCTTTTGAAATAATCCTCTTCAGTATGCTCTGTTGTTGTGAAGGAGAATGGTGCGTGTGAATCTGGATGAACAGGTGAAGAGGTCTTGTTTAGTTCTGTGCTGAAGTTCTCAGTTAAAATTCAAGGTTCTGCTAAGCATCATCTTTAAGGCATCAGTGGGATATCTGAGCAGAAGGGAGTAGGGAAATGCACTTTTATATCATTAGATCTCAGATGTGATACAGACTGAACTCTTATTCAGTATTTGAAATCTTTATCTTTTTAACTGCTAACTGCTTAATATTAAATTAAAACTGTTTCACATCACTTACTGCTGTACCTAAACATCATTTGCTTCTGCCTTCTTCTTCTGTCCTTAGCTAATCGTGTCCTGAGGAACATCTCAGGAGTAACTGTTACACCAGTCACAAAGCAGTTATGGTCTGCCTGCACCTGTTTACAGCTCAGGTGTAATTCCTTGCTGTTTTCCTGAAGTAATTCAAGGAAAATTGTTGGATGAGAATTGTGAAGGATAGAATAAGGAGAATAGTGGTCTTGTTCAAGTTTTCAGTTGTAATTCAGATTCCTGGGTTTTCACAAGTGCTCCTGTGAGATACTGTCACCTTTAAAATGAACGTACTTTAAACTTTTTAATAGTACTGTTGCCTGCCTACTCACCATAATTGCTGATTTGCTGGGAATAATGCAAAATAGCTCTCTCCTCACTCAGGGGTTGTTTTTTTGGTGGGGTGGTTTTGTTTGGGTTTTTTGTCCGTGGTGTTAAAGTAGCCTCTCTTTGCAGAATATCTTTTTGACAGTATTATTGCATTGTAAGATGCAAATTCAGTCCAAAGAATAGCTACTCTATCTAAAATCCAGGTAGCACAGCAGGCAGTCCTGTAATCACATAATTATTAGTGCTACATCTTTTTTTTTTCTTTGAAATTTGTTTGGCTGGCTCATGTGGCTTAATAGTGATTATAACAAAGGTGTTTCGTGCTCTACTTAAGTCCCTAGATTTTTAGGGAGATGGATGGAGAAGTTCTAGGTTGTGATCTAATGGTATTAAGACTTTGAGTTTATTATACATAGAAAATATCCACATGCTTTCTTTTTATGTTTAAAAAGGGTGTATGTGTAAGCAAAGCTAGCAGCCTGAAGGCATAAGAAGCTTTAGTTTCACTTATTCTTTGATCTCCATCAACAACATGAAATAAATTATAAAGGAAAGTGTTAGCAATGCATCCATGCTAATAATATTTTAATAGGAATATACTTCTACAATTAATTTTCCTACTTTATTAGGTCTTGTCAGTATAGTGTGTTGAATGTGCTTATTTTAACATAAATGGAAAGAGAAAGACTGCCATTGTGCAGCTGCTGTACTTGCACATGTCTTTGCTTTTGCAGAGACAGTTCTTGCTGACTTAAATCTGAAGGATTAAATAGAGTCACTGCTGTTAGTGCTAATGGAGCTTCACTCCCTGTATTTATCTTGTTCACACAGGGGAACTTTGAAGATAAACTTGGTATTAAGGAAGACTGACTTCTCTTCGGTTACTTTGACAAAATATCTAAAGCTTTTCTTTTTCTGGAGGTCTTTTTGCTTTTGTATTTGCTTATCACAAAAGACTTGCTTTTCAGTGTTTGTTCTTAAGATTGTAATTATTCTATTACAAGATTAAACCAGGACTTTAACTAAATGGTGTAGTTCTGAGGAAGTCACTGTTTGTATCTCAGTGGAGCCTGAAAGTTTCATCAGGAATTTTCAGTACAAATGAAAAATTAATTACAATACAGGTGTAATATGTCATTCTGACCCAAGATAGTAAAAGAACTGAAAGTGTGAAGGGATAAAAGCTACTTGCTGGCTGAGAAGCAGAGAACTGTAGATGAGTTGACTGAAATTTGCAAATATGACTGGATATTGCTAAATGTTTATTGATTTACATCAGGAAGGAGGAACTTTTATGTCCATTTTAGAAACAAAGATTCTTGCAATTTTGACATAGTCTACTTAGTGCTATTAGTAACACCCTGTCATTGGCACGGTTGTTATTCCTACAGCATCTATTAGACAGCCCTTAAAATCTCTCAAGAAAAACACCCTCTTACTCCAGTTCACTCTCATTGACTGGACTGCCTTACTCTGTGTACTGGCCTCTAAAAGGAGAGTAACTATAAGGGAAGTGGATATCTAGTCTTTGTAAGCTATTGCTGGTTTTCCTAAAAGCTTGTTTTTCCACATTGTAAAAAAAATTTAAGAAAAATGGAATGAAACTTCCAACACCAGATTCTTCTTGCTGGTTCTAAAATTAAGCTAAGGGAAACTGTTGTACTGCAGTGCTTAATACTGTACTGAATGCTAGCTTCTTTTTAACCATGCTATTTTTTTTCATTTAATAAACTAATATTAGAGTGCTGAGACGATTCTGTCAGTGCTGCAGAGTGTCATCTTCCCCTTTTGCTAATACTGAAGTTTAGTTGTACCCTCTTAGCTAAAATAGAACAATGGAGATCTCGGCGAAGAGGAGGAGACAACAGAGAACAAGCTCACTTCAAATTATTCACCAGCCAGCCATTAAAAAGCATTAATGTTTAACAAAGAGCAGTTGCTCATTATTCAAATGAAGAGTGGAAGTGTAGCCAAGAGCTATGAATGTTTCTCACTGGCTTTAGTAACATTTTCAACTTCATGAATGATCATTCATGGTTTTTTGTGAAAGAAGAGGGAGACAATGACAAATATAACTCTAACAAATGTACTGGTTCCTCTTTTAGAAGGATATTATTCTTGTCTCTCTAACAGTCCTTCAGGTTCCTTTGGATATACTGCTGCACTTGCATCTTTGTGATCCATGCCTGGCTTTGTACGAGTACTACTGTGGTATGTGACAGTTGGTTGCTGTGTTTTGATAGATCGAGATCCTTTGATGGGCGTAGGTTTAGGTTTGGGTTTTTTTTCCCCTGAGGTGCCTTGGTTGCATGGCAAAGTCTGCCTTTTTCAGATCTCTGTGCATCACTGTCATATGAACCAGACAAGGTAAATCCATAAATTGTGAGAACGATGGTTAGAAGAGTAACAGTGGGGAATCTGGGAAATCCAAGTGTGGGCAAAACACTGATATATAAAACATATTATATGTTTTTTATATATATGTGTGTGTATATATATATATGATATATAAAAGGCTCATGTACCAAGATACTAATTGTACTAAAGGGCATGTGCTTATCAGATCCTTTAATGCAGAAGGTTCCTTTTCTTTTCAAAGTGTGGATCTGAAGATGGGGCTGTCAGGAGGAAGCTCCAGAAGTTTGTCACACAGAACAAGCAGCTGCTCTGTGTTTGTTTGAGTTCTGTCTGTGGAGATTGTGGTGGTCACGATGGTGCTCTCTCTGTGCTTTAATGGCTAGGATACCTAGAAGAGAGAGGACATTTAGAAGAATGCAAGCCTGTCTGTAAGCTACCATCCTGATAGGATTTGGTCTTTGTTTCATAATCATACAATCAGTTGTGTATGACAAAGCCCAGCATTGTACTAGGGAGTGGTTTTGCTACTAGTCCTTTCCATACTGGGCATTTCTTGTCTAGCTAGAAATGGCAAGCGATGAGTAGTGGCAATTCTGTTCTCTGTATAGACTTGGAAATTCCCTTTAGGGGAGAAGGCATCTCTCAGAACAGGCTGCCTTCAAGGCACGTAGGAGGGACTACAGGTATTCCTTCTGTAGCTCTACTTTCATGGTAGTTTAAAACCAACAAAATAAACCTTTTTTATTTTCCTACAAAAACACTTTGTCACACTCTGTTCCCTCCTATTTCCTGTTAACTTTCTGGGGGTGGCTTGAAGAACAGCTTTGGTTCTCCTCAGAAATGGTATACAGCCTGCAGGAAGCTAATTTCCAACTGGACTGATGTCAGGTTTTGTTCTGAGGTCATCTTAAAAAAGCCCAGAACCCTGCTTTCCTTTTTGGGTGCTTGTGAAGGCCAAACTAAGATGATCCATGGTCAGAGGCCTTACCAGCAAAATAGAGCAAACTGTCACAGAGTCTCTCTCTAAACTATTGTGTGAACAAGGGTCAGGGTTGCAAGTTGGAGCTGAAATGGTGATTTTGATAAAAAGATGCTCTTCCATTGGTAGATGTTTCTGTCCTCTGAATGGGATGCAGTGAAGGGTTGCAGAGTTTAAAGTACTGCTGCCCTTGCTGCAAAGCACTCCAAAAACATATATGGGGTTTGCATGGGGAGTCAACTGTGTGTTTTAGATGAGGGTTGAGAAACTACTCTGTAGTTTTTCTCTGTATTTTTGAATAAATTGTAGTGCCAAGTTCCTTGTTCTTGGTGATTGTTTATTGACAGACTGTTATAAAGCAGGATATCACAGTGGTCCTTCATTTCCATTTTTGTTCTTCCTCCCATGGGATAGCATATTGTTTTCTGCTTCCTATTGGGAAAACTGTATTCCATAAAAGAAATTTTAAGAGGAGAAAAATACAAATATTTGTGTGGATTTTTTCCTGTTGGGTCTCCAGTAAACACTGCCATTTCTGTGGCAACACTTGGGCTGATCCTGATTGTTCAGGAAGAATTGCTTCCTCAAGCACATGCTGTAGTGTAAAGAACTGGTCTGTCCTAAGCTGCCATGGATATGGGGAGTACCTCTCTATGAAAGATGTCTCATAGACAGCCCTGGAATAAAAACTCAAAGATGATGGGTTTCCTCTTTCTTTTTCTTCCCCCCCCCCCCCCCCCCCACTTTCTTATAAAGTAATTGTTCTGAAACAGGTCTTTTAACACTTAATGTTATCAATGTTTCTCATTAAAATGCGTAAGTATTTGTAAGACTCAAAGCTTTCTCAGGGATAAGTTATGAAAGATGGCTCATTAAAATAGAGTAACATTCAGTTTTCTGTCTCTGATACCTTTGGGGAAGGTTGACAGAAGATTCCACAAATATTATTGTTCTACAGTGCTAAAACTTAGTACTACTCAGCGTGATGTTACTTAAAATACTCCAGTTTCTCAAGCGTATAGAAGTTAACATCAGTGGATGTAACTTGTTTAATTATTTTAATTCTAATCTTGAGATTGCGTAACTGTATGATAAACAGCCATAAACTGACCTTCAATTTCCCTTGTATTCTGTGTGAGCACCTCTTACATCCTTGTGAAGTATTTTTAATTTCTTGCTGCTGAAAACACTTAATAATTCTGCTGAAAACACTTAATAATTAAGTGTTATGCCTTGGGGTTTGGTGGGTTTTTTTTTTCATAGCACTGTGTAACAGTACAACTTTGTGTGATGTGCACCATTTCTGCTAGTGTTGTTCTTGAAACTTTTCAAAGCTTTTATAGGCAGAAACTTGTTGGTAGCTAAAAGATTGCAAACGTGTTCCATTTGTTTTGAAGCAGTATGTAAGGGTGACTGTGGGGAGCTTTATGCTAGATGTTCTGCTACTAAAAGTGAGTTCACCTGGAGCCCGAGCTGTGTAGTACTTCCCACCTGTTGCAGCTCATTTTGGTCAGAGAGTGTTTTTACTGTGCTTTATTGTTACTGGCATATTTGTGTTAGGATGAATGCTAACTTGTGCCCTCTCGCAGGGTCTTCAAACACCTTCTGAGCATTTGTGAGTGTTGTAGATGTGGTGCTTAGGGACATGGTTAAGTGGTGGACTTGGCAGTCTTAGCTTCATGGTTGGGCTCTGATCTGGAAGCTCTTTTCTAACCTAAATGGCTCTATAAAGGAGGATTTTCCTGGTCTGAGGAAAACATGCTGATTTTTACTATTATCCCTTCTTAGAAACTGGACAGATCTATTTGTCTTCACCCTTCCTCTTCCCCCAAAATCCTCTTCCTGTGGAAGTGCACAGGGTGGAATTACTGGAAGCGTGTGTGTGGGGAGGGTTGTCTGTCAAAATACGTTTTTACATGGAGATGATTCTTTTTACAGCAATATGTTTTAAGTAAGCTTTGCTGATTGTTGACTTCATATCATTAGAAGCATAAATATGAAGGAGCAAAGCTATAAAATACAGTATTTTGGGGTGGGGTGCAGAAGTGTTTTTTTGCTCGTAACTTTATTGTATGTAGCAACCTGAAGATTGCACAGATAAGTAAACTCTTCTAAATTTTAAAACAAATATTTAGAATCTACTCAATTTTATTTATACTTGCTTACTAGAAGAGACTTGTTGCCAAATTCTATCTGAATGGAACAATTATTGATGAATGTAATTTAGTAGCAGTTCATGCTGTATACAGGTGGAATCACAGAATTGCCAGAGATGTTGATGGTAATTCTGCAGAAACCAGGAGACTCTTCTGCACCTTTTCTCTCATTGCTGTGTGATATCCTGCAGTCCACTGGCTATCACCCTCCCTCAGAGCTGAGGATGTGCTGCCTGCTGCAGGGGTGTGGAAGGGCTGGATGCCATTCTGGATCCGAAAATACTGTAAATCCTCCGCACCTCTTATTGCTGCTGTAGATAATTCTGGATATGGGGCACAGGTTGTTGGTTGGTGTATGTTTTTGACGTGTTTTATTTTTGGTTGGCCTTTTTTAAAACTGGAAAATCAGTAACTTTTAGCTGAACATATATCTGGAATGTTTTATGAACAACTGACCAAAGTTCTTTGGTTATTAAAAAATGTGATATGATGCATGATACAATGTTTTCTCCAAATATATTTTTGGACTGTACCACATATGGGGATATTAGTTATTTGACTACACTTTTTTTTTTTCTCACAAATCAACAACACATCTTTGGTCTCTTTTTAAGCACTTAATTAAAAAAAACTTGCTAAAATTAAACTTCAATAAAAAGTGAAGCCAGCTTTGTAAATTCATCTTCTGAGAGACTGGTTTGAGAAAGGTCATCATTCATGATCTGTTCAGGTGACAGTGAGTTTTCAGTGGTGAGTGCATTTGCTGGATTGAGTGCCAAGTCCTAAAAACCCACAGTGTGGGGAAGCATGCATACATGATCATAGATAATCAGCTGATAACCGATGCATTTTGTGACACAGGCTAAGAGTGCTAATACATATGTTGAGGTTTGTCCAGAATGTGGATGCTTCTTGGCTTTTATGTAGCATTAGTAGATTATGAACTTGTTTAGTATGTTGCATTAGGGTTACTCCTCAAGCTGTGGTCTTACTAGGGCTGAGTAGAGAGGAAGGACCATCTCTCTCAACCTGCTGGCAGCACTGCTCCTAATGCAGCCCAGGATACCGTTAGCCAAGGGTGTCTGCCCTGGCATATGCAAGTGTGCTTATGCCCTTAAGTGAAATGTGTGAGATGGGGCTCTGAGTCAGCTCCAAGTGACTCTTGGTGCTGGTGTTCCTAATTGAAATTTCTCTTGCTCTTTGAGATCAAACAGGATGACAGCACAGCCCATTCCAGCTTTGTCTTATGTAAAAATACGCTATGTTTCATCATCCAAATCAGTAATGACAGTAGGAGTTGGTAATGAAATTAGAAGCGACCCAACCGAAGAACTATGGGCTTTCATGTGCCTCCTGTTTTAGCCATAGGATGCTATTCTTAAATCCTACCTATGTACCTATAATTATACAGCCTTGAGCTCAGGTTGACCTGGCAAATATAGCTGTGTAACATCCGCGCTGAGTATTTAAAATGATACGTCCTGTCAGTGGTGCTTCTGCTGAGTGTCATAACTTCCATATATTTCTTCTGGTTTGCTCTCTGTTGTAGAACTAGTTCAGTTATAGTTGTTTCTTCCTGTCTGTCACATACAGTACAATACCTGACTGTGAGAGTGACTCCAATCTGTTTTATCCGAGCCTGTAAATAGCTAAGAGGCAAAAGGAAAAGCTTCTTAGGCTGCATCTCATCCGTTACTGCCCACGTTAATTCTTCCTTTCTGTTCTAGTGCAAACTTGAGCAGACCAGCTGTATGTCACTGATGAAAAGCTACACCAACCCTTTTTCCTCTCACTGAAACAGACTGGAAGTGCTTTGACAACCCATGGTCATCAGTCGGCTGCTCTTGTGCTTAGGTTTGGGACTGAAACCTTGCCCTATTTTTTTTTCCTTCTTTGTTGCCCTTCCACCATAATGTGTTCTGACATGATGTGCAAGTCCAGGTTTGAGACTGACCACCTATGTATGCCCTGAACACAAAGAGTTGCATCCTCCCTGTCTGTGTAATTCACTTACTTGTGGTAGAAGCTGTGCTGAAGTGAAGCAGTATCTGTTAAGCCAGTTAGTCTACTGGAGAAGGGCACTGGAGTTAGAGCAGTTGAATCACGACGACTTTCTGTTCCTATGTTGCCTTGTGTGATTATTTTTGTGACAACATACCTATATCTTCACAAGCTCTGGTCTTGAAGGCTGTTAGATGTGTGAAAAAACTCATTATTATGATGCTGTGGCAAAGACAGGGGAAGATAAATTCCCCAAGAAAGCTGTGTATTTAATGAAAAGCAAGTGTTGCTGTTCTAAGAGTTCCTGTGTCCCTTTTACCTACTCTTAAGAACATGTGGCAGGTGTAAGATTCGTTTGATGGTGTAACAACTACTTGCTTCTACTGCACAGAACGTTTTTGTGTGAACTCTACAGCCAGTGTAGATATACACACAGGGGTTTTTCCATACAGATTGCTGATCTACTGCCCTGTTTGTCAGAAACTTACTTGCTGAAAATACGTAGATGATTGGCAAAATAGAATTTCATGTTACCATGGTTTGGCAAGAATGTGAAGCTTGTGATGATACTATTAACCTAGTGGTTGGGTTTTTTTCCTTTAGAGAAGGTAACGATATTGTTCATTCTAGACTAATTAGCCTGACATTGTAGGGAAGTGTCTTAAATCACTAAGCACAGCTGTTAATTGAATTCTTTTATTCAGGTGCTCTTACAGTGCTCGAGTTTTAGATTCTTATAAATGCTTTGAGCTTCACTACACAATTTCAGTTGCTCTGGAGTTCAATTTTCATTGTCCCCTTTTGTGTACATTAGGTGTACTTAAATATCAATGAAAGACATGAGTATTCACTTGTATCAGTTTGTTGGTTTTCTTTGAAAATTATGGCTGAATATAAACAGTCTTTTGCTTCCAAGTAGTTTAAAGTGCTAGTAAACTGTATTAGGTATGGGTAGCATTGTAGAACTGCTTCATGATAGTAAATATTTGATTTTTTTCAAGATACCTTTTATGTCCTGATACTGCGTTATTTAAAGTCGCTATCAGTCTCAGTAGGACTTTATAATAAGCCTGCCAAGCAGCTGCCAAGTGCAGATAGCCAACATTTACATTCAGTGTTGTGTGATGGTAGCTGTGACATGATTCCAATTAAAAGCTTGGTCTGCACACTGCAGATGTCTTCTGAATATTAATGCATACTACAGACAGAGCAGATGGAATCGCTTTAAAATGCAGTGCAGTGAATGTAAAATTAAGGTTGGGTTTCTGGTGGAAACTGAGAGGCAGTCAAAATTACTCATTTTTTCTTTGTTTTTCATTGTTAAACCACCATCATATCTGTGTATCATCATCAGCTTTCTTTACATATAGGAGGAAGCCAACCCTTCATTATGCATCCAGATAAAAATGTAGCATTATGCTTTTTTGAAGTTGACTTAAATGCCACATGTACCTAGAAAAATATTAAGAACACATGCAACATTTGCTGTGCCTTAAAATATGCCTCTGCCTAAAGGACAGATATGAGGCAAGACATAATAGTTGAAATGTAGGATGTCTGTGAGTTATTTGAGGAGTTGTGAATTGAGAAAGGCTGTATAAAAGCATATATAGGTGTGTGTGTGTGTAATTGGGATTTGTTGATGTTATTTAGAAGTTCATCGTGGATAGGAAGGGTAGTATAAAACTGGGAAATGAATGACAAGAACATCAGTGGGGCTTTACAATGTAGGGTGTTGGATACCCAAAGGTGGCTTTCTGAAAACAGCAGCAATCCAGCTGTGAAAATGTGTGGATTAATTACTTAAGTATTTGCCACGCTCCTGTGGTAATTGCTTGAGGATATGGAGCAGAGCCTCCATAGTGGGAATATATTAAAAGCCTTGGAAGGGAAAGCGTGGCATTGAAGCAGAAAGTGGGCTTTCTGTGTGAGTGGGACTGGTGAATTTCCTCTGCTGCTGCAGGTGTCTCACCCTCCAGGGCAGAAGGCAGGTGTATGCTCTGCCAGGGGGTTTGACTAGATGATCTTTTGAGGTCCCTTCCAACTCCTAATGTTCTGTGATTCTGTGTGAGAAGGGAGCAAGTGGTTTTGTCCATGGGGAAGAGGCTCTAGAAGAAGCTGTGATAGGAGGCATGAAACACATAAACCCTGACTTTTTAACTTGCTGGTGTTAGCACAGCTGTGACATGCTTCTCTCTACCACCCTTTTCGTACTTAAATTTACAATAGCTTCTACCTGAGGCTGTGTGAACTCTGCAGCCAGTGCCAGCGGTAGCATTTTCCACTTCTGTGTTACTTCTACAGACACATTCCTCCAGGTACACATTTGTGTTGTCTTTGGATATGCCATTTGTATTGCTTGGCTAATAGTTCTCCTAGAGTTGCTGGCCTGATGTAAAAAAGGATCTGGCTTCATGCTTCAGCCATGTCCACTTGCTTTCAGAGAAGCTGGCTGCATCCTGTTCCTAAGGATAATAGGCTACAGTGAGACCTAGAGTGGAAGTGCCCGTGAGGTTTGGGAAAGGACAATAGTGAGCAGGTATGGTCAGCATGAGGAAGGGCTGGTAAGATGTAAGATAGATGTGAAGAGTGAAGAGACTTGGAAGAGGCACTCCTTTCTTTGCCACTGCACTG
Organism: Laterallus jamaicensis coturniculus; assembly: GCA_022605575.1. NCBI lineage: Eukaryota > Metazoa > Chordata > Aves > Gruiformes > Rallidae > Laterallus > Laterallus jamaicensis. Next base: position 13,288,239 of record JAKCOX010000011.1, read on the forward strand.
AGACTTGTGGGTTAGTTGCCCACGTTTCTTACTGATGGGGAAACACCTTGCAGTTCCCTAGATAGGATGCACATATCTTGTCCTGTATGAGGCATTTATTTTAAGGAAACTTGCACTTATATCTTCAGAAAGGGTCATCTTTGACTCTTTCTGAATCCCTATAAAAGTAATTTCCAAATATGTTAAGGATCTTTACTTTTTATCATCTCCTTAATGTCGGGTTCATAAGCCTGATGTCATTGTCTCTTAAAAACTGCTGTGCTATTACTCAGGTGGCTTCTTTGCTTTTCCATCTCAGAAATACCTTCCTCTATAAGCTTGCACTTAAAGCCTGAGCAGATTTCCCTTTCTCACTTTGCTGTACCCTCTGGTGCCTTGCCTCTTTTGATAATACTTTGAAGATTTGTCAGTTGCTTCTTAACTCTCCTAGTTCTTTGCTGCATCCTTCCTTTTCTTTGCAGTGTATAATTTTTGTCTTTCTAATCCTTGAAAAAATTCCCAACTCTCTTCTTTCAGTCCCTGACAATCTCCATTGTAGTATCAACATCGGTTATGTCTTTAATCACTGTGAAGTGGGGCCTTTCAGCTGGGACTCTACCTTAACAGTGGGAATTTCTCTAATTCCATGGCTGCAAAGCAAGTGCATGCCTTGTTGCTATCTCTGTGATCTTCAGAATATTGATTACTCTCATAAAAAGTCTACCAAAAAAAATAGTGCTGTGTTTGGCTAGATCTCTGAAACGTGTCAGGAAGAAATAGGAGAGGGCAGTGTGGGTTGTGCCACAGCAGTGTCAGATAATACGGGGTGCTGCTGGATAGGTGTTCATTCTCCGGTACTTGGGCTTCTGTCAGGCTGTATTACCACCTGAATTCTGAGAGCAGGGTTCATTGCATAATGGGGTCATGGTCCCTTTTTGCTATTGAGGTAATATCTACTGAGAGACATAGTCAAAATAGTACTGTGCACGATCATTGTGGAATGAGATTATTGAAGTAGTGATATGTTTTTCTAAAATGCCTTTAATTCAAACAAACCAGTTAATAGCTGTTCTTAACTAAGATGTTACAACCAGAGGTCCCCCCAGATTTCTTTCACAGTCAGGGAAAGGTTTATGATTTTCTTAGATGTATCAGCTGTTTAAAATCTGCCCATTCCAGAGTGCCTATGCATTTTTCTTCTCTGTTTAAAGAAAGACCCAACCCAAAATAGTACAACAGCTTTAAAAACTTTGTAAAATATCTTTTTTTAACTGAAATAGATGCCTCGCTTGTTGAGTCAACTCTTCCCTTCAGAAATACTTCTTAATGTTTTTTCTGTCAGGGGAGTTCTGAAGGACTCTGAAAGCAAGGATCAGGGGTTCCTGGCAGTGTTTGTCCATTTAGTGTCAGTAATTTTTTAAATCCAAATGGAAAAAAAAAATCAATTAAATTTGAGATCAGGATGTGTTGCTATTTTGTTTTTATGTTTTATTATCTCTTGCTACTCATGAGAGCTGTTTTTAAATATTTGGAATGAAAAGGTATCTATGCCTCCATTACCTCTCCTGTAACAGAGAGGAAAGCAGTGTTTAATATTAATGTAATTTTTATATTTTCCAACTTAATCGATGGAAAAGTCACACAGAAAAGCAAAGTGTGTGTGTGTGTGTGTATACAGACAATCCTGGATCATGGTGTCCATTTTTCTGCCTTTTTTTTTTTCTTTAATGTTCCGTGCTCCCTCTGTCCTCTGAAAGAACTTGCTTCCCTCCCCAGTGTTCCCTGACCTTTTGTCTTCCTCCAAATATCTGGCATGCCTCAGTTGACACCATCAGAATCTCTCCTGCCTGTCTCTAACTAGGTTCTGAGTTTCCATCCCCTTCTGGGGAGAGGGGAGCAGGAATAGAAATGGGGTGGGTGGGAAGGCACCTGTAAAACTCTTGACCATTTCTGTCTGTTTTGCTTTTCTGAAAGAAATGACTGTTAATGTTCCAGAATGGCCCCTGAAAAATTTATAGTGGTTTGGAGCCCCACTCACAGTGCCCACCTTACTGAGCAGAGATCCAGAAACCTGCCACTGTCCAGCCTGAAGGAAATCACAGATACCCAACTCTTGCATTAGTAATAGCACAGGGAACCCCATTATTTTACTTTCTTACTGAAAAAGAATTTCAGCTTTGCATTTATTAAAGTATAATTTCATATCTGCTGGTGAAAGTCTTGTTTCTGCTGTAGCATTGCTTTTTAATGACTGGAAATCCTGAGAAGTTGCTTGCTTGATGCTTTAGGATTTCTGGCGGTGGCGATGGTTGGTATTATGTAAGTCCATTAACATCTTGGTGTGTGGAAAAACAGTTTGACAGCTGTAGTCTAGCACTTCCTTATCGTAACATGATACAACATTCCACAGAGACAGTCACGCCTGGGATTTATACTCCGCTCTGCTTCTGGTATTTCAGCTTTGGTGGTTTGTAGTGTCAGCTCACGTGTTTGGATAATCTTAATCGACTTGTTAAAGAAGAACAGTTTACATTCTCTTACTTGTTTTGTCTCTGTTCACCTAGGATGATTTTGTGCCATAATTTGGTGGGAAAGTACTCTGGAAATCACTGATTTCTGGTACTTCTTTTGATTAAAAAAAAAAATAAATAATAAAGCAGACCATAGCTGGTGTTTTATGCTCTGTGAGCTCCAAGTACTGTACCACTGAATTTATGCAACCTGTTATAAACTCTGCTCCATCTTTCATCAGGAAACCCTCAAAAAATTGTTGAGTTGATTTGAGTCTTACGTGAAAGATCTGTATTAAATATTTGTGTGCACAATAGTTTACCTTAGCCTGCTGCTATAAATTGTATCCATGATGAGAAAACGATCATCATGTGGAGATTTTTTTTCCCCCCAGCTGTAATGGTGAAGTTTTCACAGATCCTCGTAAAAAAACAGTGTTTGTGGAGGGAAAGTTTTCAAGGTTTCCAGTACAGAGTGGTAACATCCAGTACTCTGAGCTCATGCCTGGAATGTCATTTCTTCCTTTGTCCCTGAATTTTTTCCCCTGTGACCCTGAACTGATCTGTGGAGTTTTATTTATCCTTTCTGTAAGAATGTAATGTTCTTAGGATGTGTAAGAGGATAGTGAGAGCTGGGAGAATGGCTGTCATCATTTTTCTGTTCTTTTCAAGCTTTAGTTTCTTCTGTAACTGTACAAGGCTTATGAATAGGAGAGAGAAATAACTTCTATTGTTATGGTAGTAGTGTAACTTTTGAGAAGCTGGCTGTTGTCTTACTAGTCACTTTTCAGAAGATTGTCAAAGAAGGGATCCCACGTGCTGTAGGAAAAGACTCCTTTCAGATCTAATTTGTAAAGTTGGAGAACGATTTCCCTGTCATTTGTTTGGTTTAAATAATTGTTGGTTTGGGTTTGAAAGCAGGGGTAAAAAAAGGTAATATCCCTGTCCTTTTCCTTTTAAAAATTCATCTATAGGCCTGTGTTTAAGCATCTGCCTATAACTCTTTTAAGTTAAGTGAGCCAAAATATAGTGCAGGATGTTTCAAAGAAAATCTCAGTGCCAAAGCAAACTGAAGAATATTGGAGAAATTCCTGGTTTTTCACTTTCGGAAGGGATTTTAAATAAAAGTTAAAAAAACTAAAGAAGAAATCAGTATTTTAAGGCCAGTGGTTCCCAGCATTATCACATACCAGTCTCTGAAATTTATACCCCTGATATTTCAAGTGAGAAAACCAAATGGAGCCACCAACAAGTTTTAGGATAGCTGCCTGGCACTAATGCTGCTTGAGATAAGATATGTTTGTCAACTAACAGAACATACAGTATTGATTTATTTAATAAAGATTATCTGAATCATTGGTGTAAATAAGTGGAATGATGTACCATTGAGGGAGAAAGGTTGTGCAGGCTTTTATTAGCAGAAAAGTATGTGACTAATTTTTTGCTGATTGAAGGTAGTATGAAATGTTTTTGAAATTGGGAAGCTGAGCTCCTTCATAGCATTGTCTCTTTTTTTGAGTGTTTATGGTATTCATGTGGCATTCATGGATACATGAACAAATGGCCACTCCTTTGTTGTGTATTTTTTCCTTTTTCCCCAGGGCAGGGAGACATGAGTGAGGTAAAGTGGTAAAGTTTAAAAAACTACTTACTTAATAAGTATTTGATTTAAACTAGAGAACTGAATGGGTCTAGAAATTGCAGTGGTAAGTAAAAAAGAATCCTACAGCCAGAAACCTGTAAGTTTCTCAATCTGAAACAGCCCTTGTTAAGTGTTCCTGTCTCATGCTTAATTCAGCCTGTGCCTGGGAATGGTTTGGAAAACATGCACATGTTCAGCAGAGGTTTCTGAATTTCCTTGGCAGTGGAATGGGATTGCTGTCCTGAGTCCGTTCTGGCAAAACCAAGGCCTGCACAGCTTGATCTGCCTTTCCACTGCCTTTGGCTGCCAGGGAGGAAATTGGGCTGGTTTGGTCTCTTCTGGTACAATGGTTTAATTTTCCTCAGTTTCTGTTGTGTTTACCCAATTACTGGGTCTTGGCTCCCATGAGCCAATAGATGCAGAGGCTGTGCCAAAGGTATGAGGCACTTTGAACTTGCATATCGCTGCACCTGAGGTTTTGACATAACAGGGAGTTTGGAATACAATAATCTCACAGCAAAATCTTTTAATCTCATTATGCTTTCTGCAATTAACATATAACTGACCTGAGTTGTGGCTCATTGGGGTGCAGGAGGGAAATCCTAAACGTGGGTACAAAACAATTAATTGCTTCCTGTTTCAGGAAGGAGCAATTTCTTTTTGTTGTTGAAGACACCAACTCTGCTGAGTGGTACCAGTTTGATGTGCTGGTTTCAGTGTGTTCTTGTTACAGTGTACGTTGAGGTGCGCTGTGCTGGTGTAAGAGGTTACTACTAGTGTAACTATGGCTTTAAATTAGATGCCCTTTAGCATTCAGTCTAGGAAATAAGCTGAGTGAACCATAAATTCATTATTCCTTCCTACCCTGTGTATTTATTTTTCTTTAATCTGTCCACAGGCTAATCTAGGTTTATGTGGGACCATTGTGACTTGTTCTCTTGGCAGTCCTTTTCTCTATGTCCTTCTAATGGCAAAGCACAAGGATGCCATAGGAGTGGCTATAGTGTCTCTGTAATACTGAAAATAGTCATAAACAAAGAGAGCTTTTCGTTGGTGAGCCAGAACAAAAGAAAATGCTAATTTTCTGTAGTAGGAAACGTCAGCTTCTATCTCTTTAGCATAAAAATAGTCATCTTCTTACAACATATTAAAGCGAACCTGAAATTTTGTACATGTTAAAACTGTCACTGGTGTAAGAAAAGCAAACTATCATTTTAATCTTAAAAGCTTTGTGGAGGCAGAATAATAGTGCTCTCTTAACTGTCCTTAAAAGGTTATGTTTTTTCTCATTTTTAACGCTGTGGAAAACTTGATGCCGTTTTGATGACGCTGAGCCCCTGCTATGGGATAAAATAATCTGGATTCTAAAAGAAGCCATGGTCTTTGAAAAGTGGATTATTTTTTTCCCCCCTATGGTACCCAAAGCATGACAGAGTTTTCTGTAATATATTAGTTCTGTTCAAAGACATTAAAATGCCATTCATAAAAATGAGTAGGAAATGGGTGTAGTAGTCCAAAGGTGGGGAAGAAAGACTGCATATGCAGGACACTGCCTGAAACAAAATAATGTATTTGCTTGCTAGTGGTGTTGATTAAATGTATCTAAATCCATATATGAGACTAGTTAGCTATTTAATTGTTATGTCCAACATGAGATGCTTTGCTGCAAACTTAGTAAATTGTTTTGAATTTAGTATTTCTCTTGTAATAAATAATTTTGTAGCTCAGTTCCCACTAATTGGTTTTGACCTCCTTGTTCTTCATTATCTGAGAACTAGTAGGCATTTGTCTATGTGTCTAGATAAGAAGTGAGTCTTTCTTGAGGTCCAAATTTGCTTGCCAGCTTTGAGCAGTTAGTTAAACTGGAGATAAGAGTGAATGTGGTGTTGCAGGCTGATGAGTGTTCAGAACAGCCCTCGATCACAAACGGTGGCCACAGACAGCCTGTGTGGAGAATTTAAGAACAGGGCAAAACGTATGAACATATTTGGTCTGGGAATTGGGTGTGTGTTTAATAAACCAGCATGACTCTCTGTTCCAAATGCCTGCCTTCCCTTAAGGCAATACAAACTTCATGCATCCGTGGTGCCCTTCGACAAGTGCGATATGTGACGCCCTTTATTTGCAGGACTGGGTGCTGCTGTCAGAAATTGCTTAAAGGCTTAGAGATAACATAGATTGAATTCTCAGGTTGATCATTCAGTGTTTTGAACTTCTTCAAGCCTGATATCTGAAACACCGTGTCAGGGTTATTTTCATAGGGTGTGTTATGGAAGTTTAGGTCTTGATCTAAATTGTAAAATTAAAAATAATCTTTTAATCCTTAGATTCTTGTTGAACTGGACATGGTTTCCTTGTTGATAGATCTGGCTGAAAACTCTGTTAGTTTAGAGTTAGCCTGTTTATTTCCCCTCCAAACTCTTCTTTCTTCTTACTTCCTTTATCATTACAAAAGAATGCACAATAATAATTGTGATCTTGCTGTTCTAGCATTTTTTTCTCAGTTGACGTGTTTTAATATAGACCAGGATAGTCTCAACTCAAAGTAGCAGAGTTCTTTGTATTTGCTGAAGAAAGCATTGTTCTTATTCAGGTGGTGCTGAGATACTCACAAGTTTCTAACTTCTGATCATTAAGATTTTGGTAGCATGTGTTTAATGAATCTGGCTCTGTGGTGCATATGCTTTGATGTGTCATAAAGGCTGATGTCATTCTTAAATATTTAAAGAACGGAATAGAAAGGTCACTGGTTGTATCAGGGAAAATGTGATTATCGGGTGGGGGGGGAAGAGGAATGGGAGAAGCATCAAGCATTCCAGATAAAATTACTTTAGTTGCTGGTGGTGATGGGGAGCATAGTGTTTTGGTTTTGTTTGGGGGAAGTAGATTATTTTTTGTGTTGGGACTGAAGTAACTCACAAAGATAATAACTTGGTTATGGTGAAGGGTGAAAGAATACTGTTGGCTGAAGGTTGGCTTAATGTCAACATGTATGTGAATAGGGAAAGTCAGGAAGGTTGTACCAAGTGAGAGAGAAAGTTTAAATACCTTATATATCCCCCAACAAAGCAGCAATGAAACAATGGATCCTCCATCCAGAATTTTTCAATGTGAATGTGTGCCCTTATGGAAGATATCCTTGGTCAAGGGTAAATGACTGAAGTTAGTACAGGAGCGCTGCTCAAGCAGCTACGTGGCTGGTGTTGTGTAGGATTATAGAACAGTTTAGCTAAGAAGTTCCATCAGCTTTTGATCTGTATTAAGTAGGTATAGCTAACTTAGCTTGCATGCTAAATGGGCTGGGGTTTGTTGATCAGTTAAGACTGGATAACCTCTGCAGAGGTGCTTTTCTTTTGAGAATTTGGGTAAAAACCACCCCAAAACAACTTGCCCTCCATCATAGCATGTAACAGCCTTCTGGAAAATAATGCTTTAACTTTTATTAAACACTGGCAAGTAAGTGGATGGAAGCTTTATATTGAAGTATATTTTTAAAGAGATTGTTGTGGGATTTGTGTAGTAAAAATGTATCATGATTATTTGAGATGATGACTTTGAATCTGTTACAATAAATAGCATTTCTAATTTCAATTTGTTTATTTTGCAGCTCCAGTTGTTAACAGATACAACAGAAGAGTATCAGGTATGATTTCCTTTTAAGAATTTAATGTTCCTGAAAAAGTTTTGAAATGTATGTTTGACTAAAGAAGTCATGTTTTAAAATTACTTTACTCTTCATCATTGCCTTATTTTTCCATACTTCTTGGCAGTATTTTTATTTGCAACAATGAGAATTGTTTCTTAATTCATTGTAGAAACCAGTGGGCAACACATTGAGAGTAGTTTAGTAAGCAGTTCTACGAGTGATTACATACTCTTAAAGCAACTTGAGCAGTAGCAGTTATTCTGTTCAGAAAACCTTTTATGCAATATAATAATGGCAAAGGCTTGCTTTGCAGGGATTTGAAAAGTGGCAGGTTTTTCATGCTGAAACACATCTCCTTATCTTCCATGTTGTGAAGGATTTTATCTCTGGTTACGATACCGAAATGTGGGGGTTTTAAGGGTGTATTGTTTTAGTCCCTTGCTTGTGCAGCTGAGAGTAGAAGTCGGCTTTGTGGTTGTTCACTTGCAGACACAGATCATACTTTTTTGTTTAGTTGCTTTCTATCTTCACTATTAAATGCTTTAATGAGTAGGTATTATTCCAGACAAATTCTTTTTAAAGCTGTTTTTGAACAGTTTCACATGAACAAAATGTTATGTGTGGATGAGAAGGTATTATATTATTTTTTCATTTGAGGTGGAGTATGGATTTATTTCTTCAAATATTTTAACTGTAACATTTAGCTGGTCTAGAGAGTCGTCGTGGTTCTGATTTAAAAAATGTCTTTCTGAAAATGCCAATGTATTCAGTGTTTTCTCTCTAGTTTTCAGTTCAAGCCTACTCAGTTTGTAACTTGTGTGTATTATCTGGCATGTTCTTTGGTATGATAGTTATGGTGGGGCATTGTTGATAATATATTTTTTTTATATGTATGTAAATTTATAGCATATAAATACTTGTTTAAAATTATGTACAAAATACCTCTGAAGTTCACTTGCTTTGGTATGATTTAGGGGAGGACTGTGTATTTATGCCACTACGTGTAAATAATTGAAAGTATAATAAGAACTTAGTAACTCTTAAAGTTGACAGCGCTGGTAGTTTTGGTATATTATTGCATGAGACAGTTTTGTCTTGCCTAAATTTATCTTGAATGATGGAGTTTCATGCAATTTACTCCATAGTAAATATTGGAAGTCATACATTGGAGAGTCCAAGACATTTTAATTTCTCTGCTAATTAAACTAATCCATATTAGTTTAATTACATTAGTTTAATGGAACCTACAGTTGGAGTAAAGTATGACAAATGATTAGTGAATACATCTCAGGTTTAAATTCAAATAAAGGCTGAATTATTCTGGAAATGAAAAAGTTGAGCTGTAATCAGAGGGTTGTTGTAAGCTTTATGAATCTCTGATGTTAAAATGTAATACTGGTGCTCTCATAGTACTGTGCTCTAGTTAAAAAACAGTTTCCTTTATTGAAGGGGTCTAAAGGTTAATGTGAACAACTAAACAGCAAATGTGAAATTGAATTGTGAACTCCTGCAATTAGATTAGCGGGCTGTTTAGATGCTTAATAATGCTGCTGCTCCAAGAAGAGCTAGAATAATTCAGAGTATACAATACATGTTAGAAGCCTCATGGAGAGAAGCACTAATAGAATATGTATATTTTACTTACATGGATGAAATGCTTTTCACAATTAAAAAATACTTTTTATTCCACTTTCTATATATGCATTGTACAGGTTACGATCAGTGTGGTATTTGTTAAAATGCAAAAGAGATGCAAACAGCACCTGCACATACAAGCAGACCCTGTTTTCCATCTCTTGGCAGGAAAGGTACAGGTTTGGGGGGTGTGTTTGGTTCATTGTTTGTGGCTTCCCCTCCCTCACCTGTTCTGTCTATCAGGAAGTTACCCACATAGGATCAAGACTGGCTGGGTTCTCCTAGGTAACTGTGCCCTGCTAGCACAGGCAACCACACTTTATAATTCCTTGCATAAAGTGAGTGGCTGATTTGTTAGTTTTGGTGCTCTGAATTTATTTCCTTGTTACATGGATTGGGTTCGTTCTGCAATTTTTAACAGGACATTTTTCTTTATAAACCAAACCACCATTGCATTATGGAGGATTACTCAGTGTAGTATCTAAATAGATCTGTTTAATTAGGTAAAGAAGAACAAACCATGGAGAAGAAAAGCTGACACATCTTTTTTTACCTTTTTTTTGGTGTAAATGCCATTAGAGTATTCTTTTCTGGTCCCTCAGAAGAACTTTCTGCTAGTCTGTGTGTTGAACCCTGAGCCCTACTGTCATATTTCCAGTGCAGTGTATGTTTGTAAAGGGAGTAAAAGGCAGAGCTAAATGGTTTCCTGCTAACAAGATTTACATGCACAAAAATGATGTACAGTACTCTGGAAGAACAAAGCAGTTGAAGAATGTAAAAACTGGCATTGGATATGTTGAAGAAAATACTTAAAATTCAAGCAAGAGTTTTCTGTTAAGCATTTTGCTGTCTAGGGAATTGTGGCATTGCTCATGTGGTTCAGTAGTTCAAGAAAGTAAGTTAGAAAAAATTCAATACTAATTAAAGGAAAAGATAATAAAGTCATTATCTGTGTTATGCATATAGTTTAGGACAGGTTAATTAAAAATTTTGGTAAGCAATTTGACTAGATGTAGACTAGCAATTATTTATGACTCTTACATGTGGCAGTTACAGAATCTTTTAAACCATGTGATTAATGTTCTCAGTATTAAATCTGGAGTGTTCACTCCTGGTCAGTTGTAATTAGCTGCCCAAAGGTAACTGGATGATCACAATTCCCTTGGTGTGCTAATGCAGATTCTAAGGATACATAAACCCATAGGAGAAAAAACCCAAACCCTGTTGTAATGATTATTCAGTTTTCATTTAGGTGTTTAGCTGTCATTCTTACTCAGCACACAGGTTTCCTGACATGTGATCAGGAAGTTTGATTTTGTGCTTTTTGAAGACTTTGAGCAAATGACTTTACTTCTAGGATGTGTAAAATACTCCCAAGAAACCAGGATTTAGGAAAACTGCTCGACAACTGGTAATCTCTTAGAAAGGTCAAGCTGGCTGAACTTGTACATTAAAACATACCATGTTTATACTCTTTTTGTCCAAAAGAAGAATGAATTTTATTTCTACATTTCTCAAATCATTGTCCAAAAGTGATGATACTGCTTTTATAGTAGCATGTTCTCACATACTGCTACTTCCTTCCCACCCTGCAGTACTGAGAGCATGGAGATTCATTCTGCTCACTAGTGCTCCCCATTTCTGCAGTGTTTCCTACCTATTCATCTCCTAGGCTAATGTGTTCCCTGAGGGGAGGGATGCTGTTGTCTTGCTTGGCAGTAAACTCTTCCAGGCTGTTTGACAGCCATAAAGACTCTGCAGGGAATCCTGTTTGCTTCTTGACCGGAGAAGTGTGGCTTTGTGTGCTGGGCAGAGATTCAGCCAGGGAAACGGCAGCCCATGGGAGAAACTCCATACACCATGCAGGAGGGTCATCCTGGAAAAGAGGAGCTTATCTAATCATGTTCATGGAATTATTTATAGAAGTGCAGAGTGCCCAAGTAGTGCTCTTACGAAGAGAAACAGCCTTTTCCAGGAAATCCTAGGAGGGAGAAAGGGAAAGGAGAGCTTGATGTTCCCCTAAAAATCATGCCTTGTGCAAGGCATGTTTAGCCATGTAATGTGGTGAGGTGCCACAGCATATGCATGGACCCCCAGTCTGTCAGTGCTAATTAGTATACAGGCTGGTGACTGACTTGATTAAAATAATCTTCTGTTTGTGAAATCATAAGCTATTCCTATCTAGAAACTTAAAAGAAAAAAAGAAACCCTACCTGGTAATTGTAACATCTCCTAGCTATAGGATGCTGCAGATCTGTGGTGCTGTGGGCAATTTCAGTGCTAATTACCCAGCAGGACAGTCTTCCTGCTGCTGCTGCTTTAAGTGAATTAGCCGTGTCTGAGCCTTCTGTGAGGTACAGAGCTTGCTGACTGCCTGGTTTGCCCAGGCTTGTTTTGGATGGCCTGAAAACCAGGCAGATGCCTTTCTCCCAAGAGTTGGACTGTGGTGAAATTCATTCTTGCTTGATTAAATTTCTTGATCTTCTTTCAAGCACAGGGGATTACAAGAAACTTCCTTAGTCACTTCCTTTTCTGTAGTGAACAAGGCTGCAGGGAATAGCAGTGAGTATCTCAGCAGGGCACAAGGAAGTGAGAGGGATCAGTGATACCTCCTTTCTTGAGTAATAATATCAGTGCTATTTCAAAACTGGAGAGAAGAGAGCATTGATATTTGTCCCACTATAACAACTGATACACAACACTGAGGGGAGTTTTGCTCCTGGCAGTATATGAATGGAAGTTAATTGTGGTTTTGGAATGAAGACTGTGACGCCTACTATGGTCTCACTTGGGCATAGTTTCTTCTCTTCTGGTTTAAGCATGTTTGAAAAAAAAAAAAAGTGAAGTTTTTTGCTAGATTTTTGTATTACCATTTCTAGACACCTTTGATTCATTCCACAGAACACCCACTCTCCAACAGATTTGCTGACTTCTTCATGGGATGGAAAAAAAACCTGACAAAATATGACACCCATACCATTCATGTGTGACAAAAGGGTTTCAGCTGTTCTCTCCAGTTATACTGGATCGCTCAGATAAATAGAAATAATTCATCTCTCTTGTATATACTTGTATGCTCTCCTCAGTCTTCTTTTGGCCTCTGTGGGATAGGAACGGGATCACAGTTTTCACATTCAAGCAGAATAATTGAATTTATATAGTCTAGGGAAGTGATATATGGTAGCTATTTCCCTAATATTTTTATACCAGCACAGTAATTTGACTATCAGGATCTGTGACCTTTTTCATGTTAATATAAAAGGTAATCAAATGAGCTGGACTTGCTTCAGTTAGGCCCTTTGGTAGGGCAGCTTTTATTCGGTCAAGTGAGAGAGAGAAATCTGCTGTCCCTGGAGTCAGGTTCTAAGCCCTCTCCTAAGAATAAATCTTTACAGATGTTGGTGATAATTTTGTTTAAATGTTACTGAATCCTGTTTCTGTGTGTATAGGGAATGTGAGCATTGTCAGGGATGCTGATATTCAACATTGTCAGGGTCTCCAGCAAATGCTGGGTTTGGAGTCAATATTTTCAGTTTCACTTTAGCATCTCTCTATCAATCTAGTATGACTGTGTTTTAGTTTATTTGTCCCATCCCCCTCCTTCTCATCTATATGTTTTAGCATGCTCTTTTTAGAGGGTGCAGGTATAGAATTTTGTATTTGAGTAACATGTAAATCAATGTCCTCTGACAGTTTCCAGCATTTTCCTCATAAGATGAACTTCCATAAGAGGTCTGTATGTCAGTTGGTAATTCAGATTCACTGGTTCTTCTCCATTTTGACAATGGGGTACTCTTTCCCTTCAACTTGTCATTCTTCTGACTCTTAACAAAGATGGGCAATCGTCTCATACAGTAGGTAAGTTAGTTTGCTATCTATCTGGGCTTTCTAGTGGTGTACAGCATTTCCTTCACACCCTGGCAAGTTGAGATGTCAGGATGTGATAATACTATGCATAGTAAGTTTTTTAGTAGCTTATAGCCTTTTAAAGTGACAGCTTAAAAATAATTTTTGAAGGAAGCTTTTGTATTAATAATTGTGATGCAGCATGGTAGTATTTGGTAAAGAATACAGCTTGGGGATCCTGTTAAATTAGGACATCAAGATAGTAGCAGTGAAGCAAGAAGCAATGCTTTTGGGAGGTTGTTTTGAGTATTTTTCTCTTGCACAATAATGTCTACTACTTCAGTGATTAAAATCTCATCACTTCAAATTATCAAGGAAGGAATCACAGAATCACAGAATTGTAGGGGTTGGAAGGGACCTCGAGAGATCATGGGGTCCGCCCCCCTGCCAAAGCAGCTCCCCAGCTCATACTGCACAGGTCGGCGTCCAGACGAGTCTTGAATATCTCCAGAGAAGGAGACTCCACCACCTCCCTGGGCAGCCTGTCCCAGGGCTCTGTCACCCTCACTGGGAAAAAGTTCCTCTGCATGTTGGTGCAGAACTTCCTGTGCTCCAATTTGCAGCCATTGCCCCTTGTCCTGTCTCCACTGACCAAAGAAAAGGGGCAGGCCAATTCCCCCTGCACCCCATACTTAAGATATTAATAAACATTGATTAGATCCCCCCTCAGTCTTCTTTTCTCCAGGCTGAACAGCCTCAGCTCTCTCAGCCTTTCCTCATAGGATAGATGTTCCAGGCCCTTAATCATCTTTGTAGCCCTTCTCTGGACTCTCTCCAGGAGATCCCTGTCCTTTTTATACCAAGGAGCCCAGGACTGGACACAATACTCCAGGTGGGGCCTGACCAGGGCAGAGTAGAGGGGGAGGATCCCCTCCTTCGACCTACTGGCCACGCTCCTCCTGATGCCCCCAGGATCCCATTGGCTCTCTTAGCCACCAGGGCACACTGCTGACTCATAGCCAACCTGTCGTGGACCAGGACCCCCGGGTCCTTCTCCACAGAGCTCTTCTCCAGCAGGTCACCCCCAGCCTGTACTGATACAAATGGTTGTTCCTTCCCAGGTGCAAGACTTTACACTTGCTTTTGTTGAATTTCATCTGGTTTCTCCGTGCCCAGCTCTCCAGCCTGTCCAGGTCTCACTGGATGGTGATTTTCTCTGTGCGCTTCTCGTGCATTTCTACTTACCAGACTATATGATAATCAGAGGATGAGTTGAAAATCATGATCTGGTTTCTTCTCTTGCAGCTATTTAATGAATTTTATATTGATTATTCACCATCTTACGAAATTGATGGCATAATAACTTCTGCTGAAAGGTTTTCAGGCAGGTGATAAATTGTAAGAAACTTTTGACTTCAGAAATTCATGTTCTTACAAATGGCACAAACAACTTCCCTTTTCCAACAACCTGGTGCTTCTATCATTTTTTCGCTAGCCCTAATGATTGCAAAACTGGTATCATAACTAGAGTGAAAATAATTCATTTTGAAAAATGTTGATATGAGCAAAAGCCAAGTGTGTGGGATGACAGATGAAAGTGGTGATAAATTGTGTGGGTGCTCTCCTGTACGAAAGTGCCTGAATCATTATTCATTAAACAAAATAAAACAAAAAAAAAAAAGCTTGGTTTCTCTGTTTGCAATACTGGGGCTTATTTAAAAATTCTTGGCATGTAATTGGCAATGAGTGAATAATGAAAAGCTTATTTTTGGAAATTAACAGTCGTGACTTCACAATTACTTGGTTTTACACCGTTGTGAATAATTCTCCTTGTAATGGCTATGGGGTTTTTTTAATGACATAAAAGGAGATACATCACTCAGTGAGCATCCTTATTTAAAACTTAAATCAATGCGATACCTGGTCAGATGAAATCCAATCCAGTCTGCTCAGTGCAAACGTAAGTGAGTATAAGTGCTACAGTGGAGTAGAAGTGATTCAGTTCTCCTCTATACTTAATCTTTCAGGATAGTGTTACATAATGATTAAAAATTATTAATCTGAAGTCAAATATTTTAAATGTTAAGTCCTTTTTATAAAATGGGAGAGAAAGGTAAAGCTGTGCACATTTGTTAAGCCAGTAATGCAGTAAGGACCAGTTTTGCCACCTGAAATCTTCTGAAAAAGGTGCAGGTCATTAACTTTTATTAGTTCTTTTACAATGAACGTCTTTTAAAAGCTTACCTAAGTGCTAGTCCATATCTTTAGGTATGTAAATTCTTTTGAAAATACCAGCCTTCAGCTGATAGTCTTTTTTTAAAATAAAATTTCTTTCTCTCACTTTTTGGTGGGGTGGATTTTAATTTTCTTTTTTTTTTGAGGTGAGAGAGAAAAGAATTGCTTTTTTAAAATCCTGCTTTGAGCCCAAGCTGGTTTTTAACATGTGAATTAAAGCCCAAATGTAAATATTCCCACATAGTTTCTTGTGCACAGGAAACTGAAAGCAAACAGACCGGAGGAAACTTCAAAACACAGGTCATGATACAGACTGAAAAGGCAGTTTTATTACTTAGTGTAAAACATGATGCTGAGACAATATATATTTGGAATGACCTCGTGAGTTAGATGAGCTTTGCATTTTTCTTGTGATAAAATGAGGCAGCACTTTGTCCTTGTTTTAAAATACAAATTTCAGACAAAGTCATAGATGTTACGCTCTTATGCTAATTAAACACAAGCATGGGATGTTTAGGTTGCTGTAACTTCAGATTACACGTGGAGTGGTTGGAATAGTTCATATTGGATGGAAAAGTTTAAATCACGCCTGATTTAAATATGAAAGGATATCACATGTATTTTCAGAAACTTCACTCAGTCATTTTTAATACCAGAAGACCTTGGGGAGACTCTGTGTGCTCCAAATAACACAAAGCTTTTGTTAGTGTGCTAAAAACTAGCTGCAGGGTATATAGCAGGTTTAAAGCAGTTGCAGGTAGGAACTGCTGTGAGCACTTTTATAGTGCTCCCATTTAAAGACAGACTTAATAAATCAAGGCTTTGCTTTGGGAGATGGCTTGTGCACAGGTACGTGGCTGCCTGAAGCACTCACCCCATCCTGGTTACAATGTCTGAAACTACGTTGTTCCAGAGTCTTCAAAGTTTGGGAAAGGAAGGAGTATAATCTTCTTCAACTCACTTATCTTCAGTAATGGAGAAACATAGATCTAAGTGGTTATAAATAAAGCCCACAGCTTCTAACTGATGAAGTTCTGCCTAAAACTAGTCATTTGCCAGAGTAGTTGAACTGTGTATTTCCTGTACATGAAACCTGTGTGTTCGGGGAGTTGACTCATCCTGAAGATGACTTGCACCAAATCAAGGAGTTATGCCTTCTCCTCCTAACAATCACTGGGACATCAGAGTAGCTCAGTAGCTGCACTGAAATGGGGGTAGTTGCTTTTTTTTTTTCTCCCCTCTTTTTTCTTTTTCTTTCCTTCAAAGGATGGTGCAGTAAGTTTCTGTGTTCCCCACTTTGCCTGTGTGCCAGAAGGGGAAGTGATTGTTTGAAAGCACCAGGACCTGGGGGCTTCCACATCCCTGGGCTGCAGGCACTCCTCTTCTGTCAGAACCATGCTGGGTTTGTAATGTCCACTGTTGCTCTGCATGATCAGGCAATACTTGGCCCACTGGGGTAGTGGGATTTTCAATCTACTTGGACATTTTCTAGAAATCTGTAAAACACATACCTAAGTTGCTGAACCATTCCTTTCAGAAATGCCTTCTGACTCTGACATCCTTCAGTTCTCTGTTGTGACACATGTCAGAAAGGTGGGGGTAGTTTTCGTTGCTAAAATACCTGCTTTGCTTTAACACACAAGTGCTTCAGTGCACTTTTCCCAAGGTGATGGGGTACTTTTCAAATACTCTGTGCCTTACTGCAGGTTTGGAGTTCATGTATCAAGACTGCCTTGGTCTGGCAACTGAAAGAAAATTTCTTATTTCTAGACTGGGGAAGCTTTTTTTCTGTTTTATTCCTCAGCTAGACTACCTTTCCTGTCTACTGTTTACAACTAAAAGCCAGTAAGATGCATGCCTTTTTTAAGGTATAGATTTGAACCATTTATTGGTATTTGTGGTGTTTTGATGTAAACTGAATGTAAAAGGAACATTCTCCATGCTGTTTTTAACTGAGGTAAAGTATCACTGTGTTTATCAGGTGTGTAGACATTTTTGGTGCCTAATGCCTGGTTTTAGCTGTGTTGGTTATATAACCATTTAGAAACGTGGTAAGATTTACATGATGGCCTAAAACCAGGGGATCATTAAAGCAGAAGATTTACTTCTACAATTGTGAAGCTGGGTGCTCTGAAATAGTAGTAGCATCATGTTTTCCAGGAGACCTTTTTTATGGCTGACTATCTCATCGGTAAGGCTCTCTTAGAAGGCTTCAACAAGGTCAGCAGCATGTTTATCCATTTCAGTCTTCTGATTTCTTAACTTGCAAGAATAAAGCTTGCTTCATTTTAATTTCTCATGCTGGACTGCACAGATTAATAATGTGTAACTCTCAAATACCCTGCTGCTGTTACACATTTTTTGTTTAAATGTGGTAATTTGGAATGTATGTACAAATGTGTATTTAGATGATCAATAAGCATTTTATTCTGTTATTTTTGCCACTGTGAAGTAGCCTCATGGCTTTACTATTCTCCAGCACCTGCCTTCTGAGTGGGTATGACCCTTGAACCACTTGTGAGCACCTAAGTGCAAGGCTAAGCTAAAGCACTTTGCATCACTCAAACATAAAGGTATTAAGTAGAAGTTGTGTCTCTGTGTCATTCATCAGGCTGCTCCATAAAGCAAATACCACGATAAAAAGCTGTCTGGTGCTCTGTGCCCCTGCCACGTGTGGGATGGCTGTGGCAAGGCAAGGCCGGTCACTTAACTTGGGGTGGTTTCTGTGTAGGATGCTGTGTGTTGCAGAAGGAATTAAGCAAAACAAAACAAACCCAAACCCTGAACAAAGCCTACCTAGAAATAATAATTAAGCAGGGATACATTGTATCATAAGTTAAAAGTGCTTTACGTTTGTCTTCAAAATCTCATTGAAGCAGCACTGTCTGCATTGTAATGCTTTTGTTCTATGTACATAAATATATACATCTAAAAGAGACTGTGATTATTTAGTTTGTTGTTCTAGGGCTTTCATTGTGAAATTTCTCATTTGCCCTTAGGGAAACGTAATTTTAAATACTTTGCCAAATCTTCCTGTAGTGGAAAAAAAATGCTAATTTTAATGGCTGTTCTGCTGTAATGCATTATTTAAGTTGTTTTACTCTTTACCTGATGATAAAGCCTTTAAACTAAACATTTAAACCCAGATTATTTTTTTTAATGTATATTAATTTACTAAAAATATTTGAAAAATGTGCTCAGAATATATAAAACAATTGTACATATGGAAAAAGCTGTCAACCTATTGTCATAAGGTTCATGTAGAGGTTCAACACTGCCAAGTGTCAGGTGTTGCACTTGGGCTGGAAGAATCCCAGACATAGATACAGACTGGGAGAAGAGCTCCTAGAGAGCAGCCCTGCTGAGAAGGACCTGGGCGTCATAGTGGATGAGAAACTTAACATGAGCCAGCAGTGGCTCTTGCAGCTCACAAGGCCAATGGTATCCTGGGCTCCATCAGAAGAGGGGTGGCCAGCAGGGACAGGGAGGTGATTGTCCCTCTCTACTCTGCCCTCGTGAGGCCCCACCTGGAGTCCTGTGTCCAGATCTGGGGCCCCCAATACAAGAGAGATGTGGAACTGTTGGAGAGGGTTCAGAGGAGCCACAAGGATGTTTAGAGGGCTGGAGCACCTGCCCTACAAAGAGAGGCTGAGGGAGCTGGGCTTGTTCAGCCTGGAGAAGAGAAGGCTGTGGGGGGACCTCATTGCAGCCTTCCAGTACCTGAAGGGGGCATACAAACAGGAGGGGAATCAACTTTTTAAAAGGGCAGATAATGGCAGGACAAGGGGGAATGGATTAAAGCTGAAGGAGGGAAGGTTTAGATTGGATCTTAGGGGGAAGTTTTTTACGGAAAGAGTGGTGAGGTGCTGGAACAGGCTGCCCAGAGAGGTGGTGGATACCCCATCCCTGGAAGTGTTCAAGGCCAGGTTGGATGGGGCCCTGGGCAACCTTGTGTATATCCAGGCCTGAGGTTGGTGTCCCTGCCTGTGGCAGGGGGGTTGGAGCTTTATGATCCTTGGGGTCCCTTCCAACCCTTGCCATTCTATGATTCTATGATAATCTAAAAGGGCTTCTTATATTGCCTGTACTTAGGTATCTTGGGAGGAAAGATGTCTGTGCCTGTAGAGTGGGATTTCCTGCCAAGAAAAAACATCGTAAAAGGCGGCATTTATAATGGATTAAGCAGTCTGTTCGGAACTCGTGACTGAAACGTAGTATGAAGTAGGAGTGTGTGACACTGCCATTACGGTGTTATCACAAGTCAATGTCACTGGAGCCGTTGTGTTTCTGTCTTGATATGTTGGGAAGAAAACAAACTGGGGAAGTCTGATTTCTAGATAATAGTACCACTGGAAAGGCCGTAATCATACCAAGGGAAGGGTTATCAAAGGTTTCTAATGACAAGGATGGCGTGCACTGCCAGACATCATCCAGTTCTCTTCAGCAGCTGCAATGCCCCAATCTTCCGGGGCAAAACTACCTGTCCAGAGCTGTGCCTTGGGGTGGCTGCGGGCTGGAGTGGGTCCTTTCAAGCTGTGCCTGTCACCTCGGTTTTACTACAACTAGTACTGAGAAATACCAATAACGTCCACATCAGACACGGGCGTTTTCAAATTGAGTAAGGGGTACAAGCAAAGCTTTGGGTAAGCCAGGTGGTTTCTACCTTTCTGCCTCTAAATTACCTGTTGATGTGCATGTGCAACAGTGCAGAGACAGTGCTGGCAGAGCTGGGCTTTGGGGCCTTGCAGACCTACTGATGTCTTGGAGGCTTCTTTGCCTGACGGAAGGGTCTGTGCAGTTTCCCAGCCTGAGCAGGCTTTGG
Source organism: Laterallus jamaicensis coturniculus (assembly GCA_022605575.1). Lineage (NCBI taxonomy): Eukaryota > Metazoa > Chordata > Aves > Gruiformes > Rallidae > Laterallus > Laterallus jamaicensis. The sequence continues at coordinate 13,308,554 of JAKCOX010000011.1, forward strand.
GACCCTGTGCGGAGCTATGTGACAACCTCTAATCCTTGCTGGACTGAGCTGGTTTGGCACAGCCATGCTGAGTGACTTTGTATCTTCATGGTTAATCTGCAGTGCAGAGTAACTCTACCCGTGAAGAACTGAGTTGATTTTACTTAAATTTACTTTTAACTTGAAATTTGAAGCCATTTCCAGAATTGATGATCCATTCTTCTAAATATTTCTCAGCTGAAATCTTACATTTGATTTTACATCTATGGGCATGCAAGTGGTTATGTCTTTGAGTGTTCTGCTTTGGTATTTGACAAAGATTTGAGGGGGTGTTGTTTGCTCAAATCCCAACCATTGTAAGTCGTGTCTCAGCTGTCCCAGTCATTGTAAGTCATGTCTCAGTTATGCCTCTCTGAGAATTAAGGATGAAGTCAGGAGGTGGTACTGCCATAGGTACTCCTACATCTGGGGGTTTTCATGTAGCACATGAAGTAAAAGAGAAAGACCAGTCTTGTAAGACCTGCGTTTTAGGCTGGTGCAATGACGTTGTTTTTAATTAATAATGTGTACTTGATTTCAGTCAGTTCTCATTAGTGAATTGAAGGCTGAAACAGCTGATTTTCCTGCAGATGGCTTAAGCTGTTTTTCAAGTTTCAGTGTTGCTTTTCATTCTAGCTGTCATAAATGTGAAAACTCTTCAGGTAGTGCAAATGGATGCAGGTTCTGTTTCCCACTTGCTGGATCGAGGTATGAATCTGTCGCCTGCTTTGACATGATGAGATCTTTAACTCAGGAAACAAAGTGCAATTTATAAACCAAAAAGTTCTGAGCTATCTAGCAACTGAAGTGAGAGGAAGCTTGAAGTTGTTTCCCAAGTGCAGAAAATCACATTGAGCTGTGCCAGCAGAGACCTATGTATAAGCTCTGTTTAAGCCTCCTAAGTTCATCTCAACGACTTCGTTTTGGAAGTGCCTGCTTTAGCAACTCTGCTGTCAGAGGGAATGATAAGCCACTGGAAGTGGTCACCTTTCCAGCTGGCGTAGTGCTCCCAGAAGAGGCTCTGCATCTGTCCCTCAAGAGACAGGCTTACAAAATGTTTGAAGCTTTATCAAGCTCAAATGCCTTAAATTGGTCTAAATAAATAACAAGGGAAGTTGTTCTGCATGTACTGCTCTGGGTGGGTTTTCAGCAGTGGGTCTCAGTGTCAGTGGGACGTAACGCAACCGCAGGAGTAAAGAGTCAATAGGATTTCACGCTGCAGTACGGAAGGTGCTACCCAGTATTGCAAAGGGAATCTTGCAGAGCATGTCTCTGCTGCTTCTTCCAACAGAAATATTAACAATGCATTCGCCCTACATAAATCACAGAATTTTCATGTCCAATACAAACATTTTTCCATCTTTTGTGTGTTGGAAGGTCATCAGGCCTCAGCCTCTTGGCTACTAGTTTGAAAAAAACAAGAGTGATCTCTGGGATAGCATGCATTTCTCACAAAGGCTTTATTTGCTTATGGGAGTGAACTGCTGAACTATTGCAGATTTGCATAGGGTGCAAGGGCTTTGATCTTGACAAAACGTATTTTGTAGAACAGTATTATCTGGGAGTGATTAAAACTTGCATAAACAAAGGAGGTGTGTGTGCTGGCAAACTTTTCTTGCTGCTTCTAGTTCTCTCCCCAGCCCTTGCTTCCCTCTTGCTCATCCACTACTTCTGTTATTGCCACAACTAGGAAGATCTTTATTGCTTTCAGATGCTGTCACCTGCATCACAAAGCAGTGAGCAAGTTGTATAATTTCTGAGTCTTCAGAAGTGTTAACAGATGTGCTGGTTCTTCAAAGCCAAAGGAGGTACTGTATGAGGAGAAACCTAACTAGCTGTAGAAGCTGTAGAAGCTGAGAGAGACTAAATGTAGATGGTAGGATAAAAGCCTGAATGTCGTCTTATCTTAAAGCTTCTTAAAACTCAAAACTATTTTTTACGCTTCAAAGCTATTTGAACTATGTGGATGGATCTGGAAGGAAGCTTGGTCTGCATGCTGATGTAGCTGTAAGCATTGGAAATACTGAAATGGGTGTGTGTCATGCTTGTACAGAACTTTTGCTGATGCATTCATGCTTAGTGCTTGCTCAAGGGCAGAGTTGTGCTGAAAATCTCACATAGGAAAGGTGTGAATTTTAGAAGTCACTTCAAATTATATCAGGATGTTTGTGAACTGAGGTTGCACATTAAAAACTTCTTTCCCAGGAGGGCAATGGAGCAGGTCAGCCTGAGATATGGGATCTTCACCCAGCAAGGTTTCCAGGTCAGCTCCAATCTAACATTGCAGATAGCTACCCTTTAAAGGGTAGGTTGGGTTGGATGTCCTTCAGAGAGATCCCTTCCAACTGCTCTTAACGTGAGTCTCAAAAGATGCTACCAACACGTTTCTTCAGGATAATTCTGTGAGAATAGGCTTGCCTTGGCCTACCTGGGGTACTGCCAGTTAAAATGTTAATTCAGTCACGTGTAACTATGTCTTCGCTCTGACATAAAAATGAAAGATAAAATGGCTTTTCACTGGGACTGGCTGTACTGTAACAGGCAAATGGCAAACGTTTGAGTCCTGAAATCAACATCCCTTGGTTTCTGGCAGGGGTTGGCAGAGTTCAGTGTAGATCCAGGGGATGTTCTCGGTCAGAAGGGCAGAGAGGCAATGCTGTTTGAGCCCAGGTAACATGAAATGTTGAAGGTAAGACTGACACGCAGATCTTGACAGGTAATATGTTCACTGGTACAGGCTTCCACAATTAATTCACCAATTAAAAACAGCGGAAAGAAAACCAGGATGTGTTGTGCCATGAACCGCCGGGTGCTGCTGATGTCATGATCGCCTTTTCTTTGCGTTACTCATGTTTTAAAGTATTTGGAAAATGCTGTTGGTTGTTTGAGCAGGCTGAAGAGCTTTCTGTGGCCTTTACAGCACAATATTAATTTAAGCTTCAGGTCAGAATTAGTCGATTTTGTGTCTCTCCCCTGTTTTAGCCATCTCACAACAGATCGGTTACGTTGTGTTAAAGCTTCTGCCTGCGAGTAAATAAAATCCTGTCAGTCGGAGCTGTCGGGCCACGTCCAAAATGTCTGTACCACTTCTCTGGGGGAAAAGAGAAGTCCCAGCAGGAGGCTGAAGAATGAAAAGTAAAATGGGAAGGCTTTCTACATGACAGCATGGGAAGAAGTAGGATTTTTGCAACGTTTTTATTGTATTTCTGTGGTGCCCGTTTACAGGCGCTGCAGAAGTGATTTCCATATCTAAGGGAAGCGCACTAAGTCCCAGTCTGTATCCTTAGTGGTCTTTATGCAGCTGTTTTCCCCCTTACTGGGTAAGATGAAATTGGGGAGACGGTGCATGTACAAATCCCACCCAAAGCCATTTGATCCCAAAGTGTGTTGTTTTGATCGCTACATGTTTTAAGACAAGGTTTTGCTCTAATACTATCATTTTAACTGTGGTAATTAAACTTGTTTTCCTAAGGAACGATTGAAGATAATTTCCTCAATTCCAAAGCATATTCTTGGCAATAGCTTCCTTGTGGTTGAGGTGTGAACAAGACCTAATTTGCAGCTTAAAACTGACACTTTAAAAGATAGGATGACATAAGTAAAGCAGTCTCTGAATTCGTCGATAGGTGGCTTGAATGTGCTTTATGCCAGCTACTTCCAGTAACATGCAGAAGTGCATTTATCACATGTACAATTGTGCTAAATAAAGAATTGAGCTCCAGTTACTGGTAAGATAACTTTTATCTCCAGTTTCACCATACTGTTTAAACCAAGGAGCCTTTCTTCTACAAAAATGTTCCGTATTAGAAAATCCCCAGCTTCCACAATAGGCTTTGATCCCTACTGTAAAGTGAAAGGGGGAAAGCCTTCACACCAAAATGCTTATAATGTTATCTTTGTTAGTGGCTTTCTGTTGCATGTTAAGTGGATCTTTGCCATCAGTCCAAGTTTGGCATCTTTGTAGGCATCTACCTTCCCGTAACACGTCTGTCTTTGGACTCTGTGGTGCACTGTAGTTTTTCCAGCTGGGGAAGAGTGCTGTTTGTTCTTTGTTACACTAAAAGTGTGTGTATGGTGTATGTGCACTGTTAATATAATTCTCTGTTGTTAAATGGCACAAACCAGAAGGTGACACAGCGACACGGGGCTCATTCTATGAGCCATGACTATTTTTTAAATGCCTAATGATTACATGATGGTGTTTTTACATTGTGGTTTAATAACTGGAATTCTTGTGTTGCATTCCAGGCTCTTCAACCCCTTCAGGGGAAAAAAAAAAAAAAAAAAGGATTTAAAATCTAATTTCCTAGGAAAGACCTGTACCTTTTAGGCAGAACCCCCTCCCAAGTCTTCCCTAGCAAATTGTGCTGGAGCTGTGCGTTTTTATAGCCCTTACCAAAGCATGATGACAAGGTCAATAGTCCCATATGCATTTTCAGATTATTTGCAAGTTGCTGAATGCTAGGCCTTCCAGACCTTTTTTTCTTTAAAAAAAATAATAAAAAATCTGCTTATTTTTATTTATACTTTCTCAGCCCATTCAGTGCTTGGATGTCACCAGTGAGTGTCTGGGCATGCTGCCAAGCCTTCAGTTATTGTCAGGATGCTGGATAAAGTACAAAGAAAAATATTTGCCTGTGTTTCCTTCTAAAATTTTGCAAGCAGTGTGTATAGCCTCAGAAGTGAGACCACCCTTATTAATGTAAGAGCAGAACTGGAGGAAAACAGGGTTGGCATGCTCTGACTCTCTGCACAGGTAGTTAGAATGTAGAGTTTGCTTTGACATGCAAGAACTGCAAATGTCCATGAATTAATAAGAAAGCCTGAGCTCGAGACAGAAGGTTTTGGCAGCTGAAGGTGTTTGTGTTTGATATTGTGAAATTGTACAGCAGGGTAACTGGCAAGAGAGTGCAGATAAGCCTTTGCTGAATTAATACAACCGAACAAAAATGGTTGGAAGCTTTAGAAGCTCTCTGTTATCGTTGCCTCTCTTACAGTAGATGCTGTAGTTGTTATGACACGTTTGGCAGAGCTTTATTCTTGGGCATTGCAGTGTATGGTTTCCACAGGTGTTCTCATCCTTTTTAAAAAACTCACTTTGTGTATTCTTTTTAAAGTTGTTTTTCTCTTGCAACTTGATACTAATTAAAGTCAAATGCAGTAAGATAGAGGAACATGTGGGGAAGGGGACTAAACATTCTTTCTTCTTGTAGAATATACTGTGTCTGATCTGGTTGTTCATTTCCCAGGTTAACTTTTCTGTAAAGTGGTATCTCTGTATTGATAAAAACCCTCAAATGCAGATAGATGCTTGTGAATCTGACTCGATGGGGAGTGAAGGACACGTGTCTCTCTACGCTTTAGTTTTTTTTAGTATGTTTTTCCATATCCATTGTGCTGCAAGGAACAAAACAGTGGAGCTGCGGTGATTTTTCCACTGGGTTTTAGAGATGATGTTTGTAAATGACTCTAAATGGAGACTGTTAATGCTCTGGTAAGAATTGGAAGGGGATCTGTGTCCATGCTTTGGAGTACTCGCCAGGCAAGATGACTTTCTGTTATAAGCTACTTTCCACGTGAGAGTTTGGGAACAGCCATGCTGTGCCTGCTCAGAGAACGGACAGGATTTAAGCCTCTGACACCACAGTGACATAAAAACAAAAGTGACTTTGCTTTTTCCTGTAGGAAAAGAAAGGGATTTAAATTGGATTTGTTTCATATTCACATGCAATTGCTTGATACTACTAATCTCCTCTCTTTTTCTTCCAAGTTTGTGCTGAAGCTTTCAATCCAGATGAAGAGGAAGAAGATACAGAACAAAGGGTAAGGATGAGCGAGTTGCATCATGCGTGGTTCTCTCTGCAGTTTGACAGGCAGATGTCTGTACGTCACCTTTCCCTTAGCACTTGTGTGTTTTGTTCTGAGAGGCTGTGTGGTATGACATTGACAGAGTGACATTCCTCTGAAACTTAGGGCCACTTTGTGTCGTGTGCTTTTCTAGTCACTGTAGCTTTCATGTAATTTTATTTCAAAGGACTCAAGAGCTGTGCTTAAGTCTACAGTCTTTAAAATATTGGATATTTTCCTTTCTTATTTATCTTAAAGGCTTGGTGAGGCAGTTTGTTGAGCGGTGATGCTGTTGCAAAGAATTGGTTAAACTTTACCACAGCTGTTTCTTTATGGGTGCTTAAAATTCCTCACATGGTTTTTCTTGCCTTTCTTGTTAAGGCAGTCCTGCCTGGGAGAAATGCTTTGTTTAAATATTTTGAGACTGTGGCCACCTGTTGTTCTGCTGGCTTTGAAAGTTAGGAATTTCTAGGAATTGCAAGTCCAGAAACTTTAGTTGTATTTCTTCAGAGAGATGTTTCTGTATGAACAAGTCCTGAGGCCTGGGTGGTGAGGGTCAGTGTTTTCTCTGTGGACTTCCCCTGTTCCATTTCCAGATTCCATCTCTGCTTGCGCTTCTGCAACGAAAATCCAAGTCTAATTTAATTTCTCTAGAAAATATGATACTTCATAAATAAGATGCTATAAAAAGAAAAAAAAACCCAAAGCCTATAACTGTGTCTGATCCAGATGTTTGCAAATCTGGATATGTTTATTCCCTCAAAAGTCAGGAAAATTAATACTGATTCAGTGTTCTTTTAAAACACAGATTGGGGATCTGCTCAACTTTGGACAATGAATTTATACAAATGCCTACTCATGTAACTGGGTGTTTTGGTGGTGGTGTTTTTTGAATCCTTGTAATTCCAGAAATACAGTTAATGTGGTGACTGTGAGGTAATGAATATTTTTGTAGATGTTTTCAGAATTTGCCACTTAAAAAGCACACATATAATTATTATGATAGTGTTGGTTCCTTTAACCTGTTGGGATATTTATAATTTGGAAGAACTAACAAAAAAATCTCTCAAACAGCAAAACTTTTAGTTAAATAATTTTGTTGGAAAACAAACTTACCTTATTCTTAGATAACTTCTGTTATTAGATGGGCTGAGATATATATATATGCATCGTAAATCTTGCAAACTAACTTTATACTAAGTCAGAGTTTAGAAAGAAGACTGCTGACTTTTTTTCTCTCTTGCAAATGCTCAAGCCTTGACTCTATGGCTGGGTTAGAAGGGAAGGGAAAGGAAGAGGCATCCTCCTCCTTTTGTCTGTCTTGACTTTTACTCTGTGTGTGTTAATTGTCAGCATAATAAACTTCTTATAATGCAAGACAGAACAAACAAAAGAGATATATGTTTACCAGTAAATACTGTTTAGGCAAACAAACCAAACTGCTTTGATGCTCAAATTGTGTTCTGTGGTGAAGGGTCAGTCTGTAATCATATTTCTTTGCTGTCCTGACAGTTTTGTTTTACTTTGTTTTATAGGTAGTTCATCCAAAAACTGATGAGCAGCGATGCAGACTGCAGGAAGCTTGTAAAGATATCCTGCTCTTCAAAAACCTAGATCAGGTAATACAATGTTATGGAAATCTGAACTGGAATTGATGGCTTGTAGGTAAAGATTAGTAGCTTAATCTAACAGTCCTGACACTGGTTTGCATTGTGATGTGTCGCTTATGAATTATTAATTATGTGTAGGCTGATTTGGGACATGTGTTTGGGGGTCAGCAGTCAATGAGCAGTATAAACAAACATGTCAAATTGCCAGTTACTGTGGTGCCAGGTCCCTCTCCCTGCAGACTTCCCTGTTAGAAGTTTTGGGTGTATTTTTGTTTGCCTGGTGTATGGTTGATTTTGGGTTTTTAAAATTCTTTTGCTTATGCTTTTGGGTGCCATTACACCTGGTTTCCTTTTCCCTGGGGAACAGTTCATAATTTTATGGCCAATTTAAAAAAGAAAGTACTTTACACAGCATTTTTTTCTTAAACATCAGCGTGTCAGTACATTTTCTGTAAATGAAGTAATGTTTTTAGGTTGTTATTCTTACTCATTTTTTTATTGCTGAAGTTGATTCTTAATTACTCATTGCCTCAGCATTGCATTTTAATGATGTCTCCATTGCTTGCACTGAATAAACGTAACTGGTATGGATTTTTATTAATGAGGATCATAGGCTAGTTCAGGAACAGGCCTTTGAGGATCTCTAATCCAGCCTCTGAGAGGCCACAGAGTAAGTGCCTCCTCATCCCTGGCCTGGTGCTTCTGTGGAAATACAAGTGACATCTCTGCTGCAGGTTGGGAAGACCTAAAGCTGTAACACCAGTGATGGTCCCTGCAGCTTCTTGGCTTGAACCACTGAGCCTTCCCTGAGATAGGAAAGGATGGATGTGATAGCTTATGTTTTCAGAAACACTGCTCAGCCTTCCTTAAAAGTCAGGAAGTTCTCCCAGTTCTTGGTTGCTGTGCAGACCCTAAGAGTCACTGAACAGCATTCTCAAAATAATTGTTGAAAGCTTTTGATTGCAGCAGGCTTGAGGAATTGACATTCTGTTGAATGCCCTTTCCAAGACTGGCCTTTCACTGCTCTGGGATGCCTGTTGCCTTACCTACTGCAGACATTCCTTTTGCAAGTAACCTGATTACATACAATAAATCTGAAACATTTAAGAACATTCAGCAGTTCAATGTGAGCACCATTCAGAGTAAGCCAATCTTTTAGCTCCCAGTAAAATCACTCAGAAGCAGAAAATAACCTGTTTATATTCAGAGACAACTGAAAAAAAATTTGAGCTGAGAAAGTGGGCTTGGAAAAATGCTGCTTCTTGGGAAAAGCTTTCTAAGCAGCTGAGGAGAGAAGTAATGGAAATTGCTTTAACTGCAACTGTTAAAGATGCAGCCTTAAAGATAGCACGTGCTGAAAAAGATGATTGTGGTGCATATATTGATTATAGCATGATAAAGGGCACTCAGTAGAGCAGGGAGAGCTTTCCTAATAATGAGGATACAAGGAGCACAGAACTTGTATCCTTTCACCCCTCCCCATAATTTCTTTTCAACTCCCTCTATATAAAGTGTCTGTTTTGGAAGTTTGGCTGTAAAATACCACCAAAAGGCAAAATTTGTGGGTGTTCCTTTTCCTCAGTGTATGTTGGTCTTTAATAATTATGAGGAACACCTTCACATTAAGGCTCAAAATACATTCTTTTGCTGCTTAACCTGTAGAGAGTGTCACATAAAACTGCTAAATGCAAGTAAACAAACCCAACAACAACAGAACTGCATATTGAGTAAATATGACTGTGTGACTCAAATATCTGGGCCCAGTTCATCCCTTTCCCACTGGTTGTGCCTTAGGTGTCCTGTGCTGAATTAAAGCCTAGTGACTCAACAGCAATTTTGATGTCCTCACATGCGTGAATAGTTGCTGTAATACTTGGTATTGAGCACAAGGGAGTCTGTGTCCCATGGATCCCTTCTAGCAAGGTTCACATTGAAACTTGGACTAAAATCAATTCAGCTTGCCACAGAGTTTAACGCTGAGATTTTGAGCATCCCCAATGATAAATGTGATTGATGTTTCAATATAAAGTGCTGGGGCAGTGGATAACTTCTCTCCTATTAAAAGCTCTGTGTGATGTCTCATGCAAGGGCTCCCCAGTGTCTTATAAATGAGTTTGTAGACTCCTAGTTACAACTGAATTTTGTGCTGGGTGTGAGCAGTGACTGTTGCCCTTACCAGAAAGGCCCTTGAGCATACTTGGTACCCATATTTAAACCAAAAGGGTTTTTTACAGTTCAGGAATCTGACAAAGCTTGTCCTTTGATTGACAGAAGAGCTCCTGGATTTCTTAAAATTCTAAGTCTTTGTTTATCCTCCAAATAAAGTATTGTTGAGCTACAGTATTTTTAAAAACCTTTTAAAATCTGCATTTTCTGACAACTGTTGCTTAAATGCACGCTGTGAAATATGTGGTTAAAATAAAAGGCTTTCGTGCAATGACTGTTTGGTTTAAATATCAGGAGAATTTTTAAAGACAAGAAAATAGGATCCTAGTGAAATGCTAAGGAATGTTTTCAACATAGTGGTGCCTACAGATGCTGCAGTGATTGCTCACAACTTAACGAGCACAGAAAGTATTTCGAGGGTATCTAGCAACATGAAGACTAGTTTGGGTGTTGATGCAGTTTATTCTTAGAAACTCAGCTGTGATCTATATCTTCAACTTTGAACATCTGGTCATTGACAATGCAATGAAAGTCTGTTAATGGACTTTGGAATAATAAAGATAGTAAAGCAGCTCAGCATTGAGGCAAGGCATTTACATGGCATCATCTCTATTGGCTTTCACAGCTTCTCTGGCTGTGGAGCCTACAAAAAAGTTGAGTCACAGCTCATCAGAGAAGCCTTGAGTGCTCTGCAGAGCAGCATTTCCCCATTTGCTAGACGTGCTCTCCACTGGTACCTGGTCTGATCTTGTCATGCTATAGAATTGCAGGTTCTGTAAGCCCTGGACTATGTGGGGAAATAACTGTGTAGAGTCTTGCTCAGTACAATCCTGATCGTGACTGGGTCTCTTAGATGATGGCAGTATGAATAAGTTACTAATAAATGGGGATCTGTGTGTGTGTGTGTGTGTGTGTATACACACACATGTGAATGAAATATTTGTACTGCTGACATAAATGAACATGCATCCATAGCAGTGAAGCTGTGTCAGGCTATGCCAACTGAGAGCTTGCTGTACACATGTACTTTGGAACTGAAAGGGTATGCGTGAGTTAAGCTATTTGGACATAAATTTGAGAGAGTAGCTCTTCTATAATGGGGGTATTTACGTTCATCTGCATTATTGGACTTGTATTAATAAGCTGGAAACAAGTGAGGTACTAGTAGAAATCAACATTTAGTATCAGTGTTACTTGTATTTGCATGCAGTGGAAATAATGTGATGCATGCTGCACTGCACTATCCAGATCAAGTCAATTGAGCTGGTCCTTGTACAGCAGGAATGCTAAGGTGTGTTTTCTGAGACATTTTTCATTATTGTTTCTTTTCTCCTCCCTTTTTTACAGGAGCAGCTGTCTCAGGTTCTTGATGCCATGTTTGAGAGGAAGGTGAAACCTCAGGAACATGTGATTGACCAAGGTGATGATGGAGACAACTTCTATGTCATCGAGCGGTAAGCAGCTGTGCCTTTGACATACAGAGTACGTTGCTTTCCAGTATCTTAGAAATGGCAGGGCATGCTGACTGCAGGACAGTTTCTGAAGGAAACTTATCTTTTGCAGTCATTGCTTCTTCCTTTGATCGTTCCATTTTCCCCTTCAGGCCCCCACTGACTCGTGGATCAGTTGCTATGGGGCAATCAAATTTGACAGAGGTGGACATTTCAAACCTGCTGGTTTTTAATGCATTCTCTGTGACTGTAAAAATTCAAAGACCACTTTCTCTGAGGGCAGAGCTGCAGCATGAGCCTTGCCTACAATTTGTGCAGTTTAGCTTCTGTGGCCATCAGCATGTGCATAGCTTAAACCCAGCCATATTACGTGCTGTCTCTAGGCCAGGATCTTTTTTTTTCCTGAAGAAAGGATAGAGAATAGAAGCAAACAAAACCAGGTGGTAAGGGAAGGTGTAGGAGCCTGTTTTGGGGAAGGAGAACACAGGAAAAGAAAATCCATGGTATGACCTGGACTTTTTCCAGTTAGTTTTAATCACTGAATTTAGAGAGACTTTTGCTTGCTTTGCTTCTCTTGGTTGTGTGATTTGTGTTTGCAGAGTTGAAGGTGCCACTTTGCAATTCCTTGTATCAAGCAAATTCATAGGATAATTTTGTGGATCGTCTATATGTGCATCTGTAGAGCATATATATGTGCAGCAGGCATATAATAGATCTTGTGTGCATGTGCATTCTGAGTATCTTTTACCCTTTTGGAAGAAATTCTGGCTAATCTTTCTTTTAATTACTATTTGAAGAAGAATTTAAGGACAAGGATTTATTTCGCCCTGTAGAACTGTATTATTAAAGGGAATGTTAGGATGAATTATAAATGTCTGTTGAAACACTATCTTAGCAAACTACTTTTTTGATGCACTGTTATGTTCCTTATCACTGAAATAATGGCACCATGAATATTGTATTAAAGCTTTCAAGGCAGTTCTGGAAGAAAATGTGTTGCCTTTTGAATTGTCATTTATGCTGCGTTTAGGGAAAAGAATTTCTAGGTTAGAAATTGTTCATTTATAATGATCCTTGTCCATTTTAAGGACATTCCCCTCTCTGTTTAGTGGAATTACAGAACCTAAGGCTACCTCAAATATTTTCTGACCATATGCCCATTCCCCTGTCCTCTGCCATACCACCCCATTAGCTTACACCAGTGCTCCATTTCTAGACTCTGTTATCTCCCTCAACTGCTGTGCCTCAGACCAATCCCATGTCTTTGGCTAGATGGGACAAGTTCCTTCTCTTGTTATGTTTGGTGGGGAAGATCAGGCTATAGATCAGTTAAGAGTGAGGTACTGCAGATCGGAATGTGTGGGAGCCAGAGCCACCAGCTCTGCAAAGTGCTCAGGAGCGACTGCTGGGGAAAATGTGCTGCATGGCTAAACCTCCTCACTTGCAGAGGAGGCACCTCGTGAGTCTGCTGAGTGAGCAGTCATCAGGAGGGGCAGCGTTGGTCTCTGTTGCCTCTTGGAACAGGCTGATCCCCGATCTTGCTGAGTTGTCCTCTTCTGCTTTTCTGCTTTCTTCTTCCTTTGGGTTTTATATTTTTTCATGTCAGTGTTTTTCTTTTGAGTCCTTGAGCTCCTAATGATTACCATCTCAAAAATTACACTTCAGTCTGTGTTTTTATTCTTATCTTGCAGGGCTTTAGCTCATGGACTGTCTCACATCTCAGCAATGGCTTTCTCAATAAGTCTGAGCCAAGGTCACTCAGTAGTGCCTTGCCAGTTCAGTCCCAGATGAATGCTTGGCTGAAGGTTATGTGGCTGTAGTGATTTGGAAATAAATGACACTAATCAGTGACTTTCAGGCTGAGGGATAGGAAGGAGCTTTTGCATTTTGTTTAAGGTACTCACAGATGATTCTTCTAGATAAAAAAAACCCTCTGCTTTTGGTGCCTCTCAGAGAATCATTTAATAGGCATTGGACATTACAAGATTGGGTGAAACTTCCCATCAGAACTAATCCTTATTTAGTTTACTGCTAGCACACTCTTCGATTCTTTGTCTGTCCCCTGGTATGAGTATGCACTAGAGAGTAAAAAGTGTCATAACCTTCCTGAACTAGCTTTAAATCCTCCAGCATGAGGATCAATATGTGCTGCTCACGAGACGACCAGTTAGCCCTGCAAAACTCACTTAGTGTCTTGGGTATGTAAAGAAGGACCCTTTCTGTGGTCTTTGTGCTTCTGTGGCATCACTTCTCTGTGGAAGAGCTGGAGAGTTTGAATCTAGCATAGGCATGTGCAGAACCAAGGCACAGCTGTACCTGGGGGTTATGAGAGAGGCATGCCTTTAGGTGGAGGTGATGCAAAACCATAGAAGCAGGTGAGAAGTTGAACTCAGTTTATGGCAGAGGTACTGCAGTGATGCTGTCACTGAGAAAGAGGGTAACAGAGATTATGGGTGGATCCAAGTCACTCCAGAGAGGCCTCACTGGATAATACACGTACAGTTGAAGATGATGACCTGTCACCCTGTTCAGAACACTTATAAGAGCAATGACAAAGTACTGTGCAGAGGAAAGCAAGTAGGTCCAGGCCAGATCTATCAGGAGCAAAATGGTTTGTTGAGAGAATTATGGTGAAAATAATGTAGTTTGAAGCAGCTTAGTATCAGACAACTGGAAAGCTCCATAAAGTGTGTTCTGGCTCACCCAGCAATAAGAGGACTCATCGTATAACAGCAAAAAGCTGATTTTTATGACCTATCTTGTGTAATAAAAAAAAATCTATTCTATCATTTTCCAGGGGATTGTATGATATTGTTGTAGCAAAAGACAACCAGTCAAGCTGCGTGGGCTGCTATGATAATCATGGCAGTTTTGGGGAACTGGCATTGATGTACAACACTCCAAGAGCTGCCACCATTGTTGCCACGACAGAAGGAGCCCTTTGGGGACTGGTAAGGAAATTGCTCTCATCTGCATAATATTTTAAATGGTAATTCACCAGGTCCAGTGCTTCTCTTGGTATGCACTCCTTGTGCTAATAGCTATTTTATCATGACCTGCTATCTCACCTCCTGGCATAAGAGATCCATTGTGCAAATTTTTCTGGCCACCTTTCTAGAACAACTTGTTTTTAAAAACTGTACCACTAGTCTTATCTGTCCCTTTTTTCCACGTTCGCTGTAATCGTGGCTTTTGTTAGGGAAACAAACCCTGGTTTTGTTTTCATCCTGTGGAGGACAGTGGAGGCATTAATGCATATATTTTATGGGAGGAGGAAATGGTATCTAAATGATGTTCTTTATTTTTCAACTCCCCTGCCTACCATTTTGTCTGCTTTAAGGGGAATAGGAAGGTGTTTAATATCTTCTTGAGTATGTCAGTAATTGTAAGAGTTGGGAAAACTGCCCAAAGCTTTTGTTTTTCCTTCAAAATAAACTGCCATGATGTTTCTGGTCCCTTTGTGTTACCCTGGAAGAGGTTCTCAGGTCAGCATGACCTATGAGATACCAAATGAAATGATGGTGTTGCTTTGTCTCTAGCCCAGCAGTGTTGAATGTGAAGCGGGAGACATTAGTTTCCTTTTTTAGTTCTTTTCTCTGTACTATTTGGATAGGGTTATTTTCACAGTGCTCTCTTACTCATCTCTGAGGGCTCACATAATAAGTGGATTGTGTGATCAACGAAGCCTTTGAAGCCAGAAGTGTTGTGTGCTTTCTGTGTGCGCTGGGCTCCTCGGCAACCATCACTGGGGGTTGACCATGTGTTGTGACCTTGATTATAGGGCTGATAAGCTGCTAGGCACTGCGTGCTTATGCAATCTCCACACTTGCTGAGAAAACTGACTTCTGACTTGCTGTTTCTTTGTGAGTTGAAAGAAAAGATTTTGGTAAACCAGGAAGTAATCTCAGAATCTGCTTTCTTGAACAAGATAGAACAAAGCAGCCACCTACAAACTGAGCTCATTCATAAAAGGAAGAAAATGAGAAGATGATTCTTTGTTCCAGTTTGCCTTTGAAAAGAACTGCACAAATTGGGTTAATTTAGGGCTTGTTTTTTCTGTGATTACATCCACTTAATTAGCAAGGTGTAGTTGAAGTTGACTCTTGTCATCTATCCTGTGGATATTTTATTAACTAAGGGTGCATTTTTCTGCCCAAAACTTTGCTTATTTCTTCCAGTTCTCCTGTCAGTGCCATGTTTATCTCACTGTTTTGGGCTTGATGTCATTTAAACATATTAGTCTGCAGAAGTCATTGCTAAAGCTCACGGGTGGTCTGCTGTTTAGGAAATGTGGATTGTTCCTGCTGCATTGCAGACTTGTGCTAACAAAATCCTGGAAGGCTCAGGCACAAAGCAGTTATCAAACATGGGTCTCTCCTGGAACAGAGAAGTATCCTCAGCCTTTGCTACTGAACGTGTCTGGGGAAAACTTCATGATCACATATGCTTGCTTCACTGCTCTGTTTTTTTTTGTTCAAATGTTCTGCTTTTCCCTCACTGATAATTCTTAAACAAATGAATTCTGCATTTTTTTATACTTTTACAATTCCCGTCACTGTTTCTGCACCTTTCTGTGTCTCCAAGTGTACATTTGAAGAGACTTCTACTACTGAAGAACTTCTTAAACAAAATCAATCCATCCACCCACACACACATGCCCCCCCCCCAAATCCCAATTACTTTATCAACTCTAATTCTCCTTTGGATAATAGTAATACCATTCTTCCCTTCATCTCTTAACTCCTTAAATTTTTGTATTCCACTAGTGTCACCTGTATTGCTCATTGTTTCAAGTGACAAGTATTTGCAGCTTGCATCCCCTAAAACTGCTCACTCATGTAAGAATACCTCTTCACCTAAAAATGTCACTGCTAAGGTGATGTTATCAGAAAAGGAGATCCAGAGGAATGGCTCTCAGGTCTTTGGATGTTTCTGCTAATTGTTATATATGCAAACAGATTTTTTTTGGGTACCATTTTCCAAACCAAATTTCTGCTCCTTGCCTCTGACTTCTTTTGATTTTTACACTTATGGCCTCATGTTGTGTAAGGTAAACTCTGCAGCTCTCGCTCTGTTCATGGACCCCAGGCGTTTTGCTGATGCAAACATGAACAGAAATATGTCCTGGGCAGGTGCCCTTCTGCTTAGCCCAGGCATGCTGTTGAGTTTCAGCTCTCTCGTGGCCCTTCTCATCCGTGTGTGCCGGTAGTCAATCCCTGCCTTTTCTGTGTAGGAATAAAACAGCGTTTTGCTAAGTAAGGTCTCTGACAATGAACTCTCAAACATGTCTGCCGCTGCAGGGCCTGAGGCAGGAGCTGTGGTTAGCTGGGCCAGCTTGTCTTCCCTTAGGCGCGCAGTGCCGCCCTGTGGCCACGCAGCCTGCACACCGCTGCCTGGGATGCAGAGCCGGGACGGGGTGGGAATCTTGTCCGGTATTTGGGCTTCAAAACCAAACCAAATATTTTTTCCATCAGGAAGGTGTTCACAGTACAGGCTGGAAGGCAGTAGGCGTTGCAGAAAGCTGCCTTTCAGATCCTTGAAGGTGGAGGAGCAAATCAAGCCTGTTGCCGTTTGATACTCTGTTCCTGATCTATTTAAAACCAGTATAAATTCCAATTTACTTTTGAAATCCTTGACTCAAGCAGAGGAGAATCCAATTCAGACTTAATCCTCCCATTGCCTTAAGTGCCTTAATTCCGATTTCCAGTGGCTTCAGCAAAAAGCATAACAACTCTGTCATACGTGGAAGCATGAGAGAGACATTAAAAAATACGCAGTGCCTCAACCCTGAAAAACAGTAGAAGGTAGACTAAAAATGGAATTCTTAAATGCTTCTCTGAGAATGACCAGGTCTTACAGCTCCTTGTTTTTCAGTTTCTCACAACAAGTACACTCAAGAAGTGTTGTGATCCCCATTGTGATGGATATGGTATCATTTAAAAAGCTGGCTCCTCAGCCCCCATGTTTGTGGCAAATACCAGTTTGTGTTTGTCAGCTCTTTAAACAGGGACCGTTTTAGTTGAGAGGAATAATGTATTTCTCTGTGCTGTTTCTTGCAGGATCGAGTGACATTCAGAAGAATTATATTGAAAAACAATGCAAAGAAGAGGAAGACATATGAATTATTTATTGAGTCTGTGCCCCTTCTTAAATCCTTGGAGGTAAAGCCTCTGAGACATCTGCATCAAATTTGTGCATTAGCTCCACAGTCAGTGTTCCTGCTATATCCGAAATCTGTGTCATTTGTGCTTAGAACAAAATGTTAAGAGCTGCTTTGGTATCACGTTTACTGTACAACTTAATTTGCATTGCTGAAGTTGTACACTGTTCTTTGTTGGGTTTTTTTTTCTTTTCATATCCTTTGTTCACAGTAAGTGATTTGCTGACTTTCATCTTGGTTTGTGTAAAGATTTAAAAAAAAAATAAATCACAAAAACTCCCCTATAAACATGTCAGAGAAACTTGGAACTCAGGGCTGTAGTTCCCTTTGAGGGTGTGATATTGAAATAATCACAGAATCACTGGGATATTTGGCCTTTATCAACCATGAATGATTTCAAATTTGAGACAAAGATGTGAGCCACAGTAGGTCTTGCTTTAACCTTAACCAATACTTGGGAGGTAAACTAACAAGCTGAAGGGAAGCACTACTACCTGGGAAGAAAACAACCAGAGAGAGCAGGCAGATGTCATGTTGATGTGTGTGGTGTATGACAGTAGGAACTATGTGGAAATTGTCACTTCGAAGCTATCGATTCAGCCTGGATCTTCAGAGGGCTTTGGAGCCATATCACACTGCTCAGAAATGAGTTATATGTCTGTCTGCGCCTTACACTGTAGTTTAGCCTTTCCTCTTTTTCTCATCATAAGAATATTTTCCAGCATATTTCATATTTTAGTATTTGAGAAGATATTTTTAATCCCTTTGAGAGACGATTACAAAATTGCAAAGTATCATTAAGGGAATACTAACCTCTGATATATGTTATTTTGGACATAGGTCAGTAGCTCTGGAATGGGTAAATTGCCCACCACCTTCTCCCTCGGTACCTGGCTTAAGCTAGTTCCATCAGTGTGACTTTTTTGAGCACAAAAATGACTCATAAATATTTAAAGTTACAGGAAAAATAACTCATTAGCACTGGATGGCTTTTTACATGACACACTGCAGTTGAATCATGCATGGATCAGAATTAAGTTTCTCAAATATGGGCTGGATTGAGGTGCATTTGTGGAATGAATGGATCACAAAAGAATCCTCTGTTGAGATGTTAATTTTAACTATAGAATTTTCTTCCTTCCTTAATGTCTTTTACGCTGCCCTGAGCTGGTAAAATTGTTCTGTGGTGTTCGAGATGGGCAGTGGGGCACACTGGAGATAAAGATTTATCCCTTCTGTTCAGAGCCAGTATCCTTTTCCTATCTTCTTTCTCTCTCCACTCTAGCAATGAGTTCTAGGACAAAACCCACACACATTCAAATATATGGTGATTAAAATATTCTGCAAATGTGTTGCTCATGTTTCTCATTGATATTTGATCTTAGAAAGTTTATGACGTTTTTCTGAGTGTTTTCTTCTAATTTCAACTGAATCTTAGAGGAAGTAAGTTATTTATTTCTCCCCTTTGGTCTAAACCAGCTAAATCAGTTATTTAACTTGGGAGGTAGGGGGAGCGCATGGATGGGACACTACATAATCTTCCTTCCCTACTGATTATGGTAGTCGTGAAAGCTGTGGTGCAGTGTGACAATGTCATTGTAGGGGTTGTAGTTTTCCACACCTAGATACTGCGTGGCTCTGTGTCTAGCAAAAGCCTCTTCAGGGCTACAAAGTGTACCAGAGGTGTACTATAACAGGTAATTATGTTTAATTTTCCTCTTTATTCCAGGCATCAGAGCGAATGAAGATAGTGGATGTTATAGGAGAGAAGGTGTATCAAGATGGGGAACGTATCATTTCTCAGGTACTTGAAATCTGAAATTCTCTTTATCATTCTTCTGTCTCTGCTGCTTCTCTCCTGTTTGGAATTGACTTACAAAATCCTATTAATTGGACCAACTTGGCATCACTTATTCTTCTAATAGTTGCAATTTATTTAACCACTTCTTGAATGCTTGGGGAATGGCCAGTACATCTTTTGCCTGAAATTTATTCTACTGTTTAGCTTCTGGGCTTTTCTTCTCTCTTTATAAATGGTCTTTGCAAGCTTTCAAGAGCAGCATGCCTTAAGAAGCTGGAATGAAATAACTGTCTATGCAATTTTCCATGAAACCCCCCAGCTAGAGTTTTCTAGACACCTGTGGCCAGATTAAAGCAGGAGTCACAAGACTGTAGTTCCATCACGTCTAATTCCGAGGTTTGACTAAAGAACAAAAGCAGTTCAACAGGAGTCTGATTTGGGTGAAACTAGAAGATATCATTAGGAATGACTGGACTCGACTTGGTTAACTGTTTGAAGAAACTGTTGGGGTTAATTAAAACCACCTTTTTTCCTGATGCTCTTAAAAAAAAAAAAAGTATTCCAGTGGTGGAATAGTGTAGCTTCAATCCACAGCTGTTAGTTGTTGGGATATATTTTGTCTGCTGTAAGAGATTAAGGCCAGAATGGTGGAACATGAAGCTGGAGAAGCTCATGCTAAATCCATGGGAATTTTTTTTGGCTGACAGACAACTTTTTTGGAACGCTGTTTGCTGTTGAGACACTAGAATTTCACATCAGGTTTAGCTCAGGGCTGCTTTGTTGCAAAAGTGGACCAGTTCAAGAAGTTAATACAAGAAAGTCCTTGGCTTACCTGGAATTGCAGGTTTCAATTGCAACCGTTGTCTGGTTTTATAAAACAGAATGAGACTCCTTGATAATGTCTTGAATAATTATTATTAATTGCCTTGAATGTCAGATAACTCAGAATGCAGTAAACCTTGCTGTGATAACCAAATACTGCCAAATTACTTCTCTCCAAAAATACCCTCAATTTCGTAAGTTAAATCTTCTTGCTTAAGAAAATCAAACTTTATTAATCAGCCTCAGAACTGGGAGCCCATGCAATTGGTGATCCAATTATGCAGTTGGTTTTTCATCTTCTGTAATAACTGAATTAAGGACAGGGATGTAATTACCCTTAAAAGGATTACTAGCCTCGATAGGTCTGGGTGATGGTAACACACACTGCTAAAGATGATGAAATTTTATGCCTGTAAAAGAAGTGCTAGCTCTTACATTACAGCAATTGCATCAGTACCATGAACCCCTTTTCCTCCTGTGGATAATTTCACATTTTGGTGATATTTCTGGAATTTGACCCTTCAGTTAAGGGCAGTATGCTCTAAAGCACTTGAAGATTCTTAGTGCCTGTCTCTGTTATGTGGATGTCTCAGTTTGTTTTCATTCTTTTAAAAAAATAAGCACTCTTCCAGTACTTACTGTGCAGAGTGTATGATTAGTTCATGTTGCGATAGATGGCAACAGTGGTTGAAAGGCTTTGTGCTGGATGGTTTATGATCATCCCCTGAAAGTTTAGCTAAGAGCCTTATTTCTTCTGTAACTCCATGTTTAAATCTTGCATCATGTTCTCCCAGCCAGTGTTTTATACTCAAGTTGTAATCATCTCTCTCCATCTTACCATCATGTTCATAGGCTCCTTGCCCACTCGACTTAATATCCTTATTTCACTATATAGTTTCACAGGGTTTTATTATTGTGGTGTTTTTTTCTATTTCTGAGCTGCTTCCATTCCCTTATCAGTTCCTTATGCAGCCTTTGTTTTCTGGAGCCTTTAGTCTCTTTCCTTCTGATTCATAGCAGGAGGCATGTGCTGGCTCTCCACTTCCAGTCCTATACCAAACCCACAGCAGCAAGTCCTCTCTGTTGGATACAGCTAGTCTGGGTTCTGCTGATGTCCCACTATTTTACCTTGGATTGACTGAGCTCATGCTCATCTTCCTCCTGACATCTAGAAATGTGGTCACTAAATTGGTGGTTCATTAAAGCTTGTTCTGGAAAATCTAGTCCCTGCCTAGTTTCACGGTTGGATGCTTCCATCAGGATCAGATTATTTGCATTTAAGTGATTTTTGCTATATATTGTTGATGTCCTTTGCATTTTCCTTCCCACCTGCCCTCTCCCTGAATGATGTGCACCAGTAGTTCCTTCCCCTTTGGCTTCCTCTAGCGTATTACCTAACTGGTCGCCTTTTTATGTTAAGAATTTGGGTGTTTGTCAATTCCAGAAGCTTTTTGCACAAAGCCTAGTTCAGAGTGAATGCTTTAATACTACTATTATACATACATACTCTTGTGGTGAACTAAAAAAAAATAAATTTGTTTTACCTTTTTCCTCTTCACAGGGCGATAAAGCAGATTGTTTTTACATTGTAGAATCCGGTGAAGTAAAAATCTTGATTAAAAGCAAGGTGAGTTGAAATTGGATGATTAAGCTTTAGGCCAGCCCTGATTTGATTGATTGAAGCGGTGTGAAAGAGCCTACCCTGACATTTTGAAATAATATTTTATGGTATTTATCATTGTCACTCACGTGGTACAGGTTATAAATTCCCATACCTGTTCTAAAGTGGCCAGAAGTCACTTTGCTAAAGTTGGAGAGTCTTTTGCTTGTATCTGCTCCTCTACAAACTAACCTGATCTGCTCTCTCTGGCCCTAAGGGTGGAGATGAAACTTTTTTCCCTAGGACTATAGCAAACTGCAACTTACCAAACCTGGGGTCTGTCATCTCTAGTGACGTCCTAGACACTGGCATTTGAACAGATCTCTGTACGGTCTGAGGCCACCTGAGGGAACACAGTGTTGTACACAATAAAGCCTGTGTTAGGCTAGTGTAATAGCAATTCCCAAAGCTGTAACAGTAAGTATCTGCCAGCCTTGACTTTTGTGGGCTGGTGTATGCTTCTGTTGTCAGACGTCTCATGGAACATGCTGTTAAGGTGTTCTGCCAGTACAGAGTATGATTTAGGACTTGCTAGTTTCAAAGCCTTAAACCAATGAGCTGGTGCTCATTGCACATCTTTAAGATATCTGGGCTTAACTGCAGCTTCATACAAAGACAGAACAGTATGCAAATAATGAAAATCTACTGTTTGACAGACTATGACAAGTAAAGAAGCTAACCAAGAAGTGGAGATTGCCCGGTGTCACAGAGGGCAGTATTTTGGAGAACTTGCACTTGTTACCAACAAACCCAGAGCAGCCTCTGCTTATGCTGTTGGGGAGGTCAAATGTTTAGGTAAGCAGATGTTCTCTGTTTCTGGTTACCCCTTTTTTGGTCTTTACTTGTTTTGTGGACCATGCCTGAGTGAGCAGCTGTTCAAAGCCTAGTAGCCTTTTGGTAACTGGTGCTGAAGCACAAGAAGCTAGGAGCATGGGCTGGAGCAGCTCTCCACCCTGAAGTTGAGCAGCACTGCTGCTTTCTTCCAGCAGGTTCTGGTTTATCTGCTTGTGTGGCCTGTACTATTTGAAAAGGGTAAGTAGCATCAGCTTCTTGTCTACAGCTTGGTCACACACAGCTTTTGTCATGCAGTTTTTTTCAGTGCCAGCGTGTTGTGTGTTTGGCTTCTGTATTTATCCTTGAGGTCAGGTGTGTGTTTCTTTAATCCTATTTCTCCACATAGCAGCAGAGAGGAAAATGGGAGATACAATTTCTGTTTCTGTGCCTTCTATCGAAGTCTCAGACCTGAATGGGTTGGACTGAATGTCTGAATTCTGAGCCCAAAAAATAGATGGGTGTGTCGTGTCCTATTTGACAAACAGTCTTGTTTTCACTTGTGTTCCTTTGCAGTCATGGATGTGCAAGCATTTGAGAGGTTGCTTGGACCCTGTATGGACATTATGAAGAGGAATATAACACATTATGAGGAGCAGCTGGTGGCAATGTTTGGCTCTAGCATGGACCTGTTGGATCCAGGAAATTAGGCACAGGGTACCTCAATGCCTTCTTAGTTCAAGACACAGAAAAGCCTCCTATCAGCAACACAACTCACAAGGAAAACGGACACTACGGAACAGTTACTGCTGCTGTCTTCTTGGGCATTTTAGAAACCATAAACAAGTCTCAGCACAGATGGATTGCTCACTCCCTGTCTCCACTTTGCTGCTGATACTTCATTCTTAGACCTAGATTAAAGATGATTCTAACCCCATGTTCACTTACTTGGTTCAGAATGGCATCTGTCCAACAGTTCAAGTGCCTGATATGAAACCCAAAGTGTGCAAGGTATAGAAGCCTCCTTCCTTCTGGTGTTACTGTTGGGATAAATTTTCAGATCACATTCTGTAGTGGGAGGTTGCCTGTTCCGCAGAGGCAACCTGTGGAATATGAGCCTTTCACAGGCCTGTGACATTGGTCTGATGCTTTCCTTACACAGTCTCAAATTAGCTTTTAATTGTAGCATCTGGGTTTGAAGTTAAAATATCAATGGAGCCGATTAATAAGGTGGCACTGAAGTTTTCTTCCACCAGCTGAAAGCAGGAGGTACTATAGCTCTTCAAACCAAGTAAACCGAGCTGGGGACATGGGAGAGTGTGCTTAGCAACAAAATGCAGAAGGTGAAGCACTACTATATTTTAAGAATTTTCTGAGCAGCAAAGAAAATTGGTTTACTCTGTGCTGCCCCAAAAAGTGCAGTGGTTCAGATCAAATGGCCTGAAGGTGTGATAGTTGTCATCTCCCCAAATTTGCTCCTTGTTACTGACAAAGAGCATGTTTTATTGTGGTGAGATCACAATACATGACCTTCTCTTGCTTACAGAGATCCTTTATACTGCTAAATTTCCCAGGGCGCTCTCGTTGACTGGGTCAGTTTTAAAGCTTTTTAAGGAGGTGAATGTTTTGTAATTTAAATGAAGATTTCTTCTGTACTTATTTACAGGAGCTTCCCCCAGTCCTAACATTTCACAGTATTCTAACTTCATTAGACACTTGGATGCTTCCAAATACCACGTTGATTTGCTAAACTTTTCAGGTTGGCAGCGTTTGACTTTGTAAAGCAAATGTCTTTGCTAACTACGTAGTTGGTGTGTTTGAGGAGTCTTTTTGGTTTAGGTGATAACTAAGCTAATGATGTTTATCTGAAATACCTGTTAAATTTGCAGCATTTATTAGGTAGATTCTATTTCTATAGCTTTAATGACCTTAATTGGCATACTGCTGAGATTTTATCAGAGTATTATCTAAATGAGAATCAGACCATAAAGAAGGACATTTTTATGGTGTACAAACAGAATATTTATATTAAGACATTGAATTTGTAGGTTATAAGTCTAGTGACCCTTTGAATTGACATTCTTCTGCAGCTCATGCAAAACTTACTGGTGTTTTATGGGGTTATAAAATTTTAATTGTTGATTCTAGTTTAACAGAACCTGCTCTTTTTTTATTCATGGCCCTGTGAGCGAGATCAGAAAGATGCTAATGGTGAATTCCTGCTTCTAGTTATCACAGTGGACGTTTCTCTAAGGCACGAGATGCTTAGCTGCAACTCTGATTTCTGGACAATTTTCTTCCCTAAATGGATGAGCTCCTCCCAGTTCCTGCAGTATGAGTAGGATGGAAACTTAAGTTTGAATGGCTGTTGTCCAGTTACTGTAATTGGAGTCATATTTTTATATAATGCAAATGATTTGTAACAGACACCACTGAACTAGGTGTTTCCATATTATTAAAGTCCTGGTTGTGATGTCTAGTGGCTGTTCTAACTGGATGTATTTTAGAACAGTGATGTTTCCCTTGGTTTACTGAGCTGTTTTTTTGTTGTAAATTACAGCCAGAGCAGCAGCAGGTACTTCATTCAAGCTCCCAAGGTTTAACACCAAAGAGAAAACCATTGTTTTGATTACAAATTACAAAACCAAAACAACCAAAAACCCCTCCCAAAACACCCCCCTCTCACCTCATCAGGTCCTTACACCGATAACAAATAAAACTTGAAGATACTTTGAGCTCCAAGACAAGAGTCTTTCTGAAGCCAGCTCGTGATTGTCCTGTGAACCAAACATAAACTGGTGTCCAAACCAGTATGAGTTTTGTGCTGCCTAAACTGTCATGTGAGCCAAAAAGAAACTTGCTGGGAATAATAATCAGCTGGCCTTTGTTGCTCGAAGGCTGAGTATCCTCTCCTTTATCTGGAGGAGCCTGGCAGGTTGGGTGGCCTTACAAGAGGATTCTGGTTCTTACAGCCTTTGGTTCTGTGTGGAACAGGGTACTACACATACACAAACGTGTTCAGTTGTTCTGAAGCTTAACCAAAAAGCCAGGCCAGACTGATGTTAGGTTCCTAAGGTAGTTCTCCTGGAAGGGAGGATTTGATGGCTTCTAGAAGCCAAAGGAAAGGGCGAGAGCTTAAAAGAAAGATCCTATGCAAGCAAGAACGAGCTTTTGAAGTTCTACCTTTGTCTAGACTCCCTGGAGCAAAGGCATACTGGACAATGCCATCCTGCATCCGGGGTCTGTGTGACATTATTTGGTGGTGTAGGGAGGCAACCTGCCCTTGAGCTCTTTCAGCCTGTAAGAAGGCATGTCCATTTAAAAGCGATAATTTGCAATGTGCCTGATGAGTTTGGTCTGGTTTAACCATTTGTTCTGTAAAATTTTGGAGCATGAAGGTAGTGAGAGAAGCTTGTAGTAAGATACTCAGCATTGCCAGGTCCCTGGTTAGAGCACTGACAGCGAGCCAAGTCTGGAAGCATGAGTGATGATACCAAGACCAGGGAGCGAAGTGAGGCACCTGCTCGTAAAGATCTGCCTGCATCACTGATCTCAGCTCATCCCTTTTCACTGTGACTGTTCATCATGATTCTTGTGGAGAACGAGCCCAGGTTTTTTGTTGTTACTCAGTGTTCAGTAAATTTGCCGTGGAGTCTCTGAAATTGGCAGTAGAGAGGGATCTAGTTTTTAATAAAAGAACTCAGCAGCAAAGTGGGCAAAGAAGATAGTGTCTTTGAGACTTAGAGGGGAAAAAGTCGTCTCTTGTTTGTGATTCCCTGCTTGTGATTGTTGTGAAGTCAGTGAGAGGAGCTTTCTGTGGTCCAATATCCTGGTATACGGTATTTCTGTTTAATGTCACAGCGCAGGTTTCATTATGTAAAAGAATGAAAGAGGGCAGAAGAGCTCTCTTTTTAGAAACTAAAGCGCAGAACTTAGAACTTTAAAAGAAAACTTTAAAAACAAAGTGCAGTTTTGCACAGAGGGCAAAAACCAGAAACCCCTTTGAATGTCACTTCCATTCTTTCTTTTCCATTGGCTGAAAGCAGACTCTTGTTCTTGACGTGTACCTGTAAACTAGTCTTGCCAAAATCCAAATACTTTGGATTTTCTGTTTTAACTCCAGATAATTTTTGTTGTGATGGCTATTCCTGATTACTTTCACTTTTTTCAAACCATATATTTTATTTCAAGAGGCCTTCCTTGTGGATTTCCTCCCTGACGGTCTGCAGGACTGCACTGCTATTTCAAGATGCAAGAGAAAGTCACTAACCTCATAGGAGAACACTCAACTCCACTTAGCTGGCTGGAGCTAATAATGCGCTACTAATTTTCCTCTGCTCTGGGGGGCAGGAGGGGAATTAAATTCTGCATAAAGTTGCTACCTCAAGGCTCCAAGTGCTTTTAAAGGTCTTTCACCTGGGAGAATTTCATAAGACAGTTCTTAAAATTGGACTGTTCCTTTGAGTTAAATGTTTGGGTTTTTTTTTTTTAATTGATTCATTGAGGGACCCTTCTTTTAATTCATTTTACATTTAGTACTTGGTTCTCAAAGGATGAACAGCTGCAAAGTTTGGTTCTTGCGCTGTAGCGTTGAACGTGAGAAAATATCTGCCATATAAAAACACGGTTTGAACAGGTTAAACCGCTCTGGGGTTCAGCTTCACTTTTGGTTAATAAAAACCTGACATGTGTCCAGCCTTCCTGTACAGTCCTGTGTGTGCTCTTTATTGACTCCCTGCAGCTGACAGAACCCCCCTCCCCCTCAGTGCTTTCATCAGGAGTGGGCTTCACAGCAGCCAGCTGGGTTTACTGGAGAGCCGGAGTTACTGTTGCTTGTGCTAGCAGAGCCTCAGGGAGAGCAGCACTCGCCCTCTGGCAGTAGCCCAAAGTGATCTGTACCTTACCCAACCACCAAGTTTTGCTGTTTGGTGATAAAACTTTACTAATATCTTCAAAGTCGTACCAGTTTCTGTAGATACTGCTCCCAATAAAACTGGCTGCTCTGATACATCTGCCAAATTATCACAGAGCTGATGCATTGTTTGAGCAGTGTGGTAACTCAGTTCCTAGGAGAAGCACAGTATTCCTGAAGGTCTCGTGCTGGGCTACACCTAACAGCTACTGTGTTTTATGTGGCAAGCTGCCTTTTCTGTTTACCTAACTAACAATGCAGAAGGAAAACTACAATGTGAAACTGCCTGTTGGAATGTTGCTGAAGTTTTGTTTTTCAATGCTTAGTAGTTGATGTACAGTTCTAAAATTCATCAGGGAGAGCAGTTCAGGGGGATGGTGGTGCCTCTGATGGACCGAGGTATTTCAGTTTTGGGTTGGTGCTTGAAAGGGCCAGAGGGCAGCATCATGATAAACAGCTAGAACCTGGTACATTGTACAGAAGAATAAGGAAAAGATGGGATATTTTCCCCACTGTGGTAAGGAAGACTAGAAGAAAGGGGGCAGGGAATATTTAAACAAGGAGGAATGATCCCATATTGATTAGGACAGGCTTATTAATATGGGGCATAAGTGGCAGCAGGGGAGCTGTTGATTAAGCATTGAAAAGATCTGCCTGGAAGACAGCTGGAGTAGGCTGCTTGGGGGAGCGTGCAATCTTCAGCACTGTTTTTTTCCCTTTTCTCTGAACGGTTGTGAAGCAGCTCTGCTGAACACTTACAGTATCTGTCTGAGGCAGGGGTGGATTAAATAACCTCTTGGGGCAGGCTTTTCTGAGAGATGTTGCTGTTTCCTTATGAATGCCTCTTTAAATTCAGCAAGGGCTTTAGCTGACACAAATACGCTGTCTCCAGGCTCAGCATCACATCAGCAGTAGGAAGGTGAGAGAAGAGTGCCCTTTAGAGCCCAATGCAGGCTGCCAGCGTGCTTGGGCTCTGGGCCACGGCTTGCCAAGCACCCAGGGCAGAGAGGAAACCCCAAATCCAGATAGAGAAAAACACCTCAACCGGAGGTTCCTCTGCACAGGCAGAGCGGCTTCATGGCAAAGGCAGATGCTGCCTTGCCCGCTGGGCCCTAGCTCAGGCGTGTCTCGGTCTTACACTGGGTCTAGTGCAGCGCGATCCTGCTGGGGTCAGCAGTAACCCCGAGTTAAGCCTTGACAGAACCCTTCTGGGGTAAAAAGAAGCTTCTGCATTGAGGATGATGCTTCGTCACTGCGGCTAAACGCGTCCACCTTCCCTCCTTCCCGCTTTCCCCCGGAAGGGCGTTTCTCACAGCACGGGACCGGCGTGTCCGCCTGCTCCCCAGGCCGCCCGTTCAGCCCCGGGGACTGCCCGCAGCGGCTGAGCTCGGCTCTCCCGCCGGCGGGGCTGGGGCTCCGGGCACGGGGGCAGGGCCCCGAGGCCAAGGGCCGCCCCGAGCACCGGCGGCTGCTCTCCCTGACGGCTTAACCGGGCACGGAGCGCGCCGCGCTGACCGGCCGGCGGGTACCGGCTGGTACCGAGCGGCGGCCTTCCCCCGCAACCGCCTCGGCGTAACGGAGAGGCCTCGGGGCAACTCGGCGGCCGCCACCGGACACGAGGTCAGCGGCGGAAGGCGGCGGGCTCGGCCCGAGGGGACGGGCTCTCACCGCGCACCTCCCGTCAGCGCCGCGAAGGCGGGGCGCGGATGGGAGCTGACCCCGCGGGACCGCCGTAGAAGGCGAGGGCGGTTCGGCGCCGCCATTGGCTCGGCGGGGGCGCGCGGCGGCGGCGGCGCGCGGCCTGGCGGGCGGATGGCGCGAGCGGAGCCGCCGGCCGCCGCTTTCGAGCGGCGCGTGCTGCGGAGCGGCGCGGAGCACCACTACCTGCGCGTGCGCCTGTGAGTGAGCGTGACAGCGCGCGTGCGTGCGTGAGTGCGCGCGGGTGCGCGCGTGCCCGTCCCGCGCCCATCCCGCCCTCTGCTTCCCCGCAGGGAGCTGCCGGACGGCGGGGCCCGGCCCAGCGTGGCGCAGTTCAAGCAGCTGGTGGTGTCGGCGCTGAGGGAGCTGCACGGAGAGGTGGGTCGGGGCCGGCCGCTTCGGGCCGGGCCCGGGAGACAACCGCGCGGGAGCGGCCGGCGTGCCCCTGGCTCCCGCCGCCTGTCGGGGCCGCTGCGCACCTCCGCTCAGCCGGGACCCGCTCTTGCAGGCGCCGCCTGAGCTCCTGCACCACGGGGCTCCAGCATGCCCTGCTTCAGGGCTCGGGGCCTTGAGGTAGCGCGGCCTTGAAGGGGCAGCTGTGGGAGGGGAGCAGCCGGGGGGGGGGGGGGGGGGGCGTAACACTGCTCCCGCTGTGTTTGCGGTCCTGCTGGGTGACTCCTGTCAGCACGGCACGGCACCGCCGGGTCCCCGCGTCTCCAGCCGCAGTGTGGAACCACAAGTGGCGTCTGTGAAGAGCTCTGGGAGGACAGGTGCCGTCCAGCAGCCGTGCGGCTGGCACACTTGGCAAGACCAGAGCAGAGCTGCCATGCCTTGAATGGTGCCAGTGTGCAGGCTGTGAGTTCACACGCTTAAAGCTACTGGGAGAATAGCATGGTACTTACTTATTAATATGTTTTTTTCATAGGTTGGAGCATCTTTGCCTGTTGATGTCCTGACATACGAGGAAAAAACTTTGTCTGCCATACTAAGAGTTATTAGCAGGTAAGGTACAGTGGGTACGTGCTTCGGATTCTGTCTGTAAGAAAACAGAGCTCTTAAGCTGAGAGTCTTTGAAAAATTAAACCAAACTTGCAGCCAGCATGCAGAAAATAAATTTAAAAATCACTAAGGGTTGGTAACTCACACCTCAGTACGTTGTTCCTGCTTGAAAACAGAACAGAAACTAAGCACCGCTGAAATATGTGGCTTCAAACCTCTTTCTGTAGTAAAGATGAGAATGGTTACTGGATTTAAGCAGCAAAAACAACTGCAGGTGATTTGAGGGAAGGAGAAGCTTAAATACACATAGGTGTTTAAGGAGCTTAAAGACACATAGCAACAAGAACAGGGCTGGTAAAGCGAACTTGGAAACGTTGTGAGAAGAGGCTGCAGTCACTGCAGTAACCCTTCAGGGCAGTGCTGTTACGGGAGCTCACTGATGGAATTACTTGATGTTAAAGTCAGTTAATGTTTCAGTACTCTTTATGTAACATGATTTTATTTAAGATACTTGAACTGTAGGAAAACTGAATGGAAAGAAACTTCATTAATATGTTTTCTTTTCTTTTTACTTAGTGGCCTTGTCAAGCTGTGGAGTGCTCTGACGTTGCTGGATGTCTACCAGAACAGGAGGTGTGCCTTTCGAGTGCTGCAGGTAAAGCTTGTGGGGGCTCCAGGTAAAGCCTGTGGGGGCTTGCTGGCACCCTGAGTGTCAGTTCTCACTCCAGGGTTGCCTGGCTAGCAGAGCACCCTGCCTCTGCATAGGAAGATGGCCTAGATGCAAAAACGTCATGGTTTGCAATGAAGTGCTTTTCAGGGCAGGTGTGTAGGCCTGTGCTTAAGCAGTTCTTATCTTCAAATGAATCTTGTGAAGTGTGGCAGTAGTGGCTATCTCCTACCTTTCTGATTTTATTCCAATGAGAAGTCCTGATCTCATAAATACATCTGCAAGAAACTAGTTTCTGGAATGTTTTGTTCCAGTCTTCCATTTTTGCTGCCCCATTTCTTCCCTTTTTAATAGTTACTATCAGCTGACCTCATTTAAAGATGCATACATGAACGTGCACTTCCAGAGCTCTTTTTTTTTACTGAGGATACTGCTTAATAAAATGAGTTCCAAGAATTCTTTGTTTCCAAAGCAGTGGCTAAACAAAATCTGATTGGGCATAGCTCTAAGTTTTCAGTCTTCTCTGTAAAAGGGAAATCGAAGTATTTTCAACTTTGAATGTTTTTGCATTTTGTTTTTGTATTGTTTTTAAATGCTTGACTTTGTTTCTTACTCTGATTTATTTCCTCCCCCCAAACTAGACATCTCCATTTCTTCTTGCGTTATCCGGGAACAGTAGAGAACTAGTCTTGGACTGAATACACTTGTTGGATTGCTTGTCCAAAGCAGAAGTTACTTGAGATGTTGCAGACCTTCAGGTATGGAATACCTGGAGGGGATTTCCGACAAAGAACCGTGACAAAGCTGCCAGTTATCAACTCACTGCTTGGACGTCCCTTTCCCCAGCGTTTACATGTAAAAGTTGGTGACAGAGCTGAGCTTACAAAAGCTTTCACACAGGATGATGTTGTTACTTTTTCTGATTTAACAGGTGACACAAATCCTTTGCATTTAAATGAAGATTTTGCAAAGAAATCTAGATTTGGGAGAACTATTGTGCATGGAGTTTTGATCAATGGACTTATTTCTGCAGTTCTGGGTACTAAAATGCCTGGACAAGGTTGTGTGTTTCTTTCTCAGGAGATCCGATTTCCAGCTCCTTTGTATACTGGTGAAGAAGTCACAGCTGCTGCGGAAGTTAAACGACTGAAGGGTTCCATTGCACACATTTCAGTGTCCTGTCAAGTCAGAGAAAGCAGAAAGACCGTTATGGAAGGGACAGTGAAAGTGATGGTGTCAGCCAGTTAGAGGGGTTGATCCTGTGTGGCTTTACTATAAAGGTCAGAAACGTACGTTTGGTTTTGACTCTTTTTACATAACATCGCTTCATCCGGTAAATCTGCACCAAAAAAAACCCCTTGAACATGTTTCAAAGGCAGCACACAGGCTCAGTCTTGATAGAGCTGCCTTAAACTTGGAGCTTTTCATTTTTCCCTGCATGCTGCCACGATGAAACTGGCGGAACTTGGCACTCGCTGTGACAGAAGTGGCACGGTTAGATGAGCCTTCGCCCTGCTACAGTGGGAAGCCTGGAGCAGTGGGACTTGTAAGTGAGGCTGTTCTTTGTGGCAGAATCACAGCCTGCGCTCGCAAAGTTCACTTAAAACTTGTTCCCTCCTTACTCCTGCTGCAGGGAGGGGACAACGCTGTGTTTAACAAGCGGAAGTGGAGGTACTGACACAGGTACTGCCAGATCTGTGGTGATCTGCGTGGCAGCTGTAGCTGATGTTGGGGTAGTGTGCTCTTCTGCCATGTTCCAGCTAGCGACGCCTGCCTTAGCTCTGCATGCAGGTAGCAGTCAGCCTTCACGTAAGCAAAACACTGCCTGACGTAGCAGGAGATGAAGCTCTTGCAATACTTTCAGGTTCTTGAGAGAACCTTACACAGCGGGATTATAACCATACAAAAATGTTACCTTTGATGATAAACATCCTAAAACTTGCCTCCCAGAAGGAGAGGGAAGGAGGCTTTTGGAAGGCTGCATTGTCACTGTGGGTACATGTTGCTTCCTTACTCTCCTGCAGGCAAGACAGGTTGAGGCAACTTTCTTGAGTCCTGTGGCTCCTCTCGCCTTATTTGACCATAAACCTGTATTCCCCTTTGCCCACTGCAAGTAGGATTGGGGCAAATTCACTACTAATTCATCTGGGTTAGACTATTAGTACCAACTAAAGAACTTCTGGGAGTGATGGGGACCATCAGGAGGAAAAGCACAGGTTGTTTTCAGTTGGTGGCTCATAATTTGCTGACAAAACATCTGTTAACTGCCCTGTCTTCTCTGCAGCAGAAACAGATTTGTAACTTTTCTTGGCTGCAGATAACCTCAGAAGTTTGTTTGCTGTTGAAGGGAAGTTTGTGACGAATGCTACTGGTGAAGCAGTCACGGTGCCTGGGTGTGACATCAGTGCCTGGGTGTGACATCGTGTTCCTAAATGCCATGGTAGCAGCACACCCCATGTGTTAGGTCAGACTGCATCGAAGGCAGGGGTGATGTTTAAGATGTTTGACTTCAGTTTGTTTTCAAAAGCCCAGGGTTTGACCTGGTCACAATGAGCTTTTCTCATCTCTTGTCTGTGAGTCCCTTCCCTTCCCCTTGCCTCCCTGGATCACCGCCTGATTCCTAGCTTTTGCCATAGGAAACTCCTTCCCTCCTTCCCTTGCCTCTCCAGTGGGAAGCGTCATGTTTATGCCCATGAACAAAGGAACCAAATCTCCTTCTGAGCCCCAGGTCCCTGCAGAAGTAGTTTGGAAGGTTTGCTGTGTGGCCTGGATGCAGCTGCCCACGCACAGCCCGCAGGGAGCTGCGGGACGGAGACAGGCGGCTGTTTTCGGGACCTGCTCCAGGCGTCCCACCAACTCCAGCTCTGCAGTCTGGAGACTCTGCAAGCCAGAGGGACTGCCGCGTGGGGGCCGGGGGCAGAGGGTGCGGGGGGTGCAGCGGGCAGGGGGTGCAGCGGGCCGGGAGTGCAGGGGGTGCAGCGGGCACGGGGTGCCTGTTCCCGAGCGCCCAGCGCGTTCGGCGCCGCGGCGGGGGAAGCCGGGCTGTGGGGCTCGGGAACTTCCAGTCTCGGTTCCCGAGTTCCCCGGGTGCTGGAAGGTACCGGCTGCGCTCTGATGTTCTAATGACCCAGAAGGCGAAGGGCAGCGAGCGCGCCAGCCCTGCCGGGTTTCCCTGCCGGGTTTCCCCGCCGGCGAGCGCCAGCGGTACTCGGGGCCGAGCCCCTTCCCGCAGCCCTTCGCGCCGGCACGGAGCACCGGGCAGGGGAGACTCGGGGAGCGTGCCGGGCTGCCGGTCCCCGGGCTGCCGGTCCACCGGCCACCGGCTCCCCGCCCTGGCACCGATCCCGGGGAAGCGGCGTTCCGCACCGCCCGGCTCCCGCACCGCCCCGCGTCCCGCCGCCGCACGCTCCGTCCCGGTGGGGAGGGGCGGGGGCCGCCGCGCGAGGCCAGGCCTGCCCCGAGCGGCCGCGCGTGCGGGCGCGGCACGGTGCCCCCTAGCGGGCTGCGGCAGGCGGCCGGTCGGTCGGGCGGCGCTAAGGCCCGGCGGCGGCGTCGCGGCGCTGCCGTGTTGACAGCGGCGGCCGCGCCGGGAGCTGCCCCGGGAAGCAGGTTGGCGGTGCCGGGCTCCTCGCTCCTCGCCCCGGGATGGCCTTCATGGAGAAACCGCCGGCCGGCAAGGTGCTGCTGGACGACACGGTGCCGCTGACAGCGCAGATCGAGGCGAGCCAAAGCCTGCACTCCCACACGGTGAGCGGCGCCGGCCGGCGGGCAGGCCGGGCCGCGGGGGGCGGTGGGAGCGGCCGGCGCTGCGGGGGGAGGCAGGGGAGCGAGGTGACGGGAGGGAGCCGGGTAACGGGGGGCGCCGGGCAGGCCGCCCGGGGCGGTGTCCGGCGTACGCGGGGCCGGGGCACTGGAGGAGCGAGGGGGCGCGGGGCTGGGCGGGGGCCTGCCGCTGAGCCCGGCAGGAGCGAGGCCAAGGGTGGCGGGAGGCGCTAGGGTAGGGCCCGGGGCACTGTTGGGAGGAGAGGTAGGCTGGGGCTGCGAGGGGCCGGGCAGCCGGTGTGGCGCTGCGGGGCGGGGGGAGCGGGGCCGGGACCCCCGGAGCGCGGGTTTCACCTCCCGGGCAGCCTGCGGAGCCCCTCGACGGGCATGTGGCGGTGCCGCCGCCGCCCGGCGTCCTGCAGCGAGCCGGGAGTTGTTCGGGCCCTTCTGCCGTCTGTTAGGCGGGTTTTCCTCCCGCGGGCAGCCGCGGCGCTCGGCGGTGTGCCATGTGCGGCTTGCGGGGCGCGCTCGGTGCGTGGGTTCGGGTGGCCGGGACTCGGGCCCGCCCCGGGGGAGGCCTTGTGCCTTCTGGCTGAGCAAGTTCTTGCAGTTTCTGCTTTTCTCGGGGTCTGGTCCAGCGTTTGGAGCCGAGATGGGTTCTGGTTGCCCCGTTCTGGTAGCTGAGGTGAAGTTACCTTGGGAGGAGCTGCTTTTGGCTCCGCGTCCCTCCTGCGCAGCCCAGGGAAGGCTGCTGGGCTGTGGAGACGGAGCTGAGGGTACACCCCGCTTTCGTTGTCGTGGGGGGTGATGATACTCAGTAGAACGAGCCCAGCCGTGACCTGTGTGTCACAGTTAATGCTTCTGGCGTGCCTAGGACACGTAGATGCTGCCTCCATAAGAAAGGGACTGTCTCAGAGCAAGCAGAAATAGTCCAAATTTCATAATCTCCTGCTCGCAGTTATTTTCCGCTTTAAAAACTAGGTTTGCTAATGGCATGAGCAGGCAGTGCTGTGAATCAGAGGGAGAACTGGCTGTCGCTTGTGATTCCTGCTCTGGCTGAGAGTGGGGATGCTGGGCTAGGAAAGAGGCCGGGGTACTCCAGCAGCAGCTATGCCAGTGGGAAGTGTGGTTTAAATGGGGAGAGGGTGCTCCCTCTGCCTCTCGTACAGCTCTGATTCCCGCATTGTTGATTTCTCTTCCTGGTTCCTTGCATCTGGTGAATACTCTTAACCTGAATGACAATAATTGTAGGTTCACCACAGGATATACAACTAATCTGTTGACTGTCTTATTAAATGCTCTTCCTATAAGTAATCCGCACTTAAGAAGGGGGACCTTGCATTAACTAATGTTCCTGTCTTCCTCTGAACAGAAGTTATGTGTCAGAAATGGTCCTGAAGATCTTGTAAATCTAGCAGGCTATGGCTCTCAGTTGCTGTAGCTCCTATTGCAAATAAAACTGATGAGGTTTATTATCTGTCAAGCCTAATACTTTGTACCTGTTTCAGTAGCTGAGGGGTGCATGTGCCAAGTCCTGCAAGAAGTTGTATAACTTCTGGAACTCCCCAGTTAGCAGCCCAGATTAGTTCCATGCCTTACTACACTTTTGGGTTTTGCTAGTGCAAATGACAATAGCTTTTAAAATTTTTATTCTTTCCTTTGGTTGGTATGATTCTGGATAGGAAAGGAAACTGGGAAGTAGCTTTTCAGTCCTGACTCTGTGTGTGGGGCGGTGGCTGGGTGAGTGTGATACCAACTGTTGCTCCCCCCCCTCTGTCTTTCATCTCTGTAATCTGTTACTAATGGGTATTCAGGAAAAAAACCCTCTCAACTAATTTGTTCTGATCTCTTGTTAATAACAGAATTCTGGAGCACTGTGCCTTTTGATTTAAATCTGTCTCTAAGATACATCTATTAGTAATTGTTTGTTTTACTGCAGAAACCCTGTTGATAGTTGAAGAATGGCTTGAAGTGTGTGTGGCACAGATGGTTTATATAGAGGCAGTATGGGATAACAAAATACAGGAAGCTACAACACAGACATGGTTTCTTATTTGATGTAAGTCAACTATTTTGTCATTTTGGACACTCCATCTTACATCCCTGGTATCTGAATAATGTGTTTATCGATGGATGGTGCTGTCCCTGATTTGAACTTTCCTGGTGTAAATAAGCTGCCCAAAATAAATCCTTGTGTTTGAAGAGGTGTGTAAATGGAGCTCCCCTAAGAAATAAGGGTTGAACCACTTCTGTAGGGCATTAAGACTGTGTTTTACTTTGTTATATTACAGATGCAAGGAAGTAGGTTGACATTAACTGAATGCTTCTTGGGTTTGTTCCTCATCCTACCTCAAAGCGATACCTTCAAAAGATGTAGATCTGTGCAGTTCTTCATCCCAAACTCATGTTTGGAGAACTAGGTCTTCACAGGCTAGGCTTGTTCTGAAGCTGAAATACAAAGGCATCCATGAATAAACTTTCAATTCTTTTGTCAGCAGTGTGTATTAAGATTTTATCTCACTGCTCACTGTTGCAAGAGTTGCTTTCAACTTGCTTTTTTTTTCCTGTAGAACGTTGCTTATAAGATCACTCGTGTGAAGATGACCAAGGCCCAGGTTAGGTGCAGCTTTAACGTGGTGACTGAACTAGTAATAATGTAAACCCAATATGGGTGCTGAAAATAGCCAGTTTTCTGAATAACCAGCTAAGGAAAAGGTGAAGAATTTCAGGAAAAGCTCTGTGGAAGTGGTGAAATACTAAGCAGAAGACCAAAGCTTGTCAAAGGAACAGTTTGCTTGTCTATTGTCCCAAGCAGCTTCTGTTAATTTAGATTTACTACAATAGACTGGGTACGTGTAAACTTAATAGCATTGTACTTGGCAGAGGCTGAGTTTCTGTTTCCTGGGGGTGAAGGTGAAACTGAGAAAACAAAACTGAAAACAAAGCCCAAAGCTGCTACGTACTTACCTGAATTCTCCAGAAACCTAAGGGACACAGCTAGTACTTAAAGTGCAAACCCTCAAAGGAATAGTTTTTGCTTAGTAGAAGCATGTTAACCCCCTAGTAGATGTGAGTTTTTAGACTGTTAGGAAATAAACCACAAAATTTTCTGATATGCTCACAAGCTATTTATGTTTCTTTCAAGTCAGAAGAGCTCAGTTGCTCTTACTTACATCTCAGCTGGTACATAATCTCCAGACTTTTGTGTTGCAACAAAGAAATCGTCAGCTGAGGTATTCCTTCAGTGTATTTATTTCCAAGGATAACTGAAGGGGAACACGATGCCTTTATGTTTTTAGGGAAGTTTTTCCCTGGTTAGGTGTGCTGGAAGCAGTCTGAGTTTTGTTGAAGCGAGCGCTCCCATACGAGTAACTCTGTAGCACTGTGCTTCTGGAGTCCCTTTTCTTTTTGTAAGCCAAACATTTATATCACAGGTGCATTCCCCCTGGTACCTCACTGAGTAGATTGGTAATCACGTGAGCAAATGCGGTGGAATTCCTGTGTTGTGTCCTGCTGTATGTTTCAGTCGTGGCAGTGCTCTTGGTAGGTACCTGTACCAGCTGCTTGGCAGAGAATGAAGTTGCTTTGTTCCTGTCGTGTTCCTTGGATTCAGTAGGGCTGGAAGTACATCCACTGTATTAAGCCATTTGCAAGTACCTCGTCCTGATGCCAAACGTCGTGCTCTGTCAGCAGGGGCGTTTTCAGCACTAAAGCTTTAACAAGTTGTGGCTATTGAACTCGCTTCATACTGTAGTATTTCATCCCTATATTTGCTGTTTAAAAGCAGCTTGCTTTCTAGGCCTTAAAATAAGATGCTATTTTCTCCCACAATAACCTAGATCTATTCCTTAATAAGAACTGCGCGTCTGTATGGACAAGTTTTAGAGCACTTTAAAGCAGTAAAAGCACCGGCAAGTCCTAAGCTATACAGACACTTCTAAACATTCCTTGGCTCTTTTCTGAAGTGATTTTCCCTTTTCATGCATTTCATGTTGAAACTGAAGTAGTGAAACAGCCAATTTTGCTACACTACATTGTTGTCTTGAAGGCATTTGGAAATGAACAGCTGAAATAAATCCCTTTCCTCACATACTTTCAGAGTTTTTCCTTTTCCTTATGCAGTGATGAATGTCAACTCATAGCTTTTAGATTAGAAAAATGTCAAGAAAGCATTTATATTTTTTGCTGCATTGTTCTGTGGTACAAAAACGGAGCCATATGTTTCTAGAACTGCAGCATTCGTTTTAAAAGCTTGTAAAGGACTTTGCACGTCTGCTTTATAAGGATTTCCATCCCTACAAGGTTGCCTTTGCTTTGGGAAAAATACCATGAAGTTACTTTTAGAGATGGCTTTAGACAGGGAATATTAGAGTTCACTGGTTTGAGGTTTTGGAAATGCAGATCCTCTGCTGGACTTAGGAAATAAGCTTGACTGCCTCCCCCTCCAGCTTGAGCTCAAAAAGGATAGTTGTTTCATCCTACTTAATTTATCTGTCCCAACCTTACGGTTTCCACTGGTGAACTTAGGAAATTAGTATTGCGTTTGTAGCTCCTGCAAAGATTGCAGTCAGAATATTAGTTGCTATATCATACCTTAGGAAATTCATTGCCTTAGAGGTGTTGCAGCTGTTAGAATGAAAATACTTGTATTGGCTACTGAGTCTTTCCTGGAAAAATATGAAATATTTTGCTTTTCTGGTGAAGGCTGTGGCGATGCAGGGTACTGAGAAGCTGTGATTTCTCTTGTCTCTTTCCAGAGCTTTCCTTGTTCAGTACTTTCCATTGCACATAAATGTGTGTCCTATTTTTTCCCTGTGATTGCCCTGCTGCATAGCTTTCACTTGCTGAATGCTTACTCAGTATTACACCAGTGATACAGGGTGTGTGAAACAGTATAACCTCCCCGGACAAACACATGCGGTGTTGAAAATGCAGGTAAACAGCCCCTTTGCTGCTCCTACCTCAGAGAGGCCTAATGGCAGGTTGTGCAATAGCAAATAAATACTATGCCCTGTAGGGAAGAGGTCCCTGGGTCTCAGCAGCTTTCCTGATGTCGTTGCTACTTTTCACATGGGGGATTTTCTAAATAAACATTTAAAAGAGCATCTTACTAGAAATTGTTCCAATCCAGCCTACTTAGGCAGGGATTGTATTCATGCTTAATTAGGCTTTCCTCTCTTTAATGCTTATAAAATAAAGCCCTTTCAAACTTGCAGTTGATGTGACCTGAAGGTGACCTGGATCTTTATAATGGTTGGCTTTTCAAGCCTGTTGGATTAAACAGATGTACAGCAGAAATCTGTGAAAAATAGACCGACTATCGTGAGCCAGAAATCTAGAGACTGTTTTCTCAGGGAAACAGAATGTATTACCCAATATTGGCCAGACTCTACATTTTATTATATGAATCTCTAAATTCACCACTTGCTTTTTTTTTTTTTTTTTCCCGTGTGCTTTCTGTTTAAAAAACCAGGGAAGATGATAAACTGCAATTGTTAAACATTTGGATCTGTTTTGCTGTGTAACTTTCCCCTAGGAATATTAACAAAGTTATCTGAGCAGCTCTGAGATGCTGATATTTTAACAAGTGCTGGAATACCAGGCAATTAGCATAGAATCATAGAATGGCATGGGTTGGAAGGGACCCCAAGGATCATAAAGCTCCAACCCCCCTGCCACAGGCAGGGCCACCAACCTTAGGCCTGGATTTACACAAGGTTGCCCAGGGCCCCATCCAACCTGGCCTTGAACACTTCCAGGGATGGGGCATCCACCACCTCTCTGGGCAGCCTGTTCCAGGACCTCCCCTCTCTTTCTGTAAAAAACTTCCTCCTAATATCCAATCTAAACCTTCCCTCCTTTAGCTTCAAACCATCCCCCTTGTCCTGCCATTATCTGCCCTTTTAAAAAGTTGAATCCCCTCCTGCTTAAAAGCTCCCTTCAGGTACTGGCAGGCTGCAATGAGGTCCCCCCACAGCCTTCTCTTCTCCAGGCTGAACAAGCCCAGCTCCCTCAGCCTCTCCTTGTAGGGCAGGTGCTCCAGCCCTCTAATCATCCTTGTGGCCCTCCTCTGAACCCTCTCCAACAGTTCCACATCTTTCTTGTATTGGGGGCCCCAGATCTGGACACAGGACTCCAGGTGGGGCCTCACAAGGGCAGAGTAGAGAGGGACAATCCCCTCCCTGTCCCTGCTGGCCACCCCTCTTCTGATGGAGCCCAGGATACCATTGGCCTTGTGAGCTGCAAGAGCCACTGCTGGCTCATGTTAAGTTTCTCATCCACTATGACACCCAGGCCCTTCTCAGTAGGGCTGCTCTCCAGGAGCAGTTCTCCCAGTCTGTATCTATGGCTGGGATTCTTCCGGCCCAGGTGCAAGACCTGACACTTGGCAGTGTTGAACCTCATTAGGTTCACCCGGGCCCATCTTTCCAGCCTGCCAAGATCCCTCTGGATGGCTTCCTTTCCTTCTAGGGTGTCGACCACACCACTCAGCTTCGTGTCATCCGCAAACTTGCTGAGGGTGCACTCAATCCCATCATCGATGTCATTGATAAAGATGTTAAAGAGAACAGGTCCCAAGACAGACCCCTGGGGACCCGGCTTGTCACTGGCCTCCACCTGGACATAGACCCATTGACCACCACCCTTTGGCTGCGGTCTGTTAACCAGTTTCTTATCCACTGGATGGTCCACCTATCAAATCCACATCTCTCCAGTTTAGAGATAAGGATGTGGTGGGGGACTGTGTCAAAGGCCTTGCACAAGTCCAGGTAGATGACATCGGTCGCCTTCCCTTTATCTACTGATGCTGTTACTCCATCATAGAAAGTCACCAGATTGGTGAGGCACGACCTTCCCTTGGTGAAGCCGTGCTGGCTGTCCCGGATCACGTGCTCTTCCCTCATGTGCTCCAGCATGTCGTCCAGGAGGATCTGTTCCATGATCTTCCCAGGCACAGAGGTGAGCCCCACCGGCCTGTAATTCCCTGGGTCTACCTTACTCCCTTTCTTATAAATAATCTTGGTGAGTTTGAGAGGGTATGTTGGCTCTGCGTGAAAATGGGTAAATTCAGGATAACTAATTCCAGGCAGTGATTGTGAAACTGTTACTGGCGAAGGACTGGAGAACGGCTGCATGGTTGTCACTGATCCATGTGGATGTTTGGAAAATACTCTTTTTGGCAACTCTACCCAGCATTCTGTAGTGGTAGGAACAAGATTTTAGGAAATGGCAGTGGGCAGCTGAGGTCAAACAGCTTTCCCGACTCCTGACCTCCTCCTTCCAGCACCGGTTTCCGCTTTCTTGGCTAATCTGAGCAGCCAGGAAATGATCCCATAGGTAAAATGCTTTGCTTGGCATCCTTAAAAACATATATTGAAGTGCTGCTGGAATATCAAGGTTGTGGCAGGAACTGGCTTGGCAGAGTTGGTGGGAAGAGCAGTGGATGTACAAACCTTACTTGTGTGGGAGTTTGGAGGGCTCGGGGAGGTTGTCTGGAGGAATGGGTTTATGGCCTGTCTTCTTAGTAGCCTCTGTGTAGTTTGCTGTCCATGGTCAAAATCAGAAGCGGGAGGTTGTCTCTCTTCAGCAAGCCAAGACCTTTCTTTGCCAAGTAGTGGCTGTTTGAGCTCCTTTGATGTTGTTTGGTAAACTGAGTCATAGGAACAATTTTGAGCCATTTGTGTAGGAGTGAAAGATGCCATGGGAATTTCTGCGTGAGTGTAGCTAGCCTAGACCTCACTGAGCCTGGCTGTTGATCCCTAAAATTGTTGGTGGGAGTGAACTCTGGTAATTACTAGCCCTTTCTGAAGCCTTTTCCTCTGCATGTTCCTGAGTTAGATGATGCAGCCTAACAGAAATGATGCTGAGCGTGCCTGTCTGTTTTCCTTACACTTCATTTATTTCCTATGGGCACACTCACAGTCTCACTACCAAATCAGGCAGTCTCAGGAGAAAATAGTCGTAATTCAGATTTCTTTCCTAAACAAACCAGAATTTGGCAGAGTAATAAAGGCTTTTGTACATTTAGGCTTTCTCCATGCGAAGTTTAAAGCTCTTCTTTGGTCCTATGGGAAGCATATATCAGTGGTGCTAATTATAATCCCACAACAAGCTTGTTGCTGTGTGGAGGCAATAGGAAGTATCAACTTCTCACTAAAACTCAGTGTGCTGTGGTATGTGGAGCCATGGCAGATATTGGGAATGGGATTGTGTTTCTTATCGTGGCTTTTCTACTCTAGCTGTTCTTTGGCTTTCAATCTCATTACTGACTTTAGGAAAAAGAAACTCTGAAGTCCACTTAGGCTTTTTCATTACTGGTCAAGGTGGTGGCTGAGGTGGCCCTTTGTTAGGGTCAGAGTTGATGGAGAGAGAATGAACAACCACTTCTGAAGGGCGATGCTGTCTTGTTTCAGGTTGTTAACCCGTGATGCAAGGGCTCGATTAGTGCTTCAGGGTGCCAAAGCAGAACTGGGTGGGAAAATACCTCAAGTCTGGATGGAAGAAAGAGTTGTGGCCTTAATCTGGTTTTCTAATGCAATCTTATGGTGAGAAGGAGCTCTGAGCCCTGAGCTGTTTATCACTGGGCTTTCCAGAAGAGACGTCTGTCGTGTTGGTCAGGGTGGTTGTATGCAGGATGGTGCTTTGACGGTTGTCTGATGAATCTGCGTGTTCTGCCTGCCCAACAGCGTTTTCTTGGGATGCAGTAGAAAAGGTTAATGGCTGGATAAGAAGTAAGGGCTGCAAAGGATTGAGCAATAACTTTGCTGCTTTCAAAATCCTAGAAAAGATGAATGACTGAACGTGGT
Source organism: Laterallus jamaicensis coturniculus (assembly GCA_022605575.1). Lineage (NCBI taxonomy): Eukaryota > Metazoa > Chordata > Aves > Gruiformes > Rallidae > Laterallus > Laterallus jamaicensis. The sequence goes on from JAKCOX010000011.1 coordinate 13,351,705, forward strand.
GAATCATCACTGACGTGGTTTTTTCAGTGAAACAGCCAATGGTCCTTTGAGATTTGCTGAATAAGCAGTTGCTGCAGCTTTTTGCCTGTGTGAAATAGCCTCTTCCTACTTCCCAAAATGCAGCAACGGTCGTGAAACAGGAAAAGCCACGTGTTAGGGGGGGAATCTGGATTTCCAGGTGTCCCTTTAATTGGTTTCTGCCACACAGTTTCCAAATATAATTACACTGGTTGGATTGCAATCAGGTCTGTGGATTTTCGTTAATATTCACAAGGATGCAGGAAAATACCTTAATTATAATTTCAAATGGATAAGAGAGGAGAATATGGAGAGAGCATGTCAGGCTGTCTTTCTGAAGTGGACACTTTAATTCCAGCATAATAGTAGTGTGTGTCATTTTTGGCACACATGGCAGCTTGGATTTTTTGTCATTTCCAACTAAGCTTCTAGGTCATGAAGTGTTTTAAATCACTTTGGTTTTCATGCTTGCTAGTCTTGACTTTGTTCTCAGTGCTAGATGGTTCAACATTGCTACCAATAACTGACAGCTGTTGATAATAAAGGATATTTTAAGTGAATTTGGAAAAAATGGTAGAACATTTTTGCCTGAGCAGCATTGTGGTTTGGAAGAAAACTTCACTAAATAAATTCTGGATCAGTTAATGTTGAACACACAAGGTGATGCCATCTGATAAGTGTTGCATTTGCCTCTTGACCGGAATAGTCATAATTCTTGATTTATGCTACTTTTCCTGTTGGTAAATGCTAAATGGAGAATTAATTCTGTGGAGGGTTTCGCTAACGTGCCCCACTTTTGTTGGCATCCAATGGTATGTTTATGTTTTTCAGTGTACAAGCTTTTAATTTAATTTCATTTGAAAAAGGAAAACTAGTTCTGAGTGGTTCTGAAGGCAACTTCCAAAGCCAGAAGATGCTTTGCAGTCCCCAAGCGAAGTTACTAATAAATGCCCTTAGTGGATTTTTAGCTTTGAAGCTGAATTTATAATACTTCGTGGATCAAACACTCAATTAATTGAATTATCTAGTTGGTATGCAGGTACATGCCAGGTAGAGCTACTGTTACAGAACGGACAAATTTGGTATATAAACTCAAGCTGCTAGAAGGGCCTCCGTTTATTTGTTGTTTCATTATTGCCTTTTCATAATAGTATGGAATGCAGCATTAATTTTAATATCTGAAAAAATAAATATCTGTGCATGGTGCTGTGATCTGTCCGTCCTGTTTATGTAAGACTCCTACTGAGGTATGAGCAGCTCAGCAAAATTAGGTGGCCTTTGAGATGGAAAAATTATTCAGGACTTTACATAAAATACATGTGAAAGTTTGTACCCAGGTGGATGAACTCATCTGAGCTGAATAACAACTGGTTTATCATGTGATGCCTGCTGCACTGCAGGCAGTAACTGGGTGGGTACTCACGCCTCGCTTGGCACGAACGCCGTGCTTAGGAGTACTGGGAGCCGTGGCTTGAATTTGTATTTGCTTTAGAATTTCTAGTTCTCCCTGTGAGTTTTGGAGCTGCAGCTGTGTGGTGTGAGTGAGAGTGTTCAGTGGGGAAATCTGGGGGGATTCAGTAGTACCTTGAGCGCCGGTGGTGGGTCCTGCCACCCCGGCCAAGCGTAGCAGGGGAGAAGAAGGTGCTTAAAAGTTGTTGGGGATGTAGACCTGTCCAACAACATTGCACTGATACAGTCGGAAGGAAAGTGTAGCAGCGTAGGTTACCTGGGTGGCTTCCCCTTTTCTGGCTGTGGGGACTTTCCAGCCCTCTTCAGTGTTGAGAGTTGCATTTTCTCAAGTGGCACCTTACTTTTTGGCTCTCCATTTTCGATGCAAATTATGTGGCCTTGGGATCACCTGTCTAATAAGACTTTAAATAAAAGCTGTGTTTCTAAAACTTTATGTATGCAAATAGTAAAGGATCTATCTGTTGCTATGCTTAGCCCAGATGAATTTTATTGCCTTGCTAATTAAACAGTATCTAAAATGGGGATTATAGGCTTTCTAGGAACAGGACTTGTCTCGCTTACGATCTTTGAAGTGTCAGAACTTGCTTTTAGAGCTCTTTCCAAACTTAACTGGAGTAGGGATAAACAAAGTCATGGTTTCCTTGCAATAGTCTGAGTAAGTGTACAAAATACTTGGTATCTGTTCTTGAAATAATTAGATAAATCTCAACTAATGCTATTGCTGCGTTGACTGGGTATTGGTCTACAAAAGGTACAATGGAGCTTCAAATGAGGAAACTGAAAAGAATTGTGCTTTGTGAATGTAATTAGGGTGGGAGAACTGCTAATTCTTAAAATTTAAAAATGGTTCACTGGGATTTAGATATATCTGCATAGTTAATAGATAAATAACTTTAAGCATGCATTATGAATGAAGAATTTATCACCCTGAGAAACCGATGCGTTCTAGTTACTCAAGCACACCCCAAAGCTTTTGTGGTAACTGTTCTTGTATAAAAATAATTAGAGGTCGGGCAGCTGTAGGTATTTACTGGTATTTTATTCCCTTATGATGGGGGGCAATAATTCTTGGGGGTTCCTTACAAGGAGCTTTCCTCAGGTGTTGTTGGTAGAGGTGTATAGTGAGTATGCTATTACTATCTTTTTCCTTAACTGAATGAAACTATCCAAGTGCTTCACTGGTCTGCAAGCTCTTGGACCTCTCTCTGTCTTCTGCTCCCTGAAGCAGAGATGGCTGCTAGCAAAGGACCTGAGCAAACCCAGCTCTGACCTTCGCCAGGGCACTTAAAATTGGGATCTGAGTTTTCTGTTTCTGCGTGTTTCCTCATTGGGTAGTGGTCATATTTGGAGAAGTACCTAATAACTTTCTTCAGCTCACCACTTCTCATTTCTAATAACTTTTTCCTTTTATCAGGAATACATAATCCGTGTGCAGAGAGGAGTTTCAGCAGAAAACAGTTGGCAGGTAATTTAATTTCTTGAACTGTGGTTCCTGTAACAGGGTTGCCTTTTGGGGAAGAATTTAAAAAACTCTTCCAAGGTTTTTAAATCTGAGCTGGAGAGGGAAATGTTGGTTTGGGATTGGGAACACAAAGTCCTTGAAAAGTTTTGGTCAAAAACTAAGCAAAAAAAAAATAAAAAAAAAAATTGCTGCCAGCTACAGAAGGCTTGTTGTCTGCTTCTCTTGTGAGTGTTCCAGGAAAAATGCCTGTCATGTCTTACTACTCGGTGTTGGTATGACCATAATTTTTAAATCTCAAGTGCCAGTTTGGCTTCCTTAGTGCTAAAATTACAGCCTGGCTGATGCACAACCAGTGAAACCTAGAAGTAGCAATGCAGATGACCGTGCAAAGTTGTTGAATCTAATATAGCAAAAATGCTTTGTTTGCAGACAGCTTTTCTCCCAGATATTTTTTGGAAGCTATTTTAAGATCGTGTTTAGAAATGCATTTTTCTTCTGGTTGGGATGTGATTAAAAACTGCTTTGTGGCAAAGTGACACAGATTCAGCAGTTAGGCATTTGTAAAAGAAAAAAAAAAGGTTAAAAGAAGATGATAAATGGGAATTGTCTCTGATGCAAATGGGAAAAGTAATATGTTTCCTGAACTTTGTCTTTATGTTTTGCAGATTGTGAGAAGATACAGTGACTTTGACTTGCTTAATAATAGCTTGCAGGTAACTTTCACCCTTGATGTATAAATACAGTATCTCATTCAGAAAGCTATACTTGGAATGGCTTGTTATACTTTTATGTATTGCAGTGAAGAAAAAACCACAAATTCACATAGCTGGAAGGAGAAACTGTGACTTCAAATGTAACTTTAATGTATACTTCTTCAGTCTTGTGTTTTCTCTTGTAAAATTTAGCATCAACAGGACCAATTTATATAGAAATGGAGGAAATTGGCAGCTACTGAATCTTTTCCCTTCAGTACTGTGACTTGTTCCAGTTTTATGTGTTATTTGTTCCTCCTTTGATTTGAAGAAAGCCAAGGCGCGTACCAACCTTACAAATTCAGCATTGAAGTGCTATGTGTCTCATTATTTATATTCATCTAAAAGCACTACCAGATGCTCCTTATCATGTGATGGTTTTCTGTATCACTGGAAAGTGTTCCTTAGTTAAACACTGGACTTACTGTGTGTTTTCTTTCACTTTTTAGGACAATTATTTCTTTTTAGTTTGTGTGGGAAAAAAGAAGGTTATGAGAGTGTGGGAAAAGGGGGGAAGCAGCAGTGTCTAGCATCTACAGGAGTGAAACTTGTTCCTTCAGATTTCCATAGTACTGTGCAGCACAAAGAAAAGTGAATACTTCTGTGATTTGAGGATAGCTCTTTTTTCCCATTAAATATTGTGTGACTTCAAGAGCTCAGTACTGCTTCCACTTCCTCCCCCCACCCCAAAAAATCAGCTAGCTATCTGCTTGATGAACTTCAGTGTGCAAACCCATGCAAGGATGTTGCACCGGGTGCTCTGATACACTGCTGCAACAGATTCCTGTGCTAGAAGGTGGATGGGGGAGCAAATTAATCAACGGATGCAACATGGCTGCCTTGTGGAATTACTGTCTTGTAACACATAGGAACATTTATGGTGTCCTAGAAACCGCTTGTGTGATTTGCTGATTAAACGTGGTACAAAGAGGTCTCCTGCTCCAAAGAAATGTGAGATTTAAGATTAGATTAGTCCATCACAGTACATAGTGGTCATTGTAGTCTTAACCATAGTCAAGTTTTGATAGAGATCACAGACAGGGAATTTTGAGAAAGTTTTAAAAAGGAGAAGGAGTTTGCTTTTGCAGCCTTCTGTAATAAGCTCCTCTTAACCGTGGGGAATAGAATGTGGTGAGGCATGAAAAAGCTTTGTTGCCTTCTCATTTAACTTTCAAATGAGGCAGCTTTAGTAGAAAAGGCAATGGACCTTTAAGACTTAAAATTCATAAATGACAGGTACTGAAAGGTTAGGCTTAGGTGGCAAGTCTAGAAAGAGAAAAGGTTATGTATGATGTAGTAGAGAAAGAAAAGGCCTTTGTGTCTGAGACAGAGGTGAATGATAAAAGTACAGGGTTCAGGAAATTGTTTGACAGCAACTTGCAGAGTGGGACAAGGAGGAATATGAAACAAGAGAGAGATTTTGCAGATACCAAGATCTGGGACAAAAACATCAGCTGCTTGGATGGGTAGGAAAGATCAAACGGAATCATCACGACATACCTCTGCCTTGGGTAGGAGGATATGCAGAGGGTGGCCTAAATTACAGGCCCTGTTCTTAAACACTTGGTCTTTTTCAGTGGAAACTACAGCTCACCCCTCAATGTTCAGACTCCTTTCTGCTTTCCAGAGTCGGGAAAGGCAAGGCTGTATCTCTCTGTGCCTTTTCTGTCTAGGACAGAGAGCTGCGCTGAGAGGTGAGATTCCTCCTTATGTGCCCAGTAGAAGGGCAGGAAGAGGCTTTTAAGTCTTTATCAGCACAGCTCTGCTTTTGACCAACATCAGTGCTCCTCCAGCCTAGTTTGGTGGTGCCAGAACTTCTGACAGAACAGACAGTAGCTGGCCAGAAGCTTGTCAAAATTGCTCATTTCTTTTTTTATAAATTGATCTTTGTGATGCTGGAGCTGGAATTTTCTGGTCTGTTAATACACGCAGCACTTCTCAGTTCTTTCCATCCAGAACTCTAAACGATGGTATTTTGTCACCACAATCAGTTCCCATGACTTGTTTTTAAGCTCTTCTAAACTTTCACCTTGTGTATATTGAAATCAGAGTAAAAAAAAAAGAGCAAAACTCCAAGGAAAACAAACCAAACCTTTTAAAAGCAGTATAAAGCAAGGAGCAATAAAAAAAAATTCCTTCTTTCAAAGCTAAAATGTTGCTGGAAGAACTGCTAGAGATTGTTTTGGGTGTAAAGCTCCAAGTTCTTGCAGTTCTTGTGGCATACCTGACTTTTCTGTAGGTTTGGGTGGTTGCCTCTGATCGAATAGCTGCAGTTGAGTTGGAATGCAACTTTTCTGCTCTTAGTTTGGCACTACCTATGCAGTAATAGTAAGGATTGAGAACTTCCAAACCAGCCTAGGGGATGCAGTCCTACCAGAGACCTTGGAAATAGTGAGCAGTGTATGTCTGTGGTGGGTGTCAGGAAGTTTCAAGCCAGATTCCCTGAACTGTCAGCTGTGTACTGGGTTGAAAAGCTCCTTCCAGACTGCCCAGTGGAGATCATTGGCTGCTGGTCTGTTTTAAGTGAAGTACTGGTACAGTATTTGCAGCAAGAGATCTGGCTTTTGTGAAGCATTTTATTGCAGCTTTTGAACAGACATTCCTGAGCGGGCTGTGGTTTGAAGATAAGAATGTTAATTCCCAGGTTCTTCTGTGGTGAAGCCCATCCTGGCTCCAGCGCTGAGCTGGGGCCACTGCTCACATTTGAAAGCATGTGAGGTCTTTGTAAGGTCAGGACTTTAGTGAGGTGTTCTGTGTAGACCGTGTTCTCACTGTGCTCTGTGTTTTGGCAGATAGCTACAAAAACTTGGGGGGTGGGGGGAATGTTGCTTTCTTCTGAAAAAGAGCAGTTGTGTGGCTTTTGAATTAAACTGTAAAACAAGTAATAGTGGTTTGAAAACATCTGAACTCGAGTCCTTAAGTGATGGGAGCTAGCTGTCAGGTCAAGAAGGTAAAGGTGATTATGATTTGATGTGCTCTTCAAATGAGTAATACCAGAAATGGATTTAGGTTTTGCTTAGAAATTTGTTCTTGAACTGAAGTAAGAGTGGTCTGCCAGATGACAGTGTTGTACAACTCTGGTGTTAGAGCCAGTAATTCGCCAAATTAGTTACACTATTGCTTTTGGGTTTATTCTTAGAGGTATTTTTTCCCCTTGGGTATAAAAGAGCATTAAAAATGGTCAGTGGACAGAATTATTTCTGTTAACAACTTTTGTAATTCAGGAGTAGTTATAGCTCTTTTTCAGCTCATGATTTGCAGTCAGAAACAGAAGTAGAAGTGCTAAGGTTTGGGGGACACACAACTCCTGTGTTCAAAAGGAGGGGAAAAAAGGAAAGGGATTGCTACTTCTCCTCCACTTTGTGGAACTGATCCTTTACTTTTTCCACTAGTTAGAATGAAAGCCATTCAAACACCCCAAGTCCCAGTCTTCTCCCTGGTGAACTGTTTGCTTTAGAAATGAGGCTATTGCACCTGGTGTAATTGATTCCTGCAGTACACATTTCTTAAAGATAACTCCCATGGAGATGGAGCTACCCACGGCAGGTGCTTTGATCTGCAGGACAACGATGTGTAAACCACAGGAAAATTTTATTCTGGCAATTCACATGATGTAATTGAATGTAAACACTCTGTGCAACCTAGTTTTGTTTTCTAGAGATGATCTCTTTGATCTGACTTACATAAGGCTTTGACTTTCTGCATGTTTTTTCATCGTTCTATTTCTCTGGTTTTATCTGAAATTTTGTATTGCTTCTGTCATCATAAAACAGCTGATGCACATCCACTGGTAGATTGCAGCTATCCCTGGGTTGAAAGATGTATAGCTGTGTAAAAACCATACAGCAACACGTTCAGAAGAGAGAATGGAAAAGTTGCTCTGTATTTGAAATTGCAGATTTAAAATCCTGACAGTAAGGGCTTTAAATTACCTGTAAAGGCAGCAGAGGCAAAGGAAAGTCGTTAATCGGCACTTCATGGAATAAGAAAGCATGAATCTTAGCTGGAGAAAATTGTGAGGTGTGAGTTGCTTTTCTGCTGTGGCAGAGGCATGTCACAGAAAGGATTTGGTGAAAATTGTAGCCATTTAGTGTTTGAAAGTTGTGCAGTGATTTTTAAATGCATGACTTGCTAGCAGAAATTTATCTCCTCACATTTTCAGGGTCGTTCCATTTACCAATCCCTTTGCTGTAGGATCCAGGCTGTTGTCTGCCACGCTCCCCCTGATAACAGCACTTAGAAAAGACATAAAAGCTCCTATAGACACAGAGTGAAGAGTTCCCCAGTAGTTAGCTTGCTGCCGGAGTCTTTTTTACATTCTGGGTTGCTAGTTTATATTCCTGAGGCATTTTGAAAACAAGGTAAATTAGTTTTTCCTCTCTTTTTTAAGATCTCAACTCTAAGTCTACCTCTTCCACCAAAAAAGCTGATTGGAAATATGGAGCGCGAATTCATCGCCGAAAGGCAGAAGGGGCTCCAGGCCTATCTCGACGTAATCACTACCCATCACATACTGTCCAACTGTGAACTGGTAAAAAAATTCTTGGACCCAAACAGCTATTCTGTAAACTACACTGGTAAGTGAGGAGCTGCAAGACTGCAGTTTTACTTTTGTCTGTCTATCTTCCATTAATGCTGCAAGGATTTATACTGAAGCCTGGGGGGCAGAGGGGAGAACAACCTTCAGAATTACCATGCTGTCCATGTGATTATTTATGATAATGTTTATCTGGCTCTGTGCAGGAATCGTGCTGTGATTGTCAAATCCAAGTATTTGAATTAATTTATATATAGTAGTGAGCAGTTCAGGTTTTATAGAAGCAGAACTTGGGCTGAAGGATTGTGAGTCCTTCACAGTTCATGATAAATGGGGTTGGGGTTTGGAAATTGTCTACTGGAGTGTAAGGTGGAGTTAAGTTTGTCAGCTCTGCATTCTGTTAAAATGGATGGTCTTCTGAACAGTGTATCTTGCATTCATCATGGTTCAAAAGGTTTTTCAAATCAACAAGAACAATTGTGGTCACCTTGTCTAGCTCTCTCTATCACTATGAGTTGTGAGACTTCCTGGAACTAATTGAGCTAGGTGGAGTACTTTTTAAATGCTTGAATAAGTCACGTGTCCTCTCCCCCCAAACACTGGAAAATCACTGCATCTCTTAAAATTATATCCCTGTGCTCAGTTCTCTTCATTATTAAATATTTCATCTTTGAATTTGTCTGACTTCAGCTTCAGCCATTGGAAACTGTTAAATATTTTATAGGCTGAAAAAAAAGACTTCCTCATACTGCTGAAACTTACTCCACAGATTCAGTTTGTGGGCAAGCTGTTTGCAAAATGCAAAGCTTGTTTTCATAAAAACAGAGCCTACTGAAGCAGGAACTTACTGCTTCCTTTTCACTTGTCGTTTTGCTCTCCCTTTATGTAACATTCTTGTGTCTTCAGCTTCAAAGTGCAAAGAACATTTCCCGGATGTTTATGATAAGCTGTGGGGGAGTTGTAAATTATTAGTAACTCTTCAAGGATGCAGTTTGTCTGGCTAATGCTGAGCAAGCAATTTAAATCCTTAAGGAGGCATTGTGACTTCTGTGTTAATTTTGAGTGCTTTCATCGAGATTGTTATTTCAGCGAGTTGCTGGAAAGGTAGTAGCAATTAAGTCAGTGCCTGTGGTCTTTGGAGACACACCATCACCATGGGATTCCTTAAATTCTGGAGCAGTAAACTGATCTTTATTGCACTGTTCTCTCTTTTTTTTTCATAGCCTATTTTTGGAGAGAGAAGATACAGTGTAGAAAGATCACTGCATCCTTACCTTTTTGCTGTGTTTCTATGCCAAGATAAGCCATGTTAGAGAATACTCTCGTTGGCACGATTCCCTTTCTCCCCCCTGCTGTCACTGCTTCTTACTGAGATTTCTTTTCAAATTGCTTTGTGAATAAACCAGTTGTGTTCCCAGCTGTGGGAGAATTCAGTAATCAGAACAGTGTTTTCCCCCAAAAAATATGTGTTGGGATCATGATAGCTAGGAAAATACCTTTGCCTGAACAGAACAGGAGAGAATAACACATAGTGAAGCAGAACTGCTTAGTGTATGTCTAGTAATGGTACATTAACGAGGTGTAAAAGTTTGCACTTTTAAAGGTACAGCAGAAATCTTTCTGGATCTAGTGTGGGAAATCTTTGCTGTGAGCACTGGATTTGAATTTGGAAATGTAGATTTAGTACAGATTGAATACAAACTCAGTGGACCCAGGGTTTTTTTGAAGGTGGTGCTTTCTCTGTTTTCTCTGTGGATTTGAGTTCTCAGGTTAAAAATGTAAATGCCCTTTAACTGTGTTTTATCTGACTTCCTTTAAAGTGATTTTGCTGACTTTCAATCTGAATTCCTGCAGGCTTCCTTCTGGCATTGAACCTTACATAACATGTGGATATTTACCTTAAGTAGTATCTGAAAAACTTTTTTTCTTTCTTTCTTTCTTTCCAGAAATTGCCTTACAGCATGTTTCAATGTTCTTCCGATCGGAGCCAAAGTGGGAAGTGGTAGAGCCATTGAAAGATATAGGTAAGGAGAGTATGTATGCACAAATACTTGTCTGATTGGGTTTTTTCCAATTATATGAGCTGTCCTAAGATTACAGTACTATCTTTGCTTACAGACCTTGTCCTGCCTGAGAGCCACATGACTTAGTAGCCCGTTAATTAACGCTGTTGATGACTCTTCTTTTGTAGGTTGGCGAATACGTAAGAAATATTTTTTAATGAAGATTAAGAATCAACCAAAGGAACGGCTCATGCTAAGCTGGGTATATATACTTTCATCTCCTACTCAAGTCTTTCTTAATGAACCTGGCTTTTTTCATTTACATTGACAACCATGCATGAGTGACAGAGACGTAGATGTAAGAACTCAGGCTTTGAAAGAACCTTGAAAGCCCTTAGGTGGATGTGTGGTGTGGGAAATGCTTATCTTTTCTCTCTTCTGGTGGCAAATCCAGTTTCCAAGTTTCTGTGCCTGCTCATTTGTTCCTGCACCTCTTGTTTCTTCAGTTGTCCTCATGTGGCGGTTCCCCGTGGTATAAATTTGATCACTAAAAATAACAAGGGTAATCCTTTTAATTAAAGTGGTCAGTTTCTTTACTCAGATCTTTAGTTTTATTGACAGATAGGTGAGAGAGGCTTGAATTGCTTCTTTCAGGTAGATGTGTACTGCCAGCAAATAGTTTTGTTGTTACTGTACTGAAACATGCCACACTCTTAATTACATCAGCACAGTTGTTTGTGAGGCTTCACTGGAGAGCGGATATCTGAAGCCTGCAGTAGGAGGGAAGGTTTTTGTTGGATGGTGGGTTTTTTGTTTGGTTTGTTGTTTTTTTCTTTTTTTTTTTTTCTGGAGAGGAAGAAGGTGGGGGTTTGAGCCTTATCAGTTTGCAGCGCACTCAGTCCCTAAGTTTGGGGTTGCAGAGTTCATTCAGTGGTAGCAATGCATGTCAGATACGGGGGAGGAAGGAGGCAATAATACTTACTTGCTGTCAGACACTGTGTATTGCGACACCATGGCCTTGTACACTCTTCAAGTTTCATTCTGTATGTGTAATTTCCTTGTTTGCTCTTCAAAAATATACCTTCAAGCAGCTGTCTAAATTTGTGAAAGCAGAATATAGATCACATTTTCTTTATGGAATGCAGGGTCTATTATGATGCCATTCTTCTCCTATTTATTTCCAGGCTGATCTTGGCCCTGATAAATACTTGTCTGACAAAGACTTACAGTATGCTGTGAAACTTCTTTCTTCCTGTTCTGTGAGTATTACTTGAAGAGTTTTAAATTGTGCCAGCACAAAAGTGCTTGTCAAGGACTGATCTTGCAAAAGCACACGTAGCCTAGTAGATGCAGTTTGTAATTTTAGACTTGTTTTCATTTAAAGATGTGTGAGCCTTTTAATTACATTTTGCACACAATATAAGGTAATGTTCTCAGCATAAATAGTAATCCTGCAGGATTATTACAGGAGGTTCAGAGTTGTGGTTAATTGTCATTTCTTTTTTTTTTGTGCAGTAGTGTGAGCCCAGGAGTTTTTCTTTCCTCCTTTCTATCCTCCACACTTTCAGGATAGTGCTGCCTGGGTGTATTTGCCAGCCCGTGTGCTGGGGATATTCTGGGACAGCAGTGCATAAAGCAGTGCCGTTTTTCAGTTCTTTGAACATAACATGGGAATATTTTAGCAGAGGCACAATGGAGGCTGTGCAATTTAAGCTCCTGTGCAATGCTGCATTATAAATCCAATAGGCATCTCTCTGAAAAACTGGCATTTGACTCCAAAAGGAGTTTCCCATTAAGGATGTTAAGCATGTGAGAGGCTGGCTGAAAAGAATGGTATTTAAACTGGTAAACCTCTGTGCACTCTTGGAACTCAGCAGATGCACACAGGAGAAGGGGCTGAAAACTGGGCTTTTCAACCCCCAAACTGGACTGAAACTGATGTATTAAAGTAGGCCATGAATAAGGGGTCATCTCCTAGCTTGCCATTCCAATTAATGTATGTGTTGTGTGTCATTTTATTTCCAGCTGTGCTGTCTCATTTGGTTTCACAAAGTTGCAAGAAGTCGTAGAATAATTTTGAAGACATAAAACTGTTATGACAGCTATTAATGCTGAATTTCCTTATGTGCCTTAATTGTATAAATCCATGAATGAATTTTTTAGATTACCATGACCTAAAACTGCTCATGGGATTGCATTCTCCGTTTGTTTAAACTGCCAGTCTGTTTCATTAAGAAAAGATGATGGATTTTTAAAATTATTATTATTTATGTAGAAATGGATCAGTGTCCTCATGAAGTGTTCTTTGAATTTACTCCAGGCTAAAACTGAATAACTTGAGCAAATGTCATTGACAGTGTCTGGTTTATTCCTTTAAATATACAGTTCAGGCAGATTTTTTTCTTAGTTGAGAATCAAGCAAAAATGAATTACAGAAGATGTTGTCTAAAATTTACCTACAGTTTCTTTTTTTGGTAGCATCCCTACATTTACAAAATCACTTTTGCCACTGCCAACGAATCTTCAGCGCTGGTTATTAGACCATTCAGTGAAAAAGGGACACTAAAGGACCTTATTTATAAGGTAATGTCTCCCTTTTGCCACCCACAACTCAAATGGTACAATGTTTGCTGTAATGACCATGTCTTTTATAAAACTGCCTTTTATAAAAGCTGATTACTGTTTTTTCTGGGCATGAGACGTGATCCATGTGTTTCTTTTAAAGGCAAAGCCAAAAGACCCATTCCTGAAGAAGTATTGCAACCCTAAAAAAATTCAAGGTCTTGAACTTCAGCAAATAAAAACTTATGGAAGGCAAATATTAGAGGTAGTTTCTCTTTTTACTTTATTTACCAGCCTTTATGGTTTTTTGGGGGATTTGGGTTTTTTTTTAAGCCAACTGGTTTAACTAGAAAAAGCAGACAAACTTTTAAGTACACAAGCTTTATTTCAGCAGCAGACTTCAAAGCTAAATGCAAATTGAGGTTAGCTGCAGGGAGTTGAATTTAGATATGTTTGCATGAGGCTGTTTCTGTCCAAAAAAAAAAAAAAGTAAAAAAATATAGGGCAGTTGGTATGTGTGGAACTAAAGTGGGAGAGAGCTGATAATGTAGTTCTTCCCTTGTAGGTAAAGGGAAAGAAGAAATTCAGACCCTGCAAATGTGTCATAAATTAATTGTCATTATTTATTTCTTTTAAATTTTAATCAAACAGTATTCAGTAGAATTATGCAGTTTAGATTCCAGATCTCTTTGGGGGCTGCTCTAAGCCTACTTTGAGGATCAGCATCAAACACTGGTTTTGGGACAAATGTTAGCAGGGACATGGGAATGAAAAGTCAGCCAAAGATGATGTAGATAGAAGACTAAGTTGAGCAAGCATTCCAAATAGGGGCCTTGTTTATTATGTCTCTGCTCTGGTATTGGAGCATTTAAGATCTTGAGATAATCAGAATATCTTGTGACAGCGCTCCTCTCTTGGGCTTTTTTTTTTTCAGGTATTAAAATTCTTGCATGAGAAAGGATTTCCTTACGGCCATCTTCACTCTGCCAATGTGATGTTGGATGGGGACACCTGCAAGTTACTGGATCTAGAAAATTCCTTGTTGGGGCTTCCATCATTTTATCGATCATACTTTTCACAGTTTCGGAAAATTAATGTAAGGTTCAGACAACTAATTCAGCTGACTGGTCTGCATGCCTGTATCCTCAAGCTTCTGCTTGTGGAAATCTGACTAGAATGAAAAAAAACTTCTCTCAACCCCCTTACTCTAATCTGAGCTTTTATACATCAAATACCTTTTCTGTTTCCTCCAAACCCCTGTCTGGCTGCACAGAGGTTTTGTTGCAGCACACTGGAGTGAGGCTGAGGCCAAAGGTAAGCAGGTAGAAGGGGAATGCAGGTGACTGTTTTCGTGACAGCAGTGTTCTGCAAATAGAGGTAAACTGCAGTTGTTTTAAGATCTCTTTCCACCCTGATTTTGTATTTCATAGGGGTGTGCATATTTTCTGCCACAGTTTCCACTTGGATGTCCATACAACGAGTGCTGCTTATTACTAGGCCTTAGCTAGGAGTAGTAACCAGCCTTGTCTTCAGTGGGTACTGTGAAAATTGATTAGATGCTTGCAGACATCTAGCTATTAAAGGCTATTTCTTAGTTGTTTGAAGACACAATACTACCTTTCTACAAAAATATGACAACAATTTTGCCCTGTTGAGCAATTCAGTCTTTTAGTCAGCATCCAGCCCTGCCTTTAAGTGCTCCTTGTAATGGAGGAGACAGGTGCTTGCTGACCTTGCTAAACAAGTTCTCCCTGTTGTCAAAGAAACGATCAAAAGTTCATGGTTAGTCCAAATCTGAGTGCCATCAAAGCTCTAAGCTGCTTCCAGTAAGAGGAGACATTTCTGTTTAAACATGATTAAAAAATCTCAGAAATATGCTGTCTGGGAGCTTAGCATGTATGCACAGCTTATACAAACCCAAGGAGGAGTGAGAAAGACTCGTCTAGGTTGGTTTGGTATGTGTTTTTGCTGTCTTTTTATCTCCTTCTTTGGTGTTTGTCTTAGCCTGGAAAATGTGCTTGGTTGTGATTTGTATCAGTGTGCAGCACTCAACTGCTGTGTGTGAGAAGAGTTACTACTTGAGGTGTTTCTGCAGAACGTGACTGTACTGCTGTCCTGTTTGTGTCATCACGCACAGGAAGACAGCAGTGGCTTCTTTAGCTTGAGGTGTGAAGGTTTCATTTGAGCTAAAGTTTATGCAGGCTGTGGTTAGGAACTCTCTTCATGCTTTCTCTTGTCTGTTTTCAAATGCAAGCCCACTCTTGTGGTTTCTCTGCAGACTTTAGAAGGTGTTGATGTACACTGCTTTGGACACTTACTGTATGAAATGACATACGGAAGACCCCCGGATACGATTCCAGTAGACAACTTCCCTCCTGCACCATCAGTGTTTGTTGGTTAGTATGTGTTTGAGGAAATGTCAGCCCCAGCTTCCTGGGTACTCTCACCACTTTCCCAGTGCTGTGAGATACCAGCCTGAGATCTTTGCAGCCTGTGACTGGAAAGAATTAGTAGTTGGTAAAAATAGAAAACGTGTTCTTCCTGAAATAAATGTGGCATATAAATAAAACTTCTAAAGCTGAGTGATAAAGCAGAGTGTAGTAAGTAATTAAATGCCTGGATTCCCTTGTCCTCATGTCTAACATTCTTGAAAAGTTTCTATGTGTAGTAGTAACATTATAATAAAAACCACATGCCACAGAGCTTCATCGCTGCTTAGTTAATGCAATACTTAGGGGAACATCCCACAGCAGTGCCAGACGTTCATTCGAATGTGCTTGCTATCCTGCCGTGCAAAAATGTGTCCTTATTCTTTCTTTGGTAGTGTCTGTGTTGGAATCCATTCTGACCTGTGAAGCTATGAAGAATGGCATGCCAACTGTTTCACGGCTCTTACAGATGCCGTAAGTCTTGTTTTACTTGTTTTATACTCATCCCCATGTTTTTAATTATGTTGGGAGGAAGAACCTTTTTGCTCTTGTTCCTTAGTAAAAGATTTGCTCCTCGTTCTCAGGGACGTGTAGTGTATCCCAAACAAAGCTTTAAAATTCATAGGCTTTATAGAACCCATCCCTTGTGACTATGATAGATTATTTTAACACTTCTTTGTCCCTTGCTGTGCTGGAGTTATGAATGCATTTTATTTATCACGGGGCTATGGTTTAAATTGATCCTGCTATTAAAGTAGCGCAAGCATGATAAAGATCATATACAGATTGTTTTAAAGCATTTAGAGTAAGGAGTCTTTTTGCATGTTCCCTTCAGACCTACTTCAGTAGATTTTGCTATCAGTTTACTTATGACTAGTAAAGGAGATGTCTTCTTTTGCCCTGCAGTGACATTGGATGGGTCTGTGTATTAAGTGTTATGTAGAAGTTCTGGCTGGTTTCTTGCCGGGCTGGCTTAGGCATTCTCTGAAGCACAGACAGGATTACATTTCTTTACAGGCTGTGATGCAGGGAAGCATTACAGGGAGGTGTGGGGCAAGACTGGGATGCAGAAAGGGAGCAGTGTCAGCACATGACTGAGCTGGAGATCAGACCTGTCTGCAGTGACACCCTTCCTGCGATTAGGAGACAGTATGACCAGGGAAATTGTCTACTCTCACTGTGCTGTGCCCTGTCACCAGCATGCTGAGCATTAGAACCACAGCTCCTGGGGGTGTGTGGTCTTTTATTTTTCTTAGTCTGAGGGGACAGAGTCATGACCTTATAAATGACAGATTGCCCATATCTAAATCTAGGTCTGATCTCAGAGTATAGAGAGCAGTGTGGTTAGAGCGTCCTCCAAGGTTCATGTTTCCTGGTTGGGAGAGACACTGCAGGCTTGTCTCAGCCTTCCTCTGCTCCTCCCCTCTGCTCTTAAAGGAGGTGGGAGGTGGAGAGAAGAATATAAGCAGAGGAAAAAACCTAAAAGTCCTCTGTGAACACAGGAATATACAGGTGTTGAAAGGTGTTGAACAAACAAATCGTGCCCAGTTGTATCTGATATGTGGGATGTTATACTCCATTCCCTTCACACTAATGCTCTTCACAACTGTTCTATGTAGATGTGCAATGCCTTTAATGTAATTTAAATACTTAGTAGGCTCTATTATTTATTACGCATTCTAACCATATAAACGATGAGTTTGCTTAATTTTGCAAGGACATGTAATCAGAAGGGTCAGGTTTGACCTGTTGTGTAAACAAGGGTCAGCATTTGTGGGGGTTTGTACAAGTCTTTTGAAATTTGATTTAGATCTGAATTTTTCAGGGAATGTTATTCTTACTAGCTTGATTCTAGACTTGGATTTGTTGTCTCTAGTACAGGCTTGTGATAATTTTCCATAGTGAACAGCAACAAAGAAAATCTCTGATATTTTAATCTCAGAGCCAGCCTCGAGATCGCTTTCTGGGACAGTTTTCTAGTATGTTCTCCAGAACAAAGTATCTTGAAATGGACTAACCAGCTTATTTTCAGACTACCATTGCCCTCTAGTGTCTTTCTTTTGGATGGAAAAGGATTTATCATTTATGCTGCTGATGATACCATAGAGGGGAGAGCAGAAATATTAGAATATTTGCTGCAGCTGCCTTTGCTGGAGCACAGGCAAGAATGCAGATACTTCCAAATGTTAAGACATCAAGCTTTCACGTGGTTTTGGTTAATGTTAAAACAACAATTATGCTAAGAGAGTTTAAAATGAAGTCCCTGGTAATCTTTTGTCATTAAAGAACCCATATACTTCTAAGGAAAAGGCTTTCTTCTTCCTTTGGTAACTTCACCTGTTCTATCAGCTTTCAAAATACTTCACCCGGTCTTGTGAACTTTGCTGTCGGCGGTGGCCACGTTCTGAGGGTTGGGTGTTGCTCATTTTACAGCAGTGCTTGGAAAGGAAACAGTAGTACATAAAAACCTGTGAGGAGAAGAAACAAGTGATGGCCAAGGGACAGAGGAGGAAAAGGAGAAAGAGTGAACAGTCCCAGTTGTATTCTTGCTGTGGTTCTGCCTGTCTCTTGGGAATAATACTCCTTTTTTATTTTTTTATCCACTCACAGATTATTCAGTGACGTCCTGCTAACAAGTTCAGAGAAACCACAGTTCAAGGTAGAGTTGAGCGTTGTTTTGCTGATGTTTGTGGAAGTGCTAGGCTGTGGCTAAGCTATGCATTAACTGACAAATAGAGCATAGGAGAGGTGTCTTTATTTGACTTTATGGTGATGGCCATGAGGATTTGGATTCCCTTGGTGAATTGTACCCATGAATGTTCTGTCACCCCTTGGAAGTTGGGTGCAGTGTGACCCCTAAGTGTTCAAGTGTTATTCCTGGGCCAGACCTAGCTAGGTTTGGAGTGGAAAACATGCACCTAGAGTCTTCTTTTTTTTCCTTCACTAAGGGAATAGTGTCAGAACTTGGAGTTCTGGATGGGCAACATGGTCAGATGCATGGTGAGTTCTGAGAAGTGATGTTTTCCTTTACCATGCTTTGTGCTTAGATTTTTTTTCTCTGTTCTGTATTAGATTCCTACCAAGCTAAAAGAGGCATTGAAAACCTCCAAGGAATGCATAGAAAAACGATTAACAGAGGAACAGAAATTGGTAATGTCTGCATTTCTTTCCTGTATTTCCTATGGACATTGTGTTTCCTTTTATCACTTTTATTTGAGGAAAGTGAGGGTTTACTCACTCAGAGTGACTTTGGGTAAGAAAAGCTTTCATCAACACACTTGCTTCTCCAAAAATGCAGCATGAGGAGCTGTAAAACAGCTGTTGACTGTATGACATTCCACTAGTTTAAGTGGTGCAGCTTCACAGGCAAAGGCTCCTGAGTTAAAGGATCATTTTAACAGCTGGATGAGGCTTCATCCTCCTTCAGCAACAGTGAAGACAAAAACTAAAAATGAAATAACCTAAACATGTAAAATGACTACAGGTGTCTCCTTACACCCCAAACACGTCTTGTCTGAGAACATTTAAGATTAACATGGTCTTTTTCTGGTTTTCCCTTCATTTTGAAGATTCACCAGCACAGAAGGCTGACAAGAGCTCAATCTCATCATGGCTCAGAAGAAGAAAAAAAGAAAAGGAAGATCTTGGCACGAAAGGTAAGCAGTCTTTAAGGAGGTTTCTCAGACAGTGAGAAAGTGATGTGTACCTCTTTTGAATGTGTAGCATGTGCAACCACAGGTACACTGCTCTATTCTGTCCTGCATTTTTCTGTACTTCCTGACTGTTTTCGCTCCTGTAGATAAGCAGTACACTTGGGAAGAAGTTTAAGTGCCAATGGGAGCTGACTTAGGTATATGTTTAACTTGTCTGAGGACACTGTATGAAAACAGGCTCAGTTAGCACCTCATACACTTAGGACAGAGCCTGTGTGACTTCCAGCTGCCCTGTGAGGGT
Source organism: Laterallus jamaicensis coturniculus (assembly GCA_022605575.1). Lineage (NCBI taxonomy): Eukaryota > Metazoa > Chordata > Aves > Gruiformes > Rallidae > Laterallus > Laterallus jamaicensis. The sequence continues at coordinate 13,370,892 of JAKCOX010000011.1, forward strand.
GTTGGAGCCTTTCTGAGGCTGCTCCTGCAGCACGCTGCCTGCCCTTCTCTTCCTTTTTGGTGGGTCGGTTTTCTGACCTTCCTTTGTGGGCAGAGGGCACTGGAGTTGCTCTGCTCACTTGCCTGGAGACGTGTGAGCGCGAACAGGAGCAGCCTGGTGCTGTTGTCATCACCACAGCAAATGCTTTGGGTGGGGGGAGCAATGTTTGGCACTGACAAACCTTGTGTGATACTGGGGATGGCTGTTACAGATCTGTGTGTGTCAGATCAGGTTGTGTCACAGGAAGCATTTATTCACTCCCACCTTCTGTTTCCTCTGCTTTGTTTAAAGAAGTCAAAACGCTCTGCCTATGAAAGTGGGGAAGAACACTCAGCCAAATACAGCAACTCCAATAACTCAGGTAACTACAGAGAGAAGAGCTTGTTTCTCCACAGTTATGTCAGTGTTGTTGTTGCTGTCATTTTCTGTCTTAAGAGATCCAAGGTCACCATCAGTTTACACAATAAAAGCCTGATACCACTGTTCTGGTTATTTAATTAAAAGATTTATCAAGGGCTTAAAAATATTGTCAGTGTTAAATTTTCAGCTGCCTAATGCAAAACACCATGTCCTCTCTTCTGTGCCCCATTCCTTTAAAAAGAAAAAAAAAGGTTTCTTCAATCTGTCTGACAGTTGAGGGAATAACAACAACATCCACTGCTTGGGCCATTTCATAATGCAGCCTTCAGGGAGAAACTGTGTTGTCGTCGGTGTCCTTAGTAAGGTGTTAAGATTAATGAGAAAATTACCTGTTTAATTGCTGCTTCAGTGGCAGATTCTAAAACAACAGAGCTTTTGGCAGGTCTTTGTTTCATTAAAAGGAACAGTAGGTACTACCAAACAGTTTAACAGAGTTGACTGCTTGGCTCAAATGTGTCTGAAAGCAGGCTGATGTGGAATAGTCAGATACCAGGGTAACTTGTGGTGTACAACAACTGACTGGAAATCATCTCTTAGGAGAAATGGGGTGCCATCCATGCAGTGGCACAACCCTTAAGGAGAACAGAATTTGGACACTGAAATCCAGCAGCCTAAGCAACAGAAAGGAGGTGTTTCCCATTGAGGAGTACTGTTGAGTGAGCTGCTTATGCGTTTGGACCTCCTCTGATCCTGTGTACCTTAAAGCCTCTCTGTTCAGATTGGGTCTGAATGACACTGTTCCTATGAGTGGGAGTCATTCCCAAGATTTAAGTGGAAGCAGGATTGGATAATAATCAGTCAATAAAGTTGGCCTGTTTCCAACAATCGGTCTTGTCTGACTGTGTTGAATTTCAATGTACAGCTTTAGTTACTACACTGTTGTTTTATTTAGCAGGCTCTGGGGCAAGTTCCCCATTAACATCTCCATCATCTCCCACTCCGCCCTCTACAGCAGGTAAGTTCCAGAGCCATTACAGTGTTTGTCTTCTTTCTCTCTGTTTTTTATTCCCCTCAACTGTGGGTGTTATTCCCAAGGATGGTTAAGGGATGGTGGTTTTCACAAGTGGAACGCAGAGATGACATTTATCTTGTGTCAGCCTGTGTATGGGCATATGCTCTCTTTTGAGGGCTACAGACAACCTTTTAAGATTGTTCTTTTTCATTTAATAACCTTTCTTGAGATGTACACAGTATGTTTTACCCATTGAGTATCAGTGCTCACTTCAAAGTCTCTATTACTCCGGTCCTACTGGCGTTGCTACTTGCCAGATACTCTGTGCCTCATGTCACAGTATGCATTTGTTCTGGTGATAATGGTCTGTTGACTTTGAAATATGAAATACTCTTTGTTGATCCCTTGTTTCTGTGTGTTGTCTCTTTACACCTGTACTGCTGCAGTGTAGTTTCAGGAATTTTGGGTGTGACAAGTTTGGCGGCTTAGGCTGCGTAAATCTCCCCTGTGGTACTACAGCCCATTGATAACACCAGTTGAACTGGTAGAAACAGGTCAGAGACCGAGTTGGGTTAAAAATATCATCTTTATTATTTTTGGCCAGTTCTATTTTCCAGTTTGCTGGGTAGCTGTGCAAACACTTCTGCTAATGTTTAGGATGGGCAGTGGGAAGTGGTGAAGAATCTGCTGGAGTGGGCAGTCACAATGCTCATGAAACTTTGATTCCAGATCTGAATATTGAGTGACAGTGGATGCTCTTCAGTCTTGAAGGCTCAAAGAGGAGCATCCACAAACAGTAACAGCAAAAGGTGTTAAGGGAGCAGTCCAGAGCACAGCTGCTTTTACAGTGACTCATGCCACATGAGTTCCAGTCTCAGGAACTTTCTACACAGCACAGCTCATTAACTAAAGCAAAGCAATCAAATCTGTGTTTGCTGTGGGTGATCTTTCAAAGGACACTGCAGTCTGCATGATGTAATTCGAATCAGTCATTTCTCCTTCAAGTTGAGGGCATGTTGAAGTGTGTATTTTATGAACGAACTTCTCCCAGTTAGTCTAAACACGATAATTACTGTTATTGTGTTGCTCAGTGACAGCGCTGTTCTCTGGATGTACTGACTGTACTTAGCTGGAGGGTTTATTTCAAGCTGTGTATACTTTAATAAGGAAGTGGCTGCAAATGTAGAAGGAAAACGCCTCCAAAATGGACAGGTGTTTAGAAAACACTATTTTTCCCCCTGCAATAAAGCCATCTTTTACTTGCATCTTTAATGTCCTGGAATTTGGTTGAAAGGTTTTTCAAGTTTTGAGCATGTGATGCAGGTTTATGTGTAGACATGGCTCAAATGGTTAAAAATGGCTTGAGTCTGGGCTCAGAACTTGGCTCTGTTGTTCAACCCACATTGTCACAGCGTGTCGGTCACCCTGCTGCCAGCATGCTCCTGGTGACTGGTGGTGATCAGCTCTGTTCAGCACAGTGCACATGGCCCTGCTCACAATCAAATTGGAAAGTGCTTTAGTGTGCTGATGGTTTTGATGCATTAACTGGGTATAAAGGCAAGTGCCACCTTTTTGGGAGTGCTTTTGTGAGTAGAATTCATAGAAGAAACTTCAGATAGTAGTTCTAAGAGAAAGCTAGCATGCTTCTGCTTTTTTGGGGTTTTTTCCCCTAGCAGTGTTGTCCTTGCATCTGTTCTAAGTAAGTCTGCTATTCCTGGCTCGATGAAAGACTCACCAGCCTCATGGCAGGACTCTCCTTGTGCATCAGTAGCTTCTATCTCCCTGTTCCAGTTTCCCTGTACTTACAAAGGATCTTTACCTCCAAGTCAGAATGGCTTGTGTGTATCAGTGTGGCAAGAGGACTGTCAGGAGGGGAATGAGGCTTTCAGTCTCTCTGCTTTGGTTGTGTGTAAATCATGGTATGTTGAAGTGTCTTGCTGCTACGATGCCATGGCAAAGCGAAGGCTGACATGGAAAAGTGTACCTGGCAGAAGCTCTTGCCCGTGTGCTGGTCTGAACCAATCAAACCAGCATAGTGTGTGGGCAAGTGCAGAGCCAGGGACGCTGACCAGAGGGGAACAGGGTGCCCCAAGGAAGTTCTCACATGTTGGGAGGTGCTTTGTCTCTGGGCAAAGGCCTTGTGAGTCTTACCTTGCACCGGAGTGCTTGGTATAGTCAGTGCAAAACCTGCTAAGGAATAAAATCATCGCTGGCTTCAGCTGGCCTCGAATGGTGGCTGCAGCTGTAGCTGAATGCATGACCTGCTTTGAGGGGAAGTGTCTCCTAGAAACGTAGGATCTCGTGGGCTTTTCTCCTTGCCTAGAAAGTTTTGGGCTGGTTTTGCTGCAGATACTCAGCTAAATAACATCTTTAAAAATAGAATGGTCTGGGTTGTAAGGGACCCCAAGGATCATAGAATTCCAATCCCCCTGCCACAGGCAGGGCCACCAACCTCCAGGCCTGGATCTACACAAGGTTGCCCAGGGCCCCATTCCAACCTGGCCTTGGGCACCCACCACCTCTCTGAATACATTATTTAGATCGTGGCAAGTGATTCTAATGCACCTTCCCGTGTATCTGCCATTTTCCCTTGAGTGTTTGACACTCCTCCACTTGCACAGTTCTTTGCTTCCTTGAAAATCTGTTATTTTTCTTTGTGGACATGAGCTGTGGCTAGGATCAGAAGGGGTGCAGGTCACTGCCATGTGGGTTACTTAAAACTTCACTGCATCTTCTCTAAACCCAGTAAGCCCATAAGATAGCAGCAAGCTCTTTTACAGTGGAGAAAAGTACATAGGGAACCATTTTTGCTTCCCTGTGAGAATAAGGTGAAGGAGTTGTACTTAACTTTAGCTATCTTTTTCTGTGCCAGTCGTTCTCAATCCTTCAGTGTGACACAGGTTTCCCAGACACCCATATGGTAAATCTTTGATGCCCTTCACCTGTCTGGAAGACAATTTGAATGCTTTAGTTAAGTGCTCTTCTTGAGTGTCTCTGATCCACGCAGCCCAGGCGTAAATACAGGTGTTAATACGACAGGAAGCATTCTGTGAACAGAATGGATTTTGCCTTCTGTGGCTAATCTTACTGCAGATTTCTTGCTAAATCTCTCTAAATGCACTTTAATCCTCTGAGACTTGAATTATGGCATGTGCAACTGGAAGCATGTGTGTTGTATTTGCTCATTGAGTGTAACAATGCTTATAGCATGGAAAATCATTGTTCCTTATCCACAATCTGACAGAGTATTGTATGTGTAATATGAAATACTCAACCTGTTATCCTTGTATTTGTCAGTGAATAAGAATGTATTGATTTTTATACTAACTTTTCAGCTAACAGTATCTGTTTTTCTTACTTTGACACGAGAACTGGATGATTAACTTGTGTCCTCTCTCTTTCTCTGCTGTCTTCAATAGAGCATGCATCATTTTGAACGTGAATTTTCGGAAAAGTAAGCTAATGCTGATTTATCTCTTTAAAGATGCTCTGTTTCTGTATGGGAAAGTCGAATGCAAATCTTGCTTAGTACTGGGAGGGAATAGAAGAAAAAGATCTGAACATCCTTGTGGATTATTTTAATGAAATACAGCATCTTTAAAAACCCTATCACTAAAATGATTTTCTTTGTTTGCATCCCATTCTCAGCCAAGTTTTTAATGCTGTTTGCACAATTATTGTCACTTTAAACTCATAATTAAGTTTTTGTTTCAATTCAGGCATCAAGTTTACAGCATCTGATTTACTTCCTATTCCTTTTAACACACTCTCTTAACAAAAATGTCCCTGTAAAAAACCCTTGGTAAGTTCTTGTTTGAGTGTTTTATTCTTACAACTGCATGAATGAGTAACATGTATGTTTGCAGGCAACTTCTTCCAACACAGGTATTGGAAAGGTCTAGTTATAACTGAGCACCCATCTCAAATGTATTTTCTAGTAAATACAGGAAAATATTTCACTGTTGGACAGAACCATTTAATCTGTAGATGTAACTGCACATGAGTACATCAGTGTGAACTACAAGCTCCTTTGCACCACTCATGTCAAGAAGGGAAGGACAGCTTGGTTTCGATTGACTAATTGGTATGGATTTATTTGAAGACTTTTCAGAACCATGCTCTTAATTACTGGGTTCAATATGTAATGCTCATAGCTAGTCAGATACCATCCCACTAACTGTGTGTATTTATGTTTTGAGGCAGAGCTCAGGTGTAAGAAAGAGTATCGTGATCCATAATCAGTCTCCCAGGAGTTTAAATGTGTGATGTTGTCAGCAGCTCAGTTTCAATCAACAGTCCTGAGGAATTTAACACATTTCCAGGAAGGAAGGTGGCCTCTCCCCCTCCATCCCTCTCTCTTCTGCCCCCACTGTAAAACAACCAGACCAGACTTTGGATAGAACACATGGAAACTTGACCGAGTACTACTTGGTGATCCAAGCTCTTTGTGGCTTCTCTGTCCCTCTCTCTGTCAAATGTGTACCTTCATTCCCTGCATATGTTACCGCTGTATATATACTCCATGTGGAGTCCTGGCCACTGTTTTCACACTTGTTCCCTCTTGCACCTTGCACAACTACTTGCATAACCTCTTCCACTTCACCTTGCAAGTCCAGCCAGAAAGCTCATCTTTGTTCCCTGCAGTTCCCACATCTCTTTCTAACCATTTCATTAGTGACTGGCTGATCTTGGCTCTTTCACAGCAGTTCACCTCATCATTTGGTGACAGCATTGATGCGCCACTCCTCAAGTGTTCTGCCCTGACCACTGTAACCACAGAAGTGTTACTTGAACTGTTCTTGGTCTTGTTCTTCCTTTGGCACAGTGTCACGATTTGCTTTGCTGCCCTTTGCTGGCAGTCTTGTGTGCACAAGAGAAACAGAAGGACTCTAACTAAGGGGGTGGTTTCCCAGTATTTCTAATAGCAAATGGACTTAGAGCTTTCACTAGTGTAAAAATTTGAATTGGGCAAGTTAGATGGCCCCAGGGCATCAATATGCAATTTATTTCAGCTTGTGCTAACATTGTGTAATGTTTTGATTACTCAAGAGCAGCTGATCCACGTGCAACGGGCATGTTAAGTTGTTTTCAGTTGATCTCTGATATTCCTACTAGCACTTGAGTATTTCCTCTGGAAGGGAGGAGAGTGAAGATGAATCCAATACGTACTTCCATCTTTTGCTGTCACAGAAGGTGGTTTTCATGCCAAGGAGAATTTCTCCTGAAGAGTTGGAAGTGCTACAGCGTGCATTAACACATACTGGCAAAATGGGATGCTTTGTATGAATATGCTGCATTTGGAGCTTGCTCCCATCAGAGAAAAGTCTCTCTTCACAGACTGGTACAACTAGAAAACAAGGGAGTTTGGGGTTATGACTTTCATCTTGTACAACTGCTTTGTTTAATTACAGCAGTTACTTTATTACTCGTTAGTCTGAGAGGAAGTGTTAGTGAGGAATCGAGAGAGAAGTGGAGCACAGAGAACTTTGCCTGCTTCTTGTTTCCTGTAGCTCAGCTTTATCCTTCATCAAACACATTTCAGGTCCATGTGGCATAATGTCCTTTAACTGCTTGGTATTTGCTTACTTCATAGCAAGCAATTGTTTGTCAGTAACCATCATCTCTTGGTTGGCCTCACCTTGCTTCGTGTTGTATCATAGTTCTTGCCACTCCCCAGGGTATTCCTCTTTGTAGGTTAGAGCTACCAAAAGCATTACGCTATAGGTGCCATCTGTCTCTCCTGTCTTGTTCCATAACGACTTAGGAACTAGGTGATCCTAAGGTAAAATTCACTGCAGCACAGCCCCGAGGTGTGAAGTGTTACCCCCTGCTCATTCCCCAGTACGAGTGACAAGACAGGCCCATGGTTCCCCAGTTGCAGCTGACAGCGTGCTGCAACTGCCACCGTCGCCCAGGTGTCTTGCAGAGTGGCAAGTGGTCACCTCTGAAACCCTTTGCTCATTCCAGCATGGGTCTGATTGTATTTGTGTAGAGATGATGGTGCTGTGTGTGGCAGCAGCGCTGCACAAGATTGGGGGCTTTGGGAGCTGCCTGGGGCAAAGAAGGCCACCTGCCCGGGCCTGAGCTGCTGGGAAGCACCTCCATGCAGGCCCTTCCTGCTGGGCTAGCTGCCTGCAGGCACTGGCTTCCCAGGGAGTGGGGATGTGGTGGATGAGACGTGATGGGAAGCACGAGATGGATGTGAGGGGCAGAAAGCAAGGGACAGGGTGCAAAGGTGACTGCAGGGAGCACGAGCAGCACAGGTGGCAGGTGGTTGTGACTCACCTTGTGAAACAAGTGGTTGTTACAACACGTTGGGAGAAAGTCTGATGGTACTGTGGGAGTGTAAAGCGCTTCCAGAAAACTCTCTCTGCAGTTACTGCTTTAAAAACAGAAGGTAACCTGACTGAGCAGTCACCGCAGATACTGCAGCACTGCAGTCCTTCCCAAGAACGTAAGGCTAGCCCTGTAAGAACAGGCAGCAAGATTTGCTTCCAGTCTTTGTAATGTCCCTGACCCAGAGCAAACTGCTTCCCTGGGCACAGGCGAGAGAAGCTGAAGCTGCAAAGTTCTGTTAAGTGACCTCAGTTCCCTCACTGCAAGACTGCATTTGAGTCAGGCTTTGCATCCAGAGTACTGAGGCACTCCAGGTGTTGTTTCAGAGGTGTCTCAGATGACACAACTCACCTGCAGATAGAGGGATTTGATCACTAGGGCATTTTTTTCATCTGTTCTGTTCTTCACACTACACTGGCATTCAGGGCATGACATTAGTGCAGGGCTGACCAAGTGCCCCGCAGCAGGACCTTCTTGACATAATCAAACTACATCTTTTCTCAACTCAACAGGAGCCTCATCAATACCCCCAGCACCGCCACCGCCACCCCTGCCACCAGCAGCTCCTCCTCTGAGTACAGAGGTGCCAACGCAGCCAAGCCTGCAGCCCGAGGTCAGTGCAAGCCGAGGAGCCTTACTCAGCTCCATTCAAAACTTTCGGAAAGGAACTCTGAAGAAAACACAGACCTGCGACTACAGCGCCCCCAGGATCAGCTGAGGCCCCGGCCACGCCAGGATTGAATTCCCTCTCCCCTTCCTGTGCTGTCCAGGAACAAGACCCGACTGATCCACCAGCAGAGTGGCCAACATGCTGTCGCTCCATTTACCCCTACTTCAGCTTTCCTTGAGCAGCAGCACTACTGCCCTGCCTGAATTGCAGTGCCACGTTAAGTACTCCATTCTTTACTTGGTTTTGAGAAAGTTCCAGTTTCAGGGGTACAGCAGCATCTATATAGCTGAGTAAAACCTGAAAGTAGGAATGCCCACGATCACGGTGCATTAATGCATTTTCCCCTAGCTCTGTTCCACCCCTTTTTTCAAATGTCAGGAATGTAGTTTTAGTCTGCTCAGTTTTTCAAAGCTTTTCATGCAGCTGTAACTCATCTTAATTCTTGCTGCGCTGAACCAGCGAGTTTTGTTTTTGAAAATCCACCCCCCTGCTTCCCCCAACCCTTACAGTGTACTGCACAGGTGAGGGAGCCAGAGAATTACATCTTATTTCCATCATCTTTGCTGGTGGAATAGAAAAATGCTGTTTCATTCAACTCTTTTAAATGGACATCCTACCTGTAACTCTAAGGGAAAGCCTTTTCAAGTGAGGAAACCGTTGAAATGGGAGTTAATAGGGCACTGGGATATTGATTTAGTTAAATGCAAAGTTACTTCAAGTTAATTCTACAGCTTCAACTTTATTGAAAGATCCTTTTTTGATTTAAAACCTTAAACAAATTGCACTTTAAAGGATTATAGATAATCCATTTTTTAAATTTAAGTACATTGGTGTTTGTTACTATGCAGAGAATGTCTGTACAAAGTTTCATGTAACCCGTGATATTCATTTTTATTAAAATGTTAATGGAATTCCTGCAGCAGTGTGGTGGTGGGTATATTCAGACAGGATTTCACCTGCAAGCCAGACTTCTAAGAACCTAACAGCACCCCTGCTAAAAGGAAATCTCCAAAAGGTTATTCCTGGCCCTCCACTGAAATAGGAGCTGAGCTGTCTCTCTGGTTGCAGCAGTAGGTATCTCCTCTCCAGCAGCTTGGGGCAAAGACAAGCCACACTGCAGAGACAACTCAAGGCAGCTTTCACGCTGTACCAGAGGCTGCTGGACAAAGCTGAGCCCTGTCAGGACTGGTCCCTGAGCTGCACCCTGGCACATGCTCGTCTGCCTCAAAGCTGCTGTGGCATTTACTGGCTCTTGGAACCCATGTATGTCACTGCTGCAGCCCCAGGCTCAGTGTGTCTGGATACAACACGTCCTCTGCCCTGTAGGAACTGCAGTTTGAGCATGCTGTTGTTATCACATGTGATGACTTTAAAAAACCCCAAACAAAGCAAAGCACCTGGGCAAGTACTTTTTACCACCAGTAAAGAAACATCAGGTTGTGTTTCCCATCGCATCCTGATGGGTCTTTATTCTTGTGCAGAAGCTGTCCTTCACACCAAACACATCAGCCCCCACAGCCTGTCCCAGGAGCTTCCAAAGGCACAGTGTGCAGGTAACACAGCTGCTGACAAAGGCAAGGCTTCGCTCACTGCAGTTTATCCTTCGCCTCTATCAAGCCTTGTGCCCATGGGCTCCTGGAGCTGTACAGCATTCCAGGGCCGGACTTCTGCTCACTCACTCAGTTCTTACTCCACTGCCATCCCAGCCAGTTTAGCACAGCTCCTCTGGGAACTACAAGCCAAGCAGGAGGAGACCTCTTTTCCCTCACTGAATATCGGATTGGCTTTCTCCACATCCAGTACCACTGACCACCTGTACTGCTGAACTAACAGGCATTAGCATGTTGTTGCTTAAATCAAAGTGTGGCTTAGAGGGTAACCCCATATAAATACTCTGGGAGCTCAATATACTTTCCCCACTGTACAAAAGTTCACATAGCTATACAACAAAGTTATGTGTACATCCTGCCCTACACCACTGATACTCTTTAAAGCAGAACCATAAAACATGTATTTACAAGTTAGATATTCAAAGTTTTCTTCACTGCAAATATGATATCCTTCACTTGAGGTATGCAGTTATCTTCTAGGATTTTTGCATAAGGCATAGGAACATCTGCACCAGTAACACGCACAGCTGGAGCATCCAAGTAGTTAAAGGCAGACCCTGAAACAGAAAACAGTGTCAGGTTCCCATGCACTATGGTTTTCTTAATCTACTTAAACAATTCTGTTCCTGGAGCTCTAACAGGCCAGAGAGCTGCTCCTGCTTGTTTATCTTCATGTACTGTGGGTCAGACAAAAAGTTTCCATCCCATTTCTCACACCCTCAAGTTCCTGGCGTAAGAATTACTCCCAAGAGACTATGAGCTGGATCCACACTGTGGAAATCTCTTGAGTGAGACAACCAGGCTCAGGGTCCTCAGGCAAACACCAAACTTTGCCTTCACCTGGCTTTTATCAAGAAGTATCAGGATTTAGACTAGGGAATGACATCAACAAGTCTATTGCTAAACCCAGTACCTTCCATGATCCTGGCACAGATTTCAGCTCCTACTCCAAATTGTGGCCAGCCTCCTTCTACAGTTACCAGGTGGTTTGTCTTCACAACGCTGGCTTCCACGGTTTCGATATCCATTGGTCGAATGGTACGGAGATTGATAACCTGGAAAAAACCCAGGCTTGGTGAGTTTTGTCCTTCAGCACTTTCATCTACTTTGACTTTCAAGGCAAGACTTAATAAGATTTCCTTTTGTCCTGGCAGAGACTGAGCAGAACAGTTTCTGGTGGCTCCTGGAAAATCCCAGGTAGGTGAGTCTTGCTGTACACACTGTCACTGTTCCGCTTACCACGTGGCTGGGTGGATCTGAAATTCATTAGCAGTTCTGCCTTAATTTTGTGATGAAGGGTCAAATGCAGAAACTTTAAATGCACTTGGCTCACTGACTGTTAGAGCATTTATGAGGAAAAGCAGCTTGTAGTTCTTACACTGAAGTTTTGTGGAGCCTGAACAAGACCCTCTGCTCCCCCCCAGCCCAGCTCCAGGGAAAGAGAAAGCCAACAGAACCCTCACCCACCTCACACTCTACACCTTCTTTGGCAAGTACAGCAGCTGCTTCCAAACAGTGTCCAACAGGTCTTGAGTGGGACACCAACGTAACATGAGTTCCTAGAACACAAACAAGTGTTCAGAAAAAAACCACTTTAACATCTCTGGCTCCTTAGAAAGATTCTAACTCTGAAGTTCTTCTGTTTATTTGAAATCCTAAGTATTCTACGCCCAACCACAGCATGAAGAGTGGTGGTGGAAGGACTGTGCTAAGACACCAACGGTACCCTTTAATTCAGAGAACAGAAGAGATACTGAATATCCTTTCCAGATAATCTTTTTCAAACATCCATGTAATTTGGTGGTAATGATGAACAAATGGGCTGAACTGCTACAGTGATCTCATTTTGCATTTTTGCAAGAATCCTATGCTAAGGTGAGGAAGAAAGTTTTTTCAGATGATATATAATCCATCCCTGTGCTAAGAAAAAAATCTTTTAGACAGCTTTAGCTGAAATCACAAAATTTTCTTATATGGGCAACAGGAACAATTAATTCTATTACAGGATAATGTATAACATTGGAACACTTAAGGGTTGAAATATTTTTTGTGCCACATGACAGTATTCTGAATGGCAAAAAGGCTAAATGTCTACCTCTGTCTAGTCCCCAAGCAGCTCAGTTAAGAAGGAAACAAATTGCATTCCCAGCTTACCTTCCCTTTCTACTTTAGCTTTTCCAATCGGAACAATGAAATCCTTTGACTGTGCCTGTTCAGACATCTCGAAGGGAACACCGTACAGCAATTCATTTTCCAGCATCACAACTAGAAGAAAAGACACCTGGATTAAAGAGCACCTCTGCAGGCAGGGGGCTGTGCTGATGATTAACGGGACTGCAGCAAACTAGCTCAAGATATTAAGTCCATCCCTGCACCAAGGACTAGAGCACCTTTGCAGGAGCAATGAAGAAAACTAGAAATCACAGTCTCCACTTCTATGCTGAATTATTAAAAAACCCTGTCTACAGTTAGTCTTAAATTGAGATCAGATGTTTAACTTTTGGTACATGACATTAGAATCGTTACTTTTAGAAAGGTCTTGGATTTTGCATGTGTGTTTGTGAGAAGTGAAGCCAAAGATTGCCCTGTGGTTAATGGACGGCATTCTGAACAGGTCAGTGAATTGTGCCATCTGTGACAACGGGTTACATAGACACTGCATATGGAGGAACTCCTCCTGGCTCACCTTCATCCTTCCTGACCCCTTTGCAATAGATTCATAACTGCCTCCCCACTACCTGACTGGTACCAAACTGGCACTAAAGATACATAACTGCCGACAGCACAAAATTAAGTCCACTACTGGCAAAGCAAGTGCCTGTTAGGAAAAGAATAAATACTTCTGTGCCATTCTAAGTACTCTAAGGCTGCAGTACAGCAACCTGAGGTGTTTTAGGGCTTAAAAATCTTTTTTGTTTCATTTAAATGGGACAGGAGGGGAAACAGACATTCTTTTCAGGGTGGAGTGCCAGGTGTTGCCATCATCTGCCTGCCTTCACCTGGATTATCGTCCCGGATCGATGCTTTCAGCAGACCTTTGGCATCTTCTGAGCTCCAAGGACTAACCACTTTGAGTCCCGGGCAGTGGCCGTACCAGGCTGCGAAGCACTGCGAGTGCTGAGCGGCGACCCCAGCTGATGCCCCGTTGGGGCCCCGGAAGACGATGGGCACAGCGATTGCTCCTGCAGACATGTAACAGGTCTTGGCAGCTGAGTTTATAACCTGATCAATCGCTTGCATGGAGAAGTTGAACGTCATGAATTCACACACTGGTCTCAACCCCGCCTAGGAAATACAGTAAGACACATATTGGTGTGTTTTGATGTAAATGGGTTTCAGTGTTTAATTTGGAAGGGAGGGGAAGGCACTGACCATAGCAGCACCGACGGCGATCCCTGTGAAGCCCATCTGAAAGAGAAGGAGACCAAGGGTCAGCACTGGGGGTGCAGCTGGGACGGGGTCGCCGGGGTGGGAGAAGGGGCAGCCGTACCTCTGATATCGGGGTGTCGATCACCCTCTTGTCCCCGTACTTCTTCCAGAGACCCCTGGAGATCTGCAGGCAGGGAGAGCGCGGTCAGGACCCGCCGGAGGGCCCTCCCCAGCCCCTTAACCGCCGCCACCCACCTTGTAGGCACCATCGTACTGGGCCACCTCCTCGCCCAGCAGGAAGACGCGCTCGTCCCGCTCCAGCTCCTCATCCAGCGCCTGGTTCAGCGCGTCCCGCACCGTCACCTGCGAGACAACGGCAGCCGGGCATGGCGGGGGTGTCACCGCCCCGCACCCCTCCCCGCCCCGCGGCCGGCCGCCTCCCCCGCAGGGAGCCGCTGTCCTCCCCCCGCCCCGGTTCGGGGCGCCGGTACCTGGATGGCGGCGGGCGCGGAGAGGCGGATCCCCCTGCGCTGCTGGAGCAGCCGCCCGGCGGCGCGGCCCGGCGGCGAGAGGCGGGCGCCCCGCCACGCCAGGTGCCGCAGTGCCGCCGCAGCCGCCGCCATCTTGCCCGTGTCCTCTAGCGCGGAGGGAGCGCGGTGCGGCGCGCCGCCGGTGACGACCAAGCCCCGCCCCCCGCGCGCGCTGCCAACAGCCCGGCCCAGCCCCGCCCTCCCTCCCCCGAGCTCTCGCGAGAACTAGCGCGCGCGACGGCGGGACGCGCGGCCTTTTTACATCACTTCCTGCCCCCCCCCCCCCCTCCCCGCCGTGGCGGTGGCGGTTGGGTCCACCGGGGACGACCGAGCGCCCGCCCTGCGTTGACGGGGAGGCGCATGGCCCGGGCTGGAGCGCTGCCCTCCCCTGCGGCCACGGTTTCGCCTTTGGGCGGCGGGGCTGTCCGGGCTGGGCCCCTCCAGGCGCCCTCCGTGACGCTGCGGCTGGGCGCGGGGCTGCACGGCCCAGGCGGCCGCCGAGCGCGCCCGCCCGGCTGGCGGTCCTGAGGCGAACGGGGGCGGCGCTGAGGCGCTTCGCGGCCCGGCGGCGCCCGCCCCTCCCCCACACCGAGCGGAGGGGGCGCGGCCCGGGGCGCGGCCTCGTTAAGACACGCCCTCGCCCCGCCCCCGCCCGCACCGGCGGCTGAATTCCGGGCTCGCGTTGAGTCGTCCCCGCCGGGCTCTGCCTTAGCGCCGGGAGCTGCGCCCGTGAGTGCTGGGCCGGGTTGACCCCCCCTTGGGGCTGGGGGTTGTGGGGCTGAGCGCCCGGGGCTTGCCCAGGTTCGAGGGCAGCGTCTGCGGTGTCAGGCGCCCGGGGCTCGTGTGGGGCGGGGTGTCCGCACCCGGTGTAGGGGAGCGCGTTAAGGCGGGATGGCCGCCTCCCTGGTGCGGGTGAGGGGCAGGCCTCCCGGAGCCGTTTCGGTGCCAGGAGAGGACTGCGAGGTAGAATACTGAGGTCCCAGTGGTACCTTTGGGATGGGGCATTTGGTGCCTGGGTCCTGATCCGCTTTGCGCTGGGGAAAGGATTGGGGAGAGTGTTGGAGTGGGAGCTGGGGTGCCCGGCAGTCATCTCTGGCTGGGAGGGTCTGGGGTGCATGGGTCCTGTCCCATGGGAGCAAGTGGGTCTTTCTGCCACTCCTCGGAAGGGAGACGAACTGGAACACTGGGTTGTGGTGGGGATAAGGGTCTGGGCTCTTGGGTCACTTGCCGGGGGGGAAGCAAAATGTCTGGGTTCATTTCCAGCATCTTTGCTGAATCATTGTGATCCTGGGGAGAGTTCTTCCACCAGGAGCTCTCTGGCTCCTCTGTGATGGAAGCTGGCACTTCCCGGCTCCTCCTGCAGGCCTGGGCCCCTCTGGCCTGGGCTCGCAGGGAGGATTTCTGCCCCATCTTGCTCTTGCTTCTTGGTCCATGCACGTGCCGAGCCCTGTTGGTGTGTGCAGGCCCGGTGTTCCTGACACCTGCTTTCCTCCAGAACTGTGGAGACACGTTTCCACCCACAGATGACTGCCAGTTAGTTTCACAGGAGCGGTAACACAAAACCTAACTGTTGTCGTGGGTGCTGGGTTCCTTCAGCAGCACGGGGCCAGCAGGACCGGGGTAGATGTGCGTGTCCTCTTCTGGATGTCGTGACAGGAGGGCTGAAGTCACAGCGTGATGTGGGCATTTCAAACAAGCAGCAGTTAAAATAATTCAAGTTTGGAACCTGGGCTTAAGCCAGGATGTGGTAGAGCTCCTCGGGGGAGGGAAGGAAACTTCAGGAGCTTGGAATTTATAGTGAGGCAATTAGACATAAAGGAGTGAGAATGCTGAGTGGCTAGTGTGAGTGTTTTTCCTTCCTGCCTGAAGTGAAAACTAAGGTTTAGTGAAAAGCATCTTAAAAGCAAGACCTAAGTTAATTTTCAATAAACTGTATTAGTCATTATAAACTTGACATGCGTAGAAGGTGATGGATGCTTTCCTTAGTGAAGCTGATCTACTGAATAGCCAGAAGATTCAGTAGTAGGTTGTTTTAGGAGCTTGCCTCCTCCTCACTCCCTTGGCTGGGTTAGCAGGGAGCTGGCTCCTCATGCATTTGCTCTGCAGACTATCGTCTCGCTGTACGGTTTGGTGAAGTACAGTCATTGCTGGTGCTGGCTTGTCGCTGCCAGCTCAGGTGAGTCACCAGTAATGATTTACAATAAAAACCTTGCCTCTCAAATGTTATGACTGGCTGGGGAATAGAGAGACTGTCCGTGTACAGCGTAGCTGTGCTGAGGTCAGGAGTTTCTTTTTCTCATCTTTGGAGATCTGAATGCGAGAGGCAGGGAGCTTGCTGAGTGGGTGGGTAGCTTGAAATACCAAGTATACTTATCTGTATGAGTAGAGTCCTGGCATTGCTCTTTTTAATTTTTAAATGGCTGTTTGTAGAATTCCTGACAAGTCTGTATTGACTCAGAAATCGAAGGAAACTCTTGAGGTTAAACAGCTTCTGTTGTGATGTCAGTACCAAGCTGTCCATTAAAGACTAGTGCCACCAGGAAATCCTTTAACTCTTTTTATTGGAAAAAACTAGGTGAAAACCATCAAATCAGGTGGCATGTGCCTCCTGACTTTTAGCTGTTAGATGTGTTTCTGCTCCTCCTTCAAGTACGTATGACACCAGGGCAGTGGTTTTCTCCAGGTGCAGTGCGTAGCCTGTGGCCTTGACCTGATACAATTAATCCCAGCGGTGCAATTGTTCTTGGCAGCGCTGCTGGCATCCCCTGGCCAGTCCCGAGCCCACATGTACGTGTGTGTTCACGGATGCAGGTGTCCACCTGACCTTCATTTGCTTTCTCTGAATTTCAGCTTGCAAAATGGGTGTGTGTTAGCAGCTCTGTTCTGGGGGAAGCCCTGCTGAGGTTGGTGGGATACCTGTTGCAGTCGTGTTTCTGGTAAATAGCCTTGTAGCTGTAATACATGAAATGAGAGCGAGCGTTGTGTAAATGCAGATATCCAATTCGGTGTGTTAAATATAAAGGGATGACTTGGGCACTCTTCTTCACTGGTACTTGCTTCTCTCCTTGTGCCTTGCTAGTTCTGGATGTGCTTGGGGCTGAGCGGCGGCGGCAGCAGCCGCGATGACGCTGTTAACGCTGCACATCGCCCTGTTTGCAGAAGCATCGTAACGAAAGCAGGACTGTGGTCTGACACAACCCGTGCGCTTCTGCTCTCACCACAGAACGATGTCCTGTTTGGCTTAAATGTCAGCAGCTTGCTCGCTCAGGTTCATCTTAGATGAGCATTGTGGCTATTAAAAAGCAGGCTGTCTTAGGATACGGCTGCATGTCATCTGTTATCTGCCGTCTGGACGTGGGGAGCTACATTAATGAGGCTGTCCTTGGGTGCGGTTGTTGTGTGACACAGGGACAAGAACTGGCTTGATGCTGCCCATCCTAGGGTATGGATGGAGTGAGTGTCTGCCCACCCCCACCCCTGCATCACTGTATTTCATTCAGGAAAAATCTTAAAGCATCCTTGAAAGGGAAGATGTCACAAAAGGTGTGTGTCCCACCCTTGTTGTGATGAGGTTTTCTAGTCCTTATTGTGCATTAGGCCCGAAGAGAACTATTTTTTGCCTGGGAAGGTGTCTGGAAATTTAGAGCTCCCAGGATGATGAGGGAAGCAGCAGGTAGTTGTGATCACACTCGGGCATTTTGGTATGGCTTCCTGGAATCATCCCCTCCTGTTGTGCATCTTGCTGCAGCGCTGGTTTGCCAGGGAGGTTTGTGCATGCCTAGTGATTGTGGGTCCGTACACAAAGGTCAGTGAGACTTCTTGATGCCACTTACATGTTGAGGGCTGGGTTAGTTTCAGCTAATTGCTCTCATAAATAATTCACTCTGGTGTTACATGGCAGTGCTGTGATCAAAGAATATTTCATGCCCTCGTACAGACAGGCAGTGTCATCTGTTTCTTTTCCTGATAAAGAAAGCCTCAATTCATCTGTAGCATGGACTTAGGTACTGACCAAAATGACATAGTATCTGTCCACCAGTTTAAATAACTCTGATGGACAGCTGTCTGTCTTTAAAACATTCTGACTGTGTAATTCCAGTTAATTTTATTAAGACTGCAAACCTCTATTGTCCTGGTTACCAGTGAAGTTTCCATCTGGCTGCACCATTTCACTTACAAGTGAATGTCTTCCTTGAATATCACAATCCTGTACCAGTCTTTCTCCATGGTTTTAATGAGCTGGCATGTAATAGTTACCAGAAGAACACCTGTAAGGGCTGGGATTTAAAAAGCCTGGGCTGCAGATAAAAGTTAGTGATCTGTACTTGAATGACAATTCCGTATGGAAAAAAAAATCTTGAATGAATTTATTTCTTGATTTGTGAGCAGTTTAAAAAAAATAATTACAGAGGTTGGCAAAAGAGCTGGCATTCCAGGTTTATCTGCTGTTGGAGGGGTGTGCTTTAATGTACTCTCTTGAGGCATGTTCCATCTCTAATTTGTAAAAATAGGATCCTGGTATGACTAGTTCTGTATCTTAGTACTCCTTAATCATCTGGTGTCTGACCTCATGGTTTTCATATATTGACTTGATGTTTTCTGCTCTGTCATACATCTGAGATGCAGCTGAGGCTGTGCTCGTGCTGAAGGCTTGACACTGTTGTGCCTGGGCTGTGGGTTTGGGCAGGGTAGCAGAGCCCAGGGAGGTGGGATGTGCTGCTTGTTCTGTGGTGAGTGAGACCGACCTCATTTGCTAGGAATGAGAACGGCAAGTAATCTTTTTGGTTGGGAATGAACTGTGAGCCTTCAGCTGGTTTGGAACATAGGGCTCAGGCTCAGCTAAATCTTCTAGCTGGGTGATGTGCCCTGAAGTTTGCTAGTAAAGAAGATGGGAGCAGAAGTCTCGGTAACTGTGTGGTCTTTGAGATGTAAAAATAAACAAAGCTGAGAAGCTGTACCCTACTTACAGCAGACTGACCTAAATTTTCAGCACTTCTAGCAGAGAGGCAGGCTCTGGGTAGGGATAAAGGCTTGCTGACAACTGTATTCTCTGCACAGGCATTGCCTGACATGGTCAACAGGCTGCTTTTGGAGAACCTCCTCTGGTGTTTGGGGCTGTTGCTTTCCCCCTCCTCGAGTTGCGCAACCCAGGCTGTGGGTTTCCCTTGCTGTGCTCACGTGGAGAGTCCCCTTGTTATGCAAGTCAGCAGTTCAGCATCTTCTGGGAAGTTATGGCATGAGCCACTTCTCAGATTGCTTTTGTTGGAGCATTGCTGACAGCATATTTGCCCTCTGGTTTCTCCCTACAGAGGTGTATGTGTCTGTGAAGTCCACTTGTACTTCACAGGTGAATGCTCTTGCTATGTATTGCAGTTCTCCACTACAGAATTATTAATTCTTAATTATTAATTCTGTAGTGTGATTATTTTTTTTCTTACTCTTCATTGACTTTCATGCTTGATTTATTCTTCTGTGCAGTCTGAACCTGGAGCGTGGGAATTCTGACTGATATTAACGGATCACATGTATGACCTCAATGGTGGCTAAATAAACTTCTTTTAATTGGGAAAAGGACATCTGTCTCTCAATGTGCTGACAGTTTCCCAGGTGAAAGGTAGTCCGTGGATGTGCATTACCCTCAGAGGCACACTGCTTGTTTTTTAACAAAACTGGGGTGGTCAGACAGCTGGTGGAGTGATTACCTGTGTGCTCTGGAGGCAGCCCTGTGGGTAGTGTGAAGGGAAAAGAAGGGAGAAGCTCCTTTGTAGATTTTCCTGCTAATGTGGTTTTGTAGCTGAATGCTCTCCTGGCAGAGAGCCTGCTTTTGATTAGAAAGCTTTCCACTTGTTGTTCTTGTAGGTACTGACTGTCTGCCATGTTTTGTTTTTTGTCTTGTGTTTTTGTGTGTGCTTTTTCCTGCAGGGAGATAACAAGAGGTGAATTGCGTATCCTTTCAGCAGCCTTTTGTTAAACTTGGAATACCAGGGTTCAAGCAATTGAACAGATGGATAATGGAGACTGGGGATATATGGTGAGTGTGTGCTGTGCGGTGCAACTGGGCTTTCAACATCCTGCAGTAAGAATCCGTCCAGATCTGGCTTGTGTAGATCCAGAGCTTCAGTCGTGTGTGCTACGACAACATACGTTCTCTGGAGTGTTTCACCTCACTTGCTGTTTGTGGGGAGAGCTCAGGCACTATTTTTTTAGGTATGATCAGGGAGTACTTAACTGATGCCTTAAGCTCACTGTTACTGTTTTCCTAACACACAAAGGCTGAAAGTGCTCCCTGCCTGTAATTTGAAGGACTTTGTAATTTTATTTATAAAGAAAAATATTTTTCCTTGTAAACCCTGTTTCAAACTAGACAAACGCATCTCATTTTTCTCCTCTTCCCTCTCTCTAAACATTCTGCTGCCATGCATATGTCTCGCTTTTCTGGCTGGCCTCAGTCCTGGTTGTTAGGGTTGGTGGCCAGATGGGATTTCTGTTCCTTTCTCTCTTGCTTCCTCATGTGCTATCTGGAAGCTGATGCAGACTGGTTTGTGCTCTGCTCCTCCTCTTCTATGTGGCATGCTAATTTGCTAATAAATATTTCTTTTCAGAGGTAAAAGCTGAAAGTTCTTTTCTGTTTGCTTGTTTTAATGATGCCTTTTAACCAGTGCATGGATTATTTTGATTGCGAGCTCTTGGTCCTGTGTCTGAAATCATACTGTCATCCTCTTTTGAAGGAGAGAGAGTGGCTAAAGACCTATTCAGCTGATATTTTTGGCGTGTTTTGGTTTGGTTTTTTGGCTTCTTTCTTTTTTGCTTTAGAATGAGGGACAGATTGTGAAAGTAAGGAACACTGATGGGCCTCATTCAGACTAACTTGTTCTTCAGGAAATCTCTCTGTTCTCATTTCCTCATCTGTAGAATAGGAAAAAACTTGTTGCCCAAATGCAAAACTTGCTTCTGTGACAGTAGCTTGGTTGTTCAGATTTCTAAAGCGTTCTGGAAGCGTGTGTTCCAAATGCTAAGTGCCATCCTGTCCAGTTGCCAGTTGTGCCCTGTTGCTAGGTGGCTTGGATTTGTTCGGGTTTAAACACCGCTTAAAGGCTTCGAATGGGAGAAGCGTGACTCTCCAGAGCCTGCAGTTTTCAACTGGTGTTTGCTGTGTGTGTGTCAGTGAGGTGACTGAATCTTCTTGTGGTGGCTTGATCAACTCTGCAATTTCTCTCTTTCTAGATGACTGATCCAGTCACGCTAAATGTGGGTGGACACATGTACACGACATCCCTCACAACTCTAACGAGATATCCTGACTCAATGCTTGGGGCCATGTTCAGGGGAGACTTCCCCACTGCCAGGGACTCTCAGGGCAATTACTTTATTGACAGAGATGGACCACTTTTCCGTTATGTTCTTAACTTTTTAAGGACCTCAGAGCTCACTTTGCCACTGGACTTCAAGGAGTTCGACCTACTTCGGAAGGAAGCGGACTTCTATCAGATTGAACCGCTAATTCAGTGTCTTAATGACCCCAAGCCGCTGTATCCTGTGGATACCTTTGAGGAGGTGGTGGAGCTGTCCAGCACCCGGAAGCTTTCCAAGTACTCCAACCCTGTGGCTGTAATCATCACGCAGCTCACTATCACGACAAAAGTCCATTCGTTACTGGAAGGCATTTCAAACCACTTCACCAAGTGGAATAAGCATATGATGGACACCAGGGACTGCCAGGTTTCCTTCACTTTCGGGCCGTGCGATTACCACCAGGAAGTGTCGCTCCGAGTCCATCTGATGGAGTACATCACAAAGCAAGGCTTCACGATCAGGAACACCAGAGTTCATCACATGAGCGAGCGTGCCAATGAAAACACAGTGGAGCATAACTGGACTTTCTGTAGACTGGCACGGAAAACAGATGACTGATTCTGACTCCGCAGGAGCCGCTTCAGTGATTAGCAACTTAATTGGACAGTAAACCTGAGAGATTCTGGATTTTGACTAAAGCAACAATGTGGGCTTTTTCTTTTTTTTTTTTATACGACTATTTATTGTTTATCAGTAAGGACTGGAGGAGTTTCGTTCTCTAGCAGCTCTGTCCTTTAGTCCTGTTCACAAAAAACATGCATGTGCCTGTTCAGTCAAGACACCTTTTTGTTTGAAAGAGGGAGTCCGAGAATTAGTACAATAGGGTGTTTTGTGTCATTAACACAATTCTCTGACACAACTTAAAGTGCTAAAATTACCTCTGTCTAAATGGTTTCTAATCCATCTAATGCTATGATACTGGGAGCAAGAAACAAACAGAATTTCAGATGCAGTTGAGGAAAAGCTGCTATCGTGTAGACTAATTTAGTTTCTAAATCAATAAACAGTATTGTAATATTCTAGAAAAACAAATCCCACCCTTTAAAAGTACTTGATAAGTACACTTTCTTACAGTTATGACAACTGTTTCTTTCTATGCATATAAGTCAAGCAACCAAATATTATCTGTAGCCATGGAAATATGATTAGAAATATTTATATTGGATTCTAAAGGCAAAATGTCCCTGTGGTAGAATTCATATTTTTAATGCCTGGTGCAATATTATTCCCAAGTGTAATGCCTGCCAGCAAGAAGCTAATAAAAATGTGAAATACCAAGTATTATTCTGGGGGTTTTTTTCTGTTTGTCTTCTAGAGTTCTAAAAGTTAAAAACCCAAACCCACCCAAAACCTGCTTTTTCATCCTGCAGAGTAGTTCAGATGCTCTGGTAGGGCTCCATTCTCTTCCACTGTTGATGTACTTCGTTCCTTTTTGTCTTAACCACTTGATTCAGCCATCCTCATCATAGAAGAAGCTTGTGTTTTGAAAACAGCATTACAACTATCGGAAGGATGACATGTATTTGTACTAGCTAAATGGATATGCAGAGTCTAAATACTTGTAGTCATTAAGTAGTGCTGTCTGGCTTATCAGTAAGGTAAATATATATATAATCACTAGAGAAATAATTTTACCTGTGGAGTGCTGTTTTGAATGATGTTTGTGTCACAGCACTCGAGTCCTGTGGTTTTACCCAGGTTTGATTAGCTATTTCTGCTTATTGTGGGCACTTTTCTTAGTTACTAATAGAATTTCTGGTTATGGTATAACTCGAATGCTTTTGGGAGTAAGAGAGTTGATGCCTGTTTTGATCCTGTGAAGTCCTTGTTCAGGTGTCCCTTACCACATGGCTTTGCTCTCTGGGCTGTGCCTGCCACTATTCTTTGGGGATGTAAGAGGGGGTCTGGATTTCTATGGCATTCTTGAGGCGGGAACTTTCCATCCCACCCCTCGCTCAGAAGGCCTGTCTCAGGGGTGTGTTTGCCATATTTTGTCTCCCCCCTTCGTACATTGTAGGGGTTTTGACTTTTGTAATAGAGGCAGTAAGAGCTTTGTTCTTCCAATGAGGGGTAAGAAAAGCTGAGCTGATGGAGCTCAGGAAAGGCGGTTGTTTCTTTCCCGTAACGTGTGGTAAGAAATATCTGTGTTAGCTGGCATTGAATTATAATCACAAGATGTTCTTTGCAACACTTCATTTGCTAGCAAATTAATGACTGGCCTGGATCCGCCTGCCCTTTCCATAATTATGAAGTATAATAATTAGAGAAGCAGTATTCCAAATAATACGCTTTATTGGAGCCCAAGATTTATAGGAAGACAATATAAGCAGCTCTGTTAATGGGAAAGTAAATTCTGCAGGCTGGAGTTGGCATCAGCTTTGAATCTTCATTAGCCAGGAATACTCCACTGCTGGGCAAGTGTTTTAATTGTTCAGACAGATGTACTTTCTAATATACTTCTTGATCTAAGAGAACAAGTTGTTCCTAGAAACTAAGGACCATAATTTCTCCTCCCTTGGGTGCTTCAGTGAGTTTGGGTGGTTGTTTGTTTGTTGTTGGGGTTTTTTTTTGGAAGGCACTGTACAGTTACAACACGCTGAGGGGGAGCTCAGAATCTGGTTTTAATGTTTGGTTTTTTTAAACTGTCTTTTCACTTAATCATCCAGTGGATTTAGAAATAGAATAAGAAAGCCAGCTGGCATAGATTGATGCTGTCAGGATACTTCAGGTTAGAAACCAGGAAACCCTAGAGTATTTCTGATAGATCGCCTCATAGCAGTGGGCACCACTCAGCGTTGTTTGGCTGAAGAAATGCAAATGGCTGGCTAACGATCTTCTGTCACACTTGCTGCTTCAAGTAAGCAACTGATTATTAATTCTGATTAGTCATTACTGATGTTTCATAAGTGTACAAAGAACAGGAGGAAGTGTGCTGCTGTTGCTTGGATCATGGTCTTCATAATTTCGATAGTGTGTTGTGAAGAAGTGGCTTCAAATACTTCTCATAGGCTGGGCTTATCTGTTCAGGAACAGAAGATGGAGGGGAATCAATTGTAATTAAGAAGGAAAAGGCTGTAATTCTTTTCAAGAATGACCTCTGAAATGCAAAAGCTAGACTCTTGTACAAAACCAAACTGGCCAGCTACTTCAGCTGTGTGCAAGATCTCTTTCCCTGTAGTGTGTGCTGTCCTTCATAACCAGTATACAGTACTCATCCCAAATGGGACAGCATACTGTTTAACTTCAAAAAATATGCTTGAACTTGAATGTTTGCTGAAGGCAAATTTTATGTTCAGCTGCAGAATTTCAAAGGGTTGCTGATTGCCACAGTAAAAATCTCACTTAAGGCAAAATGAGTTTTCAAACAGAGCAATAGCTATTTACATTGTGCAGAATTTCACATTACTCCACAATATGGATGAATTAAGACGTGAAAGTGAAGTGCTAAAACCCATGAAGGATGAAATTGCCTTGGCTAACATTTAGACTCTTTCTGATTAAACATATTATTAGAGTATTGCCTGAGTACAAGTAGCAGTTTCTGGAAAATACCCTGCAGTCAGTGGCTCTCGCAGCCATCTAGTGTTGTTCCATCATAAGTGAGCTATGTAAACACACTTTTGGTTTCTTTTGTACAATGGTACCAAAGCCACATTGGTGGCATGTGACAGTCCAGCTTCCTGGTACAACCCCAGTACTCTGCGGGCTGTCGTTCATCGTTAGGTTAAATGTGTGAGCAATGACTATAGGTGATATCATTGGAGCATCCCAGGTCACTGTTCAGACTGAGATCCGAAGAATTAAAGGCTCTTGTAACACTTTTAATCTTTTATCTGTATTGCTTTTATTAAAAGCAAACAGTTCCTGCCTGGCTGTAACCCAGCGCCCATACCTGCTTGTTGGTCGGTGACTTCTGAGCCCACTCGTACAGCCGCTGGTAGACCTGCCCGTCGTAACTGCCCAGTGCAGAGTTCAGGCTCTTATCTGTGAAGTCAAAAGCGTCCACCAGTGGAACAGCATCTTTCCTAAGGAGTAGATGAATGACACTGATTTTACTGAAGTAGGTATTGCTTTGTAAGGCAGGAAAATAAGTCAAAGGTAAACTTGAAGGTCAGTTGTCCAGTTCCTCAGTCTAAACTGCTTGTGCCAGTTTTATCCCCTGCCCATGCTGTGAGGAAGGTCCTGCTTGTTTTGGTTCCTTTGAGGCATGTTCTACCAATGCCCTCAGCAGTCTCCAGTGTTGAATGGGTATTTGTAGGCTCTTGTAATCACCTGGGGTTGGTCTGTAATTCCCTAATCAAGGGCTCAATCTCATGTCAGATGTTTTCTCAGCACATTCTGTCAGTTCTTGCTTTCGTTTTTAGGGTTCACATATTCTGTTTTGTTTTTCTTATGTGTTAGTCTTACAGAATGGAACAAGGCTACTGCTAGGTTGAAGTGCTTTGCTGATCTCTAACCTTCATCTACCTGTAAGTATTTCTGTTAGCTCATCATTGGATGTCAAGGTCTTCTGTTCTCTTTGTGGGTGTCAGAACAACAACAAAAAGGTTTCTTTTTCCTCCTCCTCCCATTGTGCTGGGTATAGCGAGTCGTGCCATCTGTGCCCCACAACACAGGAATGGGGATGCAGAATGGTTTGTTCAAATGTTGGCATCTGCATCTACCAGTTCCTTTTGGGGAAGGGCGGTTTGGGGGTTTGGGAAAGGCTGGAGGGTTTGTTACAGACTCGAAGGTGTTGGGTTCCTTTCTCCTAATTGTAAATAACTGACTTTAATTACCCAGGTAACCCACATCTAGAGGATGGAGTGGGTGTTAAACCCAGAGAAGTTGCAGTGAGTTCCAGAGACACCAACACGTTACGTTAGGCTTTTTGAAACCCTTATGTTAAGCTTATTGTTCAACCTGAATTCTGTGCTCCACTCTGAAAATTCTTGTCCTGTTCAGCTCGTGCTTATGGTGTACTCTTGTTTCTCTCTATGTGACTTAAGTAGAATTTTACACACGGTAGTAACTTGCCTCTCTGCTCCAACAACACTGAGTAGGTAGAGATGAACCCTTTGTAAAAAAAAAAACCAACCCTCAAACCTTAGTGATTGTTGCAGTAGGTTAAAAACTTAGTGTATCTCAGAAGTTGTGTAGTTAGTCATAAGTGACACTGAGCAGATGCATCTGAACTAGCTGTAGGCAGGATTGTTTGGGTACCACTTGCAACTCAGCCATGGCAACAGAGTAGGCTGCCTTAGCTGTGGCTCAAGCAGATCTTGCAGTGTGCAATCAGTTGCTGTGGCTGCCTCCTGCCAGTGCTGCTCTGGCTACGTTTTCCTTCCTTTCTCTCTACTGCAAATGGGAAATTCTGATTTATAATTTTTCATGTTACAGAACCTTAATTTAGAGAACACAGAGGAGCTGGACACTTAGCTCTGTTTTGCTGTGAAAACAAGCTCCGTGTAGATGCTTCAATCAATTTCTAGTGCTGCCAGGCAATGAAAATAGAAACCGAGTGAGGTGAATTGACTTTGGAGATGTTGCCATAGGTACAGCAGTGCTGTTTTGTATCTGTCACAGGGACAAACCCAATAGCTGTGTATCTCCTTGTGCACAAGCAGCTCACCGAATGACAGGCAGGAGATCCAGGTACGATGCTGTGACCATGTCCATTTGTGCTCCGGATATGTATCCGTCATGCAAGAAGGCTCCTGCATTCGAGAAGATCCCGTGTAGTGCAAAGAGGTCACAAAGATGTTTCATAATCTTCTGGATGCCAGCCCTGGGCTCGAGTTTTTCCACAGTTTCTGTGAAGTTCTTCACAGTGATGTAGTGGCAGTGAGCCTGGAAAACAAATGCAATCAACAGTGAATGCACCTCAAACACTTTTAGTAGGCCAAGTGACTCAAACATTCTTGCAAAGAATATAAAACCTTTTCATGTCCCTGGCACTGCTCTGGTCTGTATTCTTTGTTTGCTGGCTGAGCAGGCCTTTTGCATTCATGTCCTACACCGACAGTAGAGGATAGGATTGGGGGCTTGAACAGTCAACACTGCAGGATTTGTAAATTAGAGAACTGCCTCAGAAATCAAGGTAGTACTTCCTGTGTTTCTGATGAATACCCCAAAGAGTCTGTGTGATGGGAACACTTTGGAACGTGTTTTGGTTAATCCCTAGCAAGTGAATCGTGGTTACACATCAACAGGAGAAAACTCTTCTTGAAGACCTTGGGCTCATGGTATGTTGGGCTCAGTGTCTACAGGGCTTCAGCTCTGAAAACATCTGCTGTCATAGAACAACGACCAGACTCACTTCTTGCTTTTGTGGCTTTAAGAGTAAACTGATGGTTTCTGGCTCAGACACCAGCAGAGTGTGGAACTGCCAAGTTACCGCAATGTTAGCTGGGCTCCAGAGCAAACGAAGCAGGCTGACTCTGCTGGTTCATGGGGGTGACTGGTGGTGCTGACATTACTGTGGGTGGTTGGTGGTGTCTGTATCTGTGGGGGTTCACTCCCCTGTCATATGGTTCTCCTCCCAACTGTGGGTGTAAGCATGGCACACCTGCACTGCAGCTCTTCCTGCTGGCACAGCCAAGCAGTGTGGAGGCCGATGTGGGCTATGGAACCTGCCTGAGAACCTGGGTGCCTACTCAGGCTATTAACCTGTGTGGAGTCTGTACACAGTGTCTGAGCTGCCCAGCTGAGAGCTGGCAGGTGTCAGCTCACATAGCTGCTGTGCCACTTGTTGTCTGGGTGAGTCTCCAGGGAAGGTGTGGAGTAAGAAGTAAATACAGAAATGCTCCAAGAAGGCAGCAGGCTATCAAGATTATCAATTTATATGGGAAACTCAAGGGGTTTGGGTGACTTCCTTTCCCTGAAGTATCTAAGAAGTTTTAGGGTGGCCCAGATCCCATTTTCGGATGAATCTGGCAGCACAACTGCCACCAACAATCACAGATTCACAGAATGAGACATCATTGGGTCCAAGCTCCCTGCCAAAGCAGGTTCCTTACGACAGATCACACAGGTATGCATCCAGATGGCTCGTGAGTATCTCCAGAGAAGAAGACTCCACAGCCAGCCCTCTGCATATGTTAAGCTCTTCAGAAACAATTTCTGACTAATCCTGTGTCTAGGTTCTCCTCCTCACCTGTCAGGGAGAGCTGGATTCCAGCTCCTCTGACATATTGCCTTCCCTGCTCTTCAGTCCAGAGACCTTGGCCACCAATTGAGTGGGTGCAGGATGGAACAGCTCGTTCAGGTTTGTGTGTGGGGAGTGTGGGTCAGAGCCTTTCTTAGAGGCAAACACTTTGCTTCAGCTTCATTCCACTGAAACTATATTTACATGTAAACATTATTAGGAAAGTAACTAAAAAAAAAAGTCCCTGTTTATAGGAGCTCTGTTTCATTTTTGAGGCAGTTACACAGGTTTTCTGCTCTTTTTCAAGCTAACAACGTTGCAGGGAGTCCGTGTAATTGAAAGCAGGGGGTGATACACAGCAGACTGGCGACCACAAAAAATGCTGCTGCTGAGATCTAAGTCCCTGCTCCCTTACACAGGGAGTTCTGACTCTGAGGGATTATAAGGCTGCTTACCAGTATGAGCGGGTCAGTGCTTCCCATGGGTTTGAAAGGATCTCTGCTGTCACTGAGAAAGTGTTTGACTCATCAGAGACTAATTGACTGACTACAAGGGGGCTGTTCCCTACTATGAAATCACCCAGATGGTATCGCCACAGTTAGGTGTGTGCAGTGTTCCTCTTTCCCTGTCAGGGGCTGCTTGCTAAATCCATGTCAGTTTGGGGGTGGCTCTCTGAGGTGTAGGTCACAGCAAGATGTTTTCCATTTAAAACCGAATGAAGTTTAAATAAGCTATGGCTCTGTTTCAGTCTTCCTGCCCTCAGTTGAGGATGGAAGGAATAAAGGAAGGAGGGCCTTCCCTGTACTTGTAAAGGAACTGCGTTTAATTGCATATTAAAAAAAAATTTGGTTTTTGGAGATGCTGAGGTATCAGAGAGTTTGTTTTTCATTTAAATGTAGGGTTTTCCTCCCCTCTTACCTTCTTTTCTGCCTAGCTTTGTATTAACTCCTGTTTTGGGGAACGACTGCTGCTGTCTTAATCCTGTTTCAGCTGGAGGCATGTGGGTTGCCTAATCCGTATGAACTGTGAGTTGTTTTTGTGTCTCTTATTAATTTGACTTTGTTGATTTGATTTTTCTTTCAGCAGTAATTAACATTGCACTTATCACTGCTTTTCCCTCCAGTTATCTTTCCCTGTGGGAGCGGCAGATGTAAGAAATACCAGGCACGTTTCACCCTTGCTGTGACTCCACCAGCTTTCAGTTGGGTGGTTTTGGAGAGGCTTTACATCTGAGAGCCAGAATACTGGATTCTTATCAAAAAGTAAGCATGGAGATGGTGAGTTCTAGTTGCAGGAGATGGGAGGTCTGATTCTGCTGGCAGTGGCAGCATAACCATGAATGTTTGTTTGTGTTATCTCCATTTCTAGTCCCTCTAGTCTTTTTCTGCCTGCACTATTCAGATGGCAAATTCTTCACATCAGGAATTGCTTCTTACTACAGTTTATCTACCCCATTGGTGCCCTGGATACTAACAGAAAACAGTTAAGAGCACTAAGACTTTAGGCTAATAGTGCTGTGTCTGTTGCATATTCTATCACAAACATCAAAGCAGCAGATAGATCTCACTAACCTTGGCAGCCTGCACCAGCTGCACTGTGCACTGGTTCCACGCGTCATGCTTTTTGACTCCTGACTGCATCAGGTCCTGCAGTTTAGCTGCTGTGCTGCTTATGAGTCTGGAAAATGGGAAAAGCATATTGTATGTGAATCTAACAGCCTGCATGCACTCATTCCGTACTCGGGCTCGTGTGTGATCGTATGGCAAAGTGGCATTTCTGACATTTCAATTTATCTACACTCAGGATGAGCATACTTGGATGATGTGAAATCGAAGTACAAGTTGGGAGAAGCAGCCAGAGCACCCTGGTACTGATGGATTTCTGCCTTCTCAGCTCCCAGGGTAGTTTACTGTGGGTCTGCTGAGTTTTTCTTGGGAGGTGGGTGTGTAAGGAGTTTGCAAAACGCAATAAAGCGATGGTAATAGTGGGTGACATCACATTATGTTTCTGTTTTTATCTGCAGGCATCCCAATCCTGCTCCCACCGACACTGAAGCTGTAGAAGAATGGCTCTGGTTTCACACTGATCGGGGTGACAGCAGGGTTGTCTTGTCTGTTTATCTGATTTTCAGAGTTGACACCTATGCAGACCATAAATATGCTCATTATACTAATGAGACCGCTCGTGATACCATTTTTATTTGTGTTGAAGATGAATATGTAGTTGAAAGGCTATGGACAGAACGTATATACTGCCTGTTTGTGACTATGGGCTGTGCTTGCTGTGTTGTTAATTGAAAGCAAAGCTGGGTTTCTCAGGTGTGTGACACTTTAGCTTTCTGTATAGAGCTGCCCAGGGTCTGGTAGCCGAAAGGTTTTACTGGATGGCAGCTTAGTGCTCTGGGACTTGCTTCAATAGCGCCGTCAGCTCGGTATAGAATCAGCTGTATGGAATATAGCTGTTAGGTAGCACGTGGCTTGGCTTAAACACTTCTGCTGTTCTGAATATGAAAGCTTCATACTGAACATCTGACATGGCTGTTAAGCCTGTGTGAGTCTTCCCTTTCTCTTTCAGGAGCAGATGGTGACAATTCTTGAGTAACTTATGTTATCTTACCTCCCTTTAAAGCAAGGCAGAAGCTGAGCTCTTAGCACATTTCTGATGTCAAAGAGAGAAACCTTGTTTCCCGTCCTCCATACTGACCTCATTGCCGTGTGTTGATAGGCCTCAGTGTAAATATCTGGACTGAGAAAATCCAACTTGTTCCTGGCTGGACACTTCCCCAGTTTCTTTGCAGCCAGATAAGTGACAGATGGTGGAACGGGCTGGCCAGCCCTGGCTGCCATGAAGCACTTAATCAGGAACCTGGGAAGAGGGTAATGGTCAGAGCAGGCTGTGGTAGTGATCCACATGCAGCAAATGGTTGTGCAAAAAATAAAATGGGCTCAGGTGAGGAGCAGCGAGCTGAGACCCATCCATCGGTGGTCTGGAATGGACCTGAACAAGTAACAGCCTTTTGTTTTGCATGTTACTCACAATAACCTGATCTGTGAGGACTCTCAGGGGTAGCCTGTCCACCATATTTAATGCTACAGCAATCTGTAGTGATGAGATTTTAGGAAGAAACTTGCTGTGGCTATTAGCAATCTCAGCAGTGTGGTGATTAGATACATTATCAACTTCACAGCCTGGGTCTAATGGTGGTTTGGTCTTACCCTCTGTGATCCCAATGCACAGTCCAACAAATGTGAGACACCCTTTCTTGGAGCTAAACAAGCGTCCAAGGAGGATTCTCCGCTCCCATACTGGTTTTGTCACCTCTGACACATCCTAACCTAGACTGACCAGGTCTGGAATGTTACAGCATTTCTCTTGACCTTGTGATTAATCTTGTAAGAGGAGGCAGTCATGAGTGCAGAGGTCTGTGCATGCAAGCCCAGAGCTATGTAGTAGCACCCCATGTCCCTGCTGGTTTTCTCCTCCTAGTAAAACCACACATTACCCAAAGTTCAAGCAGTGTGGTTTCTTTCTCTGTTTCATCTAGTCCAGGTTATCACCAGCCTGTGTGCTCTGGAGAAAGCAGTGTTCTTGGAACACAATTCAGCTGCTTTCAGAATCCAGTAACTTTGCCTTCTCCGAATCGACCTCGCTTTACCAACATCGCTTTACATAGGCTGCTTCAAAAAAACAAGCCACAAAGCTTGGAAAGCAGTGCTGCTGCTGTGCTACTGGGCAAAGAGGAAAATGAGGTTATGCAGAACAGCACCTGTGTACATCCCCAAACCAAAAATAGAAGAGAAAATCGATTCCCACGCACCTCCATGCCTGTCAGACAGAAGACATGAATAGTTTATGTCCTGAGTTGTATTTTTAGAAGGTGCTGGGAGAAAGGAGTAGCTGGTTTTACTGGTTTTGGGGAAGAAGTGGTAGAGGCTGAATAAACGAGAGGGCAGGCTTTTCAGATTAACAAATCTGAATTGTTACCTGGCAGTTTGCAGGAGCAGAATGGTGTTTTCCCCCTCATAAATACAAGAGGCGAGTATTTTTGTGTACAAGGAAGGAAGTCCACTCAGCAAGGAGTAACCGTGTCCCCCGCACGCCCGCAGGCAGATCTCCACTGCTGAAGTGCAGTACTGAGTAATAATGGCTTTAAAGCCTGAGGAAAGGGCATGGAGCTGTTTTAAGGAGAAAAAAGAAAAGAGTTAATGGTGAAAGTGATCTAAAGCAGCTCTCAGGTCAGCTTTCTTTTTTAGCTTTGTGCCATTTCTGGCCGTGAAATCCCTGCCAGACCTTCTTTTGCATCCTGGTGCAGCACCCAGCTCCCTGAACCTGGCCTTCAGTTTCTGCTGGGCACGAGTTTAGGGTCATGGACTCATGCGAGCACGAGTTGTGTTTAGTTTGTGCAGTTCTGGGTTTCTCTCAATCACCAGTGGCCTTGGCTGCCCTTGTCCAGACTGTGTGTTCATTGCAAAATCTTACGGTCTGTCAAAGTCACATTTTTGGTTTTGGCTCAGGAGTGGGTATCGGCATGTGTGTTTGTAGGTGCAGTTGTGAAATAACACTTTGTGCCACCAGCTACTTGGAGCAAGGTTTTTATAAATGTCCCTGCTTTTCGAGGACTTTATACTTGTGATAGTCCCCAAAGCCAAAAATCTGGGGCAGTAAAGCAAACCTAGGACAAGCCATTTGGTCTCTTGGTGCTTCCTCTTTCTCCAGTTATCTAGCATTGAGAGGAACGCTTGTTCAGTTTGCTGAAATATTTTGGTACTCAGAGGTGAGAAATGCAAACCAACTGTACGAGGGCATCCTGCTGTGTCTCACCTCTGGCAGCATGTCGAAGTTGTTCTTCTGGATCTCGCTGTAGCCCTTGTCGTAGAGCTGCTGCAGGTAGTCGCTGGTGCAATGAAAGGCATAGGCTGCTGCCAGCTGGGGCAGCAATTTCTCTTGCTGGGTCTGGTAGTCGAGGATTTTTGCTTCTTCTTCCCTGTTGGAAGAAAGTTGATGAAGTAGGAAAGTGCAGACACAGACATAGCTACTGTTACTTACCTACTGCCTAATGAAAACCAGCACTTTTCATTGCCAGGGAGCGGTATGTGGACAGAGCACAGCTGATGTGGCAGCAGCAAACCTGCCCAGCTTGCTAAGCTGTTAGAGAAACAAGCCTGACTCAGAGAAAAGACTTTTCTGTAGTGTCAGTGAACCAGCCTAACAGAGTGGGAGAGTCTGTGTGATCAGTCGGTACAGAGCAGGGACAGGGCCTGCGGGAGGGGATGAGGATGGAGCCTTCAAGGACAGCAAGTCAGTAGGTGGCGTAGGCAGGGTGGTGGCACTGACCCCTGGAAAACATTTGCTTTTCAAACTGGATCTTTGTGGCCCTGGGTGTCGATAGGTTTCTCTGGCAATATTTGAGTCAAAATTATTTTAAGCTTTCTGAGCTTTCTTTAGCTGTTCCTTACTGCTTTTGCTGTGGTTAGTACTGTTAGGACTTCAAACGCTGGAAGTGGTTATTAGAGTAGCTCAGCATGCTGTGCTCTTGTGCTTGGGTTGTGTTTGAACCAAGCCCTGTTCTCCTTAGGATCGCCTTGCTTTTGAAAGGAGATTTAAGCGGATATGTTTGAAACCCATTCAAATGAGAGTGTCTGTCTAAACATTACGGGGCTCTTACCAGGCTAACCACATTCAGTGTGCATAGTGGACCTGTGGATGTTGGGAGCTATTTTAATGTTGCTCCCACTAGCAGGATGCTATGAAGTAAGAATTCAGCAACTTCTCTGCGTTGCCTGGGTTCTGCTGAGTTACAGGGTTACACAAGAAGGCCAGAGTAAGAAAATTGAGTGAGTCTCTGAGCTGCTCAAACTCTGAAACTTATCTCAGAAAGAACTGTAAACATTCTCTTGTACTTTGATGCTTGTTAATGTAAATAACGGGGAAGCGTGTTTGTAATACCCTCTCTGGGCCAGGAAATAAACCAGTGATGTGCTTTGAGATAAGATGGAATGTAGAACTACAGACTGGTGTGTGTGTGTGTAAGATGGTCCCCTTTCCCACCACTGTGGGTTTGCGTGGTGTTACCCAGGCTTTAGCTTGGACTGCCGGCGAACCACAGAGTATCGGATGGCGATGGTGCAGGCTTTCATGAGAGGAATTACCACTTCGTCTGCGATGAGGGAAATGCGCACTGTGGTCATCGTGAGGTAGTTAATCTGCTGTGACCCCCGCCTTGTGTAGGTGCCGTCTGGCTGAACCTAGGGGAGAGAGAGGATGTTAGATGCCACCTTCTTCAGTTCTAGGATGGCTGTGTAATCTCTATGTGCAGAATAAAATGGACATTGGAATCCTTAATTGAATGCAAGCTGAAATATTTTTATGTGTGATTTTTGAAATCCATTTGAAAAGACAAACTCCTATGGCTTCTGGCTGCCCTGTGAACCCCAGCCTCTGAACATGGAATTCCTGACACAGTTACATTTGGGATTCAGGTAACTTCTGCCTGTGATAAAACTGCAGAGGTTCAGGGAGACCTCAAGGGAAGATTTCTGTCCTAAATTTAAACGCATCCCTGTCATCCCTCTGGCTGTGCAGTGAGTTGGGTGGCGTGTCTGTGATGTGACGTGAGTCCATACGTACCTCACAAAAATTGTTCAGCATGTTCTCCCTGGGGACACGCACATTCTGCAGCATGAGGAAGCCATTGTCAGCATGCTCAAAATTCATTTTGGGACCAATGTCTCCTGCAATTATGCCTGTAGCGGGAGAAAACATGGCCTGCTTACTCCATTTAACTTTCTTCCTCCCCATTTTGCAGCAGGATGGGGATCTTAAAGAAGGGCACTTTGAGCTCTGCTTCTTCCCCAGCTTGGGTGATCTTGCCTGAGGGATGAAACAGGCATTTCAATGCCTCCTGGCTTTTCTACGATCAGTCTGTTACTGGTGCTGGCTGGGGTCAGAATGGAGGTGTTAATGTAGAAGCGGGCAGAGCAGGCCAGGCTTCTGGTTAAGAAGGGGGCTTAGGATGCAAGAAGTTCTCCTTCAGGTGGAAAGGTTGGGGTTAACGAGGGCTGTACCTTGGGTGTCTGCCTTGGTGCTTCCTATCCCTGGGCCCATAGCTTTAGATAACCTTTAAAGGCAAAATGGGCAGAGCATCTGCCTGTGTACTGCGCTGTCTGGAGTCATTTACCTGGGCAGAGTGAATGGTCCCGAAGGCTGCGTATCTGCACGATGAAGGGATGCACACCATAGCACTTCCCATGGATGTACAGCTGAGCAAAGACCACCGTGTGGGTTGCTGACCTGCCCACTGTGAGAAGAAAAACAGCACCATTCCCTTAAGATGAGGTACAGCACAAACATTTCCACAGTTACCAGCGCTCAGTGCTAAGTGCATGTTAGGTCTCGCTAACATGGGCCAGTGTAGGTGTGATCCAGAGCGGCTGCAAGCTGGAGATGGCCTAAATCTCTGCTCTAAGCCTACTCTTAGCTCTCAGAAGTTGTCATCCTTCTGCCTCTGTCGCTGCACGTCAGGCTTGGATGAACAGTTTGAACTAAGTAGTTAAAGTTCATGCAATGCTGAGGGAGTGGGAAGTGGCTGGGAGAGTAACTCCAGCTATTTTCTGTGAAAGACCTTCCTGAAGGGAGCCATGAAATTCACACTTGAATCCTTTATGCTGATGACTTCCCTGCAGTTTTCGGTCATCTGAGTACTAATTACAAAGAAGAGAAGATTGATTCCTGCAGAGGCAGGAGTTTCTCTGAGCGAAGTTCTCCAGCCCTGCCAGCCGAGGGCTTTTGATAGATAATGGTGGCTCCGTTCTGGCCTCTGAACTTGTAAAAAACCCTTTGGCGTCTTACTTGCCTCTGTGTGTGCTTCTCCTACTGAAGTCCTCTGCTAGCGCTTCGACCCTCAAGCACAGAGCTTGAGCACAGCACACCGAGTAACTGATGGAGGCAAATGAGGAAACCCAAAATACTGTCTGTGGTACTTACTGTCTCCAGGCCACCACTTCATGGCAGAGATCTTCGGTGTGTTCAGTATAAATTCCTGCGTAGTGGTATCAAAGACTGCTGTTGTTTCCAAACCCTGAAGGTAAGTTCCTTTAAAAAAAAAAAGATAAAATCTCCTGATGTATCACAAGGATGGAAGAGTGCAGAGGATCCTGTGAGGTTGGTATGGGTATTGTCAGGGTTTTGTGGATTACCCTCTTGGTGATAACCACAGGAGGATGACCCCACACTACTGCCTGCAAAGATCTCTTGAGCCACGTGGAAGTCTGGCAAGCTGCCCGCTTCATGGTGATAGCCATCAACTTGGGCAAGCTGCCTGGCTGATTCCTTCCACTGATGGCAATGGCCTGGTATCTAACTGAGCTTCCACCCTTGTTATTTTTACCACACTGGCAGAGCCAAAGCCAATGCATCTCCAGCTTGCAGTGGAACACGGAGGACATCAACCCCTAACATGCAGGTGACATTTCCGCCCCCAGCCAGGCCTGCTGCAGTGACACATGGGCAGCTGGAACTCAAATTCCCCTGAGAAAGTGGGCCAGAGCCTCTTGTCCTGTGGAAATGCTGTGTTTTCATTGCAGCCTTACCGTGCCCCAGTTCTGTCTGGGCATAACTTCCAATGAGCTGATACTGGGTGGCAAGAGGAATCCACTTGGCGATCTGTTTGTCAGAGCCCAGCACTGAAATACTCTTCATGAAGACGCGGTGAAGGAGAAACGCGATGTCTCCTGACACGGCCCTGCGGAGAAGGCACAAGGGGCACTTTTACATGGGTGAAGTTCCAGGGTTGCGATGAATGAGGCAGTGATGCTGCAGCAGTCACCAGACAGTACTACCTGCTGCCTTTTGGTTTCTACATTGTTCTACCTTACCCAATGTCCACCATCAGC
The DNA here is from genome assembly GCA_022605575.1 of Laterallus jamaicensis coturniculus. Taxonomy (NCBI): domain Eukaryota; kingdom Metazoa; phylum Chordata; class Aves; order Gruiformes; family Rallidae; genus Laterallus; species Laterallus jamaicensis. The sequence goes on from JAKCOX010000011.1 coordinate 13,408,188, forward strand.
ACAATATTGCAGAAGAGGTGCTTTTCTGGGCTGGCTTTGGTCCTTCTTTTGTAACACAGTTTGCTTAAGTGTTGTTTGCTCATTATTTCACTTGCTCTTGGAAGAACTGTCTGAGTAGCAGATGCTGAGCTAAATACACAACTCAGCTCCAAAGCTCCCGTGGCTCTGCTAGCTTGTGAGCCCTTTGTATCTTTATTTTACTTTGCAGGATTTTTTTCCCTATGCCATGATTTAAGTCCCATTTTAAGGCTGAGTTAAAAACCCCACCACCTTACCATAAAATCCCCAGATCCTGGCAATTCACTGCCTGGGCTGAATTGTGTATGCAGGCATCTGAGACCTGGATTTCCTGAACTGTCCCCTCCCTGTTCTGGAGAAGATGCCTTGGTGTGTTGGGTTTGTTGCTGTACTGCTCCCAGGATGTTTGCTGCCAGTGAACCACACCAGGGTTCGTGGAGATTTGGCCTGACTTGAGTTTTATTTTTTTCTTGTGGGAAAAAATAACCAGTAACATCTGATTTATTGTCTGGTTGGGTCCTTTGGTGCTGCTAGGGCTGTGGACATCCTAAAAACAAGTATTCCAGATGCTGTGTATGGGAACTTGGGTACAGTAAGTGCCATGGTTTAAATCAGAAACTCATTTGGTTTAAGGTTGGGGGGTTTGTGTGTGTGTGTGCAAGAAATCCCAAGGAAATAGGAGGAATACAGGCCCTCTTCCTGGGGTTCCTCAGAAACATGGTTGAATCACCTCACAGACGTAAGTACACCTAAAAATAAGTGGCTGTGCTGGTCTTGGTAGCTTTGTGTGGCTGTTAGCGTGTTGCTTTACTGCAGGGCTCTAGTGAGCATCTCATTCCAGAGAGATACCTTTTATTTTTAACAGATGACTGTGCCCTTTCTTTTATACTGGCCCTGCGAGAGAATCAGCCGTGCTGCAGAAGTGGTGGGGGGGAGGATAATATGAACAAAGACGTTAAAGGGAAATTATTTTGATTAACGGAGAAGAGACTTAATGAACCCTTGGCAGCCCATCCAGAAATAACCTTACTTTAACAGCCTTTTAAAGAAGGCTGGCTTACAAATGTGTGCGACTGCTTCACCATGCTTGGCACCAGGAGTTTCACAGTAAGAGCTTGCTGCTCACCTGGTGTTTTCACAAGAAAAGAGGTGTCCTGCCAGGCTCTGCTCCTAATCCAGCAGCCCTGGCAGTGCAGTGCTGGTCCTGTGGAGCCTGCAGCATCAGGGGGCCTGATAAAAGCCAGCCAGGCTGGGGGAGGCTGTGCAGTTTTGTCTGGGTTTTCAAAATCGGCTGGGGTTTTTTTTTTCTTTTTTTTTCTTCTGAGGGAGGAGAGCTGCTTGTTACTGGGAATATAATGATCAGGCCCAAGAGCTCTTGTTGGAAGAGTTCCCCCCTTTATCAGTCCTGCTCACGGTAGGTGGCGAAGAGCTTAGCATAAAAAATGATAATCCTTCATATGATTAAATACTGGAAAGTGCCTTTGCGTGACAGCGGTGCTGTGTGAGGAGCAGGCATTGCCCTTTGCAATGATGCTTCTGAACGTGCACTTCTTACTGGGCATGCAACCCCCTGCCCCGAGCTAACAGCGTGCACCAGGCAGCAGCAAACTGCTTTTATTTAGTAAAGGGGGAAAGAAAGAGGGGCCAGCAATTAAAGTAAAATAATGTGGAGCTTAACCCCATGCAAAGTGTTAAGAGATTTTTATCAAGGAAAGGATTGCAAAAAATATTTCATTTACCTACAAACTAACTACTACTACTACCTACAAACCTACTACTAACTTTTTGTGTTGGTGTCCCCCTCCTCCCTGCCATGGGTGTAACTTTTAATTAGTTTATCTGGAAATCAATAACATAGCAGAAACAGCACCCCTTTTAATCCTGGTTATGCATTTAAAAACAGCCAAGGGGTGGTATGAGAGCTGTATCACGAGTAAGGTGCTTGCTGAAGTGGAATGCTGGGGATGTGCACTGCTCTGATCTATCACCCTGTACCCATGTGCTGCTCTTTGAGAGGTTCTCTGTCCTCTATCATCATTTTCCCTCTTCCTGAGCGTGCTGCTAAAGTAGAAACCTCTAGCACATTTGTACACAAACCTTCCCTGACAGCTGTTGGCCTTTCCCAGCCTTTGCTGAAGCTGATTCTTGTTGGCACACAGAACTCTGAACAAGAGATTAGTTGTATGTTTAAAAACCATAATTTTTAAAAATCACCTGTAAATGTGCTTAAATTCAGGCCCGTTCTCGGTCCATCCCATTTCATGCATCTTTTTCTGGAGATGAACAGCCTTCCTGACTGCTGCTTCGTACCGCTCATTCTGGCTCTGGAAGTACTGGTTTTCTCTGCTAAAAACAGGGTCGCCTTCGATGGCTTCGACTGCAAAGCAATGCAGAGCAGTTGGTTCTCAGGGGCTGGAGGTGTAGGAGGTGCCTCAGTCGCACTGTGAAGCATGTGACCCCAGGGGCCTTTTTATTTGGTAAGGGTGTCGTATGGGGATGGTTACAGACACAGAAGAGCTTGATTTTTTTTAAAAAAAAAAATCTGTCTCTTCTAGCACACGGTGATTTATTTTTTTTTTCACCACACCCATTGCAAGTGGGAGCAGCTCAGCCTGCCCCAGCCAGCCCACACAAGGAATTCCCCACCTGGATGAGCCCCAAGTGCCGAGGAGGGTCCCTGGCTGTGGTTCACACAGGGCATGCATCACCCCGGCCCCTGCACGCACCCCCCTTGCACAGAGATGCCCACCTGCATCACCCTGAGTCCTTATATTCCAGTTTAACCAGTCTCCCCAGAGACAGAGTGGATGGGAGCAGGGAAGGGGAAAAGCTTCAATCAGCAGGGATGCCTGCGGAGGAGTGGTATTGATTTACGCAAGCAGGGGCTCCAACCCCATGCACCCACTTTTTTAAGATGTGGGTGATAAGCAAATACCTGGGGGCACGAACCCACCATGCAAATGAGGAGCAGAAGCAACAGGGACATAGGCATGCTCCCTACCAGCCCGCAGCCAGTGACCTCGTAAGGCTCACTCACCCATCGCCCTCCGCATCTGAGTGCACTCCACGCCGCCATCCAGCCAGACCGTGAGCTTCTCCACGCTGAAGGAGGCCGTTTGCCTCTCGCTGGCGAGGTCAGGATTCACGTTGCTGAGCATCGAGCCCTGCGAGTACTTGCCTGTCCCTAGCAGAGCCATCCTGGAGGCTGAGCTGCTCTGGGAAGGGATGGGGCTCGTTAGGTCCCAGCACCCCTTCAGTGGGTGGCTGATAAAGGTGTTGGGCGCAGCAGGGAACAGTTGGTTTCAGTAGGTTGGCCAAGATGTACCTGCGCAGGCAGCCTGGGGCATGGCTCCCATTGCTGCAGCTATTGCAGGGCACTGTGCTCAGCACAGCCACTGTGGGACTGCACTTTGTACATGAAGTGGCACGTTTCCATGTTAGTTTGCGAAAAACAAACAGGGGTTGCGTGAATGTTGGGCACTGTCTCACCCTCAGTGCAGTAAAGACAGTGAAAATCCAGGGTGCTTTTAAGGGCTCAAAGTGTGGGGTTTTGATACTGCTCTAAACGCAAAATCTTTTCCTTTCACCAGTCTGCCCCCCTCCCCGATTTTTTTGTGAAGTTACTGCTGGAATATCCCAGATATTAACGTTTAATTAATGTTAACGTTGAAGAGAGTTTCTGGCCCTGGCCTGTTCCCCCCACGCTGGGTGCTGCTCCCAACCCCACGGGTGCTGCCTGGGGTGCTCCCGGATCTGCGCTCACAGGCGCTGGCAGCTCTGCCCCTGCTGCCTCCGTCCTGCTTTCCACCGGGCTCAGCTTTACACTAACTCCTAACCTTGCCATCCCCGTGTTGTTGCAGAATAAGTTTTTAAAAAGCGTGGTATGTGGAAAAGCAAAGCAGATTCTTCCCTTGAAGAGGGGCTGCCTGACATTCTGAGCTGTTTTTAATACTGTAAGAGACGTAAACTCCGGGAACTCTTGCCGATACGTTTTCAGTCTTGTTTATCTGCGACTTGCACCTTTATTTCAGGGTGTCTTACTGTTTTGGAAAGGATAAAAGCCTCATAGCAGCGCGCTCTGGAGAAATCCAGCCCTGCCCTTGAGCCGTCCCAGGAAGCGCCGGAGCACCGGATGGCTCGGCCGGCAGCTCCCTCTTCCGTAAGAAAAATCTGTGTGTCTGTCCGCAAACACAACCCCCCCACGTACCTCGTCCCAGGCGTCCTTTGGGGAGCCGTCTGGCTGCTGCCTACCTCCCTGGGCCGTGCTCCCGGCGTCCTCACCACAGGGACCTTGTCCCCGGGACCAAGGGAGCTCGACTGGGCCCTGGGTGTTTCTGCGTGTGCGCGATGGCGTGACACAGCCCACCTCTGCCGACAGCGGCCTCTGCGCCTGCCAGGCGTAAAGTCCCGCCGCTCCCGCTGCCAAAAGGGCCGGAGCCTCTGCGATTTAACAAACAACGTCATTTTTCTGATCTCGCTTCAGGTTACTTGCGTGTTGGAGGCTGCACTCTCAGCTCTGCCACCGAGGCGGCACCCTGTCTCTGTCCCAGTGTTTGTATTTTTACCTTCATTTGTGTGTGTGTAGTGTGCTCTGGGGGGAGGACAGCACCCCTCGGGCTCTCGCTGCTCACAGCCTCTGGATTTTACTTGCTCAAGGTTTTCCCAGCGTGGTTATGGCCCTGCCCTCAGCCCTCCCTGCAGTTTGGGGTGCAAGGCAGGAGCCCCGGGATGTGCCTGGCAGGCTGGGCTGTGCTGGGGGCAGAGGGAAATTGCCATGGGGTGCGTGCTGCTTTCATCACATGTGCTGCCTTCATCTCTGGCCATCCTGACTTTGTCCCTGCTGTAGTCTGTCCCAGTGTCTGGTGGGCAGGGGCTGACAAGTCGAATCCCTCCAGCTACATGAGTGCAATCCTGAGAGAAGAGGAGCCCCTCCTGCCCAGGTCATTGGTGCTGCTGCTCCAGACCTGCTGGTCTCATTGAAGTTGCTTTGTCAGGGAAGGGGGCGAAATGGGTGGGATTCACCGGACCCGTAGAATTGCTTTACCTGGGAAAGTTACACAAAGGATGGGAAATCAGATGTAGTTTTGCATAACTATAATAACTTATATGAACCAAGCCCAGCAGCCATGGGGAGCAACAATAAATCAGAACAGCTGACATGAGTGTGCTCATGGGCAGTAGGTATTGTGTTAGGAATGTGTCTGGCAGATTAAAGGTGCTGCATGGCTCCATCACCCTCCCAGAGCAACAAGGTGTCTTATGGACATGCTGTTTGGTATCCCAGTCTGTACTGCACAGCATCATGTCCTATGGTGACTTGGGATTGCCAGCAGCAGTAGTGTCTTTCTCAGGTTATCCATGGGCTTTCTCTGGATGCTCCGCTGTTTTCTTCTGCTGGAGTCAGAACCGCTTAGCCTTAGACTTAAAAAATCTCCTGAGTTGGAAGGGACCGATAAGGATCATCAAGTCCAACTCCTGGCTCCACACAGGGCCAGCCAAGGCAGAGTCCAGGACTAGGTGCATCATTCGGACGCTTCTTGAACTCAGCCAAGCTGGGTGCTGTGACCGCTTCCCTGGGGAGCCTGTTCCAATGCCTGACCACCCTCTCAGTGAAGAACCTCTTCCTAGCATCCAACCTGAACCTCCCCTGGTGCAGATTCATGCCTGTCCCTTGTGTTCTATAGTGCTGTTTGCTGTTCAGCAAATGGGGACGGGTCTCCTGAAGGAAGAGTGAGGGATGACAGGTTGGCAGAAGCCTGTCCCTGAGCCAGTTTGCAATCTGGTGTGCATTCAGGCAGGCTTTCCAGCAAAGATGTTTCCCTCTGTGTGGTTTGTGCCAGGAAATGGAGTACAGGACCCACGGTGGTAGGACAATAAGCAAAACTATTGTTACACTGGCAACAAGGTGGGAAGACCTTTCGGAAACCAGACCTGAAGAACAGGTTTAGCCAATGAGCCCTCATCCCTGAGGATGAGCTGACTGCCCACATCAGTGCCAGAGGGTGAGGTGGGTCTGAATGCCATGTAACTCCCAGTGTGGCAACCCCAGCATAGCTGGGGTTTATCAGAGGAATGCATCCAAGCACCAGCTCTGCCTTGTTCTGAGCGGGGAGTTGGCATCCCTGCAGTTAAGGGTATCTCTAGTGAGGCAGCAAAGTCCTTTTCATCTGCTTTGCTGCATACTGTTTTAGTCCTGGCTCTTGGGGACACATGATTTGTGTGGCCTGTATGTGTGAAGCATCCTTTCTTTTTATCTATTTAATCTGTGGTCTTTCGTTGCTGCTAAAACACTTCAATGCTGTTTGAAAATAATGAAGTGAGCTCGCTAGTGTGAGGATAACCTTTCAGTTCAGAACTGAGTTCTAAATAGAAATCCAAGGGCAGCGTGTTTCCTTGGCTATGTGGGTCTCACCATGCCAGGCAGGTGGGCACCTTCAGCCAGTTCTAAATCTCACTCACATGTGGAAGTTTCAGTGCACGATGCCCGGTTCCACAGTTTCTGTGCCCTTAAACTTTCAGGAAATTGTGATGAAGTCTATGGATAAGAGGTGGCTTGCAGCATTTGGCATGGATGATGGAAAAAGCTCGTGGATGAGTAAGTTAACATAGTGCTAACAAAGGAGCTGCTCTCAGACCTCACCGACTTTTATGTTCAATCAGTTTATTTGGCTGTTGCCTGTTTGTATCCTCGGAGCTTTTTCAGTTCCTTGTGGAAAAGAGCAACACACACAATCATCGTTCAGCTTATTTCTTCAGAAGCTTCCCCATTAAACAGCATGAGTTAACTAAGTAGAGTTGCATAACGTGTCTTTATAAAAAGGTACAAACACCAACACAGAATATCGACTGTACACCACAGAGGCAACGTACACAGTGCAAAAATCATCTTCCATCAGTACTCTGAGAGTCTGTGTCTTAGGGATATGCCACATATATGCAGGAATGTGGGATAGGGTCATAGGGAGGAATTTGTTTAAAAGAGAGACACAAAGATACCTCAAAATCTTCCTGGTGATGCCTACACTGATGGTTTTCAGGTGCCACCTCCACGCTGCGGAAGCACGAGAACATCGGTGAAGGCTGTACAGTCTCTCAGGCTGAGCCCAGCCAGGGAGGCAGTTGGTTACTCGTTCGCAGGGGTGAGAAGCGCCGTGTTGGGAAATGCTGTGATTTTTAAGCCGATGCTTGAATGGTAAAATCATCATTTCCCATGTGCTGTTACATAGGGCTGGACCCTGCAGCTCTTGCTGGGGATGAAGGTCCATGTGCCCTGCTGCATGCCGTGGGGATGCTCCAGCCTGCCCTGGCCCCATGGCAGCTCCCAGTGCTGACTGCATGTGGCCGTGGTGGGCCTGTGTGCGGCTGGGTCCCGGCTCACAGCCCAGGGCAGCCAGGTCAGGGCTTCCTGCTGTCTCTCCACCACTGGAAGGGTCTCCATTGGCTTTGTTAGCTCAGTCTGAGTTAGGACAGTCTGACCTGGCACCCCATTTCCCTTTTGGACACCTGCTGGAAATGAGCCAGATGCCCCTTTGCAATCATGGACCACATTGTTGTGCAGCCCCTCTCTGTGCTCGGAGAACAGCACGTCCAAGGGAGTGATAAATATCAGTGATAAATATCCTTGATATTTATTTCTTGTTTCCCCAGATAATACTCAAGAAGATTGCAGCAAAATATGTTCGACCTTGTTGATCTGAGCATTCAGCTTACCCAGACCTTGCTGGATGGCTCCCACCCAAGGACTTGCAGAAATGCCCCTGTCCCAGTCCGGGTGAGCTGATAACACTGATTTCACTGGTGCATATGGAGTGACAGATTGCCTCTCCTGGAGTGTATTTCCATCTGTGGCAAAATTACTAATTAATTCGCTGAATTTTATTTTTTTTTTTAGCTCTTTGATCAAGGTTACTTAATCTGTGCCATAACCCTTCACAAACAGTAATTCTGGCTTATTATTTAGAAGATGTTATCTACAGAGTATCATGCAGAGTGCTTTACAGCTGTGTACAAGCATCCTTAGCAACCCCCCCTTTTTTTTTTCTTGGAGAAATTTGGCTTTTCTTCCCCCTGAAAAAATGCTTCTTGTTCCTCAAGGTTTTAATAATAACCTGTATGAAAAGCTTCACAGTTGGAAAGGACATAGTAGATCCTTTCAGATCTTGTCTGACCCATAGTGACCATATGCACTGGATTTCTGAAATGAAATCTTGTTTAGGGTAAGCATGGTGAGCAAGGGGCTGAAAAGCTGCTACAGAGACAGTGTGGTGAGCTGGGGCTGAGGGACTGGAATGGGGCTAAGGGCTTTTATAGTCTAGCCTGTCGCAGAAGCCCTGTACCTCTACTACTGCTCTTGACACATGCAGCAATTCAGATGTTTTACTCAAGCTGCCAGGTTGAGCAACCACCCTCTGAAATGAACCACCCCACTGGACCAGGGAGACTGGGGAATAGATTGGGAACTTTTTAATAAATATGTGATAAACACCCAGTTTCCCGTCATTTATGGATCCACTGAATATGTGGATAACTGTTACTGTTTAACCAGGCATTACCTTCCCAGCTGAGTAGGTCCATGGAAGCTTGCTATTCAAGAACCACTGCTCCAAGGCAGTTGGTGAGTTACTCTGTTTAGGCTTTGTGTTGGGGCTGATGTGAGGAGCAAGAAGCTAAGGTCTTCCTGAAGGAGCAATTTTAGCTCTAGATGTGGGCACCTCAGGGCACAGGAGTCCTATAAATGTGGTAGCCTCTGTCTGTACGTGGTGCAAATGCACACTTGCTGTGCTGTGCCCACGAGAAGATCGTTAGCTTTGCAAGGTGGCAACTGAAACGAGGCAACTCCGGCTTCTGGAAAAGGGGATGAGAAGTACCAACAAATGGTTTTGTGTCAGTACCTCTGTGCCATGTAGCCCCTGGTGCCTATGGATGCCAGCTGCCTGCAGGGTGACCACGACAGCAGCCTGACATCAGTGTGATGTTCCCACATCAGCACCTCCCTACCACAGGATGTTTTTGTGGGTTCCTGTAGTAGCACATGCTCAGCTGCTGGGTGAGGGTCTGAAACTCAGTAATCCAGGGACAAGCAGCAGTTATCTGTCTGCTAGATCCCCAGGGGTCTGCTGCCTGGTCACTGCATGCTTCCATGGATGCCTGTGCTGAAAACACCCAGCCTTTGCTTTCTGCATGGAGCATTTGCCTCCTGCTTGGGGTGTTCATGTTATAGCCCAAGGTATTTTCTGCCCAGCCATGGAGCTGCCTAGATAACTGTTTTCAGACAGGTTTGAGATGCAGCTTACAGGTACTCATGAAGAACAGTTGCACCTGCCTGTGCTGCCTTGGTATGGGCACAAGGAGGTTGATTTTTCTAATAGCACAGGGGAGCTGTTGGGACACGCAGCCTCAGCCAGGCTTGGCTCACACACTGATGTGATACCAGTGCCTCTTGAAAAGCCACTCTGGTCACCTGGGCTGTCCTCAGTAATGTGCACATTGTCCCTTTTAGATACATGCTGGGTTTCCTGGAGGTTCCCCAGAGCTGCAGTCACCCTCCCATCACCCCGTGCCTAGTGACTCTGCCCCCAGAAAGAAGCAGAGGTCCCCCAAACCAAACCCAAACCTCCACAGGCTTCCCTGGCTTCAACAGTTGCTGTGTCTCAAGGGTTAACCGCGAGTTAGCTGGAGGTTAGCATGCACCCACAGTCTGCGGGGTGGGGGGGAACAACAATTTCTTTCTGCACCTCCTCGTGTGAATTCTGTACCTGTCCCACAGTGATCCCTTCCTGGGCTGGGGAAACCTTTTTTGAGCCTTCTACTGGAGCAAGTGTTAATAACCATAAGCGGCCCCAGCGATGCAGCTGTGAATGTCCACCATGTACAGAGATGTCAGCGGGTATGTGTTAGCTCGTTTTGGCAGAAGCTATGCTGCTTTCTCGTCCCCAGTCACCGTCGATGTTCTTCTCAGGTTCTCCTTGACTTTAATGAATTCTGGTGCGTGGTCTTCCTGCTTCTCCTGCTCTTTCTCCAGCTGTAAGGAAGAGGAGTCAGGGTTATCGCTGCATGCTAAAGGACAACAGTGCGTTAGCTACACTAAAACATTATAGCTTCATTATAGCTGGGTGTCTACTTATTACCCAAAGCTGAATGAGTGTGTAGTGTACACATCAGCACTCCTGTTTTCCAAACCATTGCACCTGAGCCATGTTCACCCTGAGTCTCTTTTGCTGGCCAACTGAAGCACTATTTATTCTTATATTTTCCCCCCCTCCAGGTAGGAACATCTTCATCAGCAAACCAAGGCAGCACTTCACTTCAGACCTGACATGGAGGAGGGAGGAGATTTGAACCCTTCCCAGCAAAGGAGGCCTGCAAGCCTGGGAAAGGCTCTCATCATTAGGCTGTCATTTAATGGTGAGTAAGTCTTGGTACTGCTCACTTTTATATGTGAAGTCTTTACAGATCTGTCCCTAACCCACCTTATTTCATATCCTTGTTCTTGTCTGAGAGTGCTGGGCCAGTATTATTGCAAGGGACCCGTCCTGTAGCTCATTAAATAAACTAGTTTAATCCATTTGCAGTGCAACTGCTGGCAGGTAGGATGGGGAATGACTTTCTTTTCAGTGGCAAGAAGCTGACATCCTGCTCGCAGTGGTTTTGGGTAAAAGGGCAGACACAGAGAGCACCCAGGGCATGGCTCTGCTGCTGACAAGCGCCCACGCTGAATACTGCTCTCCCCAGGCATATTTTTGGCCAGAGTGCATTCCAGCCACCACTCCCAAAAGCAGCTTGAGTGTGATTGCAGCAGGGTTTGCGCGTTCCAATATGTCTTCAGCCTCTCATGTTGCACCCTAGGGTTCTAAGCACCCCTGTGGTGGGTGCTGCAACAGCCCCCATGTTATCTGGGGTGCTTTGAACTGTAAAGCATGCCCCGTGGATACTGTGTGGGATCCAGAGGGGACCCAGGGGCCATTGGTGCATGATGGGGGTCCTGGGAAAGGTGGTATGAACCAAGTGAATCCCACTGTCAGGATGAGGAGAGGGTGCTGCAGCTTCACGGGGCAGCAGTGAAGGATGTAGTGGGGATGACCGAAAACTCAGTTCTACCTGGTCCAGCCTCTGGTGCCTCTTTAGAAGCTCTTTTTCAAAAGGAGACTGCAATTTCTTTGCCTCTTCTTCTTCCTTCTTCTGTCTGATGAGCTGGTTTCGCCGTCGGTGCTCGAGTACCCGCTGCAGCTCTGGCTTGCTCTCCACACCCAAGCCTCTGTAAAAAAAGTAGAAAATTATGGTTTGGAGCACCTGCACCCTGGGGTATAACCACTGCCAGCTTGCCAACCCCAAAACTCTTCTTGGTCCTCAATGGAGACATGGGAGACCTGATCCACGAGCTGTTCCTGGTCCACTAATGCATGCACAAGGCTTTGAGGGTGTTACTGGGAGCACCCTACTGCTGGGGGATGGGTGGGCTGCCTGCTTTGGGTGGGTGCAGCGCTTGCGGTCCCTGTGGAGCGGGAAGTTACGTTGAGGTGCTACAGCCTTCTGGTCTGGAGATGGGCATGGGGCCTTCAGTTGGCTCCGGCTGTTACTGGTTGGAATGATGTCAGAGATGGAACCAGCTGCGTTAAACGATGACGATTTTTTTCCCGCCAGCAGGGGTAGTCATTGGGCTGCAGGAATTGTCCCGGCAGCTCCTTCCCTCCCAGTTGCCTCCCAGCTCTGCTGCAGAGCTGGGCCAGCTGGGGGCACGGAGAGTTTGGGTCAAGAGGCCAAAACCAAATGTCCTTTTTTTCCTGGAAGGCAGAGCGCGGGTGCACGGTTCCCCTTCGGGGGGAAGGGGGGGGTGAGGGGGTGAGGGGGGCGGTCTCCTCCAGCCACCCAAAGCATCTTGGCTGAAGTGGGGCTGCTCCAAGCCCTGTTCTGGGACGAGTGGTTTGAGGGAAAAGGGGACATGGTGAGGACATGTAGGCAAGGCATAAATACGTGGTGAAGTGATAAAAGAAGTTTTCCAAGTGAATTTCGGAGTATTATTATTATATTACTGTTATTTCTGTCTTTTGCTTTATGGTGTCTCATGGCAGCACCAGCGAAGGTAGCCATAGCACTGGCCCCAGAGCTTTCGTAATGTTTTTTGCAAGTCAGGAAGAACCCAGCCATTGCAGAGATGCTTTTGCAAGGTTTGAGAGAGAGAAAACCCGCCTTGGCTTGCTGGAGACACAGCTTGCAATATTGCCTGTGGATTTGTAACTACTCTTCAATTTAATCAGCCTGTGTTGTTGGTACCCAGAGGTGTCGACTAAGATAAGGGTTTTGTTGCTCAAGCTTCTGATTTGAGTTGCCTTTCCCTGCTGCTTACAGGGGAAAAAAACAACAGCAAAGCAGGGACAGGAACAAGTTATAGAACCTTCTCTCTTCCCTTCTCCCCGCACGTTTTTGTAATGTAGCAGGAAGCAAAACTGGTGGATCAAGAGTAACAAGAAACTAGCAATGAAGGGTTATTGTTTGCAGTAAGGTTTGTTTCACATATTTGCTGGAAAATATTTGGGTAGCCAGAGCTGAAGCAGGTTTGACTTGATGCCTGAGATGTACAGGACTAAACTGAAGGTGGAGAGGAGTTGCAGGATGGCTACAATGGGGCTGCCTCCTGGCAGTGGCTAATGGCACATGTGGATGTGTCACGGTGGCGGGCACAGGACTTGAGTACAAAGCAATGATGTACTTTGTATGTGCCAGTTTGAAGTTCAGCTCAGCCTGGTGCCATGGGGCCTATACCCTGTCTGCTGCCGTTTGTCTCTGCTGCTTCTGTTGCAGGAATTCCCTGATGCTCTGGTCTGCTGTGGTCAGACTGCAGTAACGTTCTGTGAGACCAAAGGCAGTGTTGGTGGGTGAGCCTTTAAATTCAGCAGCATCACTAGACAGGATATGGTCACTCTCAAACTGGAGAGTTTGAAAAGTATCTGGCTGGTATAGTTAGCCCTGCTTCAGTGCTGGAGAATGGCATGGGCATGGTCCCTGCAATTCTTCTGATGCAGTGAAAATCAAATCAAACCCAAGCCCAGGCAGTGCCAGTATTGATTAATGTACCCCGCTGGCAGGCTTGCTTGTTTGCTGAATTAATACATGTGTCTGGCTTTCATAATGACCGTGGGTCTTTTGAACAGGGGCTGTGCTCCTTTTAATTAGATGGTCAAAGTGCTATCGTGTCAGAGCATCTCAGGGTATTCAGAAAACGTCAATATAAAGCCAGAAGATCCCTTGCTGTGCTAAAAAGGTTCTGAATGGAATATGCTTTTATTGCACAGATGTTGAGATGCTGCAAAGGAATGTTATAGGTTCTCAGTCTCTGGGGTCATTATCCTGATATTGCATCTGTAGTTCTAGCCTATCTTTACTCATTTGATTTTTAGGGACACAGTGATCAGCATTTTCCTTGTACAGAAGATCTCTCACTGATGCAATCCCAGCTTTCAATGGCTGGGTCCAGTCTGCACCTCTTGCTGCCTCTGGGTTGACCTTAAAGCACATGGGTTTGGCAAGTTGGTGATGGAGATATCAAAAACAGGGCCAGGGAGAACACAAGTGTGGGACACCAGGAAAGGGGCTGTATGGATGCCTCCCATCTCCCGGGGCTTGTGGCTTGAGGCGGCTGGAAACAGCAGGGAGCTCTGACAACTGCAAGCGGATGGCTGAGCAGGGGGCTTTGCAATCTGCTTTAGATTTAAGAGACTGTCACATCAGAGGAAAGGGCTACAGCAAGTTTTATGCTGCCTGTTTTTGCAAGGGGAGGGGTTTATCATGCCCTGCCAACCTGCAGGCTCTCACGGGCGCTTGAGCCTCGGCTGCTGTGCTCGGATGGCTTGGTTCCTCTCCAACCACTGCAGCCACCTCCTCTTACCTCTTGTGGTTCATCAGCAGCTCTCTGTGCAGCTCTTGGTGGCTCTTTGAGGCTTTTACAGGATTTAGGAGCTTTTTAGGCTTGATGAGGTCTGGGTTTCCATCTATGTAGTCTGGGTGAGTCAGGATATTCCCACCATCTGGTCTCTCCCGCTGTATTTCAGTGTACATCGAGGCTGGAAGAAAAGAGATGTGTCTGCATGAGAAGTCTCACCCTGCTGTCGTGTGGGAACAGAGAAGAGAGAGTGCCTACCCCAGCTGCTGCACACCCGTGTCGGTGTCTGCGTGCACGTGTGTCCCTGTGCTGCTGCAGGAGTTTTAGAGGTTTTAAAAAAAATATTCCCTTTATGTTGTTGATGAGACACGTATTAATTGGATCACTTAAATTACTTGCCAGACGCTTGCTTCAGTAGCTGCAGCATTTAGTGCCAAGGATTAATTAATGCAAGATAGGTCTAACTATGACTGGAAACAGCCATAGATGCAGACTGTGCCGAGCTGCTGCTTTGGTCGTCCTGGCTGAGGACGTTGGTCCCTTTGCACAAGGGGATGCTGTGGGATTTCGGGGGTTTCTGAAATATAGGTGTGAGGAAGTGCTGCTGTATCCAGAACCTGAAACCTCTTGCCAAGGATTTTGCTGATATCCTGCTGGCCCAATGGTCAGGATTGAGCCCCATGCCAAGAGCAGCGTAATTCGCCCAGGCAGCATGTGATGGTGCTGTCATAATTTGTGTGTTCAGGGTGTAAGAGCAAGAGCCCACTGTTCTGGGGGTGATGGCAGCTTGGATTTCAGGCACACCACAGGGTATGTTCACTGTTGGTATTTTCTAACTGCACTGAGTTTCTTCTTTACAAAAACCCCTATACAAACTGAATGCAAAGCACAAGTTTATAAGACAAACTGCTTGCAGTGGGCTGTGTCTTTAAATGTGGAGCACAGTGGGGCTGCCTACAATTATTCAGTGTACGGTCTAATCAGGGGCTCAGAAAGAACAATTTATTCCTGACTATTCACTTGAGCAATTTGGAAGTTTACCAGTAAGAACAAAAAGTGCCAGGAAAAGGGTGTAGGCAGCTCCATGTCTGTAAGGGTCTCGTTATTACAGTATTTTTATGGACCTACTGTGAAGTTCCACAGGTTGGTGGAGCCGCGAGGAAAACAGTTGCTCAGTAATGCTGCCTCTCTCTCCTGCTGCAATCTCATGTATAAAAGGAATAAAACCCTTTTAAAAGGAAAAAAAATCAATGAGAAAAAGGCAAGAGAAAGCAGGCTAGGTCATTCTTTCATAGTCAGTAAGTGCTTATCAAATGTAAAGTGTATTGCAATCAAAGAGAATTGTGTAAGGAATAATACTGCTGAAGGAATGATTCAATATCAGACAACTTCTCATTGAATGTTACTGTGGCCAGTGCCCTACTGCTTTGGGAACAAAGAAAAACAAATCAGAGCCCATTACATGAGTGTAATTGGGGTGAATAGTTCGGCACATATTTAAAGGATGCTTGGAAGCTGCAACCAGTGATTTCTTGTATCAAATTATTTTCCTCTAGGATCATACATCGCTGTTGGCAGAAGGGAAGGTGCCATGGTTTGATGTTTGATGGCAAGTGCCAGGCTGACACAAAATCCTGCAGAGCTGGACTCCACAGGGTTAAAACCAGGGACTCGGTGCTGCCTTCCAGAGAGATGCAGGGGCTGAAGAACAGCCAAAGGTTAAGGCAGCACAGTTTCATGGCTAATTTTTGTTAGATGAAAGTCAGGGTTAGAACAATGAGAAAACATGTCAGGTTTTCACTGGGGTAAAATTGCTTAGTTTTTTTCTTTTTTTTTTCTTTCTTCTACTTCTTCCCTTTTTTGGTCTTTTTTCACAGAAGAGGCAGACAAAAGATGAGGGAAGAAGGTACAAAAGCAAAGGTTTGTTTTGGCATGAATGAAATGGATGAGTTCCCATTTCAAATGGCAAAGCAATGCCTTCATTCTTCAAACAAAAAAGGCTCTCCATGGAGTAACTTAAATAAAATGCCAGGTGTTTTTAAAGGAAACACCATTTTTTGACAGCTATGCTAACAGCCTCAGTGTCACTGTGTTGTCCTGTCACCTTCTCTTACTGTATCTGTGCTGTTCCTTAGACCCAGAGCTTCTACCTTCTTTGTGTGCTGGGTACCAAATCCTGCCACACGGCAGGAGAAGGGCTGGGGTGTATTGATCTTGGATTTGCCCATCTTTAATCCACCTCCCGTGCTCTGCTAGGGGATAATGCAGCGAGCAGCAAGTGTGGAAGGATTTACATGGCCAACCAAGTCTGAACAGCTAACCTGAATGCTGTAAATGGCTTAACTCTAGTGACTTTGGTGGGGTTTTCCAGACCAAGTAGCTCTTGGGCCCCACTGCTCTACTGCATTAGCTTCTGGGGCACTGTGCATCTCTGCTATTTACAAAGTACTGTTTTCCCCTGAATCCATGAGGTATGGGATTCCTTTTGCATCTCAGAAGTGGAAGTCCCTTCTTCCCTACTGCCAAGCCCCAGATCCTCAGAGATTCTCTTAGTGCAGGCTGTCCCCACATCCACCCAGGGCTAACACCCAGTAGCATACAGTGCTATTGCACAGTGTCATCCAGCCCTTCAGTTTGGTCTTGCGGTGTTCCCACCCCCCAGACACCCCGAGTGATCAGGATCAGTTCCCCCCTTCCCTGCCTTGGGGGACCTGCTGCTTATGCAGCGTTTTGGGGGAGCACCACAGTGAGCCTGGAGGTTCTGAATTGGGTAACACGGTCATTTCCAGACTGCAGCTATCTAATGCTGTGTGGCTGAGGCTTGCAAAGAAGCAGCAATTTATCAACCTATTTATTGAGTGCAGATGGGGAACTTTGCCCTGAAACTAGTAGAAATGAAGAAAATACTGGGAGGGAAGGAGTGGGAGGAACTAAAGCTGACTGGGAGCATTTCTGGCCAGGCAGCTGTTAAATCAGCATGCAGAAGTCTTCACAATGAGTTCAGTTTGCCTGAACAATACTGCAGGGGCCAGGACACAGCAGGTAGCTCTAAGCTCGGTTTTCACTGCGCTAGATGTGCGGAGGGCTGCGTGGACACTGACCTTGAGGGTCTGGCTTCCAGTGAGCGTCCATGCTACTGCCCCAGGGACTAAGCCAAAGCCCTCACCTTGTCCCTGACCAGAACTGGAAGGAGCCTTGAACCTCACGACAAGAACAGCACATTAAACCTTCAGAAGACCTTAGTCTGGAACAAATGTTAGCAGTATAGGTGGTAGGGGGACGCTTGGGCTAGATGATCTTGGAGGTCTTTTCCAGCCTTAATGATTCTACAATTCTACAAATCAAGGAAATATCTATTTGCATTGAGAAAAAAAAGAGAAATGAGAATATAAAAATATCGGTGCACCTGAAACAAAGCTTGGGCTATGCTGGGAGTGGGTTATGCTGGGAGTAAGGACAGGGCATCCTGTCTCCTGCAGGTTGGCAGATAGGGACCTGGTGCAAAATGTTTCTCGTGGAGTAGATCTATCATCTTCAAGACCTGATGTAATTCATGTCCGTGTATGGGGAGACAGGCTGCTATCAGGCCGCTTTTTGTCATTATTTATAGCGCTGGAAGTATAAATCAAGGCAGGTCTCTGCAGTGGATTTACAGCAGGATGTCTGGTTTTGCATGATTCAGCCGTAGATCAATGAACAAGGCTCGGCTCTGGCACCTCCTTGGCCACCATCATAAATCAGCAAAAGGTGTTAGACATTTTTATATTGTTCTTGGCAAGATATAAACAAAAAAATACATGTGACTGTTAATACCCTCTGCTGTACTCGGAAAGACAGCATGACCTTTTGAATTGATCTGCTTTGGAGTGTTGCTTAGGAAAAGCAGCCGTATTTGCTTCGGCATACTCCAACCTTTGCTTGCTTTTAAATATTTTCCCTTTCCTCATCTGTAGAAGGCTGAGGCTTTCTAGGAAAGGTATGTTTCTGGGTGACTTCCCTGTAAGTAAAAACCAAGGCTGCCTGGAGAAGGAGGCCAGGGCCACTGGCAGGTAGTTGGACTTTGCGCATGGCCTTATCTCCTCTCCCATCCATAGCTGTGAAACCAGCTCCCTGTCTTGAGTAGTTTTCTAGGACTGCCTGCAGAACACATTTAGCATCTGTGAGATGGCTCAGAGACAGAGCACCCTCCTGGGCCTGGGTGAGGGACCGTCTGGAGGAGAAAAAAATGGTATTTTGATGTCTTGGTCTGTTCTGACCTAAAGCAGAGCCCAAATTCCTGCTCAGGCTGCCTGGGAATGCTTATAAATGCCCCAGTTCCTCAGACACTTGTGCTAAGATGATCAGTTTGCAATTGTGGGGCAAATTGTTTCCACTCCTGATGCTCAACACCAGCCTTTTGGGGAACAGGATATCAGGCAGTTTTGGTACAGCATCAAATGCCTTTGAAACTTGAATGTTGTAAATAATGTTAAATATACCCTGCTAGGAAAGTAGAACACAGTGGGTTTTGATGTTGAGTGGCTTTTGTGCTGCCTAGGACAAGGAGAGAGGTTTTAGCCTGCTCCTAAAGAGGAGGAGGAAGAGGAGGAGAACTGGCTCATGCCCAGGGACAGGCATCGGGCATGGGGGGCTCAGCCGTGGCTGGAGCTGAGCTACACCTCCCTTTGCTGCTGCTGCTTTTTGGTTTGCCCTCACTCAGAGGGGATACCCTTCACAGAGCATGTATATAGGATTAAGCGACTCGTCTCGCAGGGGTGGGTTGCCCTGTGAGCCCCTCTGTGCTGGGACCCTGGGCTGTGTGCTGCTCCCCGTGCTGCTGCTGGCAGCCGGCTTCACCGTCCTGTCGGGATGGAAATAATCCCCAGGAATGTTAAGGGGATTAACGGCCCGGGAAAGAGCAGGTAAACCCGTGGGGTGCGACTCTGTTTACAGCTGCCTGCCTGGCCCCAGCCACGATTCACGAGGGGAAAACCAAGAGAGATTGGAAAGAAAATTAATCCGTAGCTGTCAGGTTTTGGAAGGTGCAGCGTGGGGGTCTGGGCTCTTACCCAGCACCTCCACACTTGTGACTGTAAAGGAGGATGGAGGGTGCAGCAGGACACCAGCAGTGGCTGCTTTTTGCTGGGTTTCATGTGAAACACCTCCTCCCCTTGACTTTTGCTTTGCCAAGCTCTCGATGTCCTGCCCCTCTGCGACCCGCTCACCTTTCCCCTGCACGGCCCTTGGCCCTTTTCCACACCAGCTGAAAACAGTTTCTCTTCCTAGAGCACTGTAGGCAGCAGCCTGGCTCCTCAGCATGCCCTGCCCCATGCAGTGTTGGCTCTCAGCATCTTTAACTCGCAAAGCTCTTGAGTAAAGCTCTGCTCTTCTGCAACACAGGTCAGTGTTTAGCTGAAATCTGTAAACCAAACCTCATTCACAGTCTTTTATTTCCCCTGTCTGTGCCATTTGAGAGCTGATTTTCCATCTAGAGCATCTCAGGAGAGATTTGGCGATCGGGGCAGGTTGTGCCCAAACTGCTCTTATTAAAAATACTGTATGGAAATACCTTTCTGAGCAGAGCATGGGCATCTCAGAAATGCTACTCATGTGAAAACAGGCAGAGGGTATTCTGGGAATGGGATCCAAGCTCAGAAGACATTGCTACCTCTAATTCTATGGGGAAACCCTGTTATTTGGTAGAAAGGATGAGACTGGGCAAGAGACCCAGGATGCCCAGGGTCAGAGCCCTGGGTCTGCGTTTGTAAAACCACTGACCCAAGGGACCAGTTCCTGGGCAGGAATTGCCACTTAAAACTGAGGCTACAGAGAAGAACCTCTGTTTTTCTGGATGCCTGAGTGAATGTGTCATTTTAAGAAACTGACAGATTAATGAAGGGCTGTCCTGCAAGGTGACTGCAAACTCAAAGCACTCAGTTCGGGTCAGCAGAGCTCATCTAAAGCTATTTACGCCAGTAACCTGAGCCTATGAAGTCATGGGAGTTTCTGACATATTTAACTGCAATCTTGGGGAGGAATGTTTGCTTTTCTGGGCTGTGACCCCTGATGCCATCTGCTCCTGGGACCGAGGGGACTAGCCCTCCTCCTTGGGAAGGCTGACAGGAGTGAGCCTGTCCTCACCCCCTGGCAAGGGTTTGCACGTAGAGGAGGAGAGGCTTGGGATCTTTAAACTAGCCCTAGTTCTTTTAAGCACTGGCACACGTACATTTCTATCTCTTAACCAAAGTTAACATGATTTTTTTTTCATTTTAGACCACAAACGTCCAATCAATACACTTCCACAGTCTGAAGTGGTGCTGGAGTTTGGCCCTACAGGTTTACCCAGGAGACTGTAATGGCAGAAGCGGTCATGCTGCATGTTAAGTCCCACAAAGAACTAACCTCAAAGTTTGGCTCGGGCTTCTTGAATTCATGGCATTTGCTAATTTGCATTATTTTCCTGTTGTTAATGAGTTGTATTTTAGAAATGTGCAATAGCCAGGTCGGCATCATGGGGCAGGGAAACAAGTGCACGTTGGTGTCCGTGAGCTCCAGAGCTTTGTGTGGTGAGAGCAGTGTTCAGGTGTGTGACCCCCCACTGGGGAGGATCTGCTGCTGGGAGGATGAGCAAAGCTGGGCACTTGCTTTTGAAAGCCACTTCCCATGTGGTCTGTAGGCTCAGGGCAGAACGAGGTGCCCAGGCACTGCTGGCTCTAGCAGGGGAGATGCAGGTGCTGCCTGATGTGGAGGTGAGACTTTGGGCTCGCACCAACTGGATGTCCCTTGGCAAGCAAGTGTCTGCAGTGAGCCCACAAAATGCACCTCAGCACCCCAAATCACCCACATGTGGCTGTTAGGCAGCTGAGCACAGAACAAAATACCTGTCCTTCCTTTGCAAGAGCCTATTGTGGCTTACTGCCTTGGTGACAAATGGTGATGATGATAATGATGATGATGATGATAATGATGCCAGCCCAAAGATTGGCAGATGTTAATTGTTACCCTCCCTGAGTGAGATGGCTCTGGCTCCCATTGTCACTGTGATTTTTGATTTCCCTCTCCAGCAGCTCGGAAGCATCTCATCTCATACCGATAGACCTGGCACGCTCCTCCTTGCTTGTCACCAGGCGACCGTATCACTGATAAATGATACGCGTGCTCCAGAGAGGAGGCAAAGAGCCTTTGTCTGCTTTTAATCCTTAGTTTTAAATAATTAAGCAAGGCTAATTCTGGTATTTATAATGCAATAGGGTGACTGTAACTCGATGTGGCCGCTGTCAAAGCAGTTCCCAGCTATCGGGTGGCTGCCTGGGAGCAGCATGAGCTCACACCGCGGGTCTTCTCCCCTCTGCTGAGCCCTGGCATTCAGGAATAAACCCCATGAGGTCGCGGGGTTGGACAGGGAAAGAAAACCCCAATGGAAATGTAAACTGGGGCAGCTCCTGGCCCCACTGCCATGTGTTGCCATTCCTGCCTCTGCCTCTCCCCTGAGCGCATGCAGGGGATGGGGCTGCCCACCAGTACTGCCAGTGCTCCCCATCAGTACAGACAGTGTTCTTCCATCAGTGGAGCCTGTGCTGCCCACCAGCATCCCTAACCTCCCCAGTGTAGCCAGTGCCCCTAGTAGTGCCTGCCCTTGCTGAGTGCCATGCTGGCACTGCAGATGTGGGGCCAGGACCCCCATTTGTACCAGCACCGCAGCCACCTAAGGGGGGCACAGGCTGCTCACCCACCACTGGCTGCAATCACCCCAAATGTAAAGGACCCTGGATGTCACCACAGTCCCTGCTGAGCTCTGCACTCCTGCTCACATACTCAGAAAAGAGAAATCCCAGCAGGTTTGGGGCTAGCTGGGCTCTCTGATGTGCACATGCTGGAAATGCTCATGCAGTCAGGCAACAACAAGCTCCCCTCTGCCTGCGGGCAGCCAGGGTTGGGTATGCTGGTTAATCATTTCATTTAATTACCCTGGACTGCGATAAGCAAAGATAACAAGGCTGGGATCCCACTCTGGGGACATCAGCCTGGTGCCTTTTGCAAGTGGCGTGTGGAGTGGCTTGGTTAGTTTTGTCAGGTGGTGGCAGATGCTGAGCAGGCTTTTGCAGCAGTGGAAAACTTAGTTTTAATATCTCATCAAATGTTTTCCCTGTGCTGTTGCCTGCCCATGATAGACGCACATCAATCATTAATAGATGTTTTAAGGTAGCTCAAAGGTATTTTGTTGAATACAGAGAAAATCCTCCCACATTGATTTGCAGGGATTGTTATTAGCAAGTGCCCCCTGTCCAACCCGAAACCTCTCCAAGGAGGGTTTAATTGCAGCATGGGTTTGCTTGGGGAATTTCTTGTGGGACGTGGGTCCATTTTGAAGGGCAGAAGCAGAAGGGCAGCTTCCAAACCAGCTACTGAAGTATTAAAGGAACATGATATCTCAAATAAAATTTAAAACAGGGTGCAAAGTTACCTGCACTGAACATGTACACAGTGCAGGGTAATCCCACCGGCAGCCTGTCCCTGTGGGGGGAGCTGGCAGAGACACGGGGACCCCTTGGGACAGCTCGGGGGGCTCTGGGCTTACCTGATTTCCGCAGTGTGGCCCTGGGGAGCCCGGGGGGCAGGTGCTGCCCCACACCCCACGACATGGGGCTGAGGTTGCTGCTTCTGCCCGGCTGCGCTCGCGCCTGCATGACTTTTTGGCTGGGTCCGACGAAGCTGCCTGGCTCCTGCCAGGTCTCTCTGGCAGGAGCGGGGACGAAGTGTCACGTGGAGGCGGCTGCTGTGCTGGCGCTTCCCTCTCTGTCACTCCTGTCACCTCACGGGGACCCCCACCAAGGGCTGGAGCTTGCCCAGCAGCAGCCGATGGCCTTACCCACTCCTGGGTGCTGGTCCCAAAGGTCTTTCTGCTGCCCTGAAAACTTGCCGCCTTTGCTCTTCGTTGCTAGATGATGTTTTCCCAGGACGGAGGAACAAGCTAATAATTCCCCCCCCCCCGAAAGCAAACAGTTCTGTGCGTGCCCGAGCAGCCCACTCAGCACAGCCGCCGCTGCTGGCAGAGAGGTCGTGTCCCTGCTCCACGGAGGACGGTGTCTCCTAAGCGTGCCTTAACCATTCTCCCGGAGAAATCAGATCGCCCCAGAGGAAGCCGCACGCCCACTCTCTTTAGCAACCACTGCAACAGCCAAGCCCGGCACCAGGGCAACCGCTCGAGTTATCGTGATTATTCCCCAGCGTGTTGCAACACCCCGTCATCTACCAACTGCTGCATGGTCCTGGGGGAACAGCTGCTGTACCCTGTGGGCTACAGGAGGGAGAAGCAACCCATACATGGGGGTCACTGGGCATCCTGGTGGCATCAAGGCTGCTGCATCATTGCCCCGGGCTCCTGCTACCCTGGGTCTCATCCAGTTGGGATGCAGCTGCCACTGCCTGGATTGGGCCCCTCATCCCCATCCTTGCTGTGTTGACCATCCCTGAATTGTCATGACCTGGGAAACCAGAGGCCACACAGCTGAGGGAGGAGAAGGAGTTAAACCACCCCAGCAGCTCCTTTGGCTTTTAGATGGGTGCTGTGGTCTGGCTT
Source organism: Laterallus jamaicensis coturniculus (assembly GCA_022605575.1). NCBI lineage: Eukaryota > Metazoa > Chordata > Aves > Gruiformes > Rallidae > Laterallus > Laterallus jamaicensis. Next base: position 13,431,641 of record JAKCOX010000011.1, read on the forward strand.
AGCCCAGGTCACCCCCTGCTAGGCAGCAGTTGCCTGTTGATTTGGTCCCAGGAAGTGGCCAGGGATGGGACAAAACCATTTCCACTGAAATAAGGGAGATATGGGAAGCTGGGGGAACACCACTGAGGTGCTGGTACCAGCCACCTTCCCACACCCCTGCACTCAGGGGTGCACACACAGGCATGGCCACATCTTGGCCTGATGTTCCCATCCCTGGGAAGGGCTGGAGGAAGGGGCCAGGATGCTGCAGGCACGGGGCTGCTTAGTCATTTGTTTTCACCTCTCTGCATTTTGCCCCCCCTCCACATCCCAGCATTGTATCCCCCATCCCAGCCATGTTTTCCAGCCAAGGGCTCAGCAGTGCTGGGTGTGAAGAGAAGCCCCAGCCTCTCCCAATTCACTTCCCAAAACCTCCATGGAGCAGTGCTGGCTGCTGGCACTCACCGGAGCTGCTGCTCCCAGGCTTCCCGCTTCCACTTGGATGCTTGGACTGAAGGGAATATTCTTTCTGGAAGGAATGAGAGAGAAATGGGAAAGGAGTGCACAGGTATTGCTCTGTTACAGGAGGTGAAATGTCAGAGCAGTTGCTAGTCATTTGCTACTGACATTCAAAAATTATTTATTCTTTTTTACCTCCTGCTGTTTCATTTAATTGACATGGAACATCAAGTGCAGGAGATGAGGGGCAGGCTGGTCCACATTCCCCTGTGTGTGGTATGTGTGTGTGTGTGCTTGCACGTGTGTGGTGAGCCCGGCCCAACAAGCCGTGGGTTAGACACGGGCAGGGTTTTCAAGGTCCCATACAGATATTGCCCCTAGACCAAGGCTGAGGCAGAGGAGAGGGCTTTAAGTGGGGAGGTTGTGCATTTTGGCTGCTCAGACTGCAACCTGCCTTGCAGCCCATGTGCTCCATGGGTTTTTCATGGCTGTGCAGATTCCTCTCACATCGCCCATTGCCCCATAGCCTGGCTGCTTGCTGTAGACTCCAAAAAAACATTTGCCTCAACTTCAATCTGAAAAAGAGATGGATGCCTGTCTGAGTTTCTCCTCTTGGGTCACCCTTGCACAGGCTCTGAGTTCACTGGAGGTGTGTCAAAGGGGGAAGAAGCATCAGTTTAAATCCTCTTTGAGCTCCACAGGAAGGGTGGTTATGGCTGGCAGACGTGGCAGTGGAAGGCGAGGGGGGGGGCCTGTGCTCCACCAGCACCTGCTTTTGACTGAGTAAAACATATTGGAAAAAGGCAAGAAAAATTTTCAGGTCGTATTTCTGCCTGATGTGTCCTACCACCTGATCAGCTGCACATCTGGGCTCCTCTCTGCAGGGAAGTGGGTTTGTGGGGTGCTTAGGACCCCCCATCCTAAACAAAAGGACTTCTCATAGCCAAGCTGTTTTTCCAGGAGTTCCTTGCATAACAATTCTCTCTGCTATCTAAATTAGTAAGCAATCTTGCCCTGTGCTCCTAGGCTTTGGGATTAACAAAACCCCTTTGTATTCTCCCTGTAGCTCCCTGAAGGTTATTGTGTGAAGGCAGTTGATTGCTGGGTGATATTTATCTGGAGTGGCTCCTTCAGACGAGTTGCGTCATTCTCCAACTGCCCCCCCACCCCGTGTTCCTTATGAAGTGGCTTCGTGTCCCAGGAGAAGGTGACGTGGGGAGCTCATCCCAGCATCACTCACAGTGTCGCCTGTGCCCCGCACGGCCCCGTGTTGCTGTGAATGCTGCGGGGGTTTTGCAGGCAGGGGGTCTTGTTTGGAGGCTTCACCCCCAGAAAAGCAAGCCCAGAGGAGTCCCTGTGCCAGGAGCTGGCAGAAGAGCCGAGTGGTCCCGACACGGCTCTGCAGCACGTGTGGTCATAGAGGGCTCATTTCTTGGGACTTGGCCCCTGTGCTGCTGAGGAAGTGATGTGATTCCCTTAAGGGAAGATAACGCTGTGCTGAATGTATCACTGGTGTGGTTAATTCATGAGTGCTGGGAAGGGGACGATGCTCTGGGGGACCCACAGCTGGGCCCGTGGTACTGGGGCTGCACCTTAGATGGACTTTTAGCTGCTGCTGTGTCACTTTGTGAGTGATTGAGCTGCTGGCTGTCATTTTTCTTGCCAGTTGCTGTGGCACCAGCAGCTTTCTTGTGTGGACATGTCTCCTGTGTATTTAAAAACCCCAGACATGTCAAGTGAGTACCCAGCACAAATACCGGCATTTCTGTGGTTGTGTAACACATCTAGTCCGACATGAGCAGAGTGACAGCGAGATAACGCCGCCGGAACAGGCTTGCTGTCTGTCTGTCTGCAGCACTGAGGAGCCGTGATGCAAGCTGTGAATTACAGAGCAGACAGCTCTGCCTAGCCCTGCCTGCCTGTATCTTTATTAAATCTCCGCTCTCAGCATCGGGCTGGGACTGTAGCATCACTGCTGGTTGGTGCTGGGCTCCCAATCTACAGACAAAATTTTGGCCCTGCTGAAGTCACACAGGGCTGGGGCTTGAAGGCAGACTGTTTCACCTCCTGCTACAGGGAAGCCTTGGAGGCTGGTTAAACATTTCCTCTGCTGGGTTAATGCTAGATATTTGCTGAGGTGCTGCCTGCGATGGCAGAGACTGGCTGGGCAGCCTAGACCTCCCTCCCATTCCGTGTGCCCTGGCCCCCAGCACAAACTTCATGCAATCCCACTACAACCTAGGAAGTCATGCTGATTGCACTGTGATGGTGACCTTGGTGGTGGCAAAGCCAAGGGCAGAGGACGTGTAAGCTGGTCAGAGCTCTGCCTGGTCCCTGATACCCTGTCACCTCTGTGGTGGGAACACACTCCTGCTAATCTCTGCTCATGCCATTAGTGTGTTTGTGGAGCTGGATGGGTTCTTGCACCTTCCTGGCTCACACTGGAGAGTTAATGATTGCCCAAATGATATAGACATGTGCCTTCTCCCCATGGGACAAAGCAGGGGACGGGTCTCCATCCCTGACCCAGCTGGGCATGGGGATGGGTACTCCAGGAGCTAGAGGGCTTCTTTTGTGAGGGCTCTTGTGGAGAAGGTATACTGCATTAAATGGGTTAAACCAGCCTGCAATTTCCCAAACCCTCCTGCTTCCATGTGAAAATCACCTCTGCCTGCAGCGTGATTGCATCTTGCCCCAAGTAAGAGGTACAAATAAAATCTGGTATGGGATGGCAGCACTACACCCTGCTGCAGGTGAGCAGGACAGATGCAAGCGTGCCAGCTGGACAGAAGAGGAAATGCCCCAAACCTGCTGGGTGCTGCCATCTGTAGCAGCATCCAGCATGCAACGGGCCCAGCCAGGGATTCTCCAGCAAGAGAGGAGGATCCTGGAGCCACTGCTGATGGGAGCAGGTACCACTTCCAACCTGCAGGCCTGCTCCTGCTGGGGATGGCCATCCTGCTTAGACCGCGTCAGTGAGCACACCTACGCGTCAGCTGCATTAGCCTGGCTGTTAGGTGGGGTTAAACGCAGCAAAGCAACATAAAGTGTAAATACTCAGTAGTCTCATGTTGTACTTTTACTGTTCTATGCTACTCCCAGACACCCTGGGCATCACTGTTTCCCAGCAGGACCATTCCTGGCCCCAGCTCTGATGCGCAGCAGAAATCCCCCACCAAATTCCTGGAGGCAGCTTCACAGGTCTGGGCTGCTCTGAACCGCTGGCTCTAAGCAAGCATCCTCCTCCGCAGCTCCCGGCTTGAGGAGTGCAGTGCTCCTCCAGCTGAAAGCCAGCCGCCCTGGAAACCATTAATCACTGGTACGTGTCCTGCACGTGGGTGCTCTAATATTTACTTGCAGCAAAATTGATAGCCAGTAATTTTGGACCATGTTTGCACTTTGATCAAAGTGCTTAGGGAAATGAACCATTGGAGAGGTCAGACTGTGAGCCACGGGAAGGGCGAGGAGGATGGCTTCGGGCAGGTTTGGATCAATACAGGTGCCATTAAGGTGTGCTATCACAGCATCTATATTGCACTGCAGTCAAAGCCTGAGCTAATAAATTAGGCAAGAAATTGCTGCAATCAGATCACAGTGATAAAGAGGTATTAAAGTGGGCAAAATGCCACCCAGGCTGAGAACTGATGTGAATCTCCCACAGACCTGGTTTTGAGAGGGAGGCACCATTCACAGGGTTGGAAGCTGCCCAACTTATTTGGGTGTAGATGGGCTCAGGGAAAGGTACTTTGCCTATGAGCTGCTGTAGCAGCTGCTGACACGGGTGTTGAGTGAATGAACACAGCCATCAAGTAAAACAGCCTTACTGCTTAACCCAGAGGCTTTAAAAGAAGTTGTCATGATCTGGAACAAGGCATTGATGGTTGGCAGATCAAAGCCAGCATTTCTGTGTGTGATGAAGCCGCAAAACATAATGATTTAGAGGTAACCCAAGTTGTACTTTACCTTTGCTTTCAGTGTGCTCCAAATACCCTCTTGCTTACCCCTGTGCTTTCTGTGAAAACAGCTCTTACATGCTCCTGGAGATGGAGATGCTGCCTAAGTTGTGGCTACATTGCCCATGTTCTTGCTGAGTTTTGGTCTGTCTGTGCTCATATGCATCAACTGGGACTGGCCTGGAGACCTCAGTGGGATCATCCACTGGAAGAAACTTTTTAGTAAGACTTTTTCCCACCTGTGATGTCAGTGCACAGAAATCTGCCAGCTTGATTGTTTTGCTGCGATGCAATTTGCTCCCCATGAGGCTTATTTGACTCAGCAAGCTGGTGGGCATGTTGGCCCAGATGACACCATTTTCTTGCTAAGGGGGAAACGAAGAGAAAACCAGCAGCATTCCCCAGTGCCTAATCAAAGAATCATAGAATGGTCTGGGTTGGAAGGGACCCCAAGGACTATAGAATTCCAACCCTTCTGCCACAGGCAGGGACAGCAGCCTCCAGGCCTGGAGCTACACAAGGTTGCCCAGGGTCCCATCCAACCTGGCCTTGAACACTTCCAGGGATGGAGCATCCACCACCTCTCTGGGCAGCCTGTTCCAGCACCTCCCCACTCTCTCTGTAAAAAACTTCCCCTTAATATCTAATCTAAACCTTCCCTCCTTTAGCTTCACTCCATCCCCTTGTCCTGCCAGTGTCTGCCCTTCTAAAAAGTTGATTCCCCTCCTGTTTGTATGCTCCCTTCAGGTACTGGCAGGCTGCAATGAGGTTCCCCCACAGCCTTCTCTTCTCTAGGCTGAACAAGCCCAGCTCCCTCAGCCTCTCCTTGTAGGGCAGGTGCTCCAGCCCTCTAATCATCCTTGTGGCTCCTCTGAACCCTCTCCAACAGTTCTACATCTTTCTTGTATTGAGGGCCCCAGATCTGGACACAGTACTCCAGCTGGGGCCACACAAGGGCAGAATAGAAAGGGACAATCCCCTCCCTGTCCTTGCTGGTCACCCCTCTTCTGATGGAGCCCAGGATACCATTGGCCTTCCCAGCTGCAGGAGCACACTGCTGGATCATGTTAAGTTTCTCATCCACCATGACACCCAGGTCCTTCGCAGTTGAGCTCAAGCTAATTCCTCACTGGCCTTCTCCAGAGGAAGTGCTGTAGTTTGGATGAATTCCCTAAATTTCTTGAGAGCTAGGGAAGGTGGTGTAACAACACCCTGTCTCTGGAACTGCATTCCAGGTGCTGGTCAGGCTGTAGCTCCTATCAATCAGGGCTGTCGCAAGAAACCGTGGGTTTCTCTCTCTTGCAGAGGCAGAGCAGTGCTGGGTTGGGGAGGGTTACTCCCCAGCAGGGAGCTTGACCGTGCACATTCCTCTGCTCCCAGCTCATTATGGGACAATGTTATTTTGGCAGGTTTTGCAGTCAGGACTGGCAGGCGCCCAGGATTTGGTGTCCAGGCACATCCCCAGTACTCCTGATCCAGCAGCTCTAAAATCTGCTGCTGTGGCACTGCCTTTGTCACGGAAAGGGGTCTTAGCAGGGGGAGAGCCGAACCCCGTCAAGCCCTCCAAACCACCACGGCAGCAGCCCAGCACCCAGCCCCATCGCTCACTGTGCCTCTTCTCTGCTCCCTTTGTCCCAACACACCTGCCTGGGGCTGAGCAGGTTTTTCAAGCGAAGCTGTGAAGCTTGTATTACTCCTGGTCCCTGGCCACAGCCATAGCTGATTTCACTATCATATTGCAAAGGGCTTTAAGAAATATCAAGTTATTGGTGTAACGTTTCATCACTGGTCTTTTGACCTCTGCAGTGTTTCTTGGGCCAAAGCAGAGCTGAGGGTGGATGCTTACGGTCGCTCACATGCAGGTGACCAAGCAACATTGGGGTGTGTGGGGAGGTTGACAATGGCAATTTGTAAATTTAGGCTTGCAGAAGGAGGTTGGGCTGTCGGTGTGGGTGTAGGGTCAGGCTCCTGTTACGGGAGCTCCCGTGCTGCTCTCGGGGAGCACAAGCCAGGTGGCCACTTTGCTGCCCGGTCGAGTGGAAAATTGCAAATGCTTCAAATAGTGCTTGGTGTTGTTTTATTCATAATGAAAACACAATTTGACACAGATGAGTGCTGCGCTGACCTGGCTTTGCCCACTCCCTTCTGAAATGCTCGCAGTGGGGCTGGTGTCAGAAGGCAAGCACAGCCCTCCTGCAGCCCTGAAAACTGGCAGAGTGAATCCCATTTTACAGACTGCCCAGGAAAAAATTGCCAGAAAAGCAAAAGCAATGAAACAGCAGCATGGGAATGGGAGCTCACCATAGCTGCCAGCCTTGGGGAGCTCTGACAAACTCTGTGCCGAAGCTGTAGCAGATGCTGCTCCCCAGCTGCAGCACCCTGTGATGGAGCACGATGGGCCAGATCTCAGCTGAATAGTTCCTGCAGATCAATGTGACAGGGCTCAACCCCACAGCAGCCAGTGCACAAGGCTCATTTGTCAGCACTCAAGCTGGCTGTGAAGCCCAGCATCTGCCTGCAAAGGGCCTGGGGAGGCTCTCGGCAGCTGCCCAGCACAAACCAGAGTACCACATCTGTCCATCGGCATGGTGCCAATGGACCTGCTGTTCTCCCTTGGTCCTGAGGAAATCCTCACTGGCAGTTCAGTGCTTTTTAATGTGGTCCCCTGCTATGTGCAGAACACATAATGCTGTCGCCTGCCAGGACAGAGCAAAATTCTCACCTCGCTCTTTGTTCGCAATACCTGAACAACCCACCTCAGTGTTGTAAGCAGTAGCTAAGCTGTCGTATGGACAAACCAATTTTTACCTGTTTCAGGAGCTTATTTTTGCCCTGTGTTGTAGGTATGGTACCAGTGATGATGTAAAAGCACTCCACTATCTCTGGGGAAGCTGCTGATGGCATTAGTCACTGGCACAAAAGGGCTCCAGCAGTTTTGGAGAAAGTTGCTGTCATGCTGCAGAGAGACCATTAAGATGCTTTAAAGCACCTTGAAGAATGGCAGTTGGTGAGAACGGAGTCTATTGCCACATGAATAACAGGAACAATATTTATTTCTGGCAGGGTGCCATGCTGTCTGAGTGCCACCCAGCTGCAGCGGCATCGTTACTCCATTTCATAACTAGGGACTATGTGTTAGGGGCCAAGGATGGTGCTGCCATCAGAAATCTGACCTTCTAACACCACCATAGTGTGCTCTTTACCTAGCCAGGGTCACTAGAGCTGGTCCTTAATTTGGAAAAATGGGGTTTGGGAAAAATGAGTGCAGAAACACCCCAGGAGCCCCCAGTCCTGCCAGTAGCTGGCTGGAGAGGCAGAGCAGCGGTGGCTATTCCCCATGGGCAGCATGTGCCAGGGGCAGCTGGGTCCTGTGTGGGGGGACCCCAAGGGAAGGGGCCAGAGGAGGTTTGGCTGTTCCTGGGATGAGATGCCACTTGCCAGGCAGCCTGCCAGCCTGGGCTGCAAATAGAGGAGGCAGCGATGGAAGAGGTGAAGCGTCCCTGTTATTACAGGGTTCCAGGAGGCAGCAGGCACTGCTCAAACAAGCCCCTAGAGCAGAGCAAAGCAGCGAAGCAGCGAAGTCTTTAATTGCTTTAATTCATTTTAATTCGAGGACCACTGAGCCATCCCAGACCTGGCAGCTGCTGCATTTCTCATGCAGTTACCTTACTGGGCTCCCCACGAGTGCATTGTGCACCTCCCTTCAGCCTGAGCCCTCCTCCCTGGCTCGCTCACAGCCCTGGATGCTGCAGGCAGTGTTGGCCGGTGCTGGCCAGGCTCTGCACAGATCAAACTCCTGTATGACAGTTTCTCATGCACAAACTGGTGAGATGTACCCTGTTGCCTTGCTGGCATGGGGGCTGCATGTCCTGCGTTTGTGTGCACACCCCTGTGCTGCTTCAGGACAAGGTCAGCTGTCTAGAGAGCCACTGTGGGTATCCTGGCAGCTGGTTTTGCACCAGGATGAAGGGTGCAGTAGGTAGCAGTGTGGGTAGGGGAGGGCAAAGCCTTAAACTGGGGCAGCTGTGTCCAAATTGTTTCCCTCCCTGCTCTGAGCCCATATAAGCCCTCTGACCAAGCTGTTAACCTCTCTGGGGGCAGGGAGGGGGTTGTGGTAGTTGTTGGAGCTGCTTTACCAGTGTGTCTGCATACTTATGATGAAGAGGTAAGAAAAAACTCTGTGCTCTCTTTCCAGGAGCTAGAGCAACCCACTGCAATGTGTTTTGCTTCTAAGGGCTGGGATGCTACAGTGTTTTATTTTACTTTCTTTGAAAACTACAAAGCCTAGAGCACTTTAATCAGAGTCCCCAGAAGTCACTGCATGAGGAACTTTACAAGGCTGAAGAAGAGGAAGGCAAGAAGAGGCAGAATAGAGGGCTTCTTTGGAGGCTTTGGGACCAACTGTGGACCAGTTCTCCCTTTCTGGGCTGTGCTGTGTCATGTGGATGAGAGGACATAAAGGTGTTTGCTGTCTCAGTAGCCCAAGCTGATATCTTCTGGGTGTATGTTACTTTTGCCCAGAAATGAGCTTTTCATCAATGATCTCCCCACTCTTATAGGGCACTTTGGACTTTTCTGGTGTGCAAAGTCATCTGCTCTTGTTCCTGTCCTGATGAACTGAGGCTTATTGCAGGCAGCATCCAGCAAATCCTTCTCCCTGAGCAGCACAATGCTCCAGGACACTGAAACATTGTGGTTTTCAGTTGTCATTTGTTTTTTGGATTTGCTCCTGGGGCCAGTGCCACCAAACAACTGGTGGCATTCAGTGACTGTCAGAGGGACTTGTTCTGCTCATGGGCCTTGGCACCCGATGCCCCCTTTGCTGAAAGCAGAGCAGCAGCCCTGGCCGGCGAGGGGGGATGGCTGCTGTTCCACACAGGGTCCTTTGGGGGCTCCTGTGCTGCCCGGGCACGGGGACGCTTTGAAAGAGCTGGCAGGGACACTGGCTACCGGCTTTCTGAAACAGCTACCAGGGAGAGCCAGGGAAATCCTGCTGTGCCTGCTGGTCCGCAGAGCAGGATGGAGCGGCGGTGTCCCAGCCCACTGCCTCAGAGAGCTGCATCCCTCCCTACAGGGTCCCCTTGGGCGAGAGGGACTGCTGGGCCATGGAGCTTCTCCTGGGTGCCACAAGCTGCTGCGTTTCACACCTCTTTCTCTTTCTGTGGTTGAGCTCTTCCATCCCTTCTGGGAGCAATTTGGGCTTTATTACTCATCTTGTTTTTGAAGCGAGTTCAGTTCCAGCTGCTGCCAGCACTGGTAGCTGATGGGAAGATGGTGGTGATGGCAGGTCCTGGGGCTGCCTCCTTTGGCCTTGTGTTATCAATGCCTCTGTACCAGGACAGCCACCATGCTGGTCCCTCCATGGCATTTTCTTCCCTGTGCTCTGCTCACCGGCATGAAACAGCCCTTTTCCTTCTCATTATAAACCTCTCCTCTGCCAGCCACAGACACAAGCTCCTCTTGTTTGCTTTACTTGCTCCTGTGTTTTCCTAAACAAGGGCCCAGCATTTTTGTAGTTGGGATAAGAGTTTCTAAGCTCTTGAATGGTGAGAACCAGATTTTGGTCAATCTGGATCTTTCATTAAATAATATAGACTGTGAAAAATGTCCCTTTAGCTGTTGCCTTGGCATTTTGGACCATGTCTTTTTTGCAGTGGGTGCTAATGAAGAAAAGTGATGGTGCTGAATGTGGTGGATGCTGTTGTAGCTGGACCTGTGTGTGTGGACCTGGTGCTGGGATGATTCCAAGCAGGATATGTGCATGCAGAGCTGAACTGGAAGGGTTAGTCCTGTGATGCCTGCTTTCAGGTGTGCACCTGTATAGAGGGATCTGGGGAGGGAGGAGTCCCTTGTTCAGTGTTAAGTGATGCTGGGACAATGACTGCTGCTTCCTGCCTCCTTGAAAATTGGTGGAAATTGCAGAAAATCACAACTTTTACTCTCTCCCTGCCCTGTGAACAGCAAAGAGATGACTTTAAAAAAAATGAGACCATTCTCTGGACAGCCAGGATAACTGACTTCTATAGAGACGTTTAGTCAGAACATGACCCTGTTGTTATGACCCTGGAGCTGGTGGAAGGGCAGTGGCACTTACCTACCTGTTTGAGAGCCTCCTCCTGCTAATGAGGGGCAGAACAAGTGCATTATTCCCCCTCCCACTCCTTTGCAGTGGGGCTTCTTAGGACTTGCTTTTTAATCTAAAATCTTGATTTTTGTAGCCTTCACCTCTTCTATTGTGTGGTAAACATGTGTGATTTGGTGGTGAGAAAGCTCCATGGAGTGCAGTGAAGTGTGTTGGTGGAGCAGGTTGGCAGAAGCCAAAGTCTGTCTGAAATAGGTTTGTGCACTGGGCAAGCTGTGCTGGGACAGCTGGGGAACATGCTGCGTGTCCTGAAGTGAAGGGTGGGTGAAGGACCAGAGAGTGGGTCCCATGTGAGCTGGGACACGAGTGAAAGCACTTCTCTGGCCAGGCTGTGTGATGCCCTCACCAGTGAGGTGAGTTGGTGTTCATGAGGGTATCCCCTAGCAGCTCCCAGAAAGGCTGGTCCCATCCTTTTGCAACACTCAGAGGAGTTCTAAAGGATGCTCTCAAAGCCCTTTGTTTTCAGCATGGGCAGCCAGATGCTGTGGTCTGCCTGAACAAGGAGATCCTCTCTCGCTGGCGTGCTGCCTCGTGTTGTTTCAAACCAGCCGTGGAGCAAAGCTCCAGTTTGGCAGCAGGGCTAATCTCTGCTCATCTGACATTACTGTAAACTGACACTCTTGGGAATTTGGGGACAGAAAACTTTCCCTGGGGAAACAGCCACCATGCAAACCCTGCCTTGAGGAACTGGGGAGAGGAGGAGCAGAGGTGCAGGTGCTTGGAAACCACCACCCTGCTCCCTGGGGCACTGGGAGCATCTCCCTGGGCACCCTGGGGAGCTGCTGCTGGGGATGCTGTGCTTGCAGGATCATTTAATAGTGGCTTGCTGTGGTTAGAGGGATGTTCCTGTGCTCAGCCAGGCTGGAGCTCTGCAGAGCAGAGGAATCAGCAGGGAATAGCTCCTGGCTCTGCAGCAGCCCTGTCAAAGTTCTAGCCTTGAAGTGAAGGGTGCCCTGGCAGGGGACTGCATCCTGCTGGAGCCCTGCTGTTGGTTTGTACCCGCAGGACAGTGGTGATACCAGAACAGGTTTTTTTGGGAGCAGCTGCAGCCTTTGAAAGTAGAAGTGTCCTTGGAGCCATGCTGGCAGCCTTTCCGGTCCCTTTTGTTGTGGAACTGGGGAAAGCCTTCCACTCCACAATCCACTACTGTAATCCCCTTGGAGTGCTGCTCTGGTCTAAGCTTAAAAGGGGTGATGTGGAGACTGCTAATGCAGGCAGTGCTGGCGAGGGGTGCCGAGCCTTCCTCCTGCTCAGTGCTCCCATGTGGGTCCCCACTGGGATGCAGCAGGTGGATGGGATTGTGCCTGGCAGAGCCCCTGACCTGCCCAAGGCTGGTTCTACACAGGCTGGGGGAAGGAGAGCTTTCCTGACCATCACCTGGACCCAGCCTAGTCCCTGGGGAGGGCAGGGACGCACTGTTCCTGCCCACCCTGGAAATACAGCAGGAGCTGTCTCTTTTTTCCATTCCTCATCAGCTTCAGCCTAAGTGGCAGCACCAACCCTGAGCTGCCACGATGTCCCTGCTCGGTGCTAGCTGTGTGGTGGCACTGGCTTCTGTCAACTCAGGCAGTGCTTGAGAGGCTGAAAGGGGAGTGAAATCTCTGACCTCCTGGTGCCCATGACAATAAAACTGTCTTGGAGCTTTCTGGGGCTGCCAGCAAGCTGAGGGTGAGCTGATGTGATGGGAGAACCCGAGCTTTCTGGAGCCCTTCAACTGTCTGTTGTCCTGGCTGTTCAGAGCCAGGCATTAGGGCTGCAGTGTTTCAGAAAGAGGGAGCAGAGGGGGAAGCCGTTCAAAAGCCATCCAGCCTGGGGGTCGGCTGGCATAGATCACTCTGAATGCAGCGGGGCTGAACTGGGTGGCACTGAGCCAAGCCTGACCTAACCAGCTTAGTCCCCTGCTTTCGGTAATGCCTGTGCAAACACACCAATGCCTGAAGGTCACAGCCACGTGAGCAAAGGTCTGGGGATTAGCTGCAGGCCCAGTGCGGCTCCTCCTGGGTGTGCCGCTGCACTCTGACCGTAGCTGCTATGGATGGGTGCTGGAGAAAGAGAGGGCTGGCTGGGAGCAGCACCTCCTGTACCCCACACCTCTCTGAGGTCCAAAAATAAAATAAGCAGATGCTTGCCCATCCCATATCAGCCCCAATTTTCCTTCTGGGCTTTGATAGCACTGTCCTGTGGCTTGCTTTTAAGCATGTTCTGCCTGCAACACTGTCTAGCTCTGGTTTTGGAAGTAAGCCCAGGGGATTTGCAAACTTCTGCAAGGCACCTGCTTTGGATGTGTGCACAGCATGCAGGGTCCCTTGTGGGGCAAAGGGTCACAGTATCCCTATAGCAATAGAGGTTATTGACTAGAACAGAGAGGGAGAATCTTTCTTTTAGGCTGCAGGAACTTGTCTCCCAGCTCCAATACCATGTTAGGGCATCACAACAAATAGTGGTGATGCATCTCTAGCCACTGATGTCATCAGATGTGGAAACAAAATGATATCTAACAGCATCCTTAGCACAACTGTCTCAAGCTGCCTCCACGTGGGTCTGGCTCCTTAAAGCCCTGTTTCCTTTCGGAGATGTTTGGGTGCTCTCCCAGGGGGACTTAGAGAAGAGGGAGATGCATGTGGGTCCTGTGGGACCTGGCCTAGCTCTTCCCTGTCCCAGGAGGAAGCTGGTGGAAATTCACAGGCCAAGAAATACTTAGGGCTTGCTCTGCATTGCATCTGTGGGATACAGCTTGCAGACTTGGGGATGTGCTTGGAGCAGAGTTTCTCCCTGAAAGTCAAACTTTTCCAGTCGTAATGCAATGCTCTGATCTCCTGCTTGCTGTCCTGAAAGCACAAGAGGCCCTGATGCTGAGCCCATCAGGTAGAATTACTTAATCCAGCCCTGACAAGACACCCAGGAGCAGGTCCCTTCCCTCTAATCCCTCACTGCCATCACATCAGCTGCCTTAGCACACACGGGGCAAAACAAGCAACACGTGAGCAGATGGTGCCTCCTTCATCATCCCGCCACCGCTTCAGCAGCCCTGAGTAAACCTGCCCTGTTACCTTTTTCCCGTGAGCCGTCCCCATGGTCCGATGTGTCGGCCGTGCCCTGCTCGCCCGGGGTGCAGGACCGGCTGGCTCCCTGTGGTCACCGTCCCCGCTACTCCCGGGGGGATGCGCAGCCGTGCAGCTCCCGGCCCCTCGGCGGCCGCTGCGGGGAGATGTGGGTGAAATCCAGCCTGTCTGCAGCGGGGTCGGGCGGGAAAGCTTGCTTTTCCTCCCTTTTCCCAGCACGTGGAGAACTCATTTTCTTGGTGCACCTAACAGCTGGCTTGCGCCCAGGCTCTGCCCAGGCACAAAGGCAGCTTTCATGCTGCGGATGCCCGGTTTCTAAGCCGGGATCCGCATTTTGAGAGGCTGTGGAAGATTACAGTAATTGCACTTGACAGGGCAAGATGTCACAGGACGCGGATTCGCCTGGCTGCGGGGCCCCGGCACCCATCGGTCCTCGCCTGTGGCACCCTTACTAGCTGCTGCTTTGGTGCTTTGCTGAAACAAATCTGTACCCTCAAAAATAAGGCAGGATTATTCCTCTGCTGCCCATCTGTATCCCGGCTCTTGGCTCCTGTTGCAGCACTGGATTTTGCAAACTTTGCTTCTGCGTATGCCCCAGGCTGCACGTTTGCTGCTGGAGCCCGCCGTGGTCCCCAGGTGAGCCCAGGTTACTTGGAACTGCATCCTGGGAGGCCGGGCAGGTCAGGGCTTGTGTTTGCTGAAGTCTCTGGGGGATGCAGCACCATGAAACCCAGCCAGGTAGGTGCCTGTCTCTGCAGCAATATGGCTTTTTAAACACCAGAGCGCTACAGAAATCTCATTTGGAGATTGCTGGCCCTGCACCCACCGCCCTTTTGAGAGCTCTCTAAAAAATGAGCAAGTTAAATTTGATTCCTGAAGGCGTATTTATACCCCTGACACCCGGACTTCACCAGTTTGTTTATGGGGACACAGTGACTTTGGCAGGAATGGCTCTTCCAAACACTGGCTGCTGGTTAAGGTCCCTGCACAGGGTTTGTACTTTCAGCCCTCCTTATTTATTGAAAGCAGCGATGTACGTTAGTAACCACTCAGCAATGGGTTTAGAGCTAGTTTTAACTGTCTGTAGCGTGCTGAAACATAAATTACCTTTGTTTTGGCTTGAAACCAGATTTCTAATGTGCATTGTGAAGGGCTAGGAAGCGTTTCCTGTGGCTGACAAACAGGATGGTGGTTTTCTGGGCTGTAGCTGATGCTGCGCTCTGCTTTACCCCACACAGCCTCCTCTACAGCTCTCAGGCTGTTTGCAGTTTGGCTTACGAGCAAATCTAGATCCTTTGAGGGGGCTTAAAATAGTTGGCATATTTATGTGGCAGGGCTGTGCGACGTGAGGGCTGTTGTGTCTGTTAAGTTGTGTTATTCCTCACTGCTGCCATAGGTAGGGATGATTCAGTGCTTGGGATTAACTGCCGCTGTTGCAGCAGATTTAGGGATCAATTTACGGCAGAGGTTTCCCCCCCCCCTCCCCCCCCACCTCCCCAGCATGGTCAGGTGCACGTTAAGAGCACAGGAGGGTAAGCTGGGATAAACCAGCTATTGGGGAATTCCTCCATGATGGCTGTTTGGGGAGTTTGTGTCGGTTTTTGCCTTTGGAAGTTCTTATGGGTGTTACACAATTTATCTGGGGAGTCTTCCTCTGTTAGGGACACGGGTTGCCTCACTGGTTTTAGGTGGTGGCTCTGGGGTTTGGATACAGGGTTTCATCCCTTAAGGCAGCTGGCACTGGACAGGCTGTGTCTCTTCCTGGCCTTTTCTTTCCAGAGCTTCTCATTTCTGCTCCCTGCCCAGGGCTTGGCTAACCGATGCGAACTGCCGGTGCAGGGGCTGTGCTGGGGCAAACCTGCTGTTAGGGATAGGGATACAGGGACAGCCTGTGACCCTGCATGGCTCTGAGCCCCCTAGCTGAAATGTTCCACCCTCACGTTCTGCAAAACTCCTACACTGCTTTAAAGAATGGGGAAGACTCTGATACAATCATAGGAAATTAAAGTCTGTGCGTCATGCAAATTTGTCCCTGTCCATGATGACAGAGAAGCCTGGGCCATCACCCATGCAGCTTATCTGATCTCAGCAGTGCTACACTCAGACAGGTTTTGGGTACAGGCAGTGCTTTGGTGGATGCACCCAGGCATGAGCGGGGGACACGTGCTTCCCCAGGACCTCCTCGATGTTGGGGAGCAACATGGGAAACACCCTGGAAGGAGCTCTGTGGGGCTTTGCCGGCCTGCATTTGGACAGAGATCTTTCCTCTCCCGACCTTGTCAGCTGGCCCCGAGTTGGGGTGCTGGTCCCGGAGCAAAGCAGGTGTGTGGTGGCTGCGGTGAAGTGCCAGCCCGGGGTGTGTTGCATCTCTCTAGCCTGGCTCTCTCTCTCCCGGTAAAAGGCTCCCACCTATTGGTTATGCTGCAAAATTTCAGCTGCCTGAGAAACTTGCACACCCATCCTTCCCTGAGGGCAAAGTTTGACTGGCACATCCCTGGCGTGATCCTGACCTTTGGGAGGGGATGTGCCATGGAGGATTTAGTTGGATTTAACCCAGGAAAGATGCAACCAGGTGATGGGAATGCTTTGGCCTGACAATATTAATGTCAGCCATCCCCATGGTCTTGAGGCTGTAGAAGACAGTGGGACCTTGGCAGGAGTTCCGAGGGGATAGCGCCAAGGCCTGAGCATCCCCAGGGATGGCATTGCCCTATGCTGCGTGGGGAGGGGGAGCACCCATGTGTGGTGGTCATGCCTGGCTGGTGGCAGAGGATGCGGCATGCTGTGCCTGCATGGGAGAGCATGTGTTATACTTGAAGATGGAAGTGAGAGGCTAATGCTTTGTAAGTATCTTATTTAAGAAATCTGAAAAAAACCCTACAAAGTTTCTGGTTTAAAGACAGAAAAATAAATTACCACAGATTGATGCATAGATGAGGACAGCCCAGCTGAAACCTGGCCAGGCATTTGCGATGCAGACACTTGTACAGCTCAACTCCAAGCCCTGCACAGCCCCTGCTGTGAAACGGCTGGTCCCTGGGAGCAGGGCTGGGCTGTGTGACTGGGTGATGCGGGGCTGAGGTCAGTGCGATGGGTCTGGGATCCTCACAGTGGAGCTGGTGTCCCTGTGAGACTGGTCTTGCCACGGTAGCAGGCTGGGGCTTGATGCTAATCCATCTTCCTGGGGACACAGCCCTCCATCTCCAGCAGCTCAGGCCAGCCGTCGTATTTATTCGTCTTCTTATCATTTTTGATGTGCTGCAGGAAACAAGAAAAAGAGAGATGAATGAGGAGGTTGGTGGCTCAGTGTGAGTGTGCAGCATGGTGAAGCTTGTGCCTTGGCTCGAGCTGGGGGATCACATCTCTGGCCCACATCTTGGGCAGAGGTAGGTGAGGTGTGGCTCAGGAGGTGCTGTGAAGAGGATGGGAGCCTCTGGAGCTGGTGGCAGGGAAGGGCCGTGTACCTCTTCAAAGGGGCTCTTGTCCTTCATCCCTTTCGCTCCCAAGAAGACCCAGTTGTCCCGGAAGCCCAGGTTGTTCACATAGCTGCTCCCCAGCTCCACAAAATGTGCTCGTACTTTGTCATTCATCCTGAAGGAGGGTAAGGAGGTGTTAGTGTGGCGCCAGGTGGGTGTCCCCTCCTGTCCCCTCTCTGCTGCTGGCAGCAGCAGCACCTCCAGCTCCCCACAGCTGCAGGCTTTTGGGGAGTCAGGCATTGCTCCCAGGGCCAAACTCACTTTGTGGCAGGGTCATCATAACTGGCTGCCAGCACGATGCTGCCGTGCTTGAGCCCTTGGAGGAAGGTATCCAGTTTGTTAATGTCTGTGAGAGAAGAGAATTAGGAGAAGGAAAAGGCATTTAGCAGGAGCTGCAGCATGGCAGATAGGGGAGCCTCCTCTGGGTGGGTGGGATGTAACTGGGCTGTGCTGGTGCTAGCCAGGGTGTGGGCTCACGGCTCTGGGGAAGGATGAGCTCCCTCCCAGATGCTGCATTCCCTGTCCTGTGTTCCCACCTGGGATCTGCCTTTCTTCCTGCCAGCAGAACAACTGGAGGAGAGAATTTGCCCCTAAAGTTTGCTTGCTAACCGCAAATCGTGTAACGTGACTTTACTTCCCAACACCAGAAACGAACGCCCTCGGCCCCAGAGCTGCCTGCCCTGTCTTCCTGCCTTCGGCTGGACTGCAGGAGTTATTCTTCTTCATCCAGCATCCGAGGGATGCTCGTCTCCAACGCCCCATCTAGTGGCACAGGAGACGACTGCTGTCTCCTTCCCGGTGTCTTTCCCACCGCGTCCTCGCTCCCAAACCCAGCCTGAAATCTCATGGTATTGGTGCTTCTCCTTAAAACTGTGCAGTTACTAAGAATAGGCTGCAAACCCAAAAAGACAGGGTGATGGATCCCTGAAAAGGCTCAAACAGCAAAAGGTAAATCAAAAGGATCTTAAGGGGTGGTGTTAGCACGTGGTTTGCAAGGAGTCCTGCCAGAACTCTGGAGTGTTTCGGTAGCAGCTCTGCAACAGCGGTGGGATTTACAGCATCCTGTGAGTGAGTACCAGCTGGGCTGTGAGTGGGTGCTGTCACAGCTCAGGGCATCTTCTGGCTGCTTTTAGGAAGATTGTTTGAAGCTGGAAGGTGCAGGGATATGGTCCCTGCTGCCACTGGGCTCCGCTCTGTGTGCCCAGCTTGCTGGGGACCACATCTTGCCCTGTGCTTCTCATCTATCCCCCGGGAAAAGGCAGGGAAACTCAGCCACCCCCAGCACTCAAAAACTGAACCCAAAGTTGCAAAATCTCAGGATTGGCATAACTGCCTGATCTGGGAGGGCAGCCCCTCCCTGGTCTCAAGTGCCCTGGTTTGTTCAGTTCAGTGGAATTATGCTTTTCCCAGCTATTAAATGCACATAAAAGGAGTAAGAAGCCAACCTTGGACGTGGATGCATTAGGAAGACTCCAGGCTCGATGGCCTCGGGAAAGGCTGAGCTTTACCTCACAAGCTGGCAACCCTGGTCAAAGTCCACTAGACTTTACTGTTAAACACAGGGCAAAGGAGCAGCCTAAACAGCCAGCAGTGCTGGTGTGAGCCCCAGCTGGAACCTGACAAGCAGCAAAGCGACCGTGCTTACCTCCGGAGTACATGTCGAATGTTTCTGTTCTCAGGAGCTGCCCACTTGTTCCTGGAAGGTTAAAATTCAAAACAGAGCACAGGGAGTTTGCACTGAGGTGGCTCGAGGCTTTGCCTGGCCACCAGCTTTGGGTTCCTGCTGCAAAGTGCTTTTCCCATCCCTCAGTGTGCTGTGTTGTCTGTGCTGGTGAATGTGTTGCTCGGTGGATGGAGTTCACAGAGCCATTGGAAACAAACCTACTGGGGTTGTGCACACCTTGGTGGTGCTTGCAACCATAATTATGGCTCTGCACCCCACGTAACACCAGACTGATGTGCTTTTGGCTCAGCCATGAGGCTCGGGATGGGGTGCCTGGTGGCCTGTTCCCTGCTGGGGGAAGGACCCTGGCCGTGGGGAGAGGAGGGTTAGTGCCCTCCTGACTTACCATTCACCACTGCGATGTTCAGGCCTCTGCCAATGTTGTTTTTCACGCTGCTCATGAGGCTGGAAAGGAAAGTAGGATGCTCTGGAGCTGCTGGTGCCACTAAAACTATGATGGGGCAGAATGACTGCAGGCAGCAGAAGATCCCCAGCAGTGGCAGCAAACAAAACTATTTCCAATCTTTTCTAACCACAAGTGCACTGTGTTGGCTACAGTCGTGCTTGGCAGAAGCCAAACTTGCTTGGGTCAAGCCCAGGTCAGCCATGGCTGCCCTGTCCCGGTTCCGCATGCTGCTTACACCTCATTGTTGAAGCAGATGGAGGGTCCCACCACGTTTGCAGCCCCGCTGATGATCTTGAAGGCAAAATGGTAGTTAGGGCAGCTCTTCTTGTTCCCACACTTGTGCTGGGGCAGCTGCTCACCTGTGAGAGAGGAGTGGAGCTAGAAGCCACGGTGTTGGCCCTACAGGGGGACATGGGCTGTGTCCCCGAGGGGCTGAGCGTGGCTGGCACTGGCTCAAAGTCACCCACTAAGGGGACAACACCTATACTGGATTTTTTTGCATGAACAAGGTTTGTCCTGGGGCTAGGACC
Source organism: Laterallus jamaicensis coturniculus (assembly GCA_022605575.1). Classification (NCBI taxonomy): domain Eukaryota; kingdom Metazoa; phylum Chordata; class Aves; order Gruiformes; family Rallidae; genus Laterallus; species Laterallus jamaicensis. Next base: position 13,451,371 of record JAKCOX010000011.1, read on the forward strand.
AGTTTCTTGTTTGAGGTTTACAGTGTTGAGGCTTGAGGTGGGGTGGGACAAGCTGGCCAGGGCGCTGGGTGTGAGCCATGGGACACCACAGCTGGTGCTGTGTGCTTGCAGAGCCCAGCAAAGACACTGCTGCTGTGCACAGGAATTAAATTCCCCTGTGTTTGGGAAGGTGGGATTTTTGCCTTGGGCTCTTGAGGGCAGCTATTGAGCTTCCATCATCACAGAATCACAAAATTGTAGGGGTTGGCAGGGACCTCCAGAGATCGAGTCCAACGCCCCTGCCAAAGCAGGTTCCCTAGGACAGGTCACACAGGTTGGCATCCAGATGGGTCTTGACTATCTCCAGAGAAGGAGACTCTACAACCCCCCTGGGCAGCCTGTCCCAGTGCTGGGCAGCCTGTTCCTGGAGTGGTGGTGTGTGATGGAGATGAAGTTGAGAGTGGTACTCACTGCTGGGCTTCTTGGTGGCACCTGTGGGTATGAAGCAGGAGGGTTAGACACCCCGGAGAGCTATGGGCTCTTCCTCAAGCCAGGAACAGCTGTTCAGGCACTGGCTCACCGAAACCTTCCCAGTGGCTGCAAGCACCCTGGGAGCCATATGCCCTGGTGCAGCTTCCCACCACACTGTCCCCTCCCTGCCCCCCCCTCTGATGGTCAGAGCTGCTGGCTATAGCCTTGGCTTGGGACTGGTGCCAGCTGCATGGAGCTCTGGGGTCTGCCTCACAATGGGGCTATGCGCACCCTCCCTTCGGCCCCGCCGGCGCCTCACCGAGCCAGCTCCGCAGGCTGACGACTTTCCATCCGTGATTGAAGTACGTCTCCACGATGAACCATGTGCCCAGCAGAGTGATGAGCAGAGCTGTGAACCGGATCACGCCTGCGAGGGGTGGAGAGGAGCCAGGTGAAAGCTGCAGCCGCGTGGGCTGGGGACCAGATCGTCCCTCTGGCTTTGTGGGGACTTGGTCTGTGTATCCCAAGGTTACCAGGCACAGGGTGACAGCCAGCACTTGTGTGGCATGGGAAGGCAGCTAACACTCCTTTCTTCATCCTCTAAAAGGACTCTGATCTTTTAATTAATATCTCTAGAGCATGTGGTGATGCTCAGACAGGCATTACCCTTCTACTGGGAGGCACTATTCGTATTTCTGTCTGCATTAAAGTAAATCTGATAATTAGTCAGAAAGCTATGTAAATCCACGTATTTCTTACGTTCCCAGCGCTGGGAAGGTTGCTATCCCCCAATTAGTCACTAGCTACAGTCGAGCAGCTGCTAATACAATTGTGATTGGCATTTGGCTTTAAAGCAGCGCTCATCAGAGCAAAACGTTCCAGTCCTGCATGGAAAAAGAGTGGAAAAATATACTTATATTGCAGCTGAATGGCTCTTATGGAACCAGGCACATCTCAATAGCCATCTCTTCTCAGCCACAGAGGGTTTCACTGGGAAAAACACAACAGACGGAAATCTACACAAATCTTTTTAAAACCTGATGCTTATACAAAGGCCCTTTTGCATGGCCCTGGCAGGGGAAGGTCAGGGTAGCTGGGCTTGAAGGGGTCATGCAAATGAAGAGAAGACATGACGAGCTGTAGCAAAACGGGCAAAGTAACCCCCTCCCTCCCTCCCTCCTTACTTGTCACTCGCATGCTGGTGATGAGAGAGAACAATCAAGGGGGTGGCCAATGGTCACGAGTTACCCTAAAAGAATGAAATACCATAAAGCATACCTGTAACCACCAAAGCCCGGAAGATACTAGATTAAAAACATAATTGCATTGTTCAGGCATAGTTCCACTAAGAGGTCACCAAAGATGTATACATTCCTGTTGGACTCATGTGCTTGGTCCCACCCTGACACTGAAGCCCTGGCTCCCATTCTGTGAAGCTGGCTGCACTGATGGAGCTCATTGCATTTTTTAAGCCTCTAAACTCTCCACTGTGCCTGTCCACTGTCCTCTACGCTCCTGTTCCAGGTCCTTTTCTCAATACTGGGTCACACTTTCTATTGTGATGAGCTCCAGGAGCACATTTTCAGTCACAGCCTTGTGGCATTTCCTCCTGGGATTACACAAAGCCAGGATTCAGATATTAGGGGCTGCAAAATGCTGTCTGAGGACAAGCTGCGATTTGGCCCTGCCCCATCAGAGGAATCTGTGGGAACAAGCTTGTCCTCCTTAAAACCAGAAAAAGGAGCCTGCTTTGGGGACACTTGACTTAAGAACAGAAATGTTTCCACTCGTCCAAATCCCTCAGTGTCTTCACCCATGCAAATGGGGAGTGGTTGTACTTCAGAGAGTAAAGTATTTCCCCGGCGAGTCCATCTGCCACCCTCCCTTCTGCTGCCAAGCCCAAAGGATGGGATGGTCACCTGCCACTCCATGCACCACGATCCTGGGGGGCTGGGGACCCACTCCTACCTTTGTAATTCGGGGATGCAGCCTGATGAACGTCTGTCCTGGAAACCACCCTCGTCTTAAAGCAAGTTGTCACCTGTGAGATGCAATCAGAGTTAAAGAGCCTGATGTTAACTGAAGAAGCCCTTCAGTAAGGCTTGGCATAGAAAATCTGTAAAAGAGCCACACTGAGGGTGGCTTTTCCTGCTTGAAAGGTAAATAAAGAGAAATGGGTTGTGGCAGGGCTGGTCTGAAAGCTGATTTCAGGCTGCTGCGTCACAAGGAAGGAGAGGAGAGCTTTGTCTCCTCCCCAGCCCTGCTCTGGGTCCCCTCCCAAGGTTTGAGTTCAGGAAAGTGTCCATGACCACATGATTGACTATGGCTGTGATGCAGCATTCCACCCCCTTGGGCACCCCAGGTGGGATGCATCTTCCCCTGGACACTGTGGTGGGGTGCACCCGACATCCCCACTAAGCAGGATGCTTCCCTCTTTGCTTCCCCTGAACCCCGGCGATGGCCAGGGCCAGAAAGCCAACCTGCACTGTGGGAGGCAAGCTGCTGCTTGGCCTGTGACCCCGAGGGAGTCTGCAGCTGGCCAGGCTGGCTGTGCCCAGCTGCAATGGTAGCCCCACAGTGAGGTTTCAGCTCTCTGAAGCTGGAGCCCGGCACAGCTGCCCATGAGGACCTTCCACTGCGCCCGAGTCTGCCATGAGGCTGTGGCAAGGAGCCACTCTGGCAGGGTCTAGTGGCTTCCCAGGAAGAGTGGCCTTATGGCTTACCTGTGTTTTGGAGGAAGCCTTGGAAGGCTTTTGTGCCCCCTGGCATATCAAGGTATGGGCTAAGCACGCTTGCTTCCCAGCAGCATTCTCTCTGCAGCTATCCCTCCTGGTGTGAGCGGCCCTGAGCAGGGACCTGTCTCTGCAGGAGGTGGCACGGGGCAGGGTCTGTGGTGCTTGCAGCCTTTCCTCATGCCACCTTGTCCTGGCCCATGCCATCCCCCCCTGGCACATACCCCCAAAATGGGTTTTAGACTTATGTCAGAGCTGGCATGAACAGACCCATTACTGAGCTAGTGGAAGGGCCACAGACCTGAAAACAGACAGTCTAACGCTTTTGGAGGGCAAATGCTGCCCGTGGCTGGATCAGGTGGGACAGCCCCAGGCTCTTGCCTTTTGCTCCTGTCTGCGTGTTTTCCTTTTTAAGTGCAGGGAGTGCCTACCCTGACCTGGATCCTCAGCCCTGGTGATGGGGCCAGAAGAACAGGCTGTAAAATCCCCCTTGGCAACTCTTCAAAATTAGTATCGGTTTTTGGAGCCTGTTGCTCCCCTCCAAATGGCATAAGTGGAGCCTGGACCCGGTGAAGTTTCAGACGCAGCCCTGGGTTTGCAGAACATCCCTGCCTGGTCCCTGCAGATGCCAGGGACACTGGCCTCGCTGGGCTTGTTGCACAGTGCTCTCCTTTGCCAAATTTGCTTTTTTTTCCTATGCACATATTGATTTTGTTGCAGAGGAAGAGAAATGGAAAAATAAACCAATAAACCCTACTGCTTTAGGGAAGTCATTTATTTATTTGGGCTATTTATCTTCACATTAATACCAGGTAAAATTTATTGGGCAAAGTCCCTGGGTGGTGAAATTCCTGGAACCTGATTGCATTACAAGTGGGTAGCCCTGTCCTGGGGTTTCTATTATATTATCTTTTAATTGTTTGGATAGATTTATTTATTTTTGGTGCCAAGATTGTGCTGGATAAAAAGATGGCTGTCCTTTGGCATCTGCCAGAGTCCCACTCACAGGAGATAAAGGAAGGAACTGTGTTGGGTGATAAACCGAGTTATTTGTCTAATAAACCTGAAACATATTTACTTAAAACCCATTCCAGGAACAAAATGGTTGTCAGACAAATATTGCTAAAGAGCCCCATGGCACTGTAAGGCCAAGGCTCCACCTTGAGCCTGCTCAGGACTGAGGTGCTGAGTTATTACTGCCAAAAAGAAACCAGGGCAGATCCCTGCCCTCACAGGTTTTCCAGGATGTGAGTGTTCCTGTTTCCTCCTAGCATCGGAGGAAAACTTCTCTTCTGTTCCCCAGAAAAATCTGGCCTTGTTGGTTTTGGGTTTTTCTTCCTGCTTTTGAGCCCCACACACCCCTCTCTCTCCCAGCAGGTCCCTGACCATGGACAAGACATCAGTTGAGTGGGGGGTGGGAATGCAGCTCCAGAGAAGCTGTCTACCACATGTCACCTGTGCTCACACCTAATGAGTCACCATTCCAACAGTCAGGGTCTTCCTGCAAAACTAAACACAGGGGCACAGATAGAGGCTGGTGTCAGGTGGGTGTACATCCACCTTCTGTCCAGGGCTGGTGCCACCACAGGAGAGCAGAGGACAGAGACTACAAAGCCATTTTTAGTCTTCAAAGGAGTCAAACCACCTGAGCTTTGCCAAGTTACGTAACGGGAGAGCACTATTTGTCAACGGCATTGTAAATTCCTCAGCCATAAAAATGTTTAGCCAGCTGCTGCGCCCACCAAATGGCTGGAGAGGGCATCTCATGGTGACACTGCCCCCAGCACAAGTCAATAGTTAACCGGGGTGAGGCCCTGATCCTGAAACAGAAGGCAAACGGGATGCACGCAGAGATGGGCAGGGCTGTGGGGCTGGCCATGGTGGCCAAGCCCCATCTGGGAGTAGGACTGCAGCCAAGGTGGACATGTCACCTGGACGTGTCCCTGGGGAAGCAGGGCCATGGGGCCGGTGCCGAGGGCACAGGTGGCTTTTGGTACCTGCTGCAGGTGCATCCCTTCCTGCTGCCTGCTCCGGGGCTGGCATGGCCCTGTCCTGCACTCAGCTGCCTGCAGCTGCCAGAGGAACATCGCCCATCTGTGGGTGCTATTGACTCGATGGCTTGCTCTTTTATTTATCATTGGCAACCACTTGTCCAGTTCTCTGTACATCTCACTGAGCCCAAAACTAAATCACAATGAACTTGCCTCTCCAGTGAGGTTCTCCCAAGCAGTGCATCAAGAGTTGTGGCAGCCGTGAGAGGTAGAGAGGAGCGATCAGGTGTGAGAATGGTGGCTGGCAGCTCGGTGGGCATCCCTGTGCGGGGGACTGCAGGTTGGCCCATGCCAAAACCCCAGGACAAAAGGAGGGACACCTGTGTTGGTGTTCAGGGCTGGCAGCAAGCTGTTTGCCAGGAAGAGGTGCTGCTCAGGGCTGAAAGCAAAGGGGATGCGTGGGCCCTGGGGCAGTCCCACTGCTGGGCAGCCTCAGCAAAGGGCTCCAGTTTTTAGTAATTGCACCAATGGGAGGGCCTGAAATGCATTTTTGGCAGCTAGCAAAGCCCTGGGTGCCAGCACCCTGAGGGCGCCCGGTTGGCGCTGGGGAGGTGTGCCGGGTTGTGTGCTGGAACGTTGCATTGAGAACACCCTGCAATTCATCCTAAGCCATGATGGATAAAGGTCTTTGACCTGGGCTGTGCATCACACCCCACAAATCCCGTCATGGGTGGAAACGCAGGTTTAACCCCTGCTGTTAACATGGGTAAGTCATTAATTCTGCCTTTGCAACTGGCACAGCCGCACCCCACAGAACCTGGGCCAGTGCGTGGGGGGTTCCCTTTCCCCTGTGTGCTACGAACAACTCCAACCATCCCTGAGCAACCTTCTAACCTGCCTGCAAGTCAAAAGAGAAATGCTGCAGCCATGCAGTGACTCTTTCAGTCGTGCTCTACCAACCCCCCCTCTCCACGGCAGCGGGGACCGGACAAGCCCACCTACCAGTCAGTGTCCTGGGTGCGCCGTCCCTCTCTGCAGGCAGCGTGGGCATTCCAGGGAGCTGGGGCACCATGTGTTCAGCAGTGTGGCAGTGCAGGCTGCCCAGCCTGTCCTGTCCCGTCCCTGCCCTCCGTGACTCACGGCACCTCCCCGAGCCTTATCTTGCTGCCCAGCGTGCCGCCCCACGGGGCGCCGTGGCTGGCAGGGGCTGGGAGCAGCTGTCTCAGGGGAGGGGAACAAAACCAGAAAGTCATTCCTGTGTGGCTGTGAACGTGTGTTTCCTTTGGAGGTGTTCTCCACTTTGGTGCTTGCGTCCTGCCGTTATCAGAGGAGGCAGAACCTCTCCCAGGGTAGGCACCAACCTGACCCTCTGCATTTGCACTGTCCCAGTGTATCGTGTTTGATATGGGGGGCAGTGGGTGGGCACAAAGCAGGGACTGCTGTGCCCCTGCATGGGATAAATACGGAATAACCCCCCCATCTGGCTGGTTTTCCGCCCGGCTGCACCACATGTGTGTGGGCTGGCCTTGAGTGCTGCCTCACTGCCTCTCGTTTGCAAGGGGCCGGAGGTTCCCTGCTCAGATGCACATTTATTTATCCAGCAACAGTCCTGAACTCTGAAGGAGTCCTGAGTTAACTGCAGATATAGATTTAGGCCTTTTTAATAATTTATTGTTATTATTATGTTTCTGAAGGAAGAAATCACTCCTTGGAGACTCCTGCTCTGCAGTTAGCACGAGAGGCCCTATACATTTTCCAAAGCTGAACCTCGTTTACCTGGCAGCCAAAACCGAAAGCGTTCCCATTCCTTTTTCCTTTTTCTTTTCCATTCCCATCACTCAGAGGGACAAAACGGCTTCTCCTGGAGCTTTTTAAAGCAATTTTCATCCAAGAGGCAAGTGGAGGAGACACAGGGCCAGCAGTGGCAGCGCTGCCTTTGGGACTGCTGCTTGAGAAGGGCTGGAGCAGAGCCCCAGCGGGACCAGTACAGCTCCCCAGTAATTAGCTTAATACCTGAGGGTCCTCTCTGCAGAAAACCATGTGCTGAGCTTTTCTTTGCCTCCCCCCGGCACTGGTCCCCAGTGCTGGGCATGGGGTGCAGAATATGGCCCCAGTGCAGGGGGTGCTGGGCTGTGCACTGGAGGAAATCACAGCTTCTATGCCGAACCCTTCCAGACAGGGAGCCTGCAAAGCAAACACAGGCCTAGGCTTTGCATTGGGATAATTATTGCCCTCGGAAGGAAATTTTAGCTGCAGTAAGAGCCTGGGCTTAAACAGCACAGTCTAAATCAGAAACCTCCTCTCTCTCCGGGGAAATATCCTTCCTATTAGTTTGTTTAGCTGCTGGCAATAACTGGCTCTGCTCAATAACAAAGCGCCCCAAGCCCTGGTGTGCTGCAGCATGCGTCTCTTCTTCGTCTCCCCGCTTCCCGCCCACACAGGAGCTGGCCCACGGCGTGGGGCTTGTAGCACACTGGGGGATGCCTGTTTTGTGATGAATTTCTCCTCCAGCTTCAAGGGACCTGAGGTCCTCTGTGGAGATGGAGATGTTGCTGGAAACAAGCAAAAAAACCCATCATCGGGGCTGGAGGCCTTGTCATCCCAACAAAGAAACCTTGAGTGAAATGCTTCTGCTCTTTGCAACTATACATTTCATCCAAGATGTTTCCCTGAAACCACAGGGAAGGATGGGGAGCCGTGTACTTTTCTCATGGGATGTGGCTGTGGCGCAGCCCAAGCTGTGTCCTGTCCCTGTGCCCTGCAGCAGCCCAGGTTTTGTCCGTCCACTGTATCATACGGCAGAGGCACTTTTGAATCACACGTAATGCTAGTGAATACATCAAGAGCTGGGAACTGGGCAAATAATTAACTTGTGCAGCACAATGGAATTACATCAGGCTCATCTGCAGGCTCCCCCAGGGAGGCTTCTGCATGATACGGAGAAAGAGAAATTACAAAAAAAATAATGTATGTGATATCAAAAAGCTGCCAGGCTGGGGAATGAATAGCCTGTGGTGCAAAGTCACTGCACTGCAATGAACACCATGGTAGGAACAGCAGGAGTGAGTTGGCAGGCAAGGAGCTGCTCTCCTCCTCTTTCTCCTCCTCCCTCTTTGTGCCTGCTGCATGAGCTCCATGTGGAACCTCAGTGGGTGGTGGGGAGGTTTTTGGGGAAGTTTTTTCCCAAAAAATGCCAGTGGCTGTCCCTCTGAGGAGCAGTTTCCTACAGGAGCTCAGCATTGGGGAGGTTACCCCCAAAGACCCCTTGTCTGCAGGGCTCCACAGTGCCTGCAGGGATGCTCTGCTTTGCAAGGTGCTTGCTGGGGTAGCTTAATCACAAGTTCTGCTGCTCTTAGGAGAGCTTTGGCTACTGCCGCTTTGCAAAAGTTGCCCTGAGAAGTGCTGTGGCTCTGATGGTTTCTGACTGCTCGTGCTGGGCTCAACCACATACCACAGATGCAGATCACAGCGCCTTCAAAAGAAAACAGTCTTTTACCTCCAGTATATCTAGTGTTAATCACCATCTGCATCTCCTGCACTCTGTGTGCAGGAGGGCAAGGGTTGCTCTCACAGCCTGCACCTCCCTGCCTGTGCTGCCATGGGGTTTCTTCACGCACCGATAAACCACGCCGTGCCAGTACTCACCCCTGCTCTCCCACTTCTGCGTAGGTCAGGAAACGGCAGTGCTTCATTGACCGAAGAGCGAATGATGCCAGCAAACCGATGACCCATCCCAGAGGTTTCATCGGCATCTCGGTGGCCAAGCACAGCCCGCGCATCCGGGTGACACGCCGTCAGGGTTACCTTGTGCCAGATGGGTGGGGAGAAGAAATGTGTGAGGACAGCGTTTGACAGGAAGGGTGACAGAATAATATTGGACAAAAAGGTGAAGACAGCGTTTCACGGGAGGAGGGTGGTGTTTGATGGGTGTACGTACCGGTATCTCTCACCCGGTGCCGGCTATTGGGGGTGCTGTTGTGTAGCGCATCCGCTGCACCCGCCGCAGCGCTGGCAGCGCTCGGCACAGTCCGCTGACGCCGGCTTTGCTGCTAGGAGAGGAAAATAAATAAAGGAAATCATAACCACTTTTGCCGTTAAAAGAGAAATTAGCTCGCGCGGTGCTAAGCCCCCAGTCTGCCGGCCCAGCGCAGCCAATCTGGTTTTATTGTTCTGCAGGACTGTTCTGCAACCCAACGATGACAAATACCAGGAATTAGCGGAGTGTAATTACTCCATATTAGCTGAATTCACAGTATAGACACAGATCATAAACAGCCATTGATTATTCCTAATTTCGCGTTTTTAGCCTTCTGAATTGCAGCAATTACGCCTGTCCGAGGTAATATGCTTCTTTTTCGGGTCCCCAGCCACTGCCCTTCTTTTCAGATACATTTTTTACTGCTGAAAAAGCAGATGTTTATCTCAAATCCCTCCTTACTTCTTCTACAACAAAAATCCTCCCCCTCAGGCCTCGGACCCATCTGGCTTTGCCACCCAAAGGTTGCTGCTTTTGCTGCTGGCTGCCTCAGATCGTAGCTGGGTGCCTGGTGTGATCTGTAACCCCTGGGCCGCAGCTTCGTTTTGCTCAGGTTCATGGCAGATCTGATCAGCAGCCCTGGCTCCTGGTGTGGGTGTCACAGGGATGCCCAACGGGAGGAGGGAGCAGGGCAGCACTAAACTTGCAGCGGTGTCCTGTTGCCAGTTGGTAACATGCAAGTGCTGCTCCTGCTTTAAGTGCCGTCTCTCCTTTGAAACAGGGTTGCAGGCCAGGCCCTGATTTCCAAATGCTAACTTGTGCCTCCAGTGACCTGGTGCTGGGAACCTCTGTCTCCAGCCTGATAAGGACTGTGCCCTCTCCAGACAACATCTGCGTGAGGAGCCGGGAGACCTCAGTATCTTCTTGTTCCAGACCACAAGCAGTATTACAAAAATGAAAGTAGATATAAATTATTAATATTTGCATGGGAAATTTCTAACCCTATTAGTATCATATCATTAAATTTGTTTCTTACACACAGGCAGTGATTTCATTAAAAAGCGTAGCGGAGCAGAATGCCAGCTCTGCAGCATGATTCCTTCAATTAATGCAAGAGAGGGGAAGATCCTGCTGTTCAGTGATGGCAGAGCCTTTGGGACTGCTTCCTTTTCCTTGCCTAGGGACTGTGGGTGAGCACAGCACTGCCCTTATGGATGTGTTGTGGGTGCCCCACAGCTGTGGGAGAGGAGGAGCAGATGGGCTCGCTGGCTCCTCGCCACAGGCTGTGGCCTCCTGAGTTATTTCAGACCCTTTAGACTGACCCACACAACAATTCTGGCATTTTTATGTATTTTGACATGATTTGCTCACCCTGGGCGCAGTGGTGCAAAGGGAGAGGGCCCAAGAAGCCTGTGGCCTGATGCACTTCTCACTGCTGGCACCAGGCAGGGAGTTATTTATTCCAGGCAGCGGCTGCAGCCACTGAGCAGCAGCAGAAGTTTTTTATTGCACCCAGACCTAAGAGAGTGAAGAAGGATTATGCATGCTTCCACCGCACCAGCTTTTTATTAGGTTGCAGGCAGGGGTTAAACTGATCCTTGTCAGCACGAATATAATGCCCAGGGCGATGGGAGCAGCATAAATTGAGGACAAGAGGTGGCCGCTTTTACCGCTGCTCTCAAGAATGCTCTGCTGTTTTACTGCATCGTTTGCTTTTTAATTGGGACATTTCCCTCTGGCCAGGAGATGTCTTTCCTTTTTTGCCAGTGAGGTGCAGTAAATAAATGGGCTAAGACACAGAGTCTGAGGGGGGCGAGGTGCAAAGGGCAGATTAGAATCTCCCCTCCCTGTTTGCCATGATGCACCAGTCTGGCACAGCAGCCTCAGGGGCTGTCCCGTGGTGGCAAGGGGCTGCAATGGCACGAATCACACAGGCGCTTTCATCTATTCAGCATCTGCATTTTATCCCAGAGGTCACAGGAGGCAGCAGTCCTCAGTCCTGGTCCGGGGGGTGAGTTTATTTCTGGCTGGTTCCGATACGTGTGTGCCACTGTGAAGCAATTTTCAAGGGACCATGCAGTAACTGTGGCACTTGGCTGGCCAGATCTGCTCATCGGTGACAACGAAGCAGGACTATGGGGATGCATCATCTGAACGCTCCAAAACTACTGCTATTTGCTGTAATTAGGCAGAGTGAGCCATTATGGGCTGCCTCATGTGGGGAGCAGCAGTGGGATTTGGGTGGGGGTGGGCAGACACTGAGTCCTTGGCTGCTCTCCCAGCCCTGCAGAAAACCTTGTGGGGTGATGTGGAGGACCCTAGAACACTGACTGGCTCTCAGAAGGCCTTTGGGAGGGTTATCATTTGCCTCTCTATGCCCCCTCCAGCACAAGCTTGTACAGGCCAGGTCTGCTGCACGTGGCAAGGCTGTGTGGGGGCTGCTGGCACCCAGCGCTGGCAGCAGTGGCAGCAAATTGCGGTAAAATAGATCCCAGTTATTCACAGATGTGCCTTTGGTGGCTGGCTCAGAGCCAGTCATCCTTGCAGGGGGCCCCTCTTTGAGGTGGCAAGTGAATTTGGTATAATATATATATTATATATGATGGTGCTCAGTGTAGCAAGGGAGGGTGCTCAGTGGTCTGAGCACCCTCCCTTGCTACAAGGATTAGATGGGGGGGGATCTGATTTCCAGCCATTATACAATTAAAAAAACATGTACACACTCCTTGCAGATACTCACTTTATCAACAGGCGTCTGAAGGATCCAAAGAAAACCAGGAATGCTTTCCAGATGCAGCTCCCAGGTGCAGGCATAGCTCTTTGGAACCACGGTGCCAGCAGACATCACCTTGCTCAGCTGAGTAAAGAAGGAGGGGAAGCTGGAAAGCCCACCAGCCAGGGGTGCAGGGTACCTTGGAGCAGTATGACAGCCCTCTCGCCTTTGGGTGCTGTTGCACAGGCTTCAGATTTGCCGCTGGGGCTGAAGTGTGTTGCTGGCTCTGGTCTCGGAACCTGGTTTATGCTAAAGCACAGCCTTAAACCTGTGGCTGCCAGTCTGGGTCACATGCAGCCCTAAAACCCCGTGTGCTGCGGGCGTCTGGCACACGGCTACCCTGGCTCAGGACTGCAAGGCAGCAGGGGACTAAGGTACTCATTCTGCTGTCCTGAAATTTTTGTCTACAGTATTAGCAGATTAATTAGATACCTTCCCTCCAACCTCCCTGTCCTTGCAGTGGAGGAAATCCTGCCTCTGTGCTGCTAATGGACCTCACTGACCCAGTAAACCATCGCAGCACAGACGAAGTGTCTCTTTAAAAAGTGCAATAGAAATTAAAACTCTCCACTGAGAACAAAACCGGTGGGGCCTTTTGCATCTACTGTTTTTATTGCATGCTGCACCGTTTGTAAAGCAGATCACTCATCGAGAGAGCCTACCTTTTCTCCCAAGCTGTAATTCCTAGACTTCTTTAAGAAGATTTCTGCTCACAAAGGAAATTAAAGATAGAAACATGATGCTCCCTGACATTTGAACACACTACTGAGAACCTGAATTAAAAGGAACAAACTCAGAAAGTATCATTTATACAGCAATCAACTTTAAAAAGTCACCATCTGCTAAGAGTTACCACCCGGTGTAACCGTGTCTTTATTGCCAGACAGAGAATAGGAAATAACTCGGGGAACTCTTCTCCACCTGCTGGGTTTTTCTCAGTGCCGTACACACACTGAGCGGCAGTGCCCAGCGTGCCACGGGGCGCCTATTGCAACTCTCCTTTTACTCCAGCTCACTACAGAATATACATCTGAATACAGGTGCCATTAGGAGGAATGATTTGGGGCTGTTAAAGTTAGAGCATAGTGTCAGCATTTTGAAAAGTCTAAAGGGCAAAAATAAATGACCAGAGCTGAAGCAAGGGACCTGGCTTGGGTTGGTGTATAGAAACCTGATTTTTTCTTGCTTGCTGCTCACCTCTTTGCTGCTCCCCACCCCGTGACATTTTCCGGCCTCTCAGAGACCTTTCTAGTTTTTTCTTGCCTGTTTTATCATAATTGATCACAGTATCAAATTCTTTGCCCCGTGTAACTTGACCAGCACTTACCTTCAGGTTTTTGCCTCCTCCTGGTCTTCCATTGCTCATTGTCTCGTAGAAAGGTCACGAACTTTTTGATACAAAAAATTTCTCATCAAATTTTATGTCTTCCACCAAGCCCACTCTGTGTTCAGGTGATCCTCAGCATAATTTAATCCTTCCTGCTGCTCCTGCCCAGTGTCACCCTCTCTCTCTCAGCAATCACGATGGCTCTCTCTCCATACACAAGGTTCAACCACAGCAACGCACTCACGTGCAATTTGTGTTTGCCTGCCCTTTCAGGACACTTAAGCCTCTTGTCCCCATCCCTCAGGAGGCCATTGCATCCTGTTTGCTTTGCCAGGCGTCCCCTCTTGTGTCACCTGATTATAGCAGCTGAGTCAGGGATGGTAGAAAGTCCTCGGTGCTGCATGGCTTTGTGCCTGGTAGGGAGAAGCCTTCTTTTGCCATCACCCTCAGTCGCCCATTCCTGCCTGTGTTTGTGCTAGGGAATCAGCGCCTGCAGTCCGTGTTGACTTGCTCTAAGGGTTTCAATTGCATTTAATCACAATAGCTAATTAAAGTTTGGAGGCTTTATTTGAGGGCAGCTAACAGATAAGTTAATTGTTGTTTGTTGCACACAGACATACCCTTGGTTTGGCAGAAGGGCAGCCAACAAATGCTCTGGTGACAAATGTTTCCATCTGGACTTGTGGGTCTGGAAGGCTTGAACTCCTGGGGCTTGATGGTTGGTGTTGCAAGATGTGGACCCGTGACTGTCTTCTGCTGGCTTTCTATCATCATCACCACCATCATTACCTCCATCACCCACATAACTCCATTTATTGCAAAATGAAGTAACTCTTTGAAAGCCGAGTGGGAACTGGGTGTGGAGCACATCACCAGCTGACACAGGGGCAATTGCCGTGTGCTGAAACAGTCAAAAGGGTAACTCCTGCGTTTTTAAGCTTCTTTTAAGTAGAGGATAAGCCTCAGGAAATTTCAGAAAGCCAGGTGACACTGCCTGGAAGGACACAAAATAAAAATCTCTATTTTTCCCCATGAATCAGCTGCCTTGGGAACCCACATTGCCATGCCACTGGTGAGCTGCTTTGGATTTATCACCAGGAAAAATCGACATACACTGAGATGCCTATAATCCTTCCTCAGACAGGGGGGGTTGAACGAGCTGGGATTTTGTTTCTTTGTTGAGATGAAATGTAATTACTTTATGGAGTTTGCATGGTGTGTTAAACTCTGGCAGTATTAAAGCATGATACAAGTTACAGAACTGTGCTGTTTGCTGGAGATTTATGGAATAAAAGGTATAATTTCACACTTCACCGCTTTTTATTTTGAAGTTGGATGTTGATGTGCTTTTCAGTTGTTTAGATGTGTTTATTTAGCCTTTACTCTTGGTTAAGATAAGTACACTGAGGGATTTGATAAGTGAGAGGCTGAGGTTGCCTTCCTCACTTTCTGAAGGAGGTGACAGAGAGAGCAGGAAGCCTGGTGCTGGAGCCCCAGCATCCTTTACAGTGGAAACACATCTACAGTTCAAGGTTCATGGTCTCAGAGGGTGAAAAGTCTTTCTTCTGTCTGCTATATTTCAGTAGTTTGTGTTTTCCCAGCAGGTTTGCTGTACACAAGAGGATGTTCATCAGCAGTGCAGTTCAAAGCCATCACACAGTTTGGTGCTGGAGGGAATGGCTGATGCTACTAAAGGAAATGGTAAAAGCTGCAAAGGTGCCAACTGCTCCAGAGGTTTTCAGGCCAGACTGGCCAAACATGAGGGGCACTTGTGTAACATACATTAAGGAAATCCCCTTGTGACTGAGGCAGTGCAAGAGGCTGTTTTCCCATCAATAAATGGCACTTCCAGGGCATCCAGAAGCTCACTCCTGGGTGCTCCTTACGGCTGGTCTCCTGTGTTTGACTCTAGAGAGCTGGTGCCAAAGCTAATGGCTCTTCATAATCAGTGCACACACACATAATGTGTAGCTGTGCCAGGCAGGTTGCAAACTGCCTGTACTTCTGTCTTCATTTCTTTGAAAACTGTGTGCCTTTAATATCCATTAACTTCTATGTAGGGCAGCACCTTGACCAGTTCAGTTTTAGGAACGGTTCCACATGCCATCTGGTACTGCTGGCTAATTGCCTGAGAAACTCGATAAAGAAATTTTTTCATGCAGCTCCACAAGTAAAATCTGTATTTCCCCCACCCCCCATTTTCTTCTCACCTCTGACAGTCCCTGAGTGTCCATCCAGGAGCTGCATGGAGTAGTGGAGCAGCAAGAACTGAGGCCTCGGGGCTGCCAAGGGTCCCTCACACCACATCTCTGTCATCCACGGGAGGGGAAAGTGCTAATCCGGACTGAAAACAACTCATATTGTCTCAGCTCATGCCACCATGCCCCAAAACCGTAACTTTTAAGACACTATCAAGCTGCCAGTGCATAACTGATGTCCCAGCGCTTCAAGAGATGGGTGCTGGGGAGCAGGGTGGTCATATGGCCACACACTTCACACCAAATTGTTTCCCTAAGGCTTGTTAGCATCTTTGCCCTTCAAGTGACCCTCCCAGATCTGGCCTCAAACCACTCTTCCATGTGGAGTGCATGCTATTTCAAGAAGGTATCTGCTTTTGGACAGGGTTGGCTGAAACAAGCCCACATCCAAGCAATCCTTGGTGAGCTTCCAGCATGCCTCCAGTCATAAAGCTCGAAGGCGAGGAGACTGTTCCTGGAAGAGCTGTCTCACGATGCAGAGCTGGAGGAGACTTACAGGAAGGGGCCACCAATGCTGCCCTGTTCCCGGCTCCGTGTCTGCAGAGGACAGAGGGTCCAGGCAAACAGCAAGCAGCTTCCTGGCCATGCCAGAGTCTTAAATTCACCTTTGCTTGGCATGGTGGGGTTTCCTGCTGCTGTGGGGCCACTGACACCTCCCCTCCCATGCTGCACATGCATCTGAGAAGCTCTCCTGCTTAGCCCACCGCTGCTCACACACACACCTTGCTGTGCCAGTACGTGTACAAACACACACCTGCAGATGCTCTCTCCTGGCAGTAGCTGCTGGATCTGCCTCCGAACAGAGAACCCTGAGCAAACCTGGTGCTGAGTTAAGTTGAACTGAAGCTGCTTTAAAGTCAGGGGAAGGGCTTCTGCGAGACAGGCCGGGGTGAGCATGTGCCTCCATACTCAGCTCATTAGGGTGCTTGGTGCCTCTGTGCAGGCAATAAACAACTATTATTAATATAATTTTCATTTTCCCCCCACTAATTCCCTGAACTCATCAGCCTTTTCTGGTAGTAGGATTCCTCCCTTGTGCCCTGTTTTGCCAGATCTAATCTTACTTCAGAAGGCTCTTTATCTCCTAGAAGACCTTAAACTTGGAAGGCAATGTGCCAGAAAAACGTGGGGTACACACACACAGCTCACTGGTGTACATCTGCCATGGAGACCCTCCCTGCTGACCCACACACAGCGTGCTGATGCTGTGCTTCAGCTCTGACTGTTTAATGAAGGATCACAACTGCTTTTTAGGATAGCTTGTGCCTAGAGTTATTTTCTTCACAAAGTAAATTTGGTTTCACAGGTAAACACCAATCTCAGCAGTTTCCACTTTTAATGTACAATTTGATTTAGGACTAAACATCCTGTGCTAGCTAAGTAGGTATTTATTATAAGCAAGCCTGCCTGACACCCTTCCTTGCCACACGGCTTTTTCCCCCTATATAATAATCATCCTTAGGGGGGAGAAAAAAACCTTACACCGCATCCCTGAAGGAGGCCTGAGCACTTTAACAAGGTTTAATTACAGCATTAGCAATGTGGGTGAGGCATCCAAGTAAACAAGCTGTAAATCAGCCCATAAAGTGGCAAAATAACCCCCTTCCACCCACACTGACTGCAGATTGCACTGAAGAAATGATGTCCTGGGCGTTGCTATATGCTGATTTGGGATGCCCAGGAGGTTTGCAGACACAGGTGTCATTGGGCTGGTTACAGCCACAAATGACCCTGTGAGTTTGGTGTCATCTCCCATCTCCCCAGGACCTGACCCTCCTGCTCATGGGGATGGGGCACTACCACTCCCTTGTCCCACAGAAACCCAAGGCTTTTCCCCTGAGCTTGTAGGGTGTCAGTAGGACTAAGTGGCTTCTGCCTGCTTGGCTGGGGGCTGTTTTGCTCATCAACCCACTGCAAATGGCACGACCTCCATGGCTTGATGGTGGTCTGCAGCACACTTTGGGAATTTCCATGGTAGCAGGTGGCATGCTGCCCACGGGAGGGAATTGGCACCAGATGCTCACCCAGAACCACTGTGATCAATAAACCATGAATTAAGAAGGATTTACATGATAGTCTGTGAGAGCTGTTTAAGAGTTGTTAGAGTATGCTCAGTAATCCAGTTACAAAGATACGCCAATACACAGGCTTGATAAAAGGCTGTAACCGCTTTAAAATATGGTTATGGGCTATTGCACAACAGTAACTTAACTATTCACAGGCATTGAGCGTGCTTGACTTTATAATGCGTTACAGTGATTTATTCAAGGCATAAAAAACAATTGTCAAAAATGTGGAAGAAAGATTCCAAGCCAAAAGCACAGCCATTTGTTCTGAGTGGGAACGTGGTAACGCTGGGAAGAGAAACATCAGCGCTGCGAAGGAAAGGGGCTGTTCACTAGCCTAAACTCACCATTGGAAAAAAGGAATCCTACAGAATAATAATTAGCCACTAGCTTTGAAATAACCTCCAAATTAGTATCTGTTTTCCTAGCACATTTTCCCAAAGCAAACAATGCCATCGCTGTGCTCTCTTACACTTTTTGTGTTCATGATCAGGTCAAAATAAAACCTTGTTGCAGATAGATAGAAACCCCCCCCAACGATTCCTTAGAAGAACAGAAGGTTATAATTCAGTCAGTGTTTCCTAACGGCGCTGCATATCCATGGCAATGGAAAGAGCCCTGAGATTGAAATAGTGCCTGAAGATTTTGTGCAAAGTCTTTCGCTGTTAAGGGCCCTTGCCAATTCGTATTTATGAGGTTTATAACATGTCACACAGCTGTACACTTTAATCTCATGGCGCTGAGTTTGCAGCTCAGAGGGTTGCAGAGCTGGAGGCGTGAGAAAGCCAGCATGGGGAAGGAAGTTCATGAATTACCCTGTTACCTTTGTTTCTCTGTGCTGCTCTGGATGCACTGGGGCCATTTGTGCAGGAACTGGTGAATGCCTGTGGCCTGGGGTTGCTGGGCTGTGGGTGTCCCGGGGTGCACGTGGATGGGGTCGGGGACAGCAGAGCCCGAGGAGGGGTACAGCGTGTCTCAGGGAGCAAGGCTGGGGCAGCAGCTCCCCTGGACCACCAGCCTTGCCGGATCTGAGCACGGCTGCCCTGCCATGGGCAATGGCATTGCTGCCGTGGCTCAGCACTGCCAAAACTGTGCCTGGGGTTCAGTGTTACAACTCCAGCTATAAATTTTGCTGTAAACGTCTCTCTCCCACTTAAACAATGCATCGTTAACTTCTAACAGTGCCAAAGTGTTCCCACGATTACATTCAACATGATCAGTGCACAAAGTAGTATCAATCCCCATGTCTCACTTGGAGGGAGGCATAAATACCTTCTGTCTGCGTGCGTGGCTTGCAGGTGGCTCTGGAGGGGAAGTCACAGCAGGAGATGGAGTGATGGATCGATGCGAGCTGACGTGCTCCTCTCGGGTGTCTCGGCACCTGGCTTGTGTTGGCTTTGCTCACGAGCTGGAAGTTAACAGAAGACGTCAGTAAAAGATGTGTCCTTTGAGCACCTTACAGACCGATCAGATGATTCCTTCCATTGGCACGTGAGGATTTACAGACTGTACTGAACACAGCGTAATGCACCGCAAGAGATCAGGGCACTGTAAAGTAATGTATCAACTGCACAATAGCTGCCAGGCACTCACCTCCAGTGGCAGACACCCACGGGCAGGATGAAGCTGTTTCAGCATGGAGATAGAGGAGTCTCAATGTTTGGCACGGAGTTGAGCGTAGAGACCCAGCCTTGCGTGCACACAGAGCAAGGGAAGGGTCTGCTGCTGTAAGAGAGTCTGTATAACCTCTGTCATGGCTGCTCAGGGAATGCTGCGCTGGACTCTGAGGAGCCTCTCAGCAAGGCAGATGTTTGGCTCTGCTCCCCTTGGTATTGCCCCAGAGAAGGCAGCTCTGGGGCTGGGTACTCCTGGACCCTTGATGTGTGGGGGGAATTATGAGGCACCACAGGAGACCAGTGACTTGCTGAGGGGGGATGAGGGGGTGGGAACCCTTCGTGGCTACTAAGCTCTCACATAGCCCCCATCCATCCCTGGTTTCCTCTGCTTGGTCCCAGCAGCACAGTGTGCTGCGGATGGACAGCTGAGTGCAGGGACGTGTGTGCATGCAGATGGCACGCCTGTGTTTTACCAACTTAACCTTTCATTGCTTTTCTTAGCAGGGACCTGCCCTCTTGCTTCACCCCCATCATTCACCACCGAGTATTGCACATTAATTGGAAAAGCATAAGTGCAGTAGCAGTTTTGCCTGGTGACATGAAACAGTGTTGGACTCAGCATAGGAAGAAGAGGCCCTGGGGCACAGGGTGCGGGCCAGGCACAGGGCAGCTGTCCCTGCTTCCAGGGATTTACGGCTGCAGGTAGGAGAATGGGGCAGAAAATTGGGCTGGGATGGAGAGAATGGTACCTGGAAAAGTAATGCTGTCCATCTAAGTGGTGCCAGAACTTTCTTTCTCACTGCTATCCTGTGGGGTCTGCATATCTCTGAACAGCACCGAGGGTGATTTTTATTATAGTTGTTGGTCTGATCCTGGCTCTGTCCCAGAGAACATGGGGATGTGTTTGGGTAAAGACACTTTTGCCACAGAGGGGCTGCAGAGATGCTCAGGCTGTGGGCTACACTCGGACTGGGGCTGTGCATGTGTCGTGGACGCTCTCTGGTTACTAGAAAGGAAAAAAGCAGCAGCCCAAAAGCTGTGTCATTTTCTGGTTTCCTTGTGAACATCAGTGGCTCACCCAGACATTGGTGTTGGAACTGGCTGTTTCTGAGAGCTATTTTGCTTTTTCTTTTTAAAAAAATCTTTCTTGGGTAAGCAACAGCTATTTTTAATTTGGGCTTTACATGGATACACATGAAAGCCATGCAGATACCCACCAGGCCTTACAGCCAAAATCCATCTCACTGAGGTTGGAAATTAAAAAATGCAGTGACACCTAGGCACGTGCTCAGCAAAACAAACCTACTGATATGGTAGGATTCCTTCTCAGAGGCCCCTCTCAAGCCCCGGTGAGAAACCAGCAGCCTAACATAAAGGAAACTCTTGCATGGGACATTTCCTGAGCTTTAGGAATTCATTAGAAAATTACTCAGCACAGTAATAAACCCATCCAGAGCTTTGATATTTTGCGTGTCAGGTGGTAAAACAGTAGCTGTGAATAGATTGCCTGTATGAAGATTTTTGCCTTGAGCACTGTGGTAGCAGATGGCCTAATAAATATGCAGTGCTCCAGAATGACATTTGTAATTTGTGTGACCTAAGGTTTTTTGGTCTCCCACACAGATAAAATGCACAATCATCCAATAATAAACTTTTAAATACATAAAAACCCTAAAGCAGCATCGTGTAAACATTGTTTGAAGTACAGCAGCAGTACTGGTGTAGTAACAGCTGTACCAGGAACCTGGCTGGTTTCCTTTGTGAAGAGTATTTTACCGGGGCAGTACCTGGCCAGTGCAGAGGTCCTGCTGTCTGCAAAGCATGTCTTTTCTCAGGCAGAGGCCAGAGAAGGATACCTGTGAAGAGCATGAAGATGTGCTGTTGGTCCCCACAAGCATTCCAGCTACCCTGCAAAAATAAAATTGCTTTTTATTTAACAGCTCTCGATGGCATTTTTCCTCTCTTGTTTTACAACTACCTACCTTGCAAACCTGCCCAACTCTTGGCAAAAGAGCATGGTAAAAAAGGAAAAGGCCCGAGATCTGAAGAGGCCACGGCTGCAGGGATGGATCATCAAATGCTTTGGCTTCAGCAGATATTCAGCCCCTCTGCAGACATGCTGGACCGCGGTGCCTGATGGCCGGGAGCGCACACCAGCTGTTCAGGTGTCAACTCTCCTTTTCTCTGCCAGTGATGAGTGTACTTGCGAGCAGAGAGGTTTAAGGGCACCGACACAAGGGCTGTGCGAGCAGAGGGATGTATCTGGGCCACATTTTGACAGAATTAGAAAAAAACCTTTATCACAAACACCATTTTGGTGCCCTTAGAGTGAAAGAAGAGGTGGAACTGCCAGGGAGCCGTGCTCATCTGGGGCACTTGGTGTTTGCGTTGGCCTTGAACTCACCTCCAGAAACATGTCCCAGCTCTCCAGCATCCCCGGCCTGGGTTCACGCTCAACTGCCATGCAGACTGGATGGCACACACTTGTAAAGGGATTAAAAGTATCACAAGGTTGTCGATTCACTACTGATTTACTACAGGAACCTTCATAATAATTCTCACCGTGTAGTTCAATGACTGCAGATTACTTTTCCTCTTGAAAACTGTCAAAGCTTGGAAACAGAACTGCTTTTAGAGTGGCATAAGAGCAAAATCCTGCTCAGGTCTTCACATCATGGGCTGCTGCATGTGACCCCTTGGGAGAGCATGGCTGTTTCTGGGGTTTCATCTGGCATTTGCACTGGTTATAATGCCTGCAGCAGGATCCCAACACATCACAGCTAGAACTGCCTGTACAGCTGCTAACAAGCTAGTTAAACACCAAATAAGAAAAAATGACAAGTATTGTTGTTACACTTACGTACTCCCATGGGTATCGTGAAGCCAAGCTTTCAGTTTATCAGGGAACTGAATTTAAATAGTTTTTTTTCCAAGGTGCCAAAAAAGGTGGCAGATAAGGATGCCAAGTTACTATAGTAACCACAAGAAAAGTGGTGATTATCAGCAATACCACATAGGAAAGACAGACTGGGTTGTCTTCATTTTGCATGTAGTCCATTGCTTAAAAAAATAAAGCCCTTTTCTAAAATAATGCCGTGGAAAAATAACTTAACTATGAAATACATTATGCAAAATTGTTTTCAAGGATTTTTCAGCCTGTGCCAGCTTCCTGTCTGACCTAAAGTTTCGAGGATACACCCCTGAACAGAATGCTTTATGGCTGAAGGATATGTGAAGAATAAAGCATGGCTTTTCATGTTTTATTTAACCTAGTAACCACGGCAGCAGAGGGGAAAAAATCAATATTGATGTCCTACTGTAAGCTCCTTAGGACAGAGTGTGTTCTTTGTTTGGCATAATGAGGCTCCCATGTGCACGCAACACACGGGTACGAGTGACAGTACTGTGATACTAAACATTACAAAGTCCGAGCAGCTGCTTGGAGGTGTCCGTGCTCGTGCTCACCTGCACCAGGTTGCCTGTGACCTGCAACTCGACGCTGCTTCAGCCCACAGAGACCTAAAGGCTGAAACCTGGTTAGTTGGGTGGACCTTGGTAGATGGACCTAAGGCAAAAGAAATGAGAGAAATGTGGAGAATCATTCCAGCAACACAGAAACACAGCACTTGGGGCTGCAGCTAAAAAGGGTTTGAAAGATGCCTTCTTCCCCCTGAGCCATCTGATAGCTAGTTGATGGTGTTTTTAGCAACTGGAAACAAAGCAGAGATGTCAGTCACACCTCACGTCTGTAAGCAACATAGAAAGGCCTGAGAGACCAACTAATTGACTTAGGACTCCAGAGGAACTCCGTTCCTCTTTTTCAGTGCACATCCAAGAAACACTAATGAAGCCTTAGTAAAATTCACCACATTTCAACATTTCTGTTCCCCAAAAGCATAAACTTCTGCTGGGTCTGTAGAAATAAACCCCCGCAGTTTCATTAACCTGATACTTTATGCCCTGACATGGGTCTCTATCTGTTGAAAAGCATGCTGTAGTGAGAACCACGTGCTTCTCACAGACCGAAACATTGCACGAGAGCTAGGAGCAAATCTCTGCATCCTTCATCACTTGCCACAAATACAGGCTTTGACAAATTAGCTAAACAAAAAGCCTGCTGTGTGTCAGCACTGCTTTAGTCCTAGGTTCACAGGATGATCATTAAGAAAAGCACTGTGAGCAAAACTTAAGGGCCCTTGTAGCTAAGCCTTTCATGCTGCTCAACTCACAGGTGTCGCTTACAGCATTATGACAATCAATTCCCATGGATGTTGAAGCCATAAAGCTACTAATGAGCACACAAAGGGCAAAGATCCCAAACTGCTGATTTTGAAAGGGCTGGACTTACCTGTTCAATACAACTGCACCGGTGACAGGAAAAGAGAGGGTATCCGGACCCCCTTACGAACCTGTCTGGAGCAACAGACTCACCCTGAACCTTCCTGCCTCCTTATCCCATTGAAGATGGGGATGCAAGTGTGGAGTCTCCGAGGACTTCCTTTTGCTCAAGCTTTGGATGTCCACTGCTTTTGGCATTGCTTTTTTCTCCCCAAGTGAGTTGTTATCTCAGCAGCATCAGTGGGCCGGTCTAGATTCACTGTGGTGCCCTAGGACATCTGGCCACTCCTGTGAGACACGGGGCTGCGAAAGGAAAATTAACGATGCAATTTAAATAGCCCTTGCTACAGATACAGGGAGCACGGTCCTTATCACTAAATGATGCTAGAAAAGAAATTGGTTAGATATGCACAAGCATGTACAAGCTAGCATCTGATTTGTGAAGGTCAAAATTATTATTTCATTGAACTTTTAAACTGATTATGGCATTAGGCGGAACAGGTACAAATCTTTCTGGGAGAAACAGGCTATGGCAGGGTAAGTAAATTATCTCAACACAGATTCTGTCTTCCTGTGGATTTCAGTGCTACTCTTACTTGAATCAATTTGTGATGATATGTTTGTACCTGCCACAGAAGCCAAATACACAATCTGATCTTATGCCAAGCCGCTATTAACAACTGCATTTCCAATTGATCCTAAGATATTCATTAACTGCGATCCATAATTACAAATAATTTACAGACATATCATTTTAAATCACTTGCCAGTGAGCTTACTAAGCGCACTTTATGACATTCAAATACATTATTCTTAAAAATTCACTAAGTAATCAGCTTGCAAATAATTATGGTGGAATAGCACTGGATATAATCAAGTAGAAACTCAGAACAAGAATCACCAGAAATGCCTATAGATCACATTTACCATGGGGTTTTGACATTCCTTGCAATGACTCCAGAAAGGCATTACGTACCGAACTGGTGGGCTCCAGAATGTTCCACTGATGCAACCCCATTCCAACACAGCTCTTTGAACTTCTTGTTTCATGGGCAACCCCTACCCCACACCTTTTCTTCAACATCAGGCAGCTGATTTCTGAACACTTTATTTACCCTTTAAGTGAGTGTCCTGTTGGCTAAGGGTTGGTAGTGCCAAGCAGCACTGCACAGTGTCGCAGAACCTCCTGAGCTCTGGGGCTGGAAATGCCGGGCACAGATCAGAGCCAAGTAACAGCCATGGCAATGCAGAAACACCAGGATGGGGTTTTCAGAGCAGACAAAGCAGCTCTATGCACAGGATTTTATTCATTTCGTATGTCGATTTTACTTTCAAAGGCTATGTGTGATTTGGTTTATATCTTACAGTCTTTCTCCATGGTCAATAGGGAGATTTTATGTACCACTGGAAAAAAAAAAGCAGAGTGCTGCAAGCAATTTAAATCTCTAATGTGGGACTTTAGGACCCTCACTGAAAACTGCACCAATACAGATGGGTTAAATAAATTACATTCTTTTATTGCAAGGTGTAATGGAAAAACTAATCCAAACACATAAGACATGGACTCTGAGCACGGCTTCTCATATGAATCATACACACACATTCTCACCTTACACGAAACAAGGGTCCCATTTTTGAGTGTTGAAACAATCACTCTTATGCTCTTCAGTCCCCTGCTAAATTATATCAGTGAAGCAGACGGTAGCTGGTATTCTCAGAGCCTGCCATGTTTACTGTTGTGGTCTGGATGTATCAACTACCCATGCGCACACCTTAAAGCACACCGTGCTGTACACACTGTGCTACAGCTTTGACTGCTTTTGCTGGTGACTAAAGGGAGAGATTGAGTTTATGAAAGAGAGGTCTTTGAACAACACAGCATGTGCTGTAGAGTACAAAGAAGATCGCTCAGAACAAATTAAAAACACATGGTAAACAAGTAATGGAAAAAACTCATTTTATTTGAGTAAAACCACAGTTCACAGATGAACACCACAAACCCTCTTGATTCAACTTCAATTGTTACTATACAGAACCTTTGAATATTGGAAATAAATTAGACAAATAAATGTCTCGGTCACAAAGAACTTTTATGTTATGAGATTTTCCACTGCATTACAACTTAATAAAAACTATAAAATTATAAAAATATATTAATTGGAAAAACTACTGTTTAATTCAAGTTTTAAATTGCATGATAAATTACAGACTCAGTTACACTTTGCAAACAGTTAAAAGATAAACCTACTCTGAATACAAACCGACATCCTATTATGATCTGACTATGCCAATTCATAGTACTTCCCAGAATTCGGATCAAAGTAACAGTTCAGACATGGATCATACAGAAGAGTCAACAATTCCTCATCTTCTTCAGCACTGAGGTCATCTTCACCTGTGTCGAGTGTGAAAAGTAAGAATAAATCATTCTTGTTCACCTAGACAACACCACATCTGCAAGATGTGACAGAATTTTTCTTTAAAGCATATAATCATTTGAATTCTGAACTGTTACCTTCAAGATAACAGCAATTCATGTTTTTATTGTATTTCTGAACACCTGTATTTAGCTGAGATGAAATTACATCAGTCAGAGTTTGCTTAACAACTGCACTTTACAGAAGTCCAATGGAGCAGTTCACCAGAATTGCCTTTACTGATTGTGGAACAAAGTATTCCTAAGTGATATTTCTCTTAAAGAATAATGTTTTAGAACAAACCAAGGCAGTCAATGTCTTAAGGACTGTAAGAACAAATATCAATGTCTGACATCCAAGATGTCACCTAGATGTCCAGTATAGATAAATCTGTATAAAAGAATTTTCAATACCAGACAGAAAATAAGATTCTTTCAGACAACAGAAAATTTAAATCTAGGTTTTCAGAGGTTATGTAAAATGAAAGAATGTTTTCAGGTAACAGAAATGAATCCTTAAGCCTAAAATACACTGATAAAGTCATACAGACTTTATTAGAGATGTTTTATATATTGTAGCTCCTTTTCTAAACTTGTCTATCTTTCATATAAGCTAAATCTGTTATATGATCTATAGCTTTTTGATACGAAATAATTCACAGTTGAAGGCAATCTGTATCTCGAATTCCATCATAAACATTCACCTGGTTCCCAGACTGCTAATGCAACCCGAACGCTTTGTATGCCCTAACACTTCATAATAAGTAATGGCCTGTTATGCTAACAGCAGCAGTTTCACAACGCTCAGAATCTATTTACAGCCAGGATCACACAACAATATATAGGTTACATTATCTGGAGACCAGAAAGTAGGTTGGTGCGTTTAATGCATACAGAAGCAGCGTGCGCTTCATCGTGTGGGAAGGGATTTAATTTTTGTTCCTCAGTAGCATTAACAAAGGCTGTCAGAAAGGAACTGTCTCTTACTGTAAGCAGAGGTAAAAAGGTAAAGCTAAATTGCTGACCTCTGTGCTGTGGGTACTTCATCAGGCCTGGTAAGCTAAATGCGGTTAAGCGAGGTATTCTGTTTGGATAGCTCTTGGGAAAAATTATGCAGCGCAGAGAGAAGGCACAGAACTGAACGTCTTTTTCTGCACTTGAGATCATAGTAAACAAGAAAAGGTATTCATGCCTCATTCCCTCACACAGCCTTACATTTGTGATTCTTCCTTTTATTATTTTGCCTTTCTCTGCCTCCGCCTCTCTTCAAAATTACTCTCTTTTGTTCTCTAAGCTTAAATCTCCTTCCCTCTCTATCCCAGAACTGGCCTCTCAACGTACTCCCTGGTTTGAATTAGGAACAAGAAATTCTTCAGACTCATTGGGGCCGCATCTTTTGTGCATGCCTTGAATTCATACCCAATCAGAATCAGATTGCTTCCAGGACTAGCTAGATTTATACCTTTGCCGCAATAATTTCCTGCGTATATTTTCATGTCATCAAGAAAACAACTTAGTTTTCTAGATGTATCTTGCTTTTAAAATAAGGCTTCTTTCTTTTTGCATCCCACAATATCCCCAAGTGCATCTTAAGGCATGTCTAGATGTTGCAATGGATTTGTTGCAATGGCAGCACGGAATAGTCAATTATGAACAAATGAAAAAACCCCCCAAACTCCCGAAAACCTCATTTCTATTGTCCTACTTCTCAAAAAGAACTGCCAATTAAATTAAGTGACATTCTTCTGCAAGACTCAACTAACATGCAATGGTTGTATTAGAAGGCATCTTTCTACTTTCAAATGTTATATTGTGCACAACCTGACCATATTTAGGAATTAAGTGCCCGTGGCCAAGGTAACTGATGAAATCATCACTTCCAAAGAAAATTTCCATAGCTGCTTATGCTGCCACCAACCACACCTGACATTGCTCAGGACTGCATGAAAAAAACACCTGTTGGCAGTGGCATTTTAGTGTAAGTATCATGTGAAAGGAAAATCAAAGCTTTTGTTCTTAAATCACTATAAAATGAAACTGTTTTAGGTTAGAAAATAGCTTGATTTTAAATGAAAACTCAACTTGGCAATATACATTATAGAGGCATTAGTATTTTTTTTCTGAGCTGTAAGAAGATCGAAGACACACAGAACCTCTGAATGCCCACCATATTAAATGAAACACTGCCCCAGTGAAAGCAAGGCAGCTGTTGTGTTACGGAGAAAAGGCCTTTGGCTCAACATGTCTAAACCTGGATAACAAAGAATGCAGCAGCTTTTTCCAACCTCTGAAATGCACAGTTAACTGTGTTGTTATTTGATTTGGATTATGTTAACATTGTTTACATAGTCATGACGGTCTGTAGAACAACAATTAATACTTCCCCTTTTCACAGAAATATATTCTGGGTTTTAATATTATCCCTTTAAGATACTTGGATCATACTCTGACCCTGATAGAAGTCAACTGCACTGGATCAGCTGTCAGCATAAAGGATGCTGAAAAAGAACATTGCTAGTATTTTCTTTGATATGATCCCTGAACATTGAACTACAGTCCTCAAATCTATACTGTAATTCTGTGCTGCAGGGTGACCATATGACTCTTGTCAACAGCTGCAGTCCAAGAAAGACTATTCAGTGCTATGGTTCCTAGGGCACTATCTTAAGACAAGTAACAAGATACAATAAAGTAAGTTCCAGAGAATTGATGACTCTGCCTTTGTAACTTACTGTGGAAAGTTTCTTGCATGACTTTTTGTCATGATAAATGGAATTATGTATATATCTGAAATATCAATGCCCAAGAACAGGAAAAAATATCTATGAAAATTTACGAGTCTAAATTTTCCTCTTGACTGTTGAATAGAAGACTACTTCTCATTACAACTCCCTGTTTAACTATGTACTCTGGATGGTGAAAACATTAAGAAATGAACTATACAGTAAAATGATTTCTTATAAATGAATCACCTTTTGTCCCCAAAGTTATGCTCCAACATAAAGGTTTTTTGTCCTAAATAAAAGAATTAAAGGATTTTATATATACTATTAACATACCTATGTTATATTATCTATTTTTCTTTAACGATACTTTTAGATAAAATTAATACATTATGACTCACTGTAGATTTTCAGTACTAATAATATGCTTTTGTTAACCTGAGATACTTGGAATACTGGAAAAATTAATACAAACAAAAATAATCTTGTGACAATTCACTTCCCAACATGAGAAAAAACTCATTTTCTAATGTGATTTTAAAAAAAAAAAAAGAAAACCAGTAAGGCAACAGAATTTTCCCGAACAAATTTCAGCAATGAGTTCGTTGATCAGATCTGGCACTTAATTGCCAGTAATAAACCAGTTCTTTTGTCACACAAATAATCAACCCCAAGTGAAGTGATTAAGGGGACAAAAAAAAGAAGTTGTTTTCCAAAGTGCTAGAGATGTACGACAGGACAAGACCTATTTAGCATCTCCTTCAAAAAAATATACTCCAAACCAGCTAGTTACCATGGTTTATCAAGCTTTTTTTAAACCAAGATATCTATGAAAACCCAGAGATTTTTGTATTTGGTGAGTACAATCTAATCCGATAGGCATATGTTACATGGCCTGGCATTCTCACACACAGACATATTATGTTGTAAGATCTGTGTTTAGCTTGAGTGTATCTCCTATGTGATCAAAACCATGGCAGTTTTCTCTTAATATAGCACAAGGAGATTATTTTCCAAGGCCTGTAAACAATCAGAAAAGAATGTCTGGAGTTGCTTGAAGATGCTGCATATTGTCAGTTGGCAAAGTAAGGGGAAACGACTTTAGGAATAATTCACTACACATTTTGGAAATTCTAGTGAACAGAAGAAATGAAAATATTAAAGTATACTTATTTTTTATTTTTGGTTTTTAAATTTACAGAAATCCTAGCTTTACTGCAGCAAGCCTTGAATTTCATAATGGTAACATAAAAACGTTCTGAGATACCTATCACAAATTTATATCCAACACGCCTTTTACTCAAGGATTCCTGTCCAATTCTCTTTGGCTTACTTAAGACCCTTAACAAAACATATTATTTGATTCTTCAAAGCAAGGTCCCCTCCTGACAGTAAAATTCTATTTTGCTGTCATAAACAATCACAAATATACATCTATGAAAACATTTCCAATTGGAGGGGCATAATCTATTTTAGACAGTAAATCACCAAGACATCTTCATCCCTCGGGCAGCCAAAATACACAGGCCAGATTTATGAGATTTCACATTGAATTCCCCAGACTTCAAGAAAAATGTAGGTATCTACTCTGTTTCTTAAGACAATGATGAGAAAAAAGGGCATTTGAAGAAAACAAGGTATTTGTTTTATTTTATTGTTGTTGACTTCCCAGTTTCAGCTAAGTTCTTTGCCATTTTCTAAACAAACACGATTAATAAACAAAAACCTGTGGCACTTTAGGTTGTGACAACAGTATTTTCTCAAGGAATTACACTGAGATTTCATTTAATGCTAAATCTGAAATTTTTCTTCATGAGAGAAGTATCATGTGAATGTAATTGTGCTTCTAAATAAGGTTGTTTAGTCTTTGCATTCCTTCATAGGTTTACCATCCCCACTAGCATAAATTCCATATTTTAAACAAGATGCATGTTTTACAAACTAATCTGTATTGAGCCTGAATATTAGGAAACTGCAACTCCATAAGTTATTCTTCTATCAGAGGCACATAACACTGCATGGAAAACTCAACTATCTTGAGCTCAGAATAATAAATTAAGAAAACTAGCAACCAAAATGTAACACCATAGAGAACTATAAAAGGGCAGTGCTACAGAAACAGCATTTAGAAATGTCTTTCTACACAGGACCTTTTCACTTTCTTCATTTTTTCCTACCTGGAACACTCTGATTTGTAAAAGATTTAGTGTGCCCTTCCAGTTGCTGGCTTCCAGAAACGATTGGGGGACTGAACACATTCAACCAGTCTCTGAAAAATACAAATCAAAATATCATTCATAAAAGCACATTTCATTTTTATATTTGTTCTAACTCTTTTGATTATTAAAAATCACTTCAAAAGAAATTAAAGGTTGTCAAGGGCGAGGAAACAAAATCAAGCTGGCTGTTATTATTACAAGAACAAAATTTACAGTTAATACAATTCTTAAATGTTAAGGCTTCCTGAGTCTTTTCACCTGCTCTGTTCCCACTAGAAATCTGTTTTAAGTCAGGTTTACTTTGCAGATTTCAGCTGGTACTGCTCTTCAGCCAAAGGTGTACATGAGGTGTGATCCACAATCCAAAGAGCTATGCTTTGAAAACCTATAGGACTCATGAGAGTTTTCCCTGAGGAATTAAGACTTGGAATGAACAACTTGTCATTGATGAGAGACTGTGGGGAGCAGTTTGATTAAAAATCCTTATCTTCTGGAAGGAGATAAAGCTTAAAGACAATTGCAAGAGATAGGTTTGGCTACCCCTCACTTGGAGCCCCTGCAGTAGGATGACATAGCAAGTGGTATGTCATTGACAGTCTGGATGGTTGGTAAGGAATAGTTGAGCTCAGACATGAACTGGATGCCACCTGGTGATGCCAGCTCAGTGGTCATGAACTGAGGGATAGCTGATTTGTATTAGATAATTTAATCTTTACAGTTTAATTCAACTTTTTTTTTTCTTCACTACAGGAGGAATTAGCTATCAGGGCTAAGAACAACATTCTACCATTTTTCTTGTATATTTAAGAAGGCAACATTGGATTGAGTCAGGATGTTATTGTTGGTAGTATTGCTGATATTGGAAAAAAGCTTTCTTAGGTAAATACATTACAAGCAATAGTTTATAACAATTTTTTATTGTTATAAAATATTGCAGAAGACAGAGGACTTCTCATCACAGCAGTCACATAACTGTTTTACTTCTGTAAAGAAAACATTTTTATGGGAACCTTAGTATACATGAGGGAGTATGGACCTACTTCACCTATTCATTTAACAGGCACTTGATGCCTCTCCTGAACACTACTCGGTGATAGCTTTTGAAATTTGTTTTCATGTTGTTTTACCTTCATGCAAAGTTCAACGTTCATTTCATATACATCACTTTATGATACACTGTCTTTCATTGTTACAGCTTGAAAAAAGGAAAACAGAACAGTTGGGTTTATTATTGTTAATGCTTTTTATTGCTAACTGAACTGGAGACTTTTTTTTCCCCCCAAAATGTCTCATATTATACTATCAATCCAAGAAAGATAGCCCTGGAAGGACACATCTAGGTCACAAAGTTTAGACATTCCTCGTGTAGGTGACCACATCTTCTAATTCTATTCATATATGAAACTAATTTTTGTACACTGTACAACAGTTAAAAGTTTAAACACATTAAAGCAGTAATTAAACAACTGCAAGTTAACACTTGAACACAGAACTGGAGGGACCTCGGGATATCATTTCACTTTGACAGAACCAGCTCCATCCTTTTTGACCAACCTACTTCATTGCAAGGCAAGGGAAACTGAAGGGAAAAGGGGTCTTTAAATTCTCTTCTGTACGCTTCATGCTGGTGGGAACAGCTTTACAGAGTAAATTAACTTTGGTTGATCCAACTTATACTGGGCCATGGCTGTTTCAACAGCTGGCACAAAAACATAATGCATGCAAGCTTGTGCTGGAAGCTGGGAAGATTAGCCAGAGCTCTAGAGGTAACTTCAGCATCCATGGCTTCCTCTAGAAGGGATGAAGCTTTCCAAAGCTTGACATGTTTATTTACATTGTCAGGCTGCAATTGTCTCAACTCAATTGTCCAACACCAAGTAAACAGATAATGCACTTCTTTCTGAAAAGCCCTGATGATCTCATGCAAGATTTGTTTCTGACAGAGAGATCTGGCAAGGCTCAGTCATGTGTTATAATTGCTAAAACACACCGATGGCTTTTTTATTTTTGGTTAGTTTTTCTGCTACTTCTGGACTGGTTACTGATTCCATATCATCTCCTGTTGGCATGTACATGTAACCTGGGGTGAATCAGGGGACAACCCCTATCTGTTTGCAGTCAGAATGGAAAAAACTAATTTTCTGCCTCAGGAAACAGAACTGCTGGTGTAGAAATCCAGCAAACAGGATATCAGATTTAAAGGAAAAGATATTGGATTTTCCATCATTTTAATATGTAAAAAACATACTTCAAAATTTTTTTATACCATCATATTACTTCCACATATACGGCCAACTTTACAACCAATCTTTCTCCCTTTCTGCTGTTCAGCTAATGCCTCTGAGAACTGGTACAACAAATTCACGCAGCTTTGTGCTTGCCTAGACATCTCACTGTTAGCTCTCTCTTACCATATTTGCACTCCCTGAACACAGTCAAAGGCTCTGTTTACACCAAAGCTTCAAATGTTTTTAGGAATAGCAGAAAAAGGCCTGCCATGATATCCACTGACATGGTAGAATATATTTTCCATTTTTGCTACTTGCATGTGTGGTTTGTGCTGTCTCAGAACCAGCCACCATGAACCTAAAACTAGAATCTGATGTGGCCAGAGAGGACAAAGTGGTATCACTTACCTGACTCTACAATTTCACAGAAACACAGTGTCAGCAAAGGCAACCTCTTGGAAAAACAGAGGTGATTTAGAGAAGGTAATGAAGAACTGTTAGTGCTAATCTACATCTTGGCTTCCCATGGCACCCTTTCTTCCAAATTCACTACAGCTTTTTAAAGAGACACTGACGGTTGACATCCAGAGAAGAACTAAAGTGTTTCTTCTAGAGAGCCTCCTGTAGCAGAAGTGGCAGAAGGACAAAGAGTGCTTGCTTCTAAAGAGAATGATCTCACTCAGACCTACAAATGGATTTAGAAAAGCAAAGAAGCTTTAGAGTATATACATAGTTCTACAGGTTTGGTACAAACCAGAAGGGTTTAAAGATATGTGTTTTTCATGTAAAATATGTATCAGAGAATTTCCTGGAAAGCAGAGAGGATGGAAGTAAAAAGAAATGAAAGATGATAAGGCCAATTACTTCCAATGGAAAAGAAAGAGACAATTCATTTAGAGAACATCGAGGGAGGGAGGTAATCATGTGTCATTAAAACAGTACTTCTGTTAAATTAATACTTCTCATTATTCAGGAAATTTATGAATTTTAGTTTGAAGTCTCATCTCTGTAAGATCTTCCTGAAAGATGACGTTTGAGAAATTGGAAATGGGCTGATTTAAAAAAAAACCAAAAAAATCTCATGTGTACTGAAATCTTCTTGGTCAAATTACAGTAAAGAATAAATATTGGCAGTTGATTGATAAACCTCTGAAAAGTGGGTTTACAGTGGTAATTCTGATAGATGCTGTAGTCTAGCAGTCAAGACAGATTTTTCCACAATGAAATCTACAGCTGCTTTTAGGAAGCAAATGAAGTGTGTGTGTGTGAGACAAAATGGATGAGTTAATTTAAAACAAACAGAAAAATTCCTTACAAATTGGTAGACCTTGCCTAACAGTAGTGCCCAGTATAGGGACAAGTGGCAATAGTCTGAGAAGTGCAGATTGTGGCCCATGTATACATTTACTGTATTTTTATACTGACTGTAGCATTTTTGAGGAAGCTTCTTAAAGAAGTTAGTTTATCTTCTTAAAACAGAAAAGCTAGTCACACATTCTGACTAATTAAAGACTACTTACGATATCAATGCTTCCAGCTGTAATCAATACAATCAACATGCAATAAACTATCTAGAGCTTTGCTGATAACAACGTGGAATGCTAAGTATTGCATTTTGACATTGTG
This sequence comes from Laterallus jamaicensis coturniculus, assembly GCA_022605575.1. Taxonomy (NCBI): domain Eukaryota; kingdom Metazoa; phylum Chordata; class Aves; order Gruiformes; family Rallidae; genus Laterallus; species Laterallus jamaicensis. The sequence goes on from JAKCOX010000011.1 coordinate 13,486,110, forward strand.
AGTTGCAGTGTTTGAAGTCTCAGAGTAGCTTTCACACACATTCGAAGTATAATGCATGTTCAGTGCTTACACTGAAATTCTTTATTACTCTGAAAGCTATCTTTTGGAATGGAGAATAACTTAAAAAATCTTCTTATATTATGGTCTTTTCTTAAAAAAATGTTTTGAGAAACTAATTATCACATATCAAGATACCTGAAATGTGATGGAAAGCAAAAGAATCTTTTTGACTTATGAACACTGTGGTTTTAGTTTTGTGACATTATATTCAGTTTTGCAGACAATCACAGAATCACAGAGTTGTAGGGGTTGGAAGGGACCTCGAGAGATCATCGGGTCCAACCCCCCTGCCAAAGCAGCTCATACTAAAGTGTAAAAAGGGTAAAAGTTCCTCTGCATGTTGGTGCGGAACTTCCTGTGCTCCAATTTGCAGCCATTGCCCCTTGTCCTGTCTCCACTGACCAAAGAAAAGGGGCAGGCCAATTTCCCCTGCACCCCATACTTAAGATATTTATAAACATTGATTAGATCCCCCCTCAGTCTTCTTTTCTCCAGGCTGAACAGCCCCAGCTCCCTCAGCCTTTCCTCATAGGACGGATGCTCCTGGCCCTTAATCATCTTTGTAGCCCTTCTCTGGACTCTCTCCAGGAGATCCCTGACCTTTTTATACCAGGGAGCCCAGAACTGGACACAACACTCCAGGTGGGGCCTGACCAGGGCAGAGTAGAGGGGGAGGATCACCTCATTTGACCTGCTGGCCACACTCCTCCTGATGCATCCCAGGATCCCATTGGCTCTCTTAGCCCCCAGGGCACACTGCTGACTCGCAGCCAACCTGTCGTCAACCAGGAACCCCAGGCATCCATTAATAAAATCTACTGAAAAAATTAGTGTTGTTTTAATAATTAGCACTTATAATGACAGTTTATCACAATTATGACCACAAGAAATATGAAGATTCAGAGGTGTTTGATTTAAATCTTACTGAACATAATTTTTTTATCATATATTTGCTCTTTAGTCTATTCTACTGGTTGGACTGAGCAAATGGTAAATCACTTAGTGTAAAGATTTGTAACACTGCTGTGAACTGACATAGCTGACTTCATCATGTTTTTCTTGGATCAGATTTAATTTGTATTAAACCAATGGGAAAATTTAATCCCCATTCTTAACACTAAAATTCTTCAAAGTTTTAGTATGGTTTTGTCCAATATCTATATGGTTATTAAAAGGTATATTCAAATTATGTGGTCATCTTGGCAGCATACTTAAAAAGTGGAAAAAAACCCCCAACAAACCTTATAGCAAATCAGGGAATGAAAGAACAAGATCAGTTTTGCACCCTTAAGAACAGATCACATTGACAGACTATGAAGTACCTGAAAAGTACAATCAATAAAGGACACAAAAGATTGTATTTAATAAACTACTGCATAAACTACTTAGTAAATCTTTATGAATACTAGAGGAGAATGGACTTATTCCTGAGTGATAAGAGGAGCACATTTGCTGAATTATTTTTTTACAGTGGATAATTTGATGAACTCTATGGAGGACCAGAGAATATCAATGTATGAAACAAGAGTATAAAAATATTTTAAGGAAAAAAGGACTGGTTCTTGACAGCTTGTATAACTATCAGCTGAGATCTCAGCACATATTTTTGTTGCATTAGAAATATTTAATACTACATAAAGCAAATTCTGCTGCAAATGCTCAAAGTGATGAAGTAAGGCCTTATGATCCACTGAATGCAAAATGCCAGCTTGTATCAAAAGTATGGTTCAGAATAGGCTAAATATCCAATTCAGCTAAGATGAAGACCTATTTTTCTCTCTTGTTTGGATTTTTAATTATATCTATTTAAGACTGGTTCTGGGATAAATGAATAAAAATTCACTCAGCTTTTTAAGAACCCTCATGCATGCCATGCTATGACTTTTTTGGAGCACTTATTACTTGTTAGGCTACTTTAGATTTGCAGATCTGAATATTTTAGTGTTTCTATAGAAATAAACCTTTCAGTAATAGTTTCAGCAGTGAAGCAAGGCCTTTCATAGGCTATTAGCAGTAAGATGTCCTTGTGTTACATACAAATACAATCATATTTGGAAAAATTTGAAATAAAATTTCATGTCCTGCCAATATATGTAACTGTGATAATTGTGAAGTCATCTCAGCCTTAAACGGTCCATTATTGCACCTAAAACACTTTGAATAGTTTCAACTTTTGAACATTTTAAAAGTTCTTACATAAATATGCCATAAACCAAGAAACATTCAATATTAATTTATACATCAATAACTGTTCAGTGCTGCTCAGATGCAGGTGGGGAAACCAGTATCTTTTTAATGGAAATCTGAATGAGTATACAGAAGAAGAGGAAGATATACTACCAAAAGAATACAGGGAACGCTTATACATACAAATCAAGGATTTCTGAATGCACATTTTAATGTGTATTCAAAAAAACCCCCAAAAATCTGGAAAAACAACATAAATATAGGTGCCCATATGACTTGGCATGAATTGAAAGCTCTATTTTAAGAAGAAACTTCCTAAGCATTTAAAGGCAATCTGGCAATACGTTGATGATTAAAAAAAATGCAAGCCATGAGCTACATTGCATTATTCTCCTGGAGTGTTATTGTAGTTTCAAAATATCATTAAATCAGCACAAACCAACAGTTACCATTTCCTGCACATTTTTCACAGTGAGCTGCATTCTGACTATGAGTAATCTGTTAATCTGTTCTTTGCCTCACAATCCGTCAAAGTGACAGATTCATTCCATCCCTAATACATAATATCTTCATTTACTGTATGCCTTACTAGAACTTTCTTCTTTTGCTAGCACTAAGATTTAGAAAATCATGAGCATATTTACGGAATGACTTTTTCCTTCCTCCAAACCACTTGAGCAAGTCCAGCCAGCCAAGTAGCATACTTCTAATGCAGGCAGAGAGGTCTCCTTAAAAACTAATGGATTTAATTTTCAATGAAGTAGTAACTAAAAAGGAGATCATAAAAAGTACGAGTGCAACTGTGCATGAAAGACTCGAATCTGCTCCTCTTACTCTTAAATCTGTTCAATGAACTGGCTTATGGGTTCAGCCTTGATTAGATTCAAGGATAACAAAGGAAATGTGAATTCTACTTATTAAACAAGATGCTTAGATAGCATAAGGTGCTACTACAAGTGCGTGCAGCATAATCATGCTGGCTGGTATTAGCTGAAAGTTTGACCTGTAATTGCTATCCCATTATTCTTTCATTATCAGAGTTCAAATGATAAAAGTATGCAGGTTATTAAAACCATACACAGTAATCTGCATCAGTCTAAATATACGGATGACCTGAATTTGGAGGATTAACAGCTTAGTGATTAATATATTGTGCTCTTCGGTCAATTCAGTTTGAAACTTTTATCATAGCTTCTGTTACATAACAATAACAGTGGAACTTTTTAAAAGACTAAATCTCTAGTTCATCACCATGATAGCTTACTGGCTAGATTATAGTCTCAATATTCACTAGCAATATACATGACACCAGTAGAGAAAAACTGTTTTATTATAAAATTTAAATAAAATACTTGCTCTTCTATGCCAGCTTTGATTCATTTATCAGAAGGTCAGCTGTATGAATTGGAAGTAATGAATTCGCAAAGGTGTGTTAAAATCCTTTCTTATTAATCTAATCTTAAGCAAATAAATTCTAATACCTACATCAGATACTTGTTGATCAGTGAATCCAATGGATTTTCACATTTAATGAAGTGTCTGTTAAGTAGGGCTTGATGCTTTTTTTTTTAAACATATTTTTAACAATTAAATAAACAGTTCATTTTAAAATTTGCATTTTAATACTCTACCAGTTCAGGCAACACTGGAATCTAATACCTCATGCATATTGCTGCAATTAATGTAATTCGTTTTCTCCACAGCCAGCCACCAACAGCATCCTATTGTTCTGCCCATCCTGGATGTAGACTGCATCCCATTTAACTTTTAATGGATGACATGGAGCCGGAGGGCTTTTAAAAATCAATGGAGGGACATGACTCAACAGAGCACTAACTTTAATATCATCAAACTTGTTAAGGGTGATGCTGTTGGATGTTCCTAGCCTGTGAAAGCTACCTTTCTTTTTCAAAAAAGTGAAAAAAAAAACCCCCACAAGAAAACTCTGATCTTTTAGTATATTAATGCAATGAATGGTACAGCATAAACCCGGAAACTTAATCATCACTACAAAGTGAGAAGTATGCTACCTCAGTCTAATTCTTCAAAACCATCAAGTTTTGTCACCAACAGATGTCAAAACCATAAAGGAATCAAAACCAACACTTCTGCACAAATGATACTGGAATAGCAAGGAAAGAAGGTGTGGAAACCCAGCCAGTTGTGCGCTATAAGAAACTTGTATGCATATAGTATGGAAGTCAGAGTCTGATTTGTCTGCATTTAAGTAAGCTTCCACTTCAGAAGGAGGATGGGGGAATAAATACACATTTCCATAGATGGGGGCTGGTTACTGGCAGCAAGCTTCTCTCCAGAAAATAGAACAATACAACTAGTACAAACTCATTTGGAAGCTTGCCTGCCCTAGGAACTACCCTAAAATCCCATGCTCTAAGAACTGTCAGTTGGACTCAGGCCTCAAAAACTGGCTTGTAGCTGGACCAAAGTATTTTGTCATGTGCAAACACTGGTGATGCTGGAAGAGGACACACTGGCAAAGCACGACAGCAACAGTTCAGCTGAGCTCTGAAGGACAGACTGCAGCACTCTGTCAAGAGAATCCTGGACTTGGTACAAGCTAACACTGATCTTTTCCTTGCAATGTAAGAGATCTGAGAGTCACATAAAATCTTTTACTGCCGGTTCTCCACCTCTACATATAAGCACAGTCAGACATCACTGAGTGGCTCAGGAATATTCAAGAAAAAGGATGGAACCAATGAAAGATGTTCTCAGGAAGCCCTGAAGGTACCAAAAAAACCCCCCAGCAACATATGAACTACTTTATTTTAACAGAGATGCAATAGCGTGTTTGAAAGCATTTGCCACAATTTATATTAAAAAACTTAGTGTATATACTGCCATGTTTTCATGTTCTCAGATTCCCATACAAGGGAAAGCCATTTTCAGACTATTTTAACAAGCTTTTACGTGTTAGCCACTTGATTCTCAACAACCTTTCTGCAGCTAAGCTTTAACCATCATGATTAAAAAATTTAACCTTTAAATTAGATGTTTCCTGTGCCATTTGCTTCTTTTGTCATGTTCTTTTTCATGCATATTATAACCTGACAAATGCAGCAGAACTTTGCTAATTCAGATTAACGACTGGGGCACCTACTGCAAATTACTCTATTTTGTGGATGAGTAAAGTAACTGAACAAGTACAATGAAAAACCAAAGTACATTTTGTGATACATTGTTCCTGTTCACTTATTTTGACAACTCTTGTGTAATTTTATAATACTTCTTAATGCAATATTGTCTGTTTTGCAGCAGTAATGGAGTTGTATGACTTTGATCTTGTAATGAATCATAAAAATAAATATGGTTCTTTGTTTGCAAAACTCAATCTTAAGTAATTCTTAAGTTATTCTGATATTTAAGCCTTTGCTTTGAAATACAGGAGACAAAGACCTTTGGTGCCTGTATTTCACAGCAGGCATGTTGGAGAAGTCCTGGTGCAGTGCAAATACATGTTATACCTACAATCCTTCTTTTACTGCACCATAGTGTAGGTGAGTTTAATCTTACTGAATCTCTGAAAGGTATAATAACATACACATCAGCTATTGGGATGTTTAGTTTTCATCTGGGACTGGTGAGAGCACTTGAATGGCAGTCTCAAAGCTGAACGTATTTTTAATACTTGCAGTGGATGTGTTTTTGTGCTGCCATCATCAATGTATTATGCAAATTTCAGGTGCTATAATAATGACACTATTTATGGCAACAACAGATTCTAAAAAAAAAAAGACTCTACCAGCAGAAACTTGTAAAGAAAGTGAAATAATTTACTTCCAAAAAAATCAATAGAGTGGTCAGAGTTATGCATAGAAAGTGGGGTTCATTATATTTAACTAATATATCAGAATTTCCCAATTAGAAATTAGATCATCTGAATGACTGTTCCTGTGTATCATTACAAAAAAATGAAAATCACATTGATAAAGGAATAATTAAGGATATGGGTTCTGCTCCTGTAAAATGTATAGTTACTGTCCTACTCAAACAGGTTAGTCTCCACATCAAAGAAACATTTATTTTGCGATAAACCTCAAATCTACAACACTTATCATAACTGCAGAGAGAACATGTCCTTCCTTTTCTGGTAGAGGTACTTTTTTGGTTATTGTGGGTTATTTTGTTTTGTTCAATTGTGTGTGTTTGGTGTGGTTCTAGGGGTTTGTCTTTTGATAATAGAGGAAATAATGATGACATTCTGATCAGTCCAGTGTAACTCATATAGGTTACAATGACAAGACAGCTTGCTTTAGTCAGCCTGTACCAAGCCCATGTGAAGTGAGGTCAGTGACTATTAATCATTTGTCAAAGACTGTGGGCCCTTATCAGCCAATTATAGATACAAGGAACTTTAGATCACATCCACAAGTGGCGAAGCTACAAAGGACTTAAACCATGGTACAGTTTTGACACTTTATAGAGATAAAAACATAAATCTACACAAACTGTTAGCCCAAGTTGCATCATATTTTCATTCAGCAATTTTAGTAAATACTTCATATCATTGATTTTCCTTAAATTTTTCAGGACCTGATATGCACCTTAGTTTCCACTAATGGAACTTAAACACAAAAATTTCCCACTGAAGACGCAACTGACTTGCATGCACAGAGCAGATAAACCTCATATTACTTTGCAACTTATCTATGGGACTGGCTTAAGGTCCTGAATCCTACTGCTTCAGAGCAACCATAATGCTCATTTTTCACAGCAAAACATACAGAGAGAATATTCTCCATGGATGGAGGTCAGAGTGTCACAGAGAAGATGACATTGGAAAGGGTAGATGGGAACCTGATTTTGATTTAGAGCTGTGAACATAGAGGCAACAAATTAAACTTCAGTTTAACAATTATTTTAATTTGTGAATGCAATAGCTTGATCACTCCTCCTCTGGTTTGAGGCCACTGATCAATAGAGTTTCACATGAAATGCTGTTTGTGCTGACCTTACATTCTCCTTGGCTATAGTCCAAATCAGGCATTTACTATTTTGAAATCTCTTTGCCCTCAACTTGTGATGGGAATGCATTTTTTTTTTAGCATGTAGAGTTAAATGTCTGGGTAAAAACTAACTGGAAATTTGTCTGTGTACATTTTGTATGAAACTACTTAACTAAAACATATTTCTTGCAAAAGGCTACCCAATGAAATGCTGAAATGCTCATTTCCTACTTCAGTGTTGTTTCTGGGGAACAGCATTTTGAACTTCAGAGGAACAAATTTTATTTAGTAGCTTGGGAAGAGTTAAGTAGGATGCCAACAGAGGATCTGGTGAGGCAATGCTTATAAAGATAGGTTTCAACTTGTAAAAAAAATCATCTCTCTAAAGCTGTTTTTTCCATCTTTATCAGAAACAAATTTTCTGGAGGGGATCTGTAGAAGTTGGGGGTTGGAACTAGATGATCTTTGAGGTCCCTTTCAACTCAGAGCATTTCATGATTCCAAGTTCAGAAAATCTATTCATACAAGTAGGCTCAGGTGATCTTTTTCAGACAGCAATTCCACATTTTGCAGTTCTGTATGGCTGAAGTTCCTCTAGAATATTTATTTTCCTTTCAACATTTTCTTTATTAAAGGTTTCAAACTTTCTATGATACACAAATATTTTGGAGGACAGATGCTTAAGGAGTCATCCCTATGTTGCAGGGTACATAGAACTTTCTCCAGTGCAGGGGCTGGGAATTGCTAACACAGATAGTTACAGCTTCTTATTAGGAGAGAAGAGAGCTATTCTGAAGTTCAGCTAGGACCATACAGCACATCAGTCAGTGGGAAGTGCATTGAAACACTGCACATCATCTTGCTCATCTGGCTCTGCAGCCTCTGCAGCCAGCCTGTCTGCTTTCATTAACTGGTTCTACGCCTTGCAAAGCAGCATGATGTGGAGGTGATTTGTATCGCAGTAGCAATATTCTTGGCAGACTTATGACCTTTACCCAGTGGAACCAATGGAAAATGAGCCTAGCTGGGTCTTTTTATTGACTGCATTTCCATTATCTTCACAGGCGCTCTCTTTCCTGGCTTGTTCTTTTATCTTATTATGGACAGAAGCTACATTTACTGGACAATAGCTTCCACATTGCTCTCTCTTCATTTCCCATAAAATATCACTGCTATTTTAAAGTTACTCGAGACCTGTCAAATTCTGTATCACTCTTTACAACAAACTATTTGTTGTTTCAGTAAGTGCATCACAAATGCCTTCATGCCATGGCATTCACCCGCTCATCTGCATAGGACATACCAAGTTTTCAAATACTCTGGGTGTTCCCTTATATAGCTACAGCAGGCTTACAAAGATATAGACATTTTCCAGTTGCTAAATTTGGCTTTAAAAACAGTTTAGGAACTAAGTTATAGAATTACCATTAATTTTATCTCCCTCTCATTTAGGTACACACCCTCTGTGAAAAACATTACAGAGTTTTCCATCATAAATGAAAGGTAATGATGTGAATAATGGTATTCAAGTCACACCATCTCCAATTTTTATATCATGATGCAAACTGACCTCATAATTTTGTCATCTTCTGTATTTACAACCCAATAATGCTTTTCTGGCAGTTCACAAGGGCTACTGAATTTATGAGGCACTTGGAAGTCAGGTATTTTATGAATACTTTGTCTGCATTTCTCGAAAATGATTTCTAGAGAAATTTAAGTCTACTGTGTGTACTGGATTAAAAGAGCGTAAGAACTAAGTCATAATTTATACTATTTTGGTTTAAATTTTATTATATGGAAATACAACTTTTCATTGTTGATCGTATTAACTTGATATGATAAAACGCTTTATTTTTACAGATAATGGTGTTTATTCTGTTTTTCAGCATATAAAATGTACCAAATACCAAATTGCTTTAGCACATGCATAAAAATAACTTAATAAAACCTGACTCAACCAATATATGGGAAAAAAGAAGACAAACAACATAGCTTGTGCTAAAATATAGGCAATTCTAATGCCATCAGATTTATAAATTGATTCTAGAATCAAGAGTCCTTGACAAAGTGTCAGTCATAAGGTACCTGATATCCTACTCTGTGGACTACAGTCAAGTGTATTTGTCCACTTTAGCCATTGTAACAGACAGATAAGCTTTCTGCCTTGGGTGCTGGCCTTCTGGACCAGCATGAGCACTTTGATTTACATGTGCAAAGGAACAGAAATCCAGGATTATAATTTAATTCCAATAATATATTGTGTGTACAAGGAAACATATGGCTGCATGTTGCAGTAACTGATGTGTCTGGGTGAACTTGCGCAGCAAGTTTCATAGTGCTCACTTCATAAAATCTAACAAGAAGATAATAAAAATGTGGATGGCAAGTGAGACAAGTGACTGAAAGCATCTGTGTAAGGAGAAATGCATATTATCCTGCTCAACTGACTGGCAGTACACTATAAGACACTTCAGACTGTTGATAAAAGATCAAAGAAGTAGTATCTGAAATGTCTGCTCCTCTTATCCTAGCAAACACACATAGATTGTCCAGCTAAAACTTTGACATGCAAGATCCACATTAATCACACCAAGTGAAAATGAAGCAGGACTACTTTTTGAAATAAATAATGATTCAATGAAATATGATAATGCTGAATAGACTGATGTAGATGTAGCTTGAGCTTTCTGAGGCATCAATATGCCTCATGTTCAGGCTGTTAAAAAACTGACAAAGGGATGCTGGAGTTTCACAGGCACAAGGCAGATCTGAAACCGGACAATTAATTTTGATTGTCTCAATTTGATTATTTCTCTCCAGCCACCTTCTCCCCTTGTCTTCAATCCCCAGTATCACCTTATGTTACAGTCACAGGGATTCCAGATAAAACAGGTCAAGTTAAAAAGTTAAGAGCCAAAGCGTGTTGAACACAGGATCCCTCTGAACTGTCCCACAGTTCTGTCTCACCCTCTCCTTACTAGGCTACCTATTGAAAAGTCCTGTCTAAATAAGTAACATCAAAATCATTTGCAACAAATGGATTCCCGACACCAGCAGTCATACTCCAGTTCTATGTCTTAAAAGCCATATTCCAGTTCTATGCCTTAAAAGCAGACAGGGAGAAAGAAATAGGTGCATGTGTGTCAGACTTGCTGAATCACACATCAAAATGGGCATAGGAGCAAGGTCTATGTCAGCTACTTTACACAGTGGTTCATCCAAAACATGCAGAATTCAGTTCTGCACTCCAGGACAACACAGACATACTGCAGACAGTCACTAAAATGGCAACACTAAAGCCCTCGGAGAGAAGGTTGCAACTGAAAAAGAGATTTAAGATTAAATCAAAGAATGTCACATTTAATATTCAGAACACTCTAACTGAATCCTTACTGCCTAGGCTATGAATCGAATCTTACCGTGGGTTGGAATGAGAGAGCGGGCTCATTTCTTTCTGATAGTGATGCTCCTGACTGACAGGCTATGGAAAACAAAAAATAATAGTGAGAAAATCAGTTTGCAAATATTCTTTCTGAATGTTTAGAAGTATGAAAGAAATCTTTACAAGTATACACACTTACAGCTTCTGATACTAGAATTTTAGTCTTCTTATCTATGAAACTTAAAAGGCAAATACAGATCCTAACTCTGCAAAAGTACAGCTTAACAGATGATTCTTGTCTGGGTGGAAAGGATCATCTATCAATTAAGGAGTCAAACACTTGGTCATTTCTCTACTATCCTCTGTGTGGGGACAGAGTCAGAAAACAGAGGATAGGGTGGCAAAGTCTTGTCTGACCGAAAACTCCGGACCATACAAGCATAGGAAGCACAGTGCATGGATTCTTAGTTGGATCTGTGCAGAACCAACCATTCTTAAGACTAGACAACACTGAGCCAGAGCTAACAGGGCTGGCAGACATGGTTCCTCTCTCCTCATAAGCACAATTAACAATAATTTTAGGAGTCTCAAATGAAGTTTGATGAAGCATATATGCTTCAATTTGCCAATCTGAAATGTGGATTAAGCTGTTCATAAATAGCTGATGGTGGATTGTATGAATATTCATACAAAATACAGTAATTTTGCATGGTCTTCAAATCTTACCTACTCATTTTAGGAATGTTCCACAAAGGTTTTAAACTACATTTGGTTTATGGCATTAAAACAGTTATTTGCAAGAAAGATCAATATTCATAAACTGGTACGATGATTCTGAAATACATTTTCTCTCAGGATGTATGTTGTGCTTCTAGAAGAGACCTCCCCTTTGCCATTATCACACACCTCAAAAACAGTTCTAAACAATCACCGATGCAAATGCAAAAGAAGTGAAAACACAAGCATACATTAACAATACTTGTATAACTCAGTACATTAAATGCTAAAAATAAACACTAAGCATCATGAAAGCAATTCCTTTTTTTACAGAAATCAATATAAAAATGAGAATGTTCTCATGGCTTCGGGAAGTAGGGAGGGATGTTGTAAAATATATGCTCAGGATGAATGACATCCTAATTGCTGCCAAATATGAGTCACTGCCTGGCGGTGGATAGTGTAGTTCCCCAATGATGGCTAGTGGAAGACTGAGGATGAGACAGAAAGTGAATTAGTTGGTCTATGAACCAGAATATCTGTCTAAATAATTTTTAGTCTCATTTCATAGTAAAGAATAGTCTGCCTCAGTTTTGCAATTTGACTTGATGTGAACAGATCCCTCCAGGGGTTGTCAAACTGAGCTCTCTGTTGGAATAATTCCGGGTTTAAATATCACTTCTCTTGTCTGTCAGACTTCAGTTCTGCCAGACCATTTCTGTGTTAAGTGGCTTTCTTTTCTGAATCATTACAAAGGAGGCCAGAAGACCTTCCACAAATTGGGTACGAACCTGGAACCACCCTTTCACATATTCTGCAGATATTTCTATTTAGGAAGTTGCTTGGGAAACAAGTTATCTTTCTTCTCTTCCTTACTTGAAAGACAAATCTTAGCAGTGAGCATATGCTGGAGTCTGCTAATGGAGCATTATACCACTACAAGATTCTAGGATGTATCTATGAGCAATCTTGGGGAATCTTCCTTCTCCTTTACATTTCTAACAGAATCAGGGACCACATGTAAGAAGATATCCTGAATTCTCTTCTAACACAGAATTTCATAGGCCTTAGATTTAAGAAAACATTCAGGTAAGATACGATCAAATAAAGTCTTTAAAAATATTTAGTTCCACATACACATATTATTGATTTGGAACTGTGCCCCACACACATTTTACAAGGGTTTACAATTCCCCTTCAAAGTAAATCCATTTTAAAATGGAAGTTTTTCATATTTATAACTGATAGCTATGCTGGGTAATGTATAATATTCAAAGCTATTTTATTCCTTTCTGGCTGTCATAGTTTACAGCAGCTGCTAAACAACTTACATTTCAACGATTCCTTCTGACAGCATATATTCAGTTCTTGGTAAAAGATCACAGATTATAAAATACAGTTTTAGTATATCTGTTTTATAGTTGTTGAAGGACATCTGTTCTAACCACAACTTAGCAATATGATTGATCTATGTGCCTTTAGATTCAGAAGGGTTTCTGAGTTTCATTAGAGTCAGTAAATTGAGAGTTTTCAATGTCTGGGAAATCAGACTAACAATGGCAAGTGATGCAAAAAATAAACTCGCTGAATATGTGGTTTATATATAAAATATTTCTTTGATACATAAGTTCACTATCTAACATGATTATATCCTGCTGCCTTGCAAACTGATATTTCAAAATGAAAGATACACAAAAAAGCTGCCTTCTGGTGGTGCTGTTGCCATAGATTCAACTAAAGGACAAAAAGTATAAAATGAACAAAAATTTGGAATAAAAATGCTTCTTACTTATCTTTGAGGAACATAAGAGAAAGCAATAGATACTACAGATTTAAATAATCTGAAAGATACAACCTGGAAACACATGTAAGCATGAAAGTTTAATCATTACAAGAATTTCAAGCTGCCCTTAGTTTCTCAAACAACAATATGAGGATTATTTCTATTTCTTCTCTATATACTGCACTGCTAAAATCATTTGACTACACAACTGAAGATGGCTACAGGTATATAGAAACTTTCTTGCAGTTTATACATCTGGCTTTGGAAAGAATGATCATTTGCAAATTCTCTTGAATCATCTCAGGTATCCATGACATAAAAGCAAATTTGCTTTTATTCTACAGATACATATTTTTATATAATATATATAAGGAATATATATATATATATATATATGAACACTTCTTAGTAAAAACAATAAGTTGAAGAAGCAATTTTACTCATTTTAGGTCTCACATCAAGATCATGCATGGCAGAAGACTGAAATCCAGGAGTGGTCTAATCAACTAAGCTGAGTTTTGATCTCTCAGTAATGTCCATTACTTCTGTAAATGTGCAGTAACACATTTAGGGCACGTGTAAACTCTGTGGGTGGGGATTCACTGAAAAAACAGCTATATGAAATTACCTGACAGATTTATAGACTTGAAAGCCAGTAGGAAGAATTAGATCAACTGATGACCACATGTATGTCACCGGCTCTTAAGATTGTAGATCACCAATAAAAAACACCCCATTGTGCAATGTCAGACCTATAACTGAATGAACCATGAAGCTAGGGCCTCTGAATATACTCTGCTCACAGGTAATTCCCTCCTGAATGCTTTGGCATTTGTCAGTTAACCAGTTCTAAAATTCATTCAAAATGTGAATTATCGATATTGTATGCTGCTCATTTTAAAACACATACTTACAATGGCCTTGCCATGTTACATCTAAGCAGCTCCCTTATCAGTTGTAACTTTAGCAAGAAAATTAGATTTTTTTGCATAGGACATATTTTCTATAAAATGATCTTTACTATCATTACCCATATTACCACCCTCTAAATCTCTGATAACTGAATCCCATACGAGATTTTTCACTGTTGTGACAATGAGATCAGAATAACTGTGCTACATTAACTTCTTCATTTCAGCTTCCCATTTGAATACTGGCACAGCATTACTACTCTCTTCTGAAACATTGCAGGGATATAAAAGTGTACTAAAATTTAACACCAGTATACCAAAATTTACTCCAATCACTGTTAGGAAAGCTTCTGTGTTAAACCACTTGGGATGATTAAGTCACCTTCCCTAGTAAATGCTGTTTATAACCTGCTTAAATACCAAAGGCCTAGAAAATGAATTATCACCCTCACATGACTATTCCACATTTTCCCAAATACAGGAACAGAATTACATGAAGCAGTGTTAAACACACAAGTCCATACTCTAAAAACTTGTACCACATCTATGAATAGCTGGTGCTGTGGCATTTATCTCGTAAGGGAAAACAGAATCATAGTTGCTGTGGACTAAGTGATATTGTTTTGGTACAGAGGGCCTCTCTATGTACAGGCAGAGGTATGTGGGTAGGGAAGACTGCAGAAGTTGAATTTCAGCAGTCCTTTTTGTAGGGAGGGACTAAGTGGTTAGTACTTATCTGAGAAAGATTAGGTTTGCTTATTAACTCAGCCTAGGAATGAGGTTCTTGCATTAAACCTTAAAACCTCAATGCCAACTGTGCAAGAGACAGAGGAGAAACCTGACAAGGCTGTATGTTTAAGGCCACTGACACTTGTGTCCGCTGAATGAAATTTAAAAACTTCTCTCTCAAAGACAAGTATGTAACTTTTTGCACTTGATTTATGAAGAAAGGGATGGCCACAAAGGACCATTAGGAAAAACTACAGTGATATTAAATTACAATTTAAATTACTAACCTATTATATCCATACACTTTTTTAGACTTATGCTATTAGTCTGAAGCCACAGAGGTTGATCAAGGCAGTAAGATCAAAGAACTGTGTCTGCAATCACATTGTGCTTCACTGGTCCAGTAGGAGCAGTAGGTTTTACTTTAAAAGTTCATTAACCAAACCTGACACGTCTAAATATTCTTATCAATTTCCTTATAATTAAACCTCTAAAAAATTAATAAGACTGCAATTCTCTTTATTTAATTGAATTCCATTTGTCCAGTCTTGCAGATTTATGTGATGTTTGATTATTTAGTGAACACTGAGAAAACACACTGGAAATATGACGAAATCAACTGACTGTGTAAAGTTGATGTATCTCAAATAGTCAAAACCAACTAATGTTTCTCTGATATCCTGCAAAATACTCCTCTGTAAACCAAGTTCTTATTTGTACAATTACCCAGTTATCAATGCATCTCTTCTCATTGAAAACCTCATCTACCAGCACACAGTAAGGTTCCAACACAGTGCTGATCGGTCACTATGGAAGATTGTTATCCCAGGCCTCTATGTGGGCCCTGTAGATCTCGTTTTAGAGTATTTATGATAGATTATACTGGGAAAACACAGCAGTGTTTCCTCTTCTAACTTTGCATCTGTCTGAGAGCTGTGCTTTACTCAAGCCACATTCATTATTTATTATTGTTTCACCTATAATAAAATAAGAACTATGTTGCTGAGATATAAATGGAGTATAAGGTTATCTAGTTTTACAGCAGCTCCTGCAAACACCTTTATGTAGTTGTTGAAATGTTGTTCTGTGATTTCATACATTCAGTACTCTTTGGTGGAGTGTAACAAATACTCCCCTGCTCCTTACAACAGTATTCTGTAACATAGTGCAGTTGTGTGTCATTTTGTACCACTCTGTGCCAGGACAAAGGAGGATACAGGGTGCAAAATACGGAAGGATCACATACTAAGTGCTTGGAACTACTGCAGCTTTTTGCTGCTGTTCTCCTGCTTCAGTCCCTTAAACAGTTAGCTTTTCAGTAATGAGACTTTATCATGAGAAGCAATTATTTTCCACTACTCACACTGGAATGCAGTTGCTGACTGGTATATCTGGGTTTCATTCATTTTGGAACTATTTTTAAGTACTATATCACACACCTGCAGGTTGTCAGCCACTATTGTGACAAGCTGTACAGCCTACGTGATTATTCAGGATTCTAGGAAGGAATATATATATAATAGAGTCGCTCTTTGTCCACAGTGGCACTATAGAACCTGCTGGAAGTGCATGTATTTTGGTTGTGTCTTTTACTCGTTAAGTTCTAAAAAAGCATTTGGTAATGATACCTTAAATTTCAAAGCTTCTCAAAGAAATTTTAAGATTCAAGACCCCCAACACTCAGAAGAAATTATATAAAGAAAATACTGTGGGTTTGACTTACTGGTGGGAAGCAAGAGTTCCAGGTTGTTGTATCATCACTGCTTGTACTTATGCTAACATTGCAGTTGTCTATTTGTGATGCGCTCAGCCCATGTGAGATCCCAGTGTCCTTTAATTCTTCATTTTGTTGTCTCTTCATGCTAGCCAGCATCTGCAGTTCAGATGGACTCAGTCTATTTGACTGGTAGTTTTTCCAGTCATATTCCTGTGAAATGAAATAGACAAGTCAACAATACAAACAGGATCCTGGAACGGGATGTATGTATGAAACTGGATAGCTTGGAAAATCTCTGGTAATCTTCAAGAAGTTCCAAAATTAAAAGAGAAACAAAATGTTTACTAGAAAAGATTAGATCTAAGTCTTCTGTCTGGGTTATAATCATGAATTGGTCACACCTGAGATACAGGAAAATCTGAACTGCAGCTTCAGCTTAGTAAGAGAAATAGAGCAACATTCAGTACCTTCAAACAAACAGACATCACAGAAACACAGCATTTGCTTTAAAAGCCACTCATGAATATATGTGATTAATATTATATAGGTTCAATTAATCAGCTCCACAGAGGATACATACACCCCACAAAAGATGCTATACACTGGACTTTGATTTCTTTATTTTAAGGAAATCATGCAAAAAGGTATGCATATGTCCTAGCTTTTCACATATGTTGCTTAGCATTTCACATGCTAAGTGCTCACTTTCACTAGAAAGATTAATTACATCTCTGCTGAGTAAGGAGGTTTTTTAGTAACACACAGTACTTTTTACTGGTTTATACCTTAATAAAAATATATTTTCTGGAAATCAGAAAGGCATTATTGTCTGTCTGATCCCCTTTCCTGCCAGCTTTTTTTTGTCCTTGGTATCAGAGCAATACCAGATGATGAAGGATACTACATTACTTATTTTCTCTCCAGTAGTTTAACTGGGGATATGCTCATAGATTCATCCAGTGTTGATCCAAGTACAGTACGTGCAATACAATGTATACTGGAAGGGAATATTGGATCAAGGACAGATGGAGAAATCCTTCTTTTTTAATAATACCTGCAATGGCATCACACAATGAATAGAAGCTTGATTTCAACTCAGGCTTTGCAAAAAGAGTTTTAGAATAAAATGATGTAGCATAGTTTTACTTCTTCATAGCTGCCGTGAAAGAAATCAACAGTCATTACCACAATAATATATAAAATAATACTTGTTATTTGAATTCTAGTTAAGAAATTTAGTACCATTCAGTAAAGATTGCTGCCCAACAAGTTTTTGGCAGCAGCAACTCTGCCATGTATTTCTGATGTTTCATTCTGACTACCATGATGGATTTCACTTGAAGCCATCTATTGCAAATAACTGGTCAAAAAGAAAACTAGCACTGAAATAACAAAGTAAACCACCTTTGATGGGAAGTGTGCCTGCAAGCTGACAATCAGAGGTAAATATATCACATGAAATAGGGTTTTTGGTACAGATAAACGCAGTCTGCCATTTTCTACAAGGTATAAGATGACAGAAACTAAGCAGAAAGTAAGCACAGCTGCCATCCCTTTTTTACCTCTGGCTTTTGAGGTCCGAGCACCATTCCTGAACAGTGTGATTATTACTGTCATTTTTAATCCTAAAATAATACATGATGTTTTCTCTAGACCCTTATTGACCATAAATTATTAACTCAGTTACTATTAACGATGTGTCCCGTCCATATGAAGCTTGCTATGTTACAGCTGGAGTCTGCTTTTCTCTGATGTATCAGTATTCTACCAGATCTACAGCTTCTATAACTTTCATTGATCTTACTGATGACGATTTCCTCTTAATTTTCCTATATAGCCTTCTGCATATATTTGATTATTATAAGAGAATCTTTGGCTTATCTTTCTCCTCATACACCAAAAAAGTGGTATGCAGTCCTTACAATGACAGTATGAACCAGTGGTATGCAGAATAAAAGCACTAAGCATTGGAAGAACATTTTTCACATTGGCTTTTAAGAAAGGCAAAACAAACTTGACTGTCTTTTCCTTTACATCTATGAAGAAAGATGTATAGATTTTTGGAATTTCTACAAAACAACTGAAAACACTTGCTGCTTTTTTTCCTCATCTTGTTTTAAATTGTCACTCTGTTTTCTTGTTTTGCAGTGGTCTCTAGAAATTCCATACTTAGAAAGGAGATTTCATGACAATTTTCTGTCTTTAACTTCCTGTACAATAAACTTGTAATAAAGGAAAAATATTTTGGACTATTTATCCTGTAGCTTCAGATGACTACTACAAAAAACACTCTTCATAGATTTTATAATGTCTTAACTAGTTTCCAGTGAGAGAATTTGAAAATTGAATTTAACTTTGTAATTTAGAAGAAACTTTTGATGTAATAACCCATTTTGCAAAACTTGTAAATTTGTCAAAAATTTCATATTTCTTTTAGAAATTAAAAGCTTATCTTGTCTTTTTGAATATCCTGCCCTTATGATAAAGTATTTTTATTATGCACTTAAAACTTGTACTAGATTGACAAACCTGTTGTTTAAAGAATATTTTTCTTATATAATGACATTTGCATTCTTCTACATTCAAATGATTTATTCAGAATTGTTTGAATGTAGTTATATGTGCCGAAAACTTTAATTACCAGCTATCTACATGCTCACAATATTACCCAGAGGGCTGTACGTCCTTCTTAATTAAAAATATTTGAACTTAATAATAGAGAACTCTATTAAAACATGAATAAAACATTACAAGTAACCAGGTCCTTAAAGTGTATTAAGTAGCTAGCAAATTGATTGTAGGAAGAGTTGGTTAAGCAGGTTTTTTTCTCTTTACCAGTCCTCTATATGAGCAGATTAGAAGAGACTACTTCTCTCAACTCTCACTCTAACACCTTTTCATACAAAAGTATTCTTTCATATACAATTCTTGAAACAATGAACAGTGAAATAAAATAATTACATGCCCACAGCCAACAAAAAAAACCCTCTCCAGTGCTGTACCACTGTATTTAGTATTCTGTCAGCACTTCTTTTCTTGAATCTTGTAGGAACCTAGAACACTAGTTTCTTCCTCCGAAACAGTTCCAGCAGATAGAAAAGAAACATTTACATGTGTATATGGTCAGAAAAAGGGCAGATTCAAATAGCTTATTACAGTAATTTTGAAATTATTAATGACAATTAATAAAATACATATTTTACTTTATTCTACAAGTGCCATGTGAACATAGGTTCTAATATAAACACTGCTTAAATGGCCATCGGCAGCACTCAAATCTGGCTTCCAATTTTGACTGTGGACTAGTACAGAGAGCTTCAAGAAGAGACTTCTGGTTGGGAAAATTTCATTACTTGATCAAATCAAGTATGAGAGCTAAATCTGACAGATACTTTCATTTTATATTTTGTAGCAATGAAACAAAAGTCTGTCACTCCTGAGTTCCTATATATTGATAACAGGCTTTGTTCTTGCAAACAACAGTCACAAGCAACAAATTACACGTGATACATTTACATGTGCAGCGTGGTAATAGCCCTACTGTCTAATTTAGTAAGCAACTATGGAGGAGAGGGGAAATGATAGTTCTTTTCCCTTGTCTTTTGAAAAAAAGTATCACAAAAAAGTTATGAAATATACACTTCAAAAATTGAACTGTAATCCACATACGTAGTCTGTATTTAGTTACAGGAAAAAGTTGATCATTGCAGAAAACACTGATAACATCTTTTAGAAAAGTAATCAACATATTCACTTTGTTATGCACAGGTTACAGTTATGGTTAGTAATAAACATAGCTGAATTTTAAGCAGAACAATTTTCCAGAACTGAACAGAATTAGGAAACAAGGGAGGAATCCATTTAATCACAGAAATGTGAAGTTACTGGAAACTAGAAAAAAAATAACCTATGGATAAGAGGTGAAGGAAAAGAGAATGTAAAATGTAAAAAAAAATATAATTATGCACTTATAGGCAGACACTGACAGCAACACATATGGAGAAACAGAGAAACAGATTACCCAGTATCAAGTGGGGGTTTTCTATCACTAAAAATTAGAGAAGCATTATATTAATCCCAAAACAGAAAAACACATGCATTGTTTTCTTCCACATTTTCTACATCACTAGTGGCAATTCTAATGTATTTTCCAGCTAATAAATACATAAAACATATCACAGAATCCCCTGAGCTGGAAGGGGCCCGTAAGGACCATCAAGTCCAACTCCTGGCTCCACACATGATCAGCCAAGTCAGAGCAGGTGACTGGGTGCGGCATCCAGACACTTCTTGAACTCAGCCAAGCTGGGTGCTGTGACCACTTCCCTAGGGAGCCTGTTCCAGTGCCAGATCACCCTCTCAGTGGTCCTAACTACATCAGCACAAGACCAACTACAAACGCTGCTACTGGTAGGATTTTCTGTGCTTTTAAATAAGTTTTCTTTTTATTTTGTTTAAGATCACCAGCCACTGATACTTTTCATCACCATAAGGTCTCAGAACTGCTTCTGGATTTCAGCTGCATTATTGCATTTCATTCCCCTTGCTTCCCCCTAATCTGCTGCCTTCCCATGGGAAACCAGTCTCCGCACCCTTAATGGAAAGGGATGTTCTGGTTTTATCAGACAAAGTGCAAGGCCTTTACACAATCCAGTAAGATACTTGCAGAATACGGGAAGAGATTTCTAGAACCCTCAATCACATCTCACAGGACTGTGAGACACATAAAACCCATCCCATATACCAGTACTGAGAGAGACTCATTTCACAAAAGAAGCACTGAAGCATCAGTGGCATTGCAGTATGCACATTTCCCTACCAAAGATACACAGAAAAGTGGAACAGATGCTTTCCTAGACACTGTTCTTTAATCTCATGCCCAGTTTGGATTGCTCTTCTTAGTCCAATGCCCAGATTTCTGTATCCCCATTTTGCTGCAGCACTGTCCATCCTCATCAGCCAAAAGCAGGTAGGTGGAACTGTTCTGCATAATGACCCTGCCCCAGCAGCAGCAGCCTTGTCCCACAGAAATAATCACTCCTGCTTCCCCCTTCACAGATGCTGTTAAATCAGATACTTACTGATGCAGTTAATTTTGACTAACAGAATTGCTACAGGGTAAAATTCCCACAGCAGACTGACATTACTTCTCTCTGGGTGCAACGGTGACTCTGATATCCTACAGCAGATAGGAAAAGTTACCAGGACAGAAAACATAATAATGATGGAAGATGTCCATTTCCTTTATGCAAATGAGGTATATGTCATGTTGCAAGACATTACTGTAAGTTCATTCTTCCAAAACTGCTTCATAGAGTCACAAAAAAGAGAAGCATCTATTCTTCTGGTCCCCAGCAGTGTGCAGCACCTGGTATAAGACACTGCTATCCAAAAAACACTCTTATATAAATAATCATGCAATAGCTAGATCAAGATCCTTGGGTAAAAATGCTTTAAAAAATTCACAAAACAGCAATCCTGGGACTGAATACCACAAAACTCCTTGACTTGCAGAAAAAAACAATTTGGAGGAATACGATGTATGGTCATCAAATAGTAAATATTGTTGCACTTTCTTAAGTAATAATAATAATAAAGATGAATCATTGTTTCTTATAATGAACAGAAGGAGAAAGCGCCAGAAATGAAAGAATGTATTAAAAAAGGAAGAAAAAAACCCCAGTTAAACTCTGAAATTTGCTGTCACAAGGCAAAGGCCATATTGACCCAACGAGCAACTGCTCAAAAAAATTCCACCACCAGTTATTTCCCACAAAGACAACACCTGTCCCTGAATAAACTGCTAAGCTATGGACTGCTGGAAGGAAGGCTGCAGGGAGTGCTGGCGAGGTACCACTGGATGCTTTATTTGCCACTGTTTTTTTTTCCCCTAGCTATTTATGACTGACTGCTGCTGGACAGAAGACGCTGGCTATGTAACCCTTTGGTCTCATAGGGTATTAGCTGACTTCTGAAAAACTGATCTCTGAAGCCTGAGGAAGACGTTTGGCCTGTTCCACACTCAGATGTTCAGGAATAAATCTAATGTGCTTACAACACATTCAGAGAATAGGTCACGTGTTAAAGGATCTGCTGTAACTCTAAGCCCAAAAGAATTCTATCAAAAAACACGTAGCAGTCACACACTGTCTCATTTGTGATTTACAGAATGCACTTGATTCCTAAGCTCCAGTTCCTGATTCAAAGCACAATTCAAAGCTCTTCATTATAAGCTGAAAAGACAAGAATTAGCTATTAAGAAAAATTTAAGAACATAATTAGCTTCAGACAAACTTGTTCTTTGAATTACTGCATGTTTCCATAAGGAGAATCCAGGAAGAAAAAAACCTAGGAATAAAACAACACTTTAGTGAATGTAACAATACCTTTACTAGCCTGGCAATTCATGCTATGACATAGCCTTACTGCTGGCCCTCAATCCTGTAATTTATTATTTTTCAAGGCTGTCACAGAGACTATGAAGTACCTAGATTAATGCTCTTTTTGTGGTCAATTAAAAGTCTGCCAATTTTCCTCTGCAATCTTTAAGCCCCAAACTGCTTTCTAGCTCATGTATTTCAAAAGTGTGAGATGCTCAATGCCATTTCTTTTTACCCATAAATGCCTGTGATTTCTGTTTCATTTGGAGTACTATTTTGTGTGTCATAAAACCCTCCGACATCAACTTTCAACAGACTGAGCTCAGTAAATATTGTTATGACGAAATCAGAATATATCTGGATGAAAGATGTATTATTTCTCACTTCAAGCAAATGGATATATCTAATACAGCCTCTCTATACAATCATAAAAATGACTTACATGAGTCTGTGTTGTCAGACAGGAATTTTCATTTGAGATTTTCTTGAGAGACTTTTTATTGACAGATGTTTTCGTTTGACCAGGAACTCCTTCATATCTTCCAGTATTTTCAGATCCATTTGGAGTTCCTTTAAGGAATTCAGATTTACTTCCAGTTGGGGAAAGAGAAAGGGTAGGCTTTAAGCTTTTCTGAGAGCTAATAGAATCTGTTTCTCTCACAGTGGAGCTCTGTGGTTTTGGTAAGAGGGTCTCTTCAAGGTTATGTTTGCTGTGTGCCTTATCCTTCCAGTGTTGATTTCTCAATGACATTGTCAGTGATGGGATCTCTTTAAAACCTGCTGAATCAGATGTTCCTTGTTTCTCAGCATCCTGGATGAATTCACTGTTGTCATCCTAAATTTAGGAAACAAAGTAAGAGTGACTCCCTCTCATCATCACGCAATATTTGTACATAATCTTAACATTTCAAAATGGCTCTTTGATCTCTGTTGCATAATTCTACATTTGCAAGGATTCTGAAAACCAGCTGCTCTTCTTGGCAGCTACGCTGAGTATATGATAAACATTTACATCTCAAGTAGTGAGAAGTAGGAAGAGGAGGAGAGGGATACAGGATTATACTTTTCTAAATGTCAGCTCAAATTTAGAATGCTGGTAACCTCCTAAACCTGAGTGTCACATGATAATCTTAATTTCAAAAAGATATGTTACAGCTGTAAACCAGAAGTAAGCCAAAAGCCCACATCAACGATACCTTTCTATTGAATTGTTAATATTCTGTATTTTCATACTGCAAACAACTTACACGTAGACAAAATAACTCCTGCTGAGATCATTTTCCTCACCTCTGGTAATATCACTGAATATCATATTCAGTACATTTGAGTAATTTCCTTGAAATAAAAATCTGTATTTCCCTTATCTTCATGGATTTTTTAATAGCATAAGTTACCTTAAAATCTGTAGTGGAAACCCATATTGAGGCACGTTAACTTAAAATGGAAGATTACTAAAGAAAATACTGCTTTTCACCACACATTAGAGAGAAATGGATAGCAGATATATCTGAAGCTTAGATCCCTCCTACTTTTACATGCCTCTTCAACCAACCATATTTAAACTCTAGAATAATTTCGTAAATACAAAATCATGAAATGGTTCCAGAAACATCCGTTAAGTTAGCTTAATATAGTGCAGCATATGTAAACTGAAGATGAGAATGATCTTCCTGATGAATGAGCAGTTTCACTGTATTGTATTCCCTGGAAGAACATGCAGATAGACAGTTCTGGGTACATAAAACTGATTGTTCTTGCTGCGTTGTAATTTTAAGATCATTCTAATGACTGTAGAGGGCCACCTACCAGGAGCAGATGGGATATAGTCCCTTTGTATGCTGAGCTTAAATACTGTGGTATCAGAGTGACATCATCTATCAGCTGTTGTCTTATTCTTTGAATTATATAAGGACTGAAAAATTCCAATTTCTCCACTGAAGGCTGCACTGATGAACTTGCCAGTTACACTGAAGCCCGTATTTTGGATAGCACTATATGTGACACATGGTCATACCTGCTACAGTCACACAACCCCGCAAACAGCAAGAGTTCCTGGTTTTGCTCTGGGTTTGACAGAGTGTAAATGCTGCCATGACAAGTTTAATTATACAAAGGCTCTGACAGAAATCTGAGCTGAAAGCGTGGACATTCATATAATTACACAGTAAGTCACTTGATAGCGAGTGGTTCCAAGAGAAGCACCAATTTTTATCCTTTACTGATTATTTGACTCTGATAATTGAACAACAGCATTGAACTATTTCAGTGATTAACTAGTTACCTGTGTGGGGAATTTATAAATACTTGCTGTTTCCAGTTTGCAGGTTAAAACATTTCCTCCTCAAAAGCCAGAAGTTACACAAATCATATAATCCAGCACAGTTACTATGCATATCTATGTTACAAAACCTGTAACAATGTGGCTTATCTCACCATGTAAGATTAATATGGTTTTCAACATGCACTGCATGCAAATATTTTGTCATGTATGTGAAATCAACAGTGAAACACATTGAGGCTGGGCTAAAGATTTTTTGTAATTTTGCAAAGATACCTTAAACTCTGCTAAAACAGATACTGTTAAGTTAGCAGTTGTGTTTAGCTATCATAGTTCTTCCAGGATCCTCTTCACTGTATTTTCAGCGCTGGAAATAAAACTCCTTTTTTGTTTACTTCAGTAATGCAAAATAGAGGAATCTGAATATTAAATGTGTATCCAGACTATCAGTACAAAGCTGACTTCAAGAAGCAACACAGAACGTGTCTGTACAAGGAAGTGGATGAATATGGGCAAAATATGAATGCTAAGTAATTTGTTGGTTCAGTGACTTCTTTCACATAAAAGAAAGGCTTAACTATGAATTACTAATGTAGTAGTTAGACTGAGAAAAAAAAACCTCTTGATAATTTGTTAGCATGCTTTAGATTTGTTTAATGTACTTATCTTCTAGCTTTGTAAGTCTAACGCATTTCCAGCTGCAGTGCTGATACTATTTAATGTAGCTTATATCCAAAGATAATGAATGAAACAAAGGCTATTCCCCAGCACACCTCTGGCACACAGTCAAAGAAAAGTTCCTTAGTTTATATAAAGTCTTAAATTTTTAAAAATAGGGATCTTCTATCAGTCTGTCTTGCATCAGCCATCTAGAATGGCCATTAATGTTGGGCCCTGATGTTGCTGTGCTGTAAAAGCAGGAGTACTTGCTTTCTTTTTGTGTGCTTGGCACTGGATCTCTGGGGTAGGACAACAGGATGGAAGGTCAGCAGTCTCCTTCAGTAAAGGCTTCTGCACCAGCAGTGCTTCACGATTAATTTAGCTTTTGATTAATTTATAGAAATTTTTCTTGTTTTATCGTTCATCATTTAAGTATGCCATGCACACTGTGTTTTGAAAGACACTTTCTTTTTATTCACTTATAGCATGGCCTTTACTGTTTGGTATCTCTTTGGAAGTTTTCATTTGCTATTTTTGTGCTGCTTTGGAGAAATACCTTTACAAAGGACTTTAGTACCACCCCAATCCCCAAAAGAATAAAAAGGGCAATCAAATTGGAAACTATTGAAGCTGAGTAAATGACGCAAGTGCTGGAAAGCTTCCATAATTCTTCTGTTATGGAAATATTTTCTTAACCTAGCTTCTGCAGTAACCTCTCTGGCACTTCATGAGCATAACAAACAAAGAAATTATTTGAAATCCAAACAGTTCCGTATTATCTTTAGAATAGTATCCCATATAGCTCTGCTCATGAACTATTGCCTTGCTTAACTCTGAAATTCTGGAACTTTGTTTGAAATAACAAAGTCTTATGGGTTTACATGAATAAATAACACACAACTACAGAAAAAAAAAAACCCTATGAAAAATTCTGTTTCCTATACTTAGCAACAGCAATTTGGTTTCTTAGAAATATAGACTATAGAGCAGTATTCCTGTTCAGTTCAGTCCATCTTGCTGTTATGTAACCCGGTTGCATTTCATTTCTTAGCGATGAGCAACAGATTAGAATACCAAGAAACCCATTTCATAATTAAAAATAAAATACATTACAATATTCATAAAGGTAGACTCTTAGCAATTACTGCAGTGACAATGCAACTGTTCAGTGCACTGAAAGTTTGGTGTATTTCTATATAGTATCAGTTGATACATTTGTCAAAAAATATTTCTTTTCTTTCACTATCTCAGAAAATTTTCCACTTTGCAAAAGAATTGAAGCTGGTGAAGCTGACACAGCTCAGGCAGGAATACCAACTATCAAGTGACATTAAAAAGCTGAAATGTCTTAATTCACTTCTGAGTGTTGGTGAGCAAAATGTTCCCTGCAAAATGTTAGTTTTAAAAGGTACAACGAAGCTTTATTTACTGCATTCTTGCTCAACCATAACAAACTTGGATCTTGTTCAAATATATGATGCAGACTTTCCTAAAATCTTTTCTGTTGTAATGATGCACGGTACTCACACCTCTCTGTTAGCACAGGGGCTGACAGAGAATCATGTTCCGCTTGTTACAGAGGCTATCCCTGCATTTTCCCTCCTGTATGCAGTTAGACACAGCAACCTGACAAAGACAAATCTACCTGTAGGTATATTTGGAAAAGATGATTTATTCTTTCTGTCTAGACTGAAGACAGAATCTCATCCTAGGAGTTTTAGGATACAGAGTAACAAGAATTAAACGTACAAAGTGGCCTACCTCTTCACTGCTGTCAGTTCCTTGAAAGTTATCTTCACTTTGGGTTTTCCCATGTACTGCATTACTGTCTTGCTGCAAATCCAAAGGGAAAATGCAAGATTCTGGTGATATATTTGGAGTCTTCCCATGAGGAGCTGATCGAGGTCTTGATGAAAATGTGAAAATCTCTTTATTATTCACTTGGTGATCACCTGCTTCCTCGCTCTGATGTTGAACAGAGGCTTTCTGTGGTGACGTTAAGTTATGGCAGGCTGAATCTGCAGTAGTTACGAACTGCTCACTCCTCTCCAACTGAATAGTCTCAGTGAAACTTTCTGGAAACACACATTCATCTGAAACATACAATGTTAATTTTAATGCCAAACATGAAAGTTGTGTTATACCCTGATCACTCTCTTTTCTTTGGAAGTGGTACAGCAGAGTAAGCTTTTCTAATAGAGAAGCATTCTGTCTATCAGATTTATATAGCTGGAAGAGTAATGAGGATGCAACAAAAAGATCAGGCTGCTTCCTAAGTGAGGCAATGTTAATCAAAACATTTCCAAATGACAGCCAAAAAATCCACAGGCTAAGATATACAATATGCAAGCCTGCAATTTGGAAATCTGAAACTATTCAGCTGTTAAGATTTGAAACGGTTTCATTTAATTTCATTCTAGGAAAACATAATTTTATTAAATTTGGCTATTGATCTTTTCCTACAGGCTTTTATTGTGGCCAACATTTGAAAAAAAACCCAACACATATTGCTGGTGGAAAGTTCATATTACAATCTGCTGTTTCTTTATTGCTGAAATTCTACACTTTCTTTTACATACAGAATTTATGGTTTAAATCTCAATTTCAAACTACAGCTCTGAAGAAAAACAGCGTGACATGAAAAATGTATGGAGATATGCGTTACACCAAGTTTCCCTGAAAACAGGCAGCACTAATCTGCCAATTTTAAAACAAACAATAAACTACAGAAATGGATTTAAAGATTGAATGCACTAGATAAACATGAAAAGGCCATTTTTACACTCTTATTGTTAACTTATATTTTACTGGTTGGAATGATGGTATAGAAAAAAATGTCAATTTGATTGATTAAAACCAATCTCAAATAGCATCTGAGAAAAGGAGAATTGCTCAAGTATGCAATACTCCCTTATCTTCATTAAAGGTACTGTGGTGTGGATTATTCACTAGATCTTGAAACCTTCTGGCTCCATAAAACAAAGTTACCACCAACCATATTAAAAAAGCCTCAATAAAAAAAATACTAAAAATGTACTAATAAAGTCCCACTGCGATAATAAAACATTTGCTGTCACAGACCAAACTAGTTTACTATGGAATTCTACTCTTTTTCGTTTTGGTAGAGGTAATTATCACTTCAGACAGATTCAGCACTTTGGGAGGGATGTGAGGAAGTCTGAACCACCATAAAGGAAGGCAAAAAGAAAAAGGAGGACACTAGGAGAAGCAGCTGTCTTCCTAGGTTGCTGTGATTCTTCCAGTTTACTGAAGATATCTAGTAAAGTTACCAAACTCCAGCTAATATCCTGAACAGTGCTTTGTTCTAGGGACCAGTGAAAAGTAGGGACTTAACATGTCTTGTAGATCCATGGCTTGCATCTACTTGTTCCAGAAGAGATTGTTTTTCACTCTCTACATGAAGACCAGTTATAGACAGAAGCCCCAAGGCTTCTGAGGTAAAATCTTTTCATATTCTATAATCATGCTGGTTTAAAACAATCAGGTAAAACATTGTCTATTGTACGTTAAAAATTGTTTTGTAAATATATAGAAATCTCACCTTGCTTTTAACTAATAAATACTTGGAAGATTAACAAGCCATTTATACCTCAGGACTCTGACTGGACTCTTCTGACCACCCACCCTTCTCCTGTTTAATCTGGACTCATTTTACTAGATTTCAATGGCAATGGCTTGACTAAGATCAAGATGTTTCACATATACTACTTTAGTTTTCAGAAAGCTTTTCCTCCTCCTCATGAAATTAGATTTGACCGTATCATGCTGTCTTTGCAGTTTTCAGATGTGCACTAATAGCTCAGATTGCTGTTACAAGTCCTGTATGGTTGGTTATACACTTAGTGTACAATCTACTTCACAAGCATCTGCTCATTTTTATGTACAAACAACTGTGGATGAGTAGAGGAGTGGCTTCATTTTTATTATGACCTATTGACTTATTAACAACCAACTTCCCTAATTGCAATCTCACCTGTTCTATCCTCATTCTAGAATGACTTCTAACGTGGATGTTGCTTTTTAATTCACAAAGGTAAATAGATAGATAAAAATTTATAATTAATTCTGAAGCAAGAAGAAAGCATTAAGCCACCTGGGTTTTGTGATTTTAAGTCAACTTTGATTTAAGCATCAAAATATAAATAGAAATCTTAAGTAACAGTTTTTGTCAAGTGCTTAGAAAAGAGGAGGCAGAAGTTTAAACTCTGGCACAAACACCCAAAAAACTTCTTACATATCACTTGACTCACCATTCTGAAGTAATGGCTTCACCCTGATCAAAGATATTTCAGAAATACCGGGAACTATTTTACAAGATTTAGTGGCTGTATAATCTTTAGCCTGAATATTCTGCTTTTTTAGTCTAATCTCTGTAATAACAACTTTCGTTTCCAGAGATACTGAAGAAATATACTTAGTTTAATAATAAGCTGAATGCAAATATTAGTTTGTATACCTCAGTGCTTAATGAAATATGCAGGGGGAAGACAGAAAAGCCTGTAAGGCTTTAAGATGCCATTCTATGCTAGCAATGGAGTCCCACAACTTCTGTAACCTGTAGTCAGTGCAGCATGCTGTTAACAGTCTACAAGTGAAAGATATGGGGTGTTTTGGACCAAACCAAATCCCATTATCTCTTCACCACAAACTATACTGAAATTTCTTTTTAACTTAGCATTTCCATGTCAATTGTAATGAACAATTTGGAGCATCTTAGCAAAATATGCAAATTACTATGTAATCACAACACTGCAGCGAACAAGATAAATGCAAGAATGATCACCTAAACATCTAATTAGTTCTTCTACACAGTCAGACTTATGCTAAAGCTTCTAATTGCAGCCTAACATTTTAATGAAAATTTCAGCATTGCCTAAGTAAGATTGGAGAGCTATAAACAATGCTCCCTCATTTTGTTTTTTCCCTTCCCTAAAACCAGTTTACCTCGGTAAAGGAACTGCACATCTGCCACAGAAGACGTGCTGATTTGAGGTCTCTAATAAATCTAAAAGATACTATTATAAATAGCAGTGACTAGCCTCTAAGGTGATAAGAGCAATTACTTATGAATGTTGCCCTCCCTCTAAGAAATTTAAAGTACTATTTACTCAAGCTAATGGCAGAAGTGCAGTACTGTTCCAAGATCACCATGGGGCTCAAGAATACTAAATTCCTGGTGATAAGAGTAGCCTATGATAGATTCTTGATGATTCAACTTGTTTTGCCCAGAGTACGAATGGGGAGGTTGAAACCATGTAAGCTTGCACTTCGGAAGAAGTTCAGACAAAGCAGAGCAGAGGACTTTCCTTGATGAAGAGGCTGCCTATAGGAAACTCTTCAACACATATGAATCCAGTAGATAAAGGGACCACTAAGTCACCTACTTATGGTTAGATGTCTGCATGCATTGCAAATAAACAGAAAGCTGCCAGCTGAGCTGGAAGTGCCAAACAATGAAAATACTGAGTGAGGTGGAGGGGGGGAGGGGGGGAGAGTGGAGGAAGGTTTGGAGAATTGTAGCTTACAAAATCTCGTGGTGCCTTTCCCTGCCTGTACACACAATTAAGACTATATAGAAACAGTTCTTGTTCTCACAAACAGTAAAATAGCAGTGTTTATACACAGTTTTCTTCCTCAGTTGCTGCTTCTGAATTTACAATTGGGCATTTAGACATGCCAGTCTACTGTGCTCTGTTTTTTTCTATCACTTTTATTTACATAAAATGACACGTGTTGATTTATTTTTCTGAAATTCTACCACTAGATAGAGGCCCTGGTATTATAGATGAAGAATAAATAAGACAGTGATTCCTATCTCAGAATCCTCAAAATTCAACTAAATAGGAAGTAATTTAACAATTCTGCAGAAGGCTCTACTTGCCTTAGCATCTTGCATATATTTCAGTCAAATTATGAAAGCCATAGCAGCAATTATGGATTACTGATGTTGTCATAGCATATAATTGCTTCCAAACATCTTTAAGTTTAAACAAGATGGAAATATCTCACAATGTGAAGGAAAATGTCTTTGGTCAATTTTGAGCAGATTTGAGTAGTCTGCCTGCTTTACAAGTTCACGGCCATGCCTTTTAACAGAAAGTAACACTGCTTCTTCATAGAGGCAAGGGTTATTTTTCCCACAGCAATGCCTTTTCCAGACACATGCAAAGCAAGTTGACTGACACTGTATGACAAAAAAAAACCATCCACACCTTTTGGTAGATAAGTGTGAAAGCAAAAAACCCCCATAAGCTGAGGTGTCTTTCTGTAAGAGGAAAAAAATAATCACCACAACTTAAAAAAGCCAAACCACCAAAACCCCCTGATACTATGAGTACCATAATTAATATCCTAGACCCTTATCTGGGACAAACAAAATTTCTCATATATTTGATGTTTGGAGTCTTTAGTGTTAAATTTAATAGGGATTTAAAGAACAAATTATTTTTAGTTCTTTCCTTTTAATCATGACAACATGGAATTTTTCTTTTTTTATTCATTCACTGCTCTGGTACTCTGCTTAATCCTGCAAATCTTTATCAATGCTCAAAAGCAATTCTGTTGTAGGGTGTTTGATTTCCATAATCCCCCACAACACAGACATTTATATTTTATGTGAACTGCTTTTGAGTCCTTTCAAATTTACAACAGATAGTTCCCCCACATCACACAACTGTAAACCAACATAAAACGAGCACCATACCACTGGTTATCTCCCATGTGGGTTTGGCTGCATTTTTTAGACATAATCTTCTATGACTGTTCATCTCTGCTGTTGGTCCTTGTGTTGAAGCAAGCTGAAAATCTGCTCTTCCATTCTCAGAGGTTTTCTGAGTCTGAATTGCAGGGTCTGAAATGGAACCCAGAAACTCATGAAATGTGGGTGAACATTGTGTGATTTTCTTACTTGAGGCATGGAAAAACACTATACAGAGTTGCATCCTAGGACACAAACATCTTCCCAACAACATGGGAATTCTGTAGGGCAGCAGGAACCAGTCACAATGGTAAAAATTTAACACTAATTACAAAAGAAGGTCAAACCATAAAAACAGGCTTGCAAAAGTCTGCAAAATAATCAAGAACCACTGCAGTAGCCCAGCTACATACACAGCATGGGGGAAAGCGGAATAGGTGTTTTATCCTGTGGCTACTGGCAGAGGTGGTGATCCCTGGCTCAAACACTTAGAATATGAAGACCTTCAGGGAGAATCAGTCTTTATTCAAGGTCATACAGGAGAATATGCCATGATTTAAGAGAAATGTTTTCAGTAATTAACACAGGGGCCAAAGGACTAGTAAAGCAGAATTAAGTCTTACAGTCTGAAGCCAGAAATGTGAAAATTTTGCAACTTGGTGAACTCTTTACATATTCTTTGTCTTACGCTCTTACCATTTTGACATCCATCTTTAGCTGTTTGGTGAGTATTTGTTTTGCCTCCTTGATCATCGCACGGTGAGAACGATAGCTCTGATCTCTCAGTGTCTTGTATGGGTTCAGTTTCCCTTCCTGAACTCTGAAGTCGGCATGATCTATTACTTTTGCTACTCAAGACCTTTGTCACCTTGAAAGACATGATTCTCTTAATGAAAGACAAATGTAGCAGCTTTCAAATTAGTCAGAGGTAAACATACATTTTGATTTAAACTAATTTTTCAAATATGTGTTTCCAAATCTTGTTTTTTTTCCTCAGTACTATCTTTTCAGGAAAGTTTAGGGTAGGTACAGTTCTGTGTGGTATCTCCAGTCTTTACAGCCTACCAACAAGCAGTTGAGTTTTTTGGGATTTATTTTTTTCTACTGGAAGACAGGAAAACAAGGCAAACAAAAGGAAAAAAATAATCACCATCTGCATAAAAAGACAGTGAAATCTGTGGCTATTCTGGGCCACTCAAGCATTTTACTTGTCCTCCACTAGATATTATAGTATCTCTCTTGTATTGGGGGCCCAGGACCAAACTCAGACACAGCCTCACATTGGTTCTGAAAAAAACCTCTTAGCGTGGGACTCTTCTGCTTCTCCATCTCTTAATTTGTGTAAGTGGCAGCAGTTTTGTAATTTAAGCCTTCTTACCCCTCCAGACATCCTCGTACTGACTCTTTTGTTTGAAGATGGGGGTGGCCCAAGGATCTTTGTTCCAAATGCAATATGTGATACATCCTGAGTTTTACTGCTGCGTGTATTGCCTTGTTCTCTATTAGCCAAGCTACCTAAGAAAAAGAATAGGTTTTTAAATTTAAAATTACACTACTTCCAAAGCATAAATATTTTCCAAATAAACTTTAATAAAAGAATTATTAATACTAATCATACATAAAAAATATGTTCCTTTATAGCATAATCCCTAGAAATATGTAGGAATACTGGGCACACATTTTATAAAAGTTTCAACATGCAAGCATGAAACTTTTGGCCAATTATACAAAACTATTTCTAATTTCCTTGCTTTGAAGTTTTTTCTTTCAAAGAGGCTCTTTATAAAAACAATTCTGTTGCATGATTTCTTTAGAATATCAATGAAAAATTTAACTCATGAGAGAAAGGAAATACAACTCTAATTAGTAAATAATAGAATAAATAACAGAAGAAAATAGGCAAAACTGTCAAGGTATCACTCACAACTCAGAATAACTACTTAAGCGTAGCTGGCTTTTTGAAATGACTGAATTTATTGTATTAGCAGAGCTGAGCCCTAATATTGCAAAAATAACATATTCCTGTAAAGTCTCCTACCCCCTTCATTACTTTTCAAAATTGCTTAAAATATAGACATATTTTTCTAATTTTTTTCAAGCACATAAAATGACAACCAGTCTGGAAGCCAAACAAAGTAAACATGGAATGCAGGTGAGTGTTCTGAGAAAAAAATTAAAAGAGAAGGAGAGTAAGTTCGTTATTCACAGATTCACAGAATTGTAGGGGTTGGAAGGGACCTCCAAAGATCACCCAGTCCAACCCCCCTGCCAAAGCAGGTTCCCTAGAACAGACTGCACAGGTGAACTGTATGAACTTTACCAGCAGGATTGCCAGGCTTAATGCAATACCTGTTTTCTACTTTAAAAACAAAAGAAAAAAAAATAATCCAAGATTGTCAGTCAGTCAATTCTCCTTTCCAGAGCTGATAAAAAGGGTTAAGTAATGGTTAAAATTACCAATGTCTGAAGAGTTTTCTTGCTACAACTTCAGTATTAAATTGCCATCTCACTTTTGAGATTTGGCATCTTCATAAACCAATGAAGAATAGAAAAAAATTGTTGATTTTTCCTATGCAGTTTTCATAGAATTATTTAATCTTAAATTCATTATCAGCTTTATTTCCAGTAGCATCAAAGAAATGAAAAAAGGATCATGCATTACCCACCAAACATCATAATTGACTGTACTCAGAAGCCCAAAAGAAGTCACTTTGTGCCATTACTTTTGTTCCTTTTTCCTGATGTGACATTTGGTTGCTGCTAACAGCTGTCATTTCACAAGATTAGATGACCTGTCATAGTTTAACATCAATTTCTTTAATTTGCAGACTACCTTGGGATGTTGTTAACTCCAATTATAAAAACTGATTTGCATGAAAATCTCTGTTTATGAACACATTAATTGACTGCAATTAATTACCTACATCTACACATAACAGCGTGTTGATGGGATAATGAAATAATATGTATAATTAAAAGAAGATGCTAAAAATAATTTGGGCTTTTGATTAGCAAATAAACAAAAAAAGTTTAGTATATAAAAGGCACACTTTCCAATTAAAATGTACTTAAACATACTGAACTTGCATTTTTCAAGACAACAAACTTCTGGAATTTGAAAAGCATGTCTGTAAGAACACATGCTATTTTTCTAAGATGGGATTAAAAATGAAGACTAAACCTTAAACTAGTGCATTTAATTTTCATGCAGGTCAGGGATGTTATCATTAATTGTTTTACTATATATACCTAAGGGTTACATATCTTTGTAGTCCAGACAATAAAACCTAAAGCTTTTTTTAAATGAACATTCATTCTTCCATTTAGATGTATCATTCCCACTGTTGTACTCATTTAAATTTTACAGTCCCTTGTAGTTTGACAACCCTGACAGGAAATATTGATTTACTTTTTTAAATGCAGTCACCCAGAAACTAAATTCCAGAGTTTCCTCTGGAAGCAAACTTACAGTCAAACTTCGTAACAAAACTTTGGTTTGACTACTTGTATGTCAATAGGACTCTAAAAATATTATTTGCCTTTTAATATTGCAAAAATGGTACTTGTATGTGGAAAAAAGCTGATTACATGAGTAAACGTATAAAGGGTCTTATTCTAAGCAAGAATTAAAACCCCCTCCCATTCATTTCAGCTGCTGTGGGACGAAGACTGACATTACTAAGGAGTTATATCAAGAGAGAACAAAAGTTAACAACCTGAAAAAGCATCAGCATGGTACCTCAGTGAAGATGTTAAAAGTCTTTGAGTTGAGATTTATTTTTTTTCATGTACCGGTAAAAGTAGAAGAAAAGAAGTTAAAGTATTTTCTGAAAAAAAAATCATATTATCAAGGTTCTCAAATAAATATGACTTTCAAAGTTTATTTTTGTTTATAGCTTCATGAGACATTGCACCTTAAATACTGCTGTTGGCTGTAATAGTCCTGTCTTTTATAGTACTAAACTTCAGCAGTAGTTATGGTTCCATGTAATTTATCCTATTCCTTTAGTCAATACTTTGCACATGTATTTCCAGAATGTTTTCACAAAAATGGTGGAAATTATTATTTACTGAGTTCAAGCCCCAAAGATGAGAATCCTTAAGACTGAGAAAGTACTAAAAACAGTAGAATAGAAATGTATCTTCCTTGCCTACAGCACCACTTCTAACATTGCCTACACTCACGAAGATGTATTGGAAACAGATTCTTTATCTAATTTGCTTTTTCAGGCACACTTCTAAGCTACTTCAGACCTACTTTCTTCTCAGAAGAGCTTCTACTACTCTGTTTTAGTATGATGAATCAATGACTGAAAAGGTTTTACATAGTAAGGAAAAAATGAAAAACTTCAGTAAGACTTCGTAATTATTATACGGGCCAAATTAAAGTCTCAGTCTTGTGTCTCACAACAATAGTGTAACAAAAGAGTGCCTACAAAGAGATTTCACTTGTGTTTTTCTAAGCTCTAGCAGTAGGACGCTTACATACTTCCTATGTTTAAGCTGAAAATAACAATCACTTTGGCATTTTAAAAGGGGTGAAATTATCAGTTCCCCATGAAGGACATGAATCAGAGCATACAAAATATTCTCATTTTAAAATCCATTATAACCCTCCTTTTTAAGAGGTGCTTGCACATATTCCAGGATATTTACTGTTGCAAATGGATCTACAGAATAACTTCAAAAAAAGAAGAGAGTACAGATTAGTTATGTGCAACTAGATTTACAAAACCAGTAATACCCTGGGAGTAAAAAAATTATATTTTTGATGTGTTTAGAATTCCAATCAATGAAATATCCTGCCAGTGAAAAACATGGCTTTTATGATTTATTTCTTCATTGGAAATGTAGCTGATGTCTCCGAAACTCAACAACTGATTTAAAAATAACCTGATTTTGTTCAGCCACAATAAAACCTGGCCATAGCTGAAATTTTTATTTCATTCTTTACATAGCTGCCTTTAGTTATATTTTAAAGATCACTGTTTACTTTAAAGATCACTACTGTTTATGTAAAATTTTACAAATGCAGAGTTCCATTAATGAACACAAACAATTTATGTTTCATTTTATTGCTGTTACTTAATGGTGATCTATCTTTTTATAAAATTGTTCTAAAGGGATATTCATTATTTTCAATCAAAACATTAAGGACTGTAAAGACGCTTGCTTTAGTGAAATTTGACTTTACTGCAGGTGGGAAGCAATGAACAGCTTTAGTACAACGTACCAGCTTTAGAAAGAACCAGTCAATTTTCTGACCTAAGTCTGTTTAAGCAATTTTAACATTCAATCCTTGTTATTTGCTTCTACATTTAAGTTTCTACGGATTCTTGGCTTACCAATCTTACACAGGCAGGCTTGCCAATTTAAATATAAAAGTGCAGAAAGTGGTATTGTAGAAGAGGCCAATCCAGTTTCAAACAATAGGCAAACCCGAATGCTTCAGAAATGGCACAAGGTACTTTCAATAGGGATTTATGAAATAATGTGTCTTCAACACACTTCTTAGAGTAAATCTGGTAAATCCTAGAAGTGTGAGATTAAATTTTCCATTCATAGTTTTGCTGGTACTAAATACAAAAGCATTGACTCTTACTCATATACATGACCAACTGATTTTGGAATCACACAAATGTCTTCAGGTTACTGTAGCGGCGGATTCCATGTTTTAATCATATTCTGTGTAACAGTTTTTTCTGTTATTGTTAATGTTCAACTGCAGTATCACATCAAATCATATCTTGCTTTTGTGCAATGAGATAGGAAAAACAGCTCCTACTGAACTATGTACCACTAGTTCATTTATAAACTCCCTTATGCCAATTTTTAGTGTTTTCAGCAAGTCTTCAGGACAGTTTTTCATTCCTGCTGCTTCCTTCTGAAACAATTCTGTGTCTGCAAAATCTTTTCTGAGATCGTTTAAATAACAACATACAAAGTATTTCAGATAATAATGTAAAACTGATTTAAAGGCTTGATTCCTTTTCTATTTCATATAAAGTACTGCTAATTCATATGAGATACTGCTACCCAGTATCTCAGTTTTTTAAAAATGTGGCTAGATATTAATCTAAAAATTCCACTGAGCTATATGTATAGTGATGATAACCTTCCTTTCTCAAGTCATCTGATTTTGACACTTTAATGCTTAACTGTAGTTAACATTTCTGCCCAATGCACAATCCTTTGCATTTATCAGAGCTAGATTTTGCATGCTATTATGCTTACCTAGTACAGTTATCCACAGCTCAGTTTTTCAACATATTGGCCACAAGGAATAAAAGCACTAACCAGAAACTTTGCTTAGCAAAATACAAGGTTCCCTGCATGTTGGGCAGATCCCTGAAGAGCAGCTATCTTACACGTTTGAAACTGTCTGATGTCCCACTCTTTCCTAACCTAGTAACTCTATCATATGAAAAATTTGCTCCCACATGATTCAATTCTCTTTTAAGATTATTTCTAACTATAATAAATGATACAGTTCCTAGAACAAAAAACCTTTGAGGCCTTCTGCTATAATAATTTAAAATCTGGTGCTTTGTTTGCTTTCTGTCTATTAGGTTTTATCCAATAGTTTCTACCTTGGCACATGACTGCCTTGCTTCGTTAACAAATCTTTTCTATATAATACTGTCAAAGTTTAAATTACACGTGTTCTTATCTTACAGCTTACATAAACATTAAAATAACTCTAAGACACCAATAAGAAAAGGTTTCCTTTCTCAAAGTATAAGCTGAGGAGACTATACTATACAGTGTTGGAAGAGTTTCTTTAACGTGCACATACTTTAAAAAGAAGTGTAATAACTACGTTCAGAAGACATCCTCAAATATTGTATAAATACCACCCTTGAATAAGAATTTTTTAGTCTGCACATATATCTCAAACTACAGAACAGAAATATGTCTAAGTGCTTAGGTATAACAGCCATGCAAGAGTTGCCGTGTTTATCTTAAGACGCTGGAACCCTTAACATGCACTTTTACAAAAAGACCTGCTATTTGGACACATACATATGAATCATATTAAATGTGTTTGAATACACAGAATACCTTTTTCTTCTACTGTTGCTGGGTATCTCCTGCATTTTATTTCTGCCTTGTGAATTTTAGTCAGGTTCAGCAATTGTGTAACTTGTGGAACATCTGTATTTAGCTGGCAGGTTCGAGGAATAACTTCTGTGGGCTCATATGGCATAAATGGAACATCACATGTATCTGGAATAAAAAAAACCCATGAGCTTCACTCAGATGATACAACTGAATTAAGTTTGACTTCATTATTTGTTAAGTTACACATTTTAGTTCATATAATTATATCAGTTTAATAGATTATGGTAACTTGAAAAATTTGCGGGGATTGCTGACTTCTGAGAAAAGAAACATCCATGTTTTAAACTTCTACTGTGTATTTTTTTATATGCAAAAAAAATCGAATACATTTCAACTAAGAAATAGCTATAGCATAAAGACTTCTTTCATTTGGAAAGTGAAGCAGCATAACAATTACAAAATACATCTTGTTGCTTTTTATTACAACTTAGTTTATTTCTAATATCGGTATACTGATTTGCAGAGAAAACAACCCCCTAAAAATGGTATTAAGAGTAGTGGGACTAGAGGAGCAAATAGAGAAATCCTGTATATGCCAATAAAGAATTTGACAAGCATTGATTCCAAACTTTGGTCACCATTGCAGTTTCACAATAAACTAAAAAGCTGCCAATTTATCTATTCTTGTGCCATCAAGCACTAGTAGAATGCGATCTGATTGTCTCTGCTTTCCCTTTAGATACCAAGGCTGGAAGATATCAATATAGACTGGGTTTATGAAGGTTATTCTCTATGAAGTGATGCATCATGAGTCAGAACTAGTCTTGATGTTCTGATGCCAAGCCATTCCAAATCTTGTAAAACTTGAATCCAGTAAGTTAATGAATATTACCCTCTTTTTTCAAGAATAAGAAAGGGAAAACATAACCCCAAACTCAACATGAATAATGGATCAAGTACTGAGATCCTAACAGAAAAATTTAAGTGTCCCATGTTATATTTCTGTAGTGGACATATTTATTTAACTAAGATAAATGCTAAGAACCATTTTTTTTTTCACCAACCTGGAACATTATTTACCACTATAAGACAATACTTAGTGATAAAAACCTCAAATGTAACCTTGGGATTACTATGGAAACCAGAAACTAGGCATATATCAAGCTTGCATGCCTCACTATCATGGGGCAGAGAGATTAATTCTTTCCTCTTCTATCTCAATGAATGCATACAAAAATATTTTCTTAGTATACGTGGTTTCTCCTTTATATTTGCTATAATTTTAAGAACATGAAACACACGGTATATGAGCTACTAAGAAAGAGTAACACACACGGCACCTTGAAATCAATACTTCCACTACCAAGGAGGATTGAGCAAAGAACTTGACCCTCATTACAAGCTGCAATGTCATTGCATTCAGTGGAGCTCAAATAACTGGTCCAATCATGAGAGGAAAATAAAATTATCAAACCATGATTTTTAAGTAAAAGTTAATTAATAACAACAAAAAAACCCCTAGCATTGTTTTTTCTGTAATTGGGTATGAATTATACAGTGATTTTCATACAGTCAAACCTCAAGCTGTAATGTAATTTTAAGACTTGCCTAGATAAGGAAATTCATAAGCATATAGAAAATACTAATGCCCACCAGCTGTTTAATAATAATAGAATTGATAATCCAGTAATTAAAAGTGAAACATTTTACCATGCATATAGTTTTTTAAAGCTGTCTACTCATTATGTTAGCGACAATTCAAAATTTTGGAACTAATTTAGAAAATTTACACATGGAAGAGGACAATGCACCAGCAGAATTATATGGAATCTAAGCCAGTGAGGCCTCTAACTGCAGTTTCCACTGAGAATTTGCCAGATTCGTTCTGTAGTAATTTTTCTAATTAATATTTCTTCCAACCTTACCAAGATAAAAACCCAAGCCAAAACAAACCCTTACTGGTTTAGGTTTTCCAAAAGGAAGATATAGTTTGTTACATTTACAATACTGATAACTACCCCTCCTTCAGAAACCAGAACCCTTTTTTCATCTGTGTTCTTTAAAAGCCACAAAATGAAAATTTGAATGAAACTGAAGCTGAACCGTGCCTAGGGTTCCTCTAAAATAAGAAGCTGAGCTTTTGCAATTCCTTCTCTATTACTGCAAATATCAGAAGGGAATGAAGTTCTCCCCTTTGGAAAATAATGATTCAGAATTATGATGCTAGTTTGGAGACTGGTAAACCTTTGACCAGTATCCTGCCCCATTACATAAATAATCTCTCATTTTTCAGCTCACCAAGAATACTGCTTTCCCAATGAACAAGGAAGCATCAGGATAAATTGACGAAATATAGGAGAGAGGTGTTTGTGATAGTTCATATCTCTGTTTTATAGAATACTATTTTGTTACAGTTTTGGATTATTTAAAGAATATATGCCTCATCAGCTGCTGAAATCCAAAATTAAGAAAACAAACAACAAATGCTGCTACATTTAAATATTTCTTCTTCCTTTCAGACACTCTCTTCTTGGCCAGAACACCATTTTTATCAGCATAAGATACCCCCATTGAAACAAGCTCTCTAATTGATAAATGTTTCCAGAATTTCTTTAATAAAATACTTCTAAAGAGGAGTACATGTACATTTAATTAGTTACCTGAAGTCCAACACTAGCAGAATTAATATGCTGTACCACCACTTTAATCATGTCACCTTTCAAATTGCCAACCTGATGACTAAGAAGCTTTTGATTTTATAATGTGAACAGTTATGACTAAGACTACATAGTAATTATCACACACCATCTTCCTCAGCTGTATCTTGAGGCTTGGATTTTAAAGTGAAGATCTTTCTCAGTTTACAGTTTGCTGAAACACTAATTCCATCCAAAGACTGGAAGACTGCTCCTCTGAATATTTCACTGGTGAATGCTACCAAATCAATACACATATTGCACCACTAGAAGAGAGAAACAAGACTCTTTAATAAAACCCAAACAATAAGAATTTCAGAAGAATATTAGTGTGTAGTTCTCTATAAATGAAGTCTCTGTGGAGTACTAGATTCTCACAGGCTGTAATTCACAATACATAACATTTTGATGTTAAAAAAACTACTGCTGTGTTTGCACTTATGATTATTTATACAAACAAATCAGTACAGACAACATAATGCCTGCCAGCCCAAGTGAGCTGTTAACAATACGGTTAGCAGGTAACTTGCAAGAAAGTACATTTACTGAAGGCTTTCTGGGGGACTAAAAATTGTTACTCAATAGAACTGGAACTTAAGTGCTCCAAAGGTTACAGTTGGAGATGATTATTCCATTTTTCTCTCTATTATTCCATTTGTTG
Source organism: Laterallus jamaicensis coturniculus (assembly GCA_022605575.1). Taxonomy (NCBI): domain Eukaryota; kingdom Metazoa; phylum Chordata; class Aves; order Gruiformes; family Rallidae; genus Laterallus; species Laterallus jamaicensis. The sequence goes on from JAKCOX010000011.1 coordinate 13,529,021, forward strand.
AATTCTATCATCAACATGCTGCACTATGTGCTTCTCCAGTAGCCCTTTAAATTCTGCTTCAAGTTTTTTCCACTTAATTTGACACTTGCACATTGCTGGTTTTTATAATATAGAAATGAGCAGTTACAGGTATTTATTTTTCATGTGAACCATACTGCAATTCCATTATCCTCCTAGAAAAAAGAAGTTTCATATAATACCACAAGCAGAACAACTAACAAAATACATTAGTTTTGTGGTTTTTTGTTTTCCATTTAGAGCCTCTGATGTTTTTAATCATGTATGTTCATAGTTCTAGTGTTCCTAACAATTCTTCTCCTCATTGATTCTGATAGGTAATGATGGATGACGTGATGCTAAGACATCTTCCATAACTGGGAAATAAACAGAGATGGCCTTGAGGAGAAATGTAACCATTTTAATGAAATTTGCAGAACTGTAATATATGTGATATGATTACTCATGTGTAAAATTTAGTTGACCAATAGGTTGCAGTTCTATTAAAGAAGAATACCAAGACATTGTGATTGCACATGCCTCATTTCCTCATAAAGTCAAGGAAAACATACTAGCTTCTAAATGCCAATTAGTAAATTTTTTTTGAGATTAAATTTTGATGCATACATTGCTATGCAGCTTCTACATCTGAAAATTTCAAAGAGGAATACTTGCTTTTAGGACACCAAGAATTGGAATGGAAAAATGCAGTAACTATTTATAACTGATATTTCTATTACTGAGGTGGGAAAACAGCATCATTTGGAAGAATACAATGCATGAAATTAACATATGAAAATATAAACTCCGATCTACTGAAGGAACAAACAACATATTATATCCTTTTCACAATCAATTTTACTGATAATAATGATCAGCTTGTGCATACAGTAAGATAAACTATTAGAGCCATAAAAAAGATCTTTCTAATCACTGACAGCAGCATACTCCCTCCTTTAAGTAAAAGCAACAATTAAAAGGCAGATAACCATTTGAAGGACGACAGGTAAACTGAGCAATACAGACCTACTCTTTAGGGTTGGTCAAGTGTTAAGAGAATTGAAATATTTCATCATTATAACTGATCAGAGCTCTTAGAACTCCAAGTAATGTTTTATTGCCTAAATTAAAATACATAACTGAAGCTCATATTCTGATTGAAATGAACATGGTGTACATTAAGGTATACTTTAATCCTGAAACACTTGTGCTAGCCTGAAACCAAGACCAACTAACTGAATTTATACTGAAGAAAAATAGTTTCCTTTCAGCGGGTCTTGAATTAACGGCAACTTCAGGGGTATGATCTGATGCATATTCATTTGAGAAAAATCCAACCACTTCTTCCTACGACGCAGAAAACTCCTGAAATCTAAATTTATTCCAGCTGCCTTCACCTGAACTATGTTTAAAAAAGTAGTAACTTTACAGGCTTTTTTCCAAATATTCTCTCTCATGTCTAGCCTTAAATACACAGCTGCTGTGGTGCATACTCTTGATGCATACTTGTATCTTAAAATACTTGAAATCTAGCTATTCGTATCTCCAAATTATTTTCTAAAGCAGTTTGAGATTTAAATCTTTACAAGGTTGTATGGCAACCATCAGATTTTGCATTCTGACATACGTCATATAACCATACAATGTTGCTGGGCCCAGAAGAAGGGAATAGGGAGAAGATGATGGTTATTGTCTTACTTTCATGTTTGACTCATATGTTGTTTTATATTTACCAGAAGCTGGAAGACCCGGAAGCATATGAAATTAGCCAGCAGCTACAATTTACCTGCAGCTCCAGTAACTGTAATAAAAGGCCCCTACAGGAGAAGGTACACACGAACTGAAGCGCTATAACAGAAGCATCAAGGACACAGAGAACTTTGCAGAGGCTGAACAGACAGCACAAGTGAGGGAAACACAAACAGCAGGAACTGAATTTGAAACCAGTGGGTTCAACAGGTCTATAAACTTAAAACATTTCTGATACAAAAAGCATGCTCAACCACTGTTCAAGGAATATTCCCAAGATACCTACTACTTTGCGCTTGATTGTAAACAGAGGAATTTTTGCATGCAGAGGGGTTACAGACAACTCCTTGTGGACTGTTGATAAATACAATCTTCTTTTAGTATTTCCTAAATCAGTTATCCTATAAAAGAAAAAGCAGGAGAGAATGGAATAGATCTTTGTCAATTCAATAACGCAGTGTCTTTGGGCAATAATAAAAAAACACTATTCATATGCAGAACCTTTATGTCAGTGATAGCAAATATGGAATTTAAGAATTACTTCTTTTACAAGATGAGTAATGAGATTTCTTTCTCATATTCAAGCATGGTGGCTATATTCCTGCATATATAAAATCACTTTACATGCTAATTTTATTTCAACAGTCTACACCCTTTGCTAGATTTCCATAGCCCTTCAGACTATGAAAGAATTCAATTTGCACGAAGTGAGAACCCAGTAGCCTTTAATAATCACACTTGTTTCTGCCCCTTAAGCTTGTGTTATCTTGGGACACATTGTCACCTGCTAACTAGAAAAACATTATTTGCTTCTTTTCCTAAAAACACCTCTGTCATTTTATATAGACTCTTTGTCAGCTTAAAGATAGACACAAGACATTGTCTGTCTGGTTTACTTCCTGAGCACATATATTTGAATGTGAATTGTAACACAGAAGTTTATTCAAGTCATCTCACAGTGACATCAGCGACACTGAATTTGAACATTGCTAATAGATTCAGACCACAGCCATGATCACAAAGATTAGATTTTCTTTAAAGAGATAAAAAGGCTTATTTTTATTGTTCCGTTTCCTTCAAGTCTTGTGAGCAGAGGTGCTGGTATTAGCTGTGGTAGAGTTAATTTTCTTTATAGCAATTGGTATGGGGCTGTGGTTTGGGTTCATCTCAGAAACACTGTAGGTAACACAGCATTGTTTCCACTCCTGCTGAGCCAAGGGCAGTTATGCCCAGCGAGCTGGCCAGGAGTGCACAAAGAGCTGGGAGGGGACACAGCTGGGACAGCTGACCCCAACAAGGGGGGATATTCACATGGGATAGTCATGTGGCATCATGCTCACTGATGAAAGCTGTGGAGAAGTTCAGAGTTAAGGTGTTTATCTTCCCAAGTACCTGTCACATGGGATGAAGTCCTGCACTCCTAGAAAGGGGAAGTAGCAGGTGCCTTATTTAGCTTTGGTTGCATATTCATCTTTTGCTTTACCTAATAAACGGTCTTTAACTCAACCCATGAGTTTTTCCATGTTTACCCTTGTGATTCTCTCCTACATCGCACTGTAGGGAGGGAGAGAGCAGCTGGCATGGCTGAGCTGCTTACTGGGGTTAATCCACAACAGCAGCACAACCTTGATATTCCCCAGCAGTCCTACCTTAGTGTACTGGAGAACAGACATTACTTTTAAAGACTGCAGCCTGTATGAGGAAATAATGATTAATTTACCTATTATTTATGAACAAGTCTACTTCTAACAGATGGGTATTTCTCTCTAATTAGCAGCCCCTCTGAGAAGATGACAAATAATTACAATAAACAACTTCCTGTCTCTACTTACTGTTGTTAAAGATAATTACTCAGAATCATTATATTTAAACACTGGATTTTACATTAAAATTGTGAGACTGCCCATTAGATGATTTCTTTTATTTTATTATTACTGAAAACACTTTTCATTAGTAAGGACTACCTGTAGCTTAGCTAATGAAACATCGTCACACAGAATTCGCAGATAAACACCTTGAAATTCTCTTCAGATTCCTTAGGTCACTTTGGAAGGAGAATAACTCTAAAGCAAGTTACCTACTTGAGCTCTTTTTTGCAATTTGAGAGTTCAACCAAGGACAACCCAAAGTTTTCCTGGAAATATGTACACATTGAAAAGCTTCACTAATACAGGTGGTGAAAAGCACAAGAGTGGCTTCTTGTTTTACCACAGTCATTAAGACTATTATGCATGCAAAGCAGGCAGAAAGTCCATCAGCTTTCCAGAACTTGTTGATTCTTTCCTGTTCCTTACAGACAATCTCATCTTTAATCTATTAATCATAACATGGGTGGGCAAATCAAAACAAAGTGGAAGAGTCTACTAGCTGTTTAATTTTGAAAGAGTAGCAGTTGTTCTCAAAAGCAAACTTCATTTCAAGGCAGGACTCTCATTACTGTGTAGTGGAAAGAACATTATATTCACCACTGCTAGCATTTGACATTGCAGATTTCAGTATCAGCTACACATGTATGGATGGATGAATAATACTATCACATCCCTGAACAGTGATTTCATCACAAGACTCGAAGTGTCTTACAATGCTAGCATTCTGGCCTTGATCTTACTTAAGAAACTTAAGCAAGATCTGAAATAGTTATTCTAAGATCATTGAGCTGGCTGCATAACTAAGCCTGTGTCCCAGATCAAGGCTGAGTTCCATCCATCACTTTGCTTCTCATAACCTCTGATGAAAAACCTAAGGAGGTAGTTTTCAGAAACTCTCTGCTCTGTTCTAAATCTTGAAGTGCTAAGAAATTAAGGCACCAAAGAACATGAGAGAATTGGAGTAGCAGTTGCCTGAAACTCCCTTAGAACTTCTGGTTACACGTAGAGAAGTGCAACTGCACTGAGGAACCAGGGAGTCGTGGTAACCTGAGAGTTGAAACAAAATTCTGTTCCTGCTGCAACTCAAGTTGCATAATTCCCAATGGAGAATGTTGCTTTAAATGATGCTAGGACAAAACAGCAGGAGCGTATCTTCTTGCACATCTCAAACAACTGGCAATAAAAACTTAAGTTCACTTCATAGCATTAGTTCACTATGTTTAAATGTTATTATTTATCTTATAGGAATAGTTTTATCTTTCTCCCTCCTGAAAAATGTTGGGTACCTTAGCAATAAAAAAGCCATTAGTAAGTGTATAGCTCACTTACATTGCAAAGTGCAATACAAAACACATTCATTTAGGTAACAGCACATGCATTTATATCAGCCTGTCATATATGTCTAAAATAAAATTTTTTTTGGTGATGGTATGTATGCAGTAAAGCAGCAGCAAAGATAGAGTTATAACCATACCTAAAGAAGTTTAATATTTCAGTAAATAAATTTAAAACAATAAAAATATTTCTATTCTACAGGCAGAAGTGAAACATTTGAAGAACAGAAAAAATTAAAGAATGAAGATGGTACCAAAATGATATAAAAGAATTTCTTTCCTGGGAGAAGGTATTATTTGAGAGTTGGTGTAACTTCAGGACTTCAGTTACACTGCTTCTTGGAAAATAAAAATAAGGGTCTGAAACTCATTTCTGAAGTAATGCAGAGAATGGGAATTAGAACAATTAGAACTCACTTGCAAAATGACTCAAGAGTACTTGTGGTGAAACTCAACCTTTTTTTCCTGTTACCAAAAAGCATGACCTATGTTAAACCTACAAAAGCAAGAAACATCTGCAGCGGGTATCTTGGATTCTCCAAGACGCATTTAAAAATCTATATAGGAGTTAATGTATTTTTATTATGTCTGTGCTTGAGTATTTATATCTAAGGGTCAGACATGTGATAGAAAAGTAATGAGACCATGTTGAGAAAAATGAGGTAGTCAACAGGAAAATCAACCTCATTTATAATAATATTCCTGTGATCAGCAGGTGCATAACTCTCCCAGCTATGGTCATTAACTGCATTCATTTCACACTTAACATCTACATTTGCAAACCATTTGAAAGTAAAATTACCTTCCAATTCAATTTTCAATTTTATTTTATATCTTCAACTTTGATTGACTATTCTCCTCACAATGGCAACTATAGTGAGATTGCAAGTAAATGGTAGCAACTACCCAACAGTACAGATAAACTCATCTTCTCAGATTACCTATTCACTTTGCTTCTGTATGTATAATAATTTATAACCATTTGTTAATGTTCAATTCAGGGCTTAAAATGAACTCAGAAAAAATGATGTCCGACTGTTGAAGGGATGCTTCATTTATCAGGCCTGCTTGTTCTTAAAATGAAAGTGTTTTTCTCCTTATAAATGACTTAAGCTGCAAGTTTACCAAACATGAAAGAAGCTATTTCATTGATGTTGCTAAGCAAAGAGCAACTCCCATAGAGTTTATTATTAATGGAAATCTTTGTATCCTGGTGAAAATCTAGATAGAACTCTCTGGTAAAGCGTATTAATATGTTTGTATATTAGTACCCAGCAAATGTAGCCCTATTTTCACATATTTTCAATATGCTTCAGAAACATTAGATAGTATCATCATCTCCATTTGAAAGATAAAAAACTAAAGTAGTAACAATGATCAGCTGATTTTCCACAGATTAAGTTTCCTTATTCAGGACCAGTCTGTACTTCACGTATGTTTTGTTTTATGTGCTACTTGTGAATCGATACTTCATTATTGAGCTGGCTGCCTGAACATCTGAAATCACGGGCACTGTATTCTGCCCTCATAAAACCAGGCTTAGTTGTGCTGAGAATCAACCAAATCTCTGCAGAATAAGAAAACAGGAAGCCTGATGTCACCTAGAAAACAAGTCTTGAAGAGCCAGCTTTACTTTTGTACCATGGAATTTTCTGATGATAATGTTTGGAGGGTTTTTTTTCGAGAAAGAATTCAGGAAAAACCCCACCCTAAGCAGTATCCTTATAGAGGCAGAAGTACCAGTGGCAGGTACAAAACACGAACTATCAAACCTAGTGGCTAGAATAGATTTCCAAATATGAGCAATTATGAACAACTGGTGATTCCTGGGTTCTCCCTACACAGTATCAACATATTTGCCATCAACTCTCCCACTGAAAGAATGACCTCGTCTTGTCACTGATCAAGAACAATCTGTTGTCAAAGTTTAGCTGCTCTTACAATTCTACAGGTTAAAAAAATAATTCTGGAAGTGGTCATTAATATTCACAGAATTCTAGCAACTTTTACCAATATCCCTCACATTTAAAGCATTTATTTTAATTACTAAGAATTGCTAAGAGGTCTGCCCTTTAAAAAGTGCAAACCTAAGTTTTCTTGCTAACACCAGACCATGCATTTAGTTTGTGTGGCATATGAAGATCCTGACTAACAAACCCTCCCTACCAAACAAACAAGATTAATTTTACTCTACATTGATTCACCAACTGAAATATACCTAAGAGTACTCTCTCTAAAGTCCTGGAAGTAAGTTTTCTGTAATATCACCAGGACTTCATCTAACACCATGATAAGATTTACTCTATTCATTAGATTAAAACAGACTCGCTTCCTATGAAGTTAAAACTTAAAGCAAAGCCTCTCTCCCATCAGATCCAAGATATATTTAAACAAGGATAAAGCAATTCTGGTGAAAATACTTTCAGGGCATTTTGAAACTTACACAGGAATATTGTGACACAGAAAAAGAATGTTCTTTATCTTGGGCTGAACTGACTAGTGGAAAAATGGAGGAACTATATACACCGAGCCTACTGAACTGAAGGTATTGTTATATACAAAGTCAGTGCCTGTAACTGCACTTATAAAAACCCAATTACACTAGCTGTTCATTTGCAGGCATTACAACTGCAACACAAACCCTGTAACATCAGCAAGTAAAATCAGCTTGTGCGCCAACCTACAATAAAATATCCAAACGTCAGTGGTGAGATTTGGGAAAATATTACCAACTGTACCAAGCTCATGGTGAAAGCCTGCCCATAAAGACATGGCTGAAAGAGTACAAGGAATCACCTCTCCTAATTTGAATCAATTATATGGCATTTGTTTTCCTCCTTAAAAGGTTCATACCCAGTTAAGCTAAGAATAAAGGTACAGAAAACAGTTCCCATCCTACCAGTTTTAATTTTTTGCAGAATCCACATCTCTATATTTGTATTGAGGAGCATTTACTGCTACATGCCTTCAGCTGCCTGTTTCAGTAGCTTGCTTTACTCCTCATCCGTAGCAGTGCCATACCCTAACTCTTTGGTAGCATGCAACACAGGACAGCTTGCAGTGTCATGCTGTAGTGTCATGCTGTTCAATGGTTGCACATCCTACCATATTTAAGCAAGCATCAACAGAAAGCAAGCTGAAATGTAAGTAGTTGCACTCCCTATCAAGAATAAATCTCAAACCAGATGAAACTTCATGAGGCATTTTCTCTGAATTTTCTTTTTCAATAAACTGAAGTCTCACTGATGTCTCTAAACTAGTAATTGCACATATACAGGGAAGTATCAGTATGGAGAGAGCTGCTGCATAAGTTAGAAACCCTTGAGTCACTGCACACCTTGTTAACTCTTCTTAAATATGATCACTATTGCTCTATGTCAGCTCACAACCAAGACAGCAGTTATGGCAAACAATCCTTCCTCCCTATCTTTTCAAATAGCAAGAAAAGGGGTGGCTCCACCATTATTTCACTTTCTTTCCTTAAAGGGTCAAAGATTAAAACCTGTACACTAAGATCATTACGCAAATCCAACGGTCTATAATGTGAGCAAATAAAAACCAATTTATTTAGACGTGAACAGTCACATAAAGGCAAACAGTAACTATCTGGCTTCCAGTCAACTAAAAGGAAATTCTGAGGGGTTAACTCAAGTAGATTATGATACCACACTGACAGTCTCCTTAAATCCTCAATGTAATTACAACCCCAGGATAAAAAGATTCCTTCAACAAGCAGGAAGTTAGGTGTGCAAGCTCACACATTCTACATCAACAGAGGAAAAAGTCTTTTTTCATGTCTCAAGTTTTATACTGATTAATTGAACAAGCAATGAAATTGACATCAAAAGATTTTTAACAGTTTTATAGCTGCAGAAGCAAAGAACGTCATCAAATGTGAGACATTAGAAATATTTATAGAATAAGGGTTACAGATTTATCCTGCCAAGGGGAAAAAATAGCAAGCTTCTTTCAGGGCAAGTGGCTAATCTAACTAGTAACACAATTTTAATCCAGGACTGTGTATTTTATTATCAGTTCTCAAGTAACTGCCTAAATTCTTTTTTTATATCTGGAAGCAAGACAACCTGTTAACAGGACTTTTTTTTCTTTTTAAAATCTCTTTCCTAAACTGCCAGCCATGCTGCATTGGTACTCTAGGAAAGTGATGACTGAAAGAGTTATTTAAAAACGTTTACTTTCAGATATATGAGTTTATCTCCTTGGTGAATGATGTAATCTAACATACCCCAATACTTTTAAGAAAATGTCTGTACTTCACTCCTGCTTCACAAAAGCAGCAGGCCTCATACTGCTAAACATCAGAATTTCAAATAACGTCTCCAGCTAAACCTTTTTACCTTCAGTCTCTAACTAAAATCTTCAAATACTGCAAAAGTACATGATAGAATTAGCATCTAAGAACAACCTGTTAAATTAGAAGCAGGACAAAGTTTTGCAAGACTAACCAAGATTCATATTTTGATTGTTCTGTATCTGAAAACATGATGGGTCTTTAGATTAACATGAATAATTTATCCTATCTCTCTCAAAGCTAAAATGATGACTAATTATGATAGCATGTAATTCACATAAATTCAAGCTATTATGGTGTCATGAATAAATTAGCTATGCATGTAAAATCTAATATGCTCTGGTTATTAAAAATTTGAAAGCAATAAACTTGTATTTACAGAATCAACTGTTTGAAATAGGAAATAAGGCACAAAAATTCTCCTGTGCTGTCCACAAGCCTTGCAATAAAATGTCTTAGCAACAGGTACAACTACTTTAGGAATGTGGACGTTTCAAGCCCTTTTCCCCTGCAGATACAGCTATATATAACTAGCTAAACTTTAACAGAAAACTCCTTAAGCCTTATCAGGTATGTTCCACGGTTTGAAACACCAGAGTTCCCATTCACCCAACAAATCAAGAGCATCTGTGTGCTATAAACCCACTAAGCTTCTATGAACAATCATAACCATCACTCCTTAGAGTGTGAAAATAAGCTACAACTGTGGTTTCAGGTCATGCTAATTCTGTTTGAAAAATGCTGAATTTTTAAAGCTAATACCTACCAGCTGAATTTGATTATTCCCATGCTTTCTCAAGTTTTCCCCAGCAAAAAACATATGTGAACAAAATGCAAGCATCTGCCTTAATTCTGATCAATTTTAACAAGAACCCCTAAACAAACTAGATGTAAAACACAAAGTTTTTACTTAAACTGAAACATAAATAAGGTTATAAAGCATTCCATCTGATAAAGTGATAACTCAGTATAGTACATATTGTAAGATTAATCTCTTAAAAATATAATTCCTTATTAATATAAATATTTCTTAAACCTTCTGTGTTCCCCTCAGAATGCAATAAGCATTGATGCCTTCTGGAGCTGAAAGCCAGCAGCAAGCAAAGCTAATCTGACTATGAACAGTGTGATACTAACTGAGCAAACCTGTTGATAAGCAGGTTGCCAGCTGAGCCTTGAAAAAGGTTGAAGCATTATGAAGAACAAGGAAACATAGTTAACATTAAAGTGAATGAGCAACCACGCTGTGGTCCTCAGCACACTCATGCTAGCAGGATGGTCCATAAGGCAGTGGGTAATTCTAGGAAGCGGCAACAAAGCCGAGTCCCACGGCACATGAATATCAGGCACCAGCCCTGCGCTATGGACACACGTCTCTAGCTGCTAGCACTGACTGTGTGCATTTTTGCTATTCAGGTTTTCATGTCAGAGGTGAGAGGACCTTGTAGGAGATCTCAAGCCTCCCCACTGTTACAAAGTATGTTACATGTGATTTACAGCCAATTACTATCCAAAGATTTAAACCAGTAGTTTGAAGCACCATGAAGTTGGCTGTCATTGAGATAAACAGCATGACTGAAGAGCTGCAGCAATGGATCAGTAAGCACTGTGCCTGGTGCTGCCACTAACCTTTTTGAATCACTTTATCATTTCTGTGACTTCGTTTCCTTGTGTCAAAAAAAATCCCCCAGTCTCTTAGCAATGACAGATAATACCAAACTCCTTTGTAGAGTCTTTTGTGATGCACAAATTAGGAGGGGCTGAACATATTAGTTTGAACACATTGTTACTATCTTAGGCCCTGTCTCAATGTCAAAATCCCAAACTGGCAAACTTCTGTTATTCATCAAAAAGGCAATCTCCCTAAACTGACCTCTCTTCTGTGATAGGATAATATATAAAATATTAAATCTGCACTATTGGCACACACTTGCCTGTATATTAATGAAAACAAACTTGTTCTGCTACCAGATTTACTATAATTCCTATTTTTGTCACTTTATATATTTAAAAGTATCCTACAACAATGAATTAACTCTTTATAATATCCTTTCAAGACAAATTGATAAACAATACTGGAATAACTTGTATGAGAGAACAGGGGAGAAAAAAGGTTGAGCAACCTACAGGGAGTCATACAAGACCAGGTATTATTTCAGTACATAACCAGAAATAGAGATTCCTCTGGTTTTTTGGTTTCTTTTTTTTGAGGCTATGGTACAACTTGAAGGTCTTTTTCTCACATCAACAGCTCTACTCCTTTGCTTAAAAATTACAACACAGAGGTATTATGTTTGTTTTCAGAGTTAGGTGTCACAAGAAATTATCAGAAACAAAGTATGACAATAACTGGCATTACAGTATTTTACTAAGAATTAATGTTTGTGTGCTTGACAAAATGCCAAGCAGGAGTGCTATCACCTCCATGTGTCCACATATTAGGACTTAAAACAAGAATGCCAATATAGGAAAGATGCTGTTCTCTTTTACACACAAATGTTTTTTCAAATTGAGTTACTTTTGCTTTTTCAGAAACACTGCAAAACCTGTAACACTAAAGAGTTAACAACTGGCTACTATATTTTCAACAGATGGCTATATTCAGCATTGCTAACAGCTTAGTTATTATTTGCTTTAAAGAGGCTGCATAAATTACATGCTTCCTATCTTAATTGTGATTTTATTATGCTTCACCAAATTTTTAATCCACAAGTGGTTTTAAATATTTTTATGTGGTTCAATACATTGACTGTTGATGTGGCAATATCTAATCACTCCACCTAACAAAGTATCTGAAATTCTACTGAAATTTCTTCCAAAGAAAAGGCAACCCAGCTAATTTAAACATTTTTTCACATCCAGTATTTATGACAAGAATCTTGCATGACTGGTGGATAGCAAATGTTAGAAGGTTTAGCTCTGCTGATGCCAGCAGTGATGGATGGTCTTGTTTGCTGATCAGATCAATCACTGAACAGAATGTAAAAGAGAGGGTGAAGCTAAATCTAAATTCCTATTTCCATTTCTGTGCGGAATGGGAGAGGAAGAAATGTCCCATGAAGCATCATGTGCAGCTATTATAGAAGTTGCCAAAGTGTTTTTTGCATAAAGTAAATTTGATGACTTGGTATGCTATAAATTTTCACTTGAAGCTACTCAAAGATTCTGTTGTAAGTAGCCAGATTATGTAAGACACTATCTTGGAACATTAAACTCCAGGAAGCACCAGCACAATCAATATTCTGTCCATAAACAAGCAAGAGATTCCTCTCAAAGCATCTGAAAAGAACTAAATGGCAGTCATATGAAGCAAGGACTTGTCTTTATTATTTACTGAATTATCACCAGTCTCCTAGGATAAAATATAGTACTTATTTTGCAAGTCTTAAAGGAGTTTACAAGTATCTAATACAAAGCTCAGTAGTAAATTTATTCTTAAAGAGGTTTAATCAACTTCTGCATACAGTTGCACTCAATGGGGAACAAGTGAGATTGCACTTTTTAGGCGTATACACCTTTAAGCAGCTCCAGTTATTTTGAATGCATTGGTGAACTCACATAATTATCAGAATAAGCCTGATTTGATTATAACTTAATTACTTAAGTAATGACACAGTTACACAGAATTAAACATCTATTATTTTATTAAAAATCTGTGGTAATGTATTAAGTGAGATGCCTTCTCTTCAGTGTAGTGATTTCAGAGTCTGTGGTGGAGTGAGTTAGAGCTTGTATCAGGCTATCTGATAATACTGATTTAGAATCAGGAAAGTTGATATAAAGAAAAAAGAAAAGTGAAAAATAAAAGTTAAGCTATTTAAATATAGTAATATAGCATGTGTTGACATCAACTATAAAATTACAAAATAAATCTATTTAAACGTATAGTAGTGTATAAGAATATTATAGAACTAAGTACATACAATTAGAGGGACACAGTAGTAGTGGGAATGGGAAAAACAGAGGAAGAAATATAAAGTCCTGATAGAAGCTGAAAGAAAAGGGCAAAAAAAGGTGAGAAAAATGGTAGAAAATTAAGAGTGCTCAGTTACCCTGCAAGCAATGAAAAAATAAAATGAGAATAAAAGTGGAGAAACAGGTTCTTGTTAAGAGTTAAAGATGGGTGACAAGCACACAAAAGAACCAAACTCAACACAACCTGAACTCCTATACCTGTAACTAAGTCTCTGCCATCTGTCTGCAGAAGGCCTATGGGAAGCAAGTCTATATACTTTCATTCTGTTTACTGTATAAACAAACAAATCCTGTTTGTTTTGTCCCTTCTGTGATGCACTTTTAGAAATAATGCAGCAATTAAAACCACAGAAGCAGAAAGTGTAACCAGAGCTGCACTCAGGGAATCCATCAAAGAACAGAAAAGACAGTGTTATTTGCCACACTCTTGGCAACATTGTTGCAGGGAAAAAAATAAAGGACAGCTTTAATGTCACCTATGCTTGTTTAGATACACCTTAATACCTAAGCAAAAAAAAATAATTCAAAGTGAGGTAAGAAATAAAGAGAACAACCCTGAAAGGAAAACAAGAGAAAATGGCTAATAGCTGTGATAGGAATACAAATTACAGAGAAAGGGAAGTTGCTTGTGAACCTTCAGTTTTCTGATCTCTTCAACAACTAGCAGCTTTCCTGCCTACAGTTTCTCACTTTAACAAAATTTTCTATTTGCTGCAGCAAGATCTTGATATATGAAGTCAATATTGCCTTTAAAACAAGTATTTTGAGCTGTGTTCTTTCAAATTTTCACATTCTGTGGAGAAGCAAAAATGTTCTCTGATAAAAATCTGTGCTAAATAAGTTAATTTATCCTTTGAAGATTTTCTCAATGTTCAGATTCTAAAAATCATGTTGGAAATTAAGCATGCCACAGAGGAACATATAACGTTACCAACATGATGTAGGTTATAAATGTCCACTAACTCACAAACCACTGAGACTAGAATACCTGCATGGACTGTTATAAATCTACTGGGAAACGTTAATAAATATGACTCAATTTACACTAGTGCATTCTCTGCAGAAATAACAAAATATTACAATATGACTCTACTTACATGAAGGCACAGGAAAAAACAGAATTACCCAGCAGCATATAATAGCACACCATCCTAATTTCATGAAATAGGTTATTCACATCACAATGAACACCCTATCTCTACTAAAGTATAGATGGAGTGATAGCTTCTCAGCATCTCATTTTGTCATCTTTGCCTTAAACCTACAATAGTTGTTTCCCCCTAGTCCAGACACAAGAGAATCATAGAATGGTCAGCACCAAAAGCAGAATGGCCTAAATAATGAGACTTGCTAACCAAAGAAATGTTTTGAAAGAGTTTACAAATAGTCCCAATGCTGTTGAAGATATGCTTTAGATTAGGACTGTATGGTATTCATAGAATGGCAAGGGTTGGAAGGGACACCAAGGATCATAGAGCTCCAACCCCCTGCCACAGGCAGGGACACCAACCTCAGGCCTGGAGCTACACAAGGTTGCCCAGGGCCCCATCCAACCTGCCCTTGAACAATTCTAGGGACGGGGCATCCACCACCTGTCTGGGCAGCCTGTTCCAGGACCTCACCACTCTTTCTGTAAAGAGCTTCCCCCTAATTTAAACCTTCCTTCCTTTACCTTTAAGCCATTCCCCCTTGTCTTGCCATTGTCTACCCTTTTAAAAAGTTGATACCCCTCCTGTTTATATGCTCCCTTCAGGTGCTGGAAGGCTGCAGAGACTTCAGTCAATCAAGAAACACTGACACCTATAGGTACAGATGAATGCAAAGCTACAGAAAGACCAAACAATGAAATTCTGCATTGGCTTTACTCAGTTGAATTACATACCATTCAACCATCTCTTCTTGCAGGATTTGCAATGGCTAATTTGCTAATCCAAATCTTTGGTGTTCTACTGGCTACAAAGTTGAATGGGTTGTGCTGGACAAACACCTGATGCCACTAGCGGTGAATATTGTCCAAGGACAACTGCCAAAGTTTAAAACTCTATTAAAACACGTTGGTCAGTGCAATCCCAAGCACAACTACAGGTTGGGTGGAGAATGGATTAAGAGCAGCCCTGAGGAAAAGGATTTGGGGGTGCTGATTGATGACAAGCTTAACATGAGCCAGCAGCACATGCCAGCATCTCAGAAGGCCAACAGTGTTCTGGGCTGCATTGTGAGCAGGGAGTATAGTCATAAGACACGGGGCAATGGCTTCAAGCTGAGAGGAGGTGGATTTAGATTAGACATTAGGAAGAAATTCTTTACTATGAGGGTGGTGAAGCCCTGGCACAGGTTGCCCACTGAGGTTTTGGAAGCCCCATCCCTCAAAGTGTTTAAGGCCAGGTTGGATGGGGCTTTGCTTAACCTGATCTAGTGAAGGTGTTTCTGCCCATGGCAGGGGGTTTGAACTAGATGATCTTTGAGATCCCTTCCAACCCGAAGCATTCTATGATTCCACACTGCACTAATGAAAAAAGTCTGTTGCAGTTATCTCTCTTTTGTTACAGTATGGACATAATTACACTGATTGAGAACTCCATTTGGCATTTTAGCTTTTTGTTTGGTTGTTTATTTCTCTCCCAATGTTTAGTATATGCATTTCTCCTTGCTTTGAAAAACATCCCTGGAATAGTTACGTATAAATCTCTTGCAAACTTTCAAGAAACCCTCATGAACCAGTATTTTAATGTTTAATAAATTCATGTCTCATTTCTTCAGATTTTTCATCATCTTCAAGATTTTTAGCGTTTGTTCTGTCTTCAAAAAAGTCAGTATTCAAAGCATCCAGCAAATGATCTCATTAGCTTAACTATCTCTTATTGACTTGATGAGTCACCATGCTTTAATACAAAAGCTGCCACCACAATTAATGGCTGCAGTCAGGCATTCACTCTACATGAAGTATTCAAGGAAATTTTATGCATCTTACAGTAACTCTGTTGAGAAGTCTCGTCCCAATGGCACAAAAATCTGCAGTGTCAGAAATCGCTGGACCAGTCCCACTAGAAACAAGAAATATAATTAAATACATGTGCTTTGTGCAGGCAGATACACATTTGACCAGCAAGCATTTAAATCTTGTACCACACAGATATGCTCCTGCAACACTATTTCCAAAGGTTCACACTACATATGAACACAAGAAAACCAATTCAAACTGCAATAGAAGTGTGGGCATAGAAATCTCACCTGTGGCTTTGAGGGAATGCTCAGGGAAAAAGGAACTTTTTTAACTTGCAATTCTTGTGTTCCAAGACCATGTAGACACCAAATATCCCATACAGATTACAAAATGAAGTAATAATTTCCTATGAAGATTATTGTACAGCCATGGAGCTTGCACATGTGTTTCTGACAATGTGCACCTCACTAAAATTCAAAAACCCTCTGGGTTTTTTTTCCATGTGATTCAGACTATGACAACAATACTCAATGGAGACTTCTGATGTTTAGAACAAAAGCAAATGAGCTTAACTCAGGGAACAAGCATAAGAAATCTTTCAGGATTCACATAGCTCCCTATCAAGGGAAAACAGATAGTACAAAGCTGTCTGAATTGAACCGTATGTTGTTTTTTTTAGCTATTCCACCAGGGACAGCACAGGCTGCTCTTCACTGACTTAACAAGACTCAACAACATTAGCTCCTCTTCTAAGTGACACCAATTCAGAACTTCCTTCTTTTGTGGGTCAAATGACACTAAAATTTCCAATTATATTTCAATATATAACATCTTTTATTTTGGAAAAGTATTGAAAGATTACAGTACAACTGGGAGACTGTATACTTTACATAAATTAAATACCTGAGGTACATACAGCTCAAGAGAGGAAGAGACAGAGAAAGACAACATGGTAACAGATGGAAATTTGACTGTAGTACTGTAGCACTAGCTAAAGTAAATTCATAACCAGACTATTCATAGCAGCGGTAACCCACAGCACTAATTCTCAATCCTCATTTTAGTCTGTAACAGTTTATTGTAACAGTGGCAATAAACAAAGTTGGTTTTCTCAGAAAGATACATTAGACTAGCATTTATTATATTGAGACAGTAAATTTCTTCTATAAAATCAGATTAATCTTCAAGGCCTCAGCACATGAGCAGGCTGTACACTTTCTTATTTATTTTTTGCATTTGTTTGAAAAAACTAAATTGTAACTATATACCCTGCATGTGAAGCATACTAGAAGATTCCTGTTACATTTTACTAAAATGACCATCTCAATTTTTTCTTCCAAAAAGCAAGCAGTTAATTCTAAACCAGCTCAATTCATAACTACAAGCCATATAAAAGGTACAGTACCCTGCAGTAGAGTTTAAGGCATAAATGATGATGATGATCGCTGCATGGCCCGAGAAACACAGACTGCTCTGATTCTTGTTTATTCTGGCACAAGTAATAGACAACCTGGAGAAACATACTCTACACTGCTCATCAAAGAATGGTTACTTAAACACAGCTGAAATTTAGGTAAATGTTCTTGTACACAGAAGCATAAATACTTTTAAAGTAAAACAAGAATGGGGTCAGCAACGTGTATCACATTCTCTAATGCCAATAAGTTTACTGTTTAGGGTGTGCTGAATGGAGTCACAAGTTATTTGCCAGACATCAGTTTGTAGCAGGATCAGGTACAGAGCACTAGGAAAACACCTATCAACAAGGATCATCCCTACAGCACTTAGAACTAAGTAAAAGGTATAGAAATGCCCTATAAAAGTAACTGAGCAACTAGAAAGATAATGAAAAAAACACTTTGCTAATGCTGAATTACACACAAATAAGGGAGAATAATGTTTCACATTCCAACACAAGACTGATTTAATAATGAGAGCATCACAGACATTTAATTCTTTGATACTTACAAGTTTGTCTACTTTCCTTTGGTAGCTGCATTTTGTTGATTTGACTGCTTCCTTCAAGTACAAAAACAAAGCCTTTTACTTCTTTATCATATTCCTTCAAAAAGGAACAATAAACAAACATAAGCACTCTGTTAGAATAATTCTTCTCACAGCCAACTATGCTACTAACATGCAAAATTGCTTATTTTTAAAACTCACAAATAGCAGAGTGCACTGCAAGTATGACAGTAGTTCAAATAAGATGATGATAATATAATCCATTGAAATACATCCTTTACTTGCTTGCTTTATAAACAAATAATGTTGATGAACAGGACTCATCAGCCAACAGACCCAACTCAACCCATTAGTTACCAGAATAGAGAAATCACTTCCTAAATATTTAACTACAAAATTATGCTGTGACCAACCTAGTCTGCAAGCACATGTAAAGAACTAATTAAAGTAGTCATTTAGTCTGTCATAATGACAGAACTGCAAGTGACAACTCCACTGTCAGGTCAAAGCCCTCATTACCTTCTAATTTTAAGCTTCATTCACATTCTTCTGTTTTATACTCCAGGTTTTATAAGTTTCTTAAAAAACTTACTTTCCATATAGCTGATGGATTGCCAAAAATCTTCCATTTTTCTCCTGGGTTCTTGCCTTGAGCACTGAATATTTCAACAAATGGGCCACCCTGTGATAAAATGGTTTAAGGATACATCATCCAACCCAGTGTTTGGCACTGAATAATCAACAGTCAAGATGAATGCATAAGAACAACTCCTCCCCACATCAGACTGTTACCTCAGTCAGTGGAATAGTAACAACAGCTTCTAGACTACTGTAATAGAATAGCCCATATAGTCACTATTTGGCTTTACTGAAGGATCAGAACATAAATTTGATGGAATATGTGGAATATTTTAAATTATATTATTTATAATGTTGTTCTCTAAAAAGCAAAATTATTGTAAAAATTGTAAAAACATGTAGGCTAAAGGTAAGTGATAGTTGGACATGGCTTATTTCTACAATTCACCAAATGAGTGGTATGTTTTAAAACTCACTCTAAAAGCTAAAAATTGTTACAGATTAGATGTTCTGTCTGATTTCCTATGGACGTTTTCATAAATCTATTTACATGTATGAACACATTTGGCCTTGTCTACATATGTATGTCAAAGACATTTACCAGAAACTTTTCTGCTAGTTAGCAAATTCCATCATGATTAGACCAAACAACCAGGGAAGCTCAAAACATTTACTGTCTTTTCCGAGATGACTGAAGTGACCTTGTAGTAGATCTGATCCTACCAGTATCACTGTAAAACCCAAGGGCTGCACTCATGCTGCAGCCTTCATGAGGCATCAGAAAATACCAGAAAAAGATTATGAATGCCCCGTGAGGTATTAACACCCCTGCCTTACACAGAGCATGTGCCCTATCAGACAAAGAATCCAGACATAGGTTCGTGGGGAGGCAGGCTTTATCACCTCTGGAGAAAGGGAGGCAAAGCACAGTGAGAAGGAAGGCCAGGAAGCAGTTAGAAAGATAAGGTTTGCAAGTGATGTGACTAGTGTTGTCACAACACTGTGCTGGACTAAGAGAATAACACAACCATCCTTTTCTGACTATACCTTAAGAGTTTGGCCTGCTTCCATGACCGTGTGGGAGCAGATGGAATGCCTTCCCTGGTCCACAAGGGTCAAAGCAGACAGAAAGCTCTTGGTAACAGCAGTTCCCCACTATCTTATAGTATTTACATAAAAACACTGGCTAATGAGACATTCCAAACCAATTCTGTACCTGGACTTTTTGCCACAGACACCACCCACCCCACCTCTCCCCCCCATTTTAATTGAGTTCTCAGAGGTGAAATGGAAGAGGGTAAAAAAATAAAGCTATTTCTGTTTTACCTGATACTGGTTTTTGAACATTTTCCAGCTTTCATAAGGAAAAATTAATTTCAGCTTCTCAATCAGTAAAGATACATATAGACCATCCTAAAAAAAAAACAAACCACAAAACACTTTATACAGGGTTTGACATGCAAAAAAATCCCATAATGAAAACCCAACCATCTTTTTAATGATATGAATACTATTATGAACTAGTTTTCATGAGTACAGAATGTATATCAACTGTATTACAGTGCTACCACAAAGGAATTAAGATCAAAAAAATATTAATACTGATGTTGTCTTGGAAAGCATTCTCTTCATGCATCAAGTACTCAGGGCTGCCTTTCCTTACATTCCAAGTAAACCTAGCAATCTTATGTCAAGCCTTATTTTTAACAATGAAGGCTTTCTCATGCTTTCAAAATGCTTGGAAGTCAACTTGAATAAACATTTTTTGTATTATTCTTTGTTATTGAGTGCCCACTGGAAAACAGACCCCATTAAAAAGAAGCTTAAAATTTAATATAGAATGAGAGAAACATATGGAACAGCTGCAATAGAAACCACTCCATCTAGAGATATTTGGCAGAGACTTCTGAGACAAATTATCTTCTTTCATTCAGCGCTCTTCTTTGAGGATGATTAGTATAAGACTCAAACCAAGCACTTCAGTTATTTGAGGGCTGCTAAAGTCAGTGTGAATTAAGAGGTGCCTGCAGTCAGATACTCAGAACAGCAGCAAGTGGTGGGACCAATACTGGAAGCCTTCCACATCCCTTTGATCATGTTATGTATCTGCAATTCCACCTGAAGTCAACAGAAAGTGATGGGACCCTGAATACAGGAAGTAGTTGTCAACTTCCAAAGACAAGTGGAACCAGTCAGTAGAAAACATGAACCTTCACTGCAAAAATTGAAAGTACTTGTAAACCCACAGACAAATCCTTTCACAAGGCTGTCTTGTTAATCTGACATACTTTACATTCACTGCTTCTCTTGAGGCACAGACCACTTAAAGTGGTACGTTATTTTTAATTACTGTATTTTCTTTGAGCCTGATACCATTTTCATAATGGTTAAAACCAATATGCTGACTGGAAAATACAGGTGTAACTTCTCAAAAAACAGTTCAGCTTTCACAACCAGAAAGTGACAAAAAGTTCAAGATTTTTTATGAAAAAAGCTATGACTGCAAATTAATTAGAAATTCAGTGACAATGGGAATGGTTTGAGTCGGAAGGTACCTGGAAGATCACCTAGTTGCAACCCCTATGGGAACCTGCATGAATTTAGAAAGAATGTACACAATGAAAGGATTAAATAAGCATTCCATTTAGAAGAATGTAATCATTACTTTAGGAAAATGCAATGAAATCTGTTGATTTTTAACCACAATTTTAATCAGCAACACTTAATTCCTAAAGTTGCCTGTAAATAAAAATGGTAAGAGACCCAAATATTATCAATGTATCCCATCCTGTTTCCAGAAACATTAGTTCATTTTAAACTTTTCAATTACAAGGAAAATTAAATTCAGAAACCACAGTATTTGCAGCAGGCTTATCAAAAAATGTACTTACCATTTTGATTATATTACTTGAATACTGCCACTGCACATCTAGTACACCAATTGCATTACTCTCTGCCCTTTGGACCATTTTCTATACAGACTTCTCACTTCTTCAGTTACCATATGTTTTTAAGAATGACTACATGAATAGCTTTATTGAGCTATTCTAGATTATGAGCTATACATTTTGGAAATGCCTTTTAAAGAACACATTTCTAAAGCAAGTGTATTTTTTTCTTCCATCTGTATATATTTACTTCACAGAGAGAAATCCTTTTGGAAACCACCACTCACTTGGTTGACAGCTCTATCTCTGCTATTATAGACAACCTTTAAGCAAGCCAGAACTACTCAAAATTGCATGATGCATGCCTTGGTGAGAAGTAATGGCACATGAAACTAATCACAGGATGACCTACTGTTTTGATTCACTTTGCCAGAGCTAAATGTGAAGAACCAGCAGTCAAAGAGAGGCAGAAGCCATGCCCTCCTACAGTACATGTTTACAGTAAGTCTACTGCTGTAACTTGCAGGGTCAGGCACTTGTCCTTCTAGGATTAAGTATTTCACCAGTCCACAGTTTTTATTTATTCTTCTTTAAGTGAAGGAGGTGTGAAGACCCTGTGTTTTCCTTGGAGCAAAGCTCTTTCATTTACTTTTTTGCTTTAAAAAACAGTTCCAGATCTGCCAAGCACCACCTACCTAACAGAACTCTGATTTACAGTTCTGTTTGCCTTACCGCATCTCAGGGAAAAAGATTAACACAAAATAAATGTGAGGGAGCCCAACGTAAGACTCACTGTACAAAAAGTCCAAAGCCCTGAGACTGAAAGGAGTAACTCATCTCTTTCAGAGACTATTACTAATATTCTGGTCAGAAGTCTTATGCTGCCTATAATCACGCTATATCTTAACGTGTAGTAAGTTCATTACTATACCATCTTTCAGGATGGAAAGACTAAAGCTGCTTAGCATGGTGGACAGCTAGAGTATTTGCAGACACTGCTGTCATCAGAATTACATGTAGGACATGAAATTTAATACCTTGTTTTCCTCATTGTTTTCTCACAAAGCAGAGCTGGCTTTCCTTAAAGCCAGTCTACTGATGGCACACAACATAGTTTTTCAAAGAAGATGCAAACAGCTCTGCATATACTGTGAAGCGAGTGGAAGCCATGTAGATATATTAACTTGGGTTCAATACTGTGCTAATACATTTTGCCTCTCAGCACTGCTTATTAGCTTTGCCTTGACATCACTAATTTATCTGCACGCTGTATTGTATGGAAATAGTTCTCAGTTAATTCTGAGCACAGAAAAACATACATGCACTGGTAAAACACTGAAGACATACACTTATACCTCACAACCCCCCCTTCTGCTACTAATTAATTTGTCAATTTAAGAAGAGGTGCCTGAACTGAAAAGGTCTCATTCAGTATGCTAATGGATGACAGAAAGGGTAGATCTATACGAAGAGATAACAGCTAAGAAGTATGCAACAGTAAAAAGAAATAGAAAAAAACCCTGTGGGATGATGAAGAAATAGTGAAGGATGCAAAAATCTCATGACTAGAAATCTTCAAACTTCAACCAGCCAAACGAAGTTCACTCTTACAAATTTAAAGCCATATTGTAACCAATGCAGATCACTTTTTCAACTGACATACATACAGTCAAGCTAGGTTATTTACTAACTTCCAGAACATATATTATACAGACTCTTGAAACTGATGACCCTTGTAACTATCAAACCCATAACAAGATAGGTGGCTCTTCCTAACTTTAGTGAAAGGTAAACTAGACCCAAAGTTTGTAAGGATTTATGTCAGAACAATTCATTCATACTACAAAGGTGATTACTGTAAACACATCAGTGAAACATCATTCTGCTTTCCATAAAAACACTGCAAGTGACACTGCAACACATTTTTGCTCACATATTGCTTGCACCTTCCCTATTTCCATTACGCTACCAGAAATGAAAACTACAAATCATCGTTGCTGTTAAGATTTGTAGCTACTAAAACATTAAGTGAATAACATATTTAATATGCAATTACTGAGATAATATTCAGAAGTGCTTTCATTACACATGAGGTATTACTTTTTTTAGTTACAGTAACCTACACATAGTTAACCTGTGCTTAAGAACAAGAGAATGGCCTGGAAAATTGATAGTTGCAATACTTCTTCCCTTTTTGTCTTTCTTCCTCCCAGCCTCTCCAGACATTCTAAAAATCAAAAGCGCTTGAAATCCAGAGGGACTATTTTAGAAAAATCAACAGTATCTTGAAATACAAGTCCTCAATTCTTTGCATATCTGTCAAATAAATAGATATTTTATGACATTTTTATAGAATGCCATAAAGTAGCAGTTCCCTCATGTTTCAGTAACAGATCAAACTTACTTTTTTTATTGCCCTGAACCATGTACTTTATACATCTGTCCAACTGGAAATAAAGGCTTAATGTGTCAGTCAATGACACACCATCAAGAACATCATTTATAAGGTTAAGTGACAATGAAATACACTAATCTTGAGAAGAACAGATTGCTATCAGGATTTACCTTTTGAGGTCCTGATTTGTGCACTGACTTTGATCATTAGTTTTATGATGTGCCTACACCAAAAAAAACAAGTAGCAGCAGTCTAAAGGGCCCTCTCATCCCTCCATTCACACAAACCACTTGGGACTATCTGGATGTCTATCTGTGCAATATGAGCCAGGGAGCTGCTTTGGCAGGGGGGCTGGATGATCTCTCAAGGTCCCTTCCAACCCCTACAGTACTGTGATTCTGTGACTGCAAAAAATCTCTCCATCCTATGACAACTTCATATATATAACTTTTCTTCAAACTAGAATGTTTCAGATTCAGCACTTCAATAACATTTTGTGTTTGTGTAGCCCCACAATTCAAACCATTGGTGTCTAGTAAGTTACAAGCAAAAAAGTATTTCACAAACAGTGAGTTTGCAGAGTGATTAACCCAAACAGACCTTCATGCTTCTTTGTATTACTTAACACTAAGCACTGTCCTAACCCTATGGGAGACAGGGATGTCTTGTGCAATCCTAAAAATCTTTGTAGTCATGGCTAGTCCCTTGACGTAAATGAGTCTATTTACATAGGTATATGCTTTCTCTGATCAACAACCCAATGCTGAAAAAGCTGTGTTTACTTAAGATTTTCTATTTCAAAGTCAAAAGTGTGAAGCAAAATTAATTTGCATTGAAAAATGACACAAACCCACTATTTTTGGCATGGAACATAGGCGTAGACCCAAGACTGTTAATACATATAACTCACCATCACGGGCCCAAAGCCAGGGCTGATTTATGGTAGGCTGGGACACACCAGAGAAAGCAGTTCATCACTGGTGAAGGGTTTTAGTATCTTCCAGACAAATGAATTCCACATATTGAATATTTAAAGCTGGGTTTGTAACACTGCTATATATTTTCTCAAAATGCAAGTTAACATAATAAATGGGCAGAAAGACCATTAATAAACTACACCAAGACTATCGGTGTTCCTATGTGAAAAGCAGCACAGCGTTTACATACAACTCGCAGAATTAGGAAGTTTTTTTCTTTTTTAAAATAAACCTCTTTACTATTATAAAAATCAGATCGCAAAACGTTTTGACGCAAGACCCACGATTCTTCAAGCACCAGCAACCCCCTTTCCCTGCACCACAGCACCGCCCAGGCTGCTTCCCCAGCGTCCAGCCGGCTCCCCCGCCGCTAAGGCTGGGGCTGAACCAGCCCCCCCCGCTCCTTCACATCCCAACCGCTCGCACAGAGGAATCGGGGCCGCTCGGCTCCAGCTGCTCAGACCCCCGCCGGGTCTCACCTGTGCGAGGATGCCTGGGGACGAGCCCCCACCTACTGGGAGGGCGGACCCGGATCTCGCCGGAGGCGGAGGCAGCGCTGGAACCGATTGAAATGGCGGCGCACGGGGCGTGGCTCGAGCCATCAATCATGGCGGGTGGCCCTCACCTGCGTGCAGCCCAGTCCGCGAGTTTGGGTTATCCTGGAGGCAGCTTTTCAGGGGTTCGGGGGGTATTGTTCTCCCGGTGATAGTCGAAGTGC
The DNA here is from genome assembly GCA_022605575.1 of Laterallus jamaicensis coturniculus. Classification (NCBI taxonomy): domain Eukaryota; kingdom Metazoa; phylum Chordata; class Aves; order Gruiformes; family Rallidae; genus Laterallus; species Laterallus jamaicensis. Next base: position 13,554,722 of record JAKCOX010000011.1, read on the forward strand.
CTGTGGCCACCGGTTGAATAAAAGCTGTCCCCGACAGCTGCGCTGGCCCCCTGGCAGGGTGTCCCCCTCGCAGGGTGTCCCTCGGGGAACCCAGGACAGAGGTTATTCATGTGAAACGGTGCTGTGTCACCCGGGGTCTGTGGAGGTGTTACAAGTGCAAACCTTGCTGAGAACTCCTGAAAAAAGTTTGTCATTTACTCCTTAAGGCTTTGTTGTGAAGGTTATTTGAGGAGGATGTATGAAGCTCTGATCTGGAGCAGCCACACCAAAGTAATTGTTTTTTAACGGATTAGAAGGGACTTGCAGGTCTGCCATTGTTCTCTATGAGAAGGAAATGAGAAGGACGCCCCGTTAGTTTAACATTACTGTTGAAGACAAGCAAACACCTCCTTACAGCTTCAAAAACCTCAGGGAAGAAAGTCACAGGGAACCAATTTTGATCCTGAATTTTCTAATGTGATAGTAGTCAAAGAAGATCTTTCCTTTAAATGACTGTGGGTTTGATCACAGCGTTTCTTTGTGAAACTTTATAACCTTTTCACAAAAAAGTAATTGAATACCTTTTCCTTTCTCAAAGCGTGTCTTAATGTTTCTACAAAGAAATCTAAGAACCCTGTAACCCATCACAGCATCAGGTGAACTGCAAGCGCTGAACCATTGATGGGCCCTGCCATGTCTCAGCACACCTTCACCACATTCACCTTCCTTGCTTTTGCTCCTGAAAAGTATTATCATGGTTTTGCAAAATAAGGGGATGAGTTAAATCAATTATACGATTTATTTACCTTTCTCATTTTAGCTTGGGATTTTCAAAGAAATCACATCCACTGTAGTTTTATCATATGCTGGATTACACCGATTAGAGTTCATGAGTACTGCAGATAAGGAAAACAATAATACTAAAGCTGAGCTACATGCTATGAAATAGAAACAGTTAATAGAACAAGGACAAACGAGAGATGATGACAGCAAAAGAAAGGTTAAGAGGCTATTGGGGACTTCTGTAGCCGACAGAAAGCTACATACTTCATTATATATGGTTTAACTTGAAGTCATCTTGAAATTTGTTACACATAACTATTGAAAAAGCCTGAATCTTTTGTAACAGGAGTTATCCTAATATCTGAAAAGCTGAGAAATTCAAGTTAAAAACAGATTCAGGCTGAACAGCCTGAAGTTATGAAGGTACACAAAGCATCCAGCTGTAAGTGTAATGTCCGGGATCAGCTACCTGCCTGCTCAGGGCAAAAATAGGCTGCACAAGTCCCCTTTGCCAGCTACTAGAGAAAACTGGGTTTAGACATATTGTGAGGGGAAAGTTTTCTCATCTGTTTGTTCCAGTTTTACAGAAAAAAAAAGTACTATTTTGTGCAGACACTGTGACTCCAAAATTGCAGGTAATGTAAAAGTAGCGAGGAACCTTGTGTCACTAAATTTGTCCTGTCTATGGCCAGAGTCCATTTTACTCCCATGGTCTGTTTTGGAATTATGGAATATAGGAAAGACCGTAAAAGTAATGATCAGAAAATTGACATGTTTGTTACACTGATTTAAGGTTTAAGGTTGTATCTGTAGCTAAGCTGTGGTTAGTACCTGAGCTTCTGGGTTATGCACTGTAATTTGGCTAAACATTTTATGCTGCTATGCAGTGTACATCTACTAGAGCCCAGGAAAGATATGATGAATCTCCAGCAAGTGCTTGGGTCATAATTTGGGGAAAACTAAGAACTCATATACATTTATCTTCTAATACATCACTTCTATGTTCTGAACTTAACCTCTTACATGGTACCATATATTTTAGGGAAGAGATTTTTATTGTATCTTGGAGTGGGAAATTGGAACACATGGACATGCCACCTTCTCATAAATAGCCCAAACACAAGGTGTGGCTAGGTCTACTGTCTTAAATTAAAACACCAAGATGTTAGTAGTGTCATGCTGGGAACGGAATAGATTTAATTTATGAGAGTATTCAATGTACACCAGATATTTGATGTCATGGGTACCCTGGATATTTATGCCATGGGTACCCTGGAGCCATTTTCAAAGTACCCCACTAACATAGCTTGGGTTTATGTTCATATTATAGGATTGTAGATAGATAGGAATAGCACTGTATTCGGTATTTCCTTCATCCATTCCTGACTTTGCCATATCGTATACTATGGCTTAGACTTGGAGCAGACATCCAGATGATACATTGCAGGTGGGCTCCCTTCCCTTCTGTGTAAAGCTCCACTTCAGCTCTAATGATCATTTGCCAGTCTCTTCTGTGTTTTATTGTTCTGACTTGGTTTGGTTTATGCCTCTTTAGACTGTCAGTTTATGTAGTATGAAAATCTCTCGTCTTTCTAGTTCAGAATGTATTTCGTAAAATGCCGTGTTATGTTTTGAGAGCTTTATAAATACTAATTAAGGTAAGAAAGAAGTCACACAGGCATCCTATGAAATTTTCTGTAGATCCCCTTCGCCATTCTTGACTTAAATGAAAGGAGACACGGTATGCCTTGCTGCCTGCTTAGCCTTCACTTGGTAACAGCTGCTGTGGAGCTGAGGCATATTTACCAGACAGACCAGTCTTCATTTCCTTTGAGCATTCCTCCTTAGCCAGTGACCTTCCTACAGGCGTGTTTGCCAAGATTATGTCATGCAGGGTAATTTAACTGCGTGGTCACCATTGTATCCACTACTGTTTGTGGAGCTTTGAAAAATTCCCAGCAGAATGATTCCTCTTTCAGCCATGTACATGGACATTTTATCTCATTTTCATTTGTGCATCGGTCTTCTGATACAAATACTGTTCAAATAAATAAAAGAGTGGAATTCATTAGTTATCCTGGCTGCCTTTATTTCAACTTCTAGAACACAATAATTTGCCTGTGAGATGCATATAATTTCTTCATCAGTTTAAAGCTTTTCTTTCAGGAGGAGTAACACCTTTGATTCACAAAACAGCAATTGGAAGACAGATCTTGGGCAACTATGTCAAAATTGAGAATCAACTCACAACCTGTTTTCCTAAGCCCCACAAATATTTAATTGACAGAGATTCTGTAAGAACTCTTATTTGAGGGTTGTGAGGTTTATGAAAAAACATAGTTGGCCAATTTCTGTGGTGGGTGCTTCCAAGACTTCCAAGACATTAAGTTTCCTCTCATTGTTACTGAAAGTTGTTAATGCAAGTCTTGTTTCTCAGGCTTGGAAAAGGACTCTAGGGAAGACAATGGTAAAAGGGAGTTTTAAGGGGCTGGATGCACCTGCAGTAGGGATGGGAAAGCTGTGGAGGCATTTCTACTGCATCTGTCTTTTCTTTACACCACACTGGAGAAGTACTGAGATGAGACTGAAAACCTCAGTATCCTATCACCAGACTGATTCTCTTCATGAAGTGTACAAAAGATCATATTCATTCTGGGAAATAAATGTGCTTCACTACTCTAGAAAGCACTGAGTTCTCAGAGAGTAATACTTGAAACTGGAAAATTGGCTACTTATGTCTTGTCAGATTTTATAGGAATCCAACCATGTGATTGGTTGGCCAAATTTCAGTGCGGGACAGGCATTTAAACCCTGAAGATCATGAAGATGTATTTGATGAGAATGCCTAACTAGTTAGGCAGCATTCTTGGATGTAGAAAGACAACAAGCACAGAGCTAAAAAGAGTATTAATTTGTTCCTCTTTTTTACTTTGTTTGGTTTAATATGGGGCAACTGGTATCTGTTTACAGATAATATAAATGTGATAACATCTGAGAAGAGGCAATAAATTCCTTTAACTGAAAGACCCATCAGCTTTATGCAATAAATATGCTAATGCCCTTCTTTCCTTCAGAGTAGTTCATTAAAGTTAAGTAATAACAATGAAAGTGTATAGGAAAAGTGAAAACCTGCCATGGTTTGCTATAGTAGTGAAGCAATCTGTGCTTAAGGTTGGCAAATTATATTAAAGTGAAAAAAGGTCTCTTTGCACCTGCTATTGTGCTTTATAGTAATTATAGTCTTCAGACACCCCAAACTACACTTATCTGTGGTTTGTTTTGTTTCATCTTCACAGCGTAGAAGGAGACTTTGTCTAATGTCTCCCTTTGATTCAGGGAATTTTTGAAAAGGATTAAAGAAAAACAGCCTCTGGGTGACCACTGGGTACTTTAAATTGCACAGCCACTCTTCTCTGTCCAGTAAAGCCATTAAATGATAAACTATTGATTTTTATAATACAATTAAGTTGCCAATGGTTTCTTAAGAAATCATTCTACATTTTCTATGTTATGCACTCAGCACATTATCTATTGTAAATCGGATGATAGTGTTCTTAGTCTGGAATGAAACCATCTTTATACTCTTCTCAGAATAAAACCATCTCCACATCAGTCTCAGTACTGCAGAGGATTTCGCCTTTGAAATGAACTGATGGCCTTTATCGGCTTGATTGTGATGTATATGTGTACCATAAAATTTTAACCACTGCAATTTGCTATTACTGGGATGTTCTTAAGGCAGGTAGTTTATCATGACTAAGAAGTTTTAATAACTTGCGTAGACAAGAATAAAAATTGCACTTTCATAAGCAGCCTCATGATTCAGGGTTAAAACCAATGGCTTTCTGGACTCACAGGAATTTCTTCATCTCTCCATCACACAGATTGTGCAATGAAGGACAATGCCGTAGATTATTACCTCTGAAGTAGCATGAAGTATTAGAAGGCAAGGTATTAGTTGTGATAGGTCAAAATGCTCTCTTCTATCCTGACATTTCCTGCATTCTTTTGTGCTGAGACAGGATAAACAGAGCCTTTATTCATTCTGATTACTGTGGGGTTTTATTTGCTTTCCAGTTCTTATTTTATTCATACTGACAAGACAGAAAAAGAAGTCAATATGTAGTTTGACATGGCTCATCCAACTTCTCCAGTTTTCGGTTAGTGTTTTGATACTGTTTTCCATTTATTTAGCGTTCACATTGTTAGGGTTTAAGCACTGCATATAACTGTGTCTGTTGTGATATCTCTTAAATTAATCCTTTTAAATTAATGTTGGGTTTTTCAGAAATACAAGTACTTTCAAATAAAAAGTTTTGCACATTTGGAATACAGATGATAAACATACAAACCCACAAACCCAAATACAAGTTTCGAGAAACAAAGAGTATCTGCTGGTTTTGATGATTTCCGCTGGGCTGAGGCACTGGATTCCATGCAGTGTTGTTCTCCATTTTGGCTTATGAAATTGTCCTATCAACAAAAGTCTTCACACAGATCTGTTCTTCTAGTCTGATCACCTCAACTTCCTCTATTTCTTGTGATTCCCTAAAAAAATCCCCCATATTTCTTCTGTATTTTCACATTCCTACATTTTTTGTCACTTTTCCTGTATCTCAGCCAGTTTCTGTTTTCCTAAAAACTTCTTCCCCCAGTGCAGAGCTCCCACATGTACTTGGTCGTCCATGTGCTTTTTCTGCTCAGCAGACAGAAAAGTAAGTATGTGCTGTGGTGTGTCCATTGCAGTGGATGTGCTGAGTGGACGGCCAGTAAGCGTGTCGTAGCCCAGCCTCTGCCAAAGAAAATGAATAATTCTTCCCACCTTTCACTAAGGGCAGCATGGATAACAACTGCTCTCCTCCCTGATGTTGATTTTCATAAAACTTGAAGGAACTTGATACCTTAGGATATTCCATACAAAGCAATAATAAAAGATGGGGAAGATTTTGAGTACTGTTAGGGAGTATTTGGCCTAAAGTCTTACATTTCTATGTAATACAGTATATTCCAGGATTTAACTGACTATGGCCTTTAGTTTATATCTTTGCCCTGAAATATAAATTAACATTTACTGTGTTATGACTGAGCAGTTGGTTATCCAAAACTCCAACTTGGGTAAGATTGAAGTTGTGTTCCTCTTTCTGATACAGTCAGCTCCATTTCTGTTGTAAGCAGTGGAAAGGACAGGGGCCACGTCTTCGATACATTCTCACTACATTTGTTTTTAACAAGTTAAACCAAATATTTCTATACAGTTCTAAGAGGGAGCTGACAAATTCTTCTGTCATGAGGAGAGCATGAACAAACTCAAACCTACTGGAATGAACATGACATGCATTTTAGAAGTTTATATACTCACTTGCAGAGACTTTGTAGTAGACAATGTGATAAAAATCCATCTCTCCCTTCCAAAGCATGTATTCTGTATGAATTTAACAGATTCCTCTTAAAGAAAAAAGACAGCAGAACTGGAATTGCTCTAACCTTCATTTTAAATTACTGAACTAAGGACTGTGAGTTACCTTTGGAGAAGCAGCCACATAGAGGAAGTTTGTGGAGAGGCACATTTATTGACTTACCATTTCTGAGGTGAAAGCATATGATGGCTTTGAGTTTTCATAGAGTTTTAGCAGACCTCTGCTAGTGTAGATTGTATTCCTTCATCATTAGGAATTATGAATAAAGTGACATGCACAGTAACCATAGACAAATAGGCTTTTGGTAGTTTATTGCTAGAATAGGAAAAGTTTTTCAGTCTCTTTGACTTCTTTTGTGTTTGCCCTGGTTTGTGTAGAAACTTGGGAGTACAGATCAGAGTGCTTATAGAGATGGAGCATCTTCTCAGATCAGGGGGCTATGCCACTAAGCAGAAGAATTTGACATGCCAGTCACTGTGTGCAGTAATACTACATTTCATTATCACCTTCCTCCATATTTCCAAATTCTTCCCAAAAAGAAGTATCCCAAAGAAACAACTGTACCTAGGACAAATAAACCCATCATAATTCAGGAGATATCTGTTCACAGGAGTCCTAAATACCAACAACATCATGATGATGTGAAACTGTGTTTATTGTTTCTTTATGAATTGTTGCTACAAACCCAGGAAAAGAGATAATTTTTTACCTTGTCCCTTCCCTGACTGAACTTTTTGTTCTTTTCAAAGCTTACTGCTAAAGATGTAATTTTCTGACTACTATGGGATATGCAGCACCTTGATACAATGTCAGTCTGGAGACAGGGAAGATGGGGAGGTTCTCTGCTCCTGGATAGCTGCTGAGATAAATAGGGTTACTCAGGTCCAAGCAATGATGGAATTTAGTTTATCTCAGCAGTGGCAAACATTGGCACGGGCATCACATTTGCCTCTAATAGAGGTTTGGACTATGAGCAATGAAGGTGAACTGGGCTGGATAAAAAATACAGCACCTGGTGTTTTAGCAAACAGTCTTTCAGCAACTTGCCTTTTTGGCCACTGCTCAGCACTGATTTGATGGAATACATTGAGGATAAATCCGTGGGGACATCTTTGATAAGATAACTCATTTTCTATATAACACAATGCAATTGGACTCCTGTAGCTGGACTATAGTTGTGTATGTGACTTGGCATCTCTTAGGGAAATTAGAGATAATACTCATCAGGGAGAAAGTTGCAGAGTGAGTGAAGAGTGATGTAAAGGTCTGAGAACTGCAGGAGACACTGGAAAGTTTTAGCTGAAGGGCTAAGTACAATTTTTAAGGACTGGTCTTCCCACTATCTTTTTTTTTTTTTTAAATTTTTTTTTATATCATTGGCCCAAGAAGGAGATATGTACTCATAAAATATATGGACGACAGGACTATGAATAGGAGCAGCCTGTCAGATAGGAAAAAGTGGATGAACTTAGGACCTGGAGTAGTCAATATCAAATGAAATTCACTGCTGCGTGGTGCAAGGTCATGCATTTGGAGACTCATAAGTTGCAAGCTCATGTATGGGAAATGACTGAGGAAGCAAAAGAAGTGCTGAAGTGAAAGAGCAATGTTGGCAAAAGGACAAATGAGTATAAAGCAATCATGAATACAATTAAATTTCAAAACTAGAAGGACATTTTTAGCCGTTGATGAACTAAAATTCTGGAACAGCTTTCCTGTGAGAGGTATGGGGGCAAAAATAATTGCAATGCCTTTTAAACCAAAATTATGTAATGGGATTATGGTGGCATGGTGGCTTCTATGATGTCCTGGTTTTGGCTATCCAGGGCACACAGGGAGCAGACTAGACTCCAAGAGTTCTGTCTTCTTTTTTTTTTTTTTTTAAAGTAAAGTTGTGTATCAATTAAATTTCATGTATATGGGATTAAGACCTGATCTTGTATAGATAAAAAAAATGGCTAAGTATTAAACCATGTGTACTTCTTTCTTTCTTAAAGGTGCCTGATAAGTTATTTTTGTCTAACAGTACCGAGTCCTGACCATTCCTCAACCCTTCCATGTAGCTTGTACTTCTAATTCTTTATTTAATACAAGGAAAAGCAGCTAGACAACATTCTTTGCAAAGACATCCCCCCACACGCAGTGACAACTTTGTGGGACATCTGCTCCGAGGAGGAGCTGGATATTGGAAAGTAATTGATTAATACATTCACAGTGTTTCTTGTGGAGTGTGCCACCACTGCAAAATGAGAGTGAAGGAGCACAAAATGCTTTGCATCTGTCACGGCCAGCATGCCAATGTGTGGAGATCACAGCAGGGGGAACAGGACAAGCCAGTACAAAATGCTTCTTTGCTCTTGGAGCCTTTCAAAAGGTCCTTTTTATGTTTCAGTCCCATGCAAAGAGCCAGACCCTCATTTGTGGCTGCATGTGAAGGTGGCATAAAGGCTGGCTGTTTTGCCATGGGTACCCTGGAGCCATCCAACTTCTGCTGACATTCCTAGTGAAAACACACCTCCCATGACATGTCTGCCAGTGCCCACAGAGGCAGTGCTGTCCGCTCGGGACTGCAGCACCTTCAGGGTGCACTGGAAGTGTCCCCTTTCCTGGGGGAATGTAAAATCTGCAAGGAAGGCTGCTTGCCAGTGCCTGGCTGACAGGCTTTGGGGCTGCTTGAAGTCATTAGAATAGTGAATGGCAGCTGGTGAGCAAAACCAGATCAGGCTCAGTGGACGTGAGAAAGGGTTTTTCTGGAGATAGCCTGAGGTCTTTGGGAGGAGAGTGAGGTCTCTGTGGCTTCTGTGCAAGATGTTACAAATTGTGTCAGTATTTCCCCCTAAGGATGAGTAGGAATGCTTTGGGGGAATACTCTGAGGGTCAGTCAACAAAGTCAATTGCCTTTCTGACCATTCTTTGAATGGTTATGTGGGGCCATTGGCACAGAGCTGAAACGTGAGAGGGATCTCTATAAAGAGCTACAAAACCAAGAGGCATTTTGCGCTGGCATTTCCTGTTTCTCCTGCTGTGATCTCTATATGCTGGCACCCCAGCCATGGCAGATGCAAGGCATTTTTGTTTCCTCATTTTCAGTTTGTGGCTGTGATATCCCCCACATCACACCAAGCACCTTTTACACACTCTCTCTCAAATCCGCTCAGTTCCTTCTCTGAGTAAATATGTTGTACAGGTTCTGGCTTGGTTTGGATTTTTTTCTTTTTTTTATTCATAAAATGATATTCAGGATATCTAGCTTTGCATATTTTAAATTACTGACAGTTAAGGTAATACACAAATTTACATTCTGCTTTTTTTGCCTCTGTAGTGTGTGTTGTATGTTCCATGGCTTCAGTCACCCTCACATAGAGACTGTGCATCTGCCTAGAAGAAAGCAGTCTCTCAGACTGCATTTTAAAAGATAATGTTGTATGATGTAGCTGTGCCACTCTGAGTTTGATTGTTTCTAGATCCAGCTTTTACAGATTCAGTCCTGGGGAGATTGCCACTGAGGAGCTAATAAGGCCTGCAGGACAAGACATGTTCTCCTTTGGTTAGTCCCGAAGCCCAGCTCCAATTCCAGTTCTAGCTTCCCAGCTCCTGATCAGTTGCATTGTCAGAGCTGAGCACTTGCCATGAATAAGACCTTGAGGACACCTTAAAGGTACTGTGATTAGGACAGTTATACAAGTTAAATAGATCATTAGAAAAACTTGGAGGGGATGGGGGGCAAATGGCTTAAATATTTAGGAGTTTACTATCCTTTCAGAATAAATATTTGAATATTTGAAGTTGGTAAAACCCAAGAAGGAAATGTTGAAATGGTGAGTAATCTTAACCAACAAGTGGAATCCAGCAAGGATCTTATTTTATAAAAATTTGTATAAAAATTCTTACATTGATGTATCCTAAATGCATGAGTCTGATTCAAAGAAGTATGTTTTGCGGTGTGGTAGCAAAGTTACTCAAATTTCTGCCTAGCAGGTGCCCACAACACAGTAATCCTCATCCTATGTGGCAGGAGGGAAAGCATACCTGGGCAGTTTTAGAAAAGAAGCTAAGGATCTAAGCTGGTAGCAAATGTAAAGTGCTCTCCCCATTCTATCCTTGAAATTGTCAATGTAGGTGAAGTCTGAAAAGCTTGGGAAGAAAAGAGCATAATACCAATATTGCTGCTCCTGCTGCTGCTTTGTATCTGTTCAACATATCCCTGGTCTCCCACCCCTGCAATCTGCCCTTGGTGACCCTATCTGTGATCCATCACCTCCCAAATGTGCAGGGGGAGGAGCCTTTGCCCTCTGCTCTCAGGTCCACAACAAAGGACTCCAAGTAAATGGGAATTTTTGAGGGTCTGCCTACATTGTGTCTCACTAGCTCCTGATTTGGCCACTGTAGATTTCCCAAATTCTGCTCTCAGCAAGGTTTAGAAGCTACATCATTGTTTCAATGTATGCCCCCACTATTCTCCAAGAGGTGGTGCCATAATTGCATTCATGGTACATATCTGTTTGTTTTCTAGAGTCTGTAGCAACTCATTTGCTTCCTATTTATGCATGATGATGATTTTGTTGGATGTTCTCAAAAAAAAGCTTTCTATCTTATTTTCTAAGTATTATTCCAATTTTTTAATCTTACAATGTAAAGATAAGAGGTAGAGGCAGTGAATTCTTTTTACTTTTAAAAAAAAATCCACCTTTGGGATTATTGACAACCCCTGTTTTCCAGGTGTATGATGATGATTTGCAGATGCCTCAGTTTTCATGGCTGCTACATCTGACTGCATATCAGGTCATGAATTATGCATTTTATGTAGTGGTGATGTATTAATTTCACACTAGAATCTCTATAGATATTATATTTACAGATAAAGCATAATTTCTCACACTTCCAGAAATGAACATTAATTCTTTTCACCTCAGAAGGAATCTGAAAGGACTTGTTAAGTTTCATAAGGAGAAATATAAATCTGGCACCTATTTGGAAGATGGAGTCCATTAACATACTAGTAAAGTTTAAGATTTTTTTTCATTTCACATAGAACTCTGAAATGTGAGGTAATTCTCTGCGGAAATATGGGATGTATTTACTTAAAGAAACTCTGTCCCAGAGCCCTCCACTAATTCACACCATCCCTTTAGATTGGGTTCTGCCAGGTGAAAGTAATTGCATAACTGTAAAATATTCTGATATTTTATCATTTGTCTCAAGTTGAGAATGAACTGTAATTCATCTTGCTTGGTGAGAAGTTTAATGAGAAGGTTGTATTTGCATAAATATGCCATTACCATTTAGCTACATCACACTAGGTTTTTTTCCTTTTCGTAAACAATGACCCAAGGTAACAGAAGTGATATGCATATTAAATAACATACCATGATAGCACATGACACATTTCTGACCCTGGAATCATTCCTTATAAATCACTCATCAGATAATCTGGCTGTATAAAGGAGTGCTGGTCAAATGGCTTCCCCAATGTTCTGTGGGTTTTAATCCTGGAGATCTTGATTTCCACTTTCGGGCATCTCTGTTCTTCAGTGTAGTAAGTAGCACTGAGTTGCAACTGCTTAGCTGGTATGGCTAATCAACTATTAATAAGATTGATCTGAAGTCATTTTGGTAAGTAGAAGCTTTGAGTTTGATTTATATTAATTTGGGGGACATAAAATTCCCAAAGTATGCATTCTGAAGAGCTCCCAGAAGTCTGTGAATTCTCACCTTAATTGCAAATCTTAAAATATAATTAATTTCTGTAAAAATTGAAAGTATCCAAATGTTCAGAATGGACATGTTTGCTATTTATTCAATAATGCTGTTAGGGATCAGAACAGTAGCAGTACCTTGTGATGTAAGTGATCAGTGACCGTCTTTGAATATCCAGTACAGGATTCCTGAAGTGGACGAGATGCAATGGTCCAAATAAAGGATTTATGCATTTATGTATTTATTTATTTTACAGCTGGTGAATATGGTAACTGGGATTGGTTTGCGAAAGGGAAGAGTTCACGCTCATGGTGAAAATTATTTGTAAAAATATTTCACTTGCAAACAGGCAAATTCATCACTGTCCTTGGTACTTGTGACACACCATTCTAGAAAGCATCCATCATATCTTTGCTACAGCTGGAAGAGTGTGCTGCTTTGAATGGTAGATTAAGCCCATTAGTCCTTTATACCTTGGCTAATTTAACCAGCAAATTTCGTTATCAAATATACATTGCAGTAATACCTCTTAGAAACGCTTACCTCCCTGTCTCTTGTTGACACATTTATAAGTACAAAAAGACCTTTCAGTAAGTCTGAATCTTTTCAGGGAAATGAAATTTACTTAATGTGACCGTTACAGAAGTATAGAGATAGAGAGCTCTGCCTATTAATCCGTTCATTGCTGCTGTAGCTTCACAAATAATTAATCTGTCAGATGAATGTTTTCTACCTCTGGAATCACAGGTTACCTTTTTTGCTGAGAGGTATCTGTCCCTAGTTTAAACATAGCTGTTATTTTGTATAGTTCTTGACAAGGAAACCCTCTTTCTTACCATATACTTGTGATACACCAATTATTAGATATTTGCACTTGCCTTTTGGTTTCAGAAAAACATATTTCATAGTACTTGCTTCCAGCAAAAGCTTTAAGATACAGGACGGTTCAAGTTTCACTTCTCACAAAGATGCTGCAGTTTATGCAGAAAGCTATTTCAAGTACATAATGATTTCCTTGGCTCTGTTAGTTTTGGTGTAGCAGTATGTGTTTTGCCACACCAGTAAATCTGTCCGTAGAGATTTCCAGAAGTGCTACTGGTGATTTTATTTTAGGATCTGTGCTTGAGTTTAAATGAAAAATTCAGCCTTTACCTTATACAGAAAATTCAGCAAAACTTCGTGTGGCAATTTATCTGAAAACCCATTAAAAGAAATCCATTGCTAGTTTAGGAATTAACATGAAATGAAAATGGATTTTGAATAAAATTTTGTGCCCAGTTTTTGCCTTTTTGACAGACAGAATGGAACAACACTTTGAACTTCTCAAGCTGCATTAACTTAGTGAATTCTCACTGCTTCAATGCATTTGGATTTTTGTTTAGGATAATTTATAATTTTCCATTGTTCCTTGTGCTTCCTGAAGTTGAAAGTGGCCAAGAATATTATTCTATAAAGAAGCTTCATCTTTCAGCCCCTGACTGTGACTGCCCTTGCTGGCATTGAAGTAGGAGGCGTTCTTCAGTTGGTCTCTTGGAGAAGGAAAGGAGAGGTAATTGGAAGGACAGGTAGTGAAGGCATGCTTCTGCCTTAAAAATGAGGGGGAAAAGTCTAGATTAAAAAAGGGTTGTATTTTTTTTTTCCTTTTTCTGTAGAGGTGGGATACAGAGGCACTGGAAAAGATGCAAGATCTCCAAGGGAGATGGGTACAGCTAAATAAGAAGTCAATGCTCTGTGAATTGAGTTTGTACTAAATACTGGACAGAAGAGTTCCTTGTTATCACACTTGGGTATTTCTGATGATGCAGAGGCATAGCGACCTGCCAAAGGTCTCTGCCACTGTAGTAAAAATGTAAGGTAGTATCTATGAGAAGGGCTAGTGGTGGAGTGGAGCTATGCAGGTGTGTATGTAGGTTAAGGAAATGAAGCTTATGTCTGTTAAGGATTTTAATTTAAACTCAGGGGGGGATTTAACAATGTGATATAAACCGTTCTCTACATATATATTTAAGTATGTGGAAATATAAAAATTACTTATGTAAAATGAAACACAAAGAAAGTAAATTTTTCTTACATCAACTATGACCTACATCAGATTTAATATTTAAAGATATTTTGTACAATTCTAATGCTCACTGGTTTTAATTATTCTATCACTGTTCTGTATAAAATAAGTGGTGGGGTTCTCATTTAATTTATATTAATAATACTAATTTTACTAGAGTAAATGTATGTATTAAAATGATCCATGACTCCATGTTGAGATGAGTAGGCTTTGTTGGATTATGTTAAAAAGGGCTGTAGAATTAATTTCATTGGACTCAGGTCATGGAACCAGTTGTTGTAAGGCTGCTTAAGAAAACTAATCCCTGGGTGCTATATAGGTGAAGTCTGAACCATTGGAGGGAAGCAGTGTCCTGCAAATCTCACTGAAGGTCCAACGTATTTACAAAGATAAAACCTGTGAAAGTACATTGCTTCAGATGGAGGGCAAAGCACTGCTCACATTCTGGATTGGTGGAATAGGTATATGAACCCAGTTCCCCCAGCTCAGAAACACTGTTACATACAGTGCACATGTCTGTGGGCCGTTCATTCTTCAATGCTTAAAACACGATCTATCCCTTTGGGTGGTTCTTGCCTCAATACATCTTGAATTTGATACATGACAGCTTGTTTATGTAGCTAAAACTCTTGTGCCTGAGATCTTTTATTCAAGTGGATTGGTTCACCAGCCTGTTGTCTCTTCCTGAGTATTTAGGGCTTTTTTCCTGTTGAGGGGTAGAGGAGGGAGTCTAAAGGAACTGGCAGTGTTGCTGTCTGTATATTGTAGTAGTGTTAAGCATGCACAGTGTGCCAGTCTTACCTAGCATTGGTTCTGTTTGGTTGCCATATTCTCATGGCTGCTTGATGTCATTCAGCCACACAGATGAACTTTGTGCTATTACTAAAATGAAGAATGCAAATGTTCTGTAAATTTAGGATCCAGGCTTGCTTCCATGACTACCAGTGGGAAATTTCCTACCGAAAGGAATCTAGATGACTATTTGAAACATTTCCTGTGTTCTGGAAATGTTGAGTTCTAATTGGAAGTATTTTAAAAACCCAGATTTTTTTCCCATTCATCTTCTTTTGTGCCAAATAGATATTTTTGCCACCCATCATCCAAAGAAGTGCGAGGATGTGAAGGAATATTCCAAACCACACTTTTCACCATTTGCACTTACCACTACTTAGACTTCATAATGGATTTTGGCATTTTTACTCAATGTCTTTTCATCTATATTTTAAAAAATCTTGAAGTAACTAAATCAGATCCTGTAATCCCTTCCTGTGCAGCTACTAAATTCATTGAAGTCTCTGCGGCAAAACAGGATCATGTGCTGCAGCATTAGGTCCTACCTTAGATATCAGCAGTTCCAGAATGTCTTACTGTCTGAAATTGCCTTCTTGAGCAAGGTATGTTTGCTATTCTTACTTTCTCTTGCTGTCACCAAAACATGCACATCTCTTGTCCTGTGTTTGAGAACAATATTTTATTTGACATAAAATGTATAAAGGATTATTTTTTGGCAGTGAATATTTTTCCAGATTGGGTTCTGAGCAATGGTTTGCAAAAGAACGTCACCATTTGTCTCCTAAAATGCTGTTATTTCAGCAATCCAACATAGAATCTCCTTTTATTTTAGCTATGTGATGACTTGGAGATTGCTTTCTAAGCCATCTTCCTGACTGCTCCATTGCCTCCCAGCTGATCCTCATGTTGTTCCAAGCCTTTCTCCCTGAAAGATAGAGACCTTTACTGAGTACAGGTGGGTCTAGCAGGAAGTCACATCACATCGTGCCAGGAGCAGGGCAATTCTCATAGCAAAACTTTTGTGTTATATATGTTAAATAATTGACACACGCACAGCCACAGCATTGTGGGGTCTTCCTGGCTGTCATGAAGAAGAAGAGTAGAGAAGCTGACACCTCTAGAGCTTTATTCAAACTATCAACATATGCTGATAGGTAACTATGACATATGCTTTGTTGCTGTCTAAATTCAATCTAAGCTCTACAATCATAATGCTAAAAGAATACGTATTTTACACTCAGATTCTGGATGCCAATTCTGTGATCCAGTGTGGGCAATGTAAGGTGAAGATCAATAGGAGTTTGACTTTTGTTTACTATCGCTTCTACAGGAGAAAATGATTTATTTAGATGTCATCAGCTCAAATTCTGCATCCACAGATAATTTGCCCATGTCTTTAGAGATGAAAAATGGAACCAAACTACATATCCTCTTTGCTCTACTAGAAATTGATGAAACAAAATTACAAAATAACCCTCATCACCAGCAGAGAAATTATTAATAACTAGTTAGGCTGAGAGCAGAGTTGTGATTGGATGGCAAAGAATACAAATTTTGCTCTCAGGCACCAGGGTTAATATTAATTCATTAAGGTTGCATATTTTTACTGAAATTAGGGAATTTTGACACTGCTAAAGATTTAAATAGTTTTTCACTCATTACTACTGCAATTTTAATATTTTTTATTAATTGAATTGCTAAATGCAACAGTATTAATTCCTCATGACGTGTTCTGCAGAAACTGAAA
Source organism: Laterallus jamaicensis coturniculus (assembly GCA_022605575.1). Taxonomy (NCBI): domain Eukaryota; kingdom Metazoa; phylum Chordata; class Aves; order Gruiformes; family Rallidae; genus Laterallus; species Laterallus jamaicensis. The sequence goes on from JAKCOX010000011.1 coordinate 13,571,199, forward strand.
TTAAAGTTAACCTCAGAAAAGTGTTAGTATTAAAGTACCAGCCATAGAAACAGGGATGGATGAGGGTGTAATAAGAGGGTATAGTGCTGAAACTCAAGGACAGTAACAGAAGATGACATTCTTTGCTGCTGTGGAGAAGCAGATGGTTCTGGCCAAAGACTTACAAAAGGAATATGAAGTTATTCCTTGCACATCCCGAACCAGCGTGCAGGGAGCCCACCTGCCACACACACAGCAGCTGAAAAAACCCACCGACACTTTTCCTGTCTTCTTCTAGTCACATGTTCTGTGGCTACAGTGCAGAGACAGTAGTCTTTCTACTTTTCCTCTAATTGAGTAGCAGAGAGGACCTTCTAGGGAACTTTCCATGCCTTTTGGTAGCTGTAAGCAGGAGGTAGCTCAGCAGGATGGGCAGCTGCACCCAATTCAAAGTATCACTCTTCATAATAATAGTTTTTGTGGTTGTTAATGACAGTGAATTTGTAGTAATGCAACTAACAGCTTGTTAATATTGCAGCACTTAGCACCTGGTATCCCTTGAACTCAAAATGCTTTACAAAGGAGACGGAACATTTTCTTTTACAGGTAATTCATGGGGCAAGGGAAGATTAAAAATGTAAGTCTGTGTTTTCTTTACAAAATATTTTCAAACCAGTTTGCCCTGCTTGGTTATAAGCATTTAGAACAATGTGGTGTCTCTTGTCAGTATGAAGGTTTAAAAACCAGATGCATTCTTAAGGCAGCAGCCCTTACCTGCCACTGTGGTGCATTTGCAAATCCTACTTGACTCGCTGGAAGCTGCACCTGCACACAGCACAGAAGAAGGGTTTATCTAGCTGCAGTAAAAGTAACAGCTTGTTTCATTGCATAAATAAGGATTGTACGGTTTCATTACCTGCACATTATGATTCAGAGCTTGTAGTGTCATACATATGGGCATTTGTTTAGTCATAAGTTATAATCATGGCCTTCAGCTATGTTTGCAGAGGGAACATCCTGTATATCTTTGTTTAGAAGGCACTGCTTCGATTGCATTTAATTGCTTTCCCTTGCAGCTTTGCTTAAAGGTGTGTGTGATAAAGGAGCAAATATTGTATTAAACAAGAGCAACTAATGAATGAAGGCTAAGTCTATTACAAACTGTGCTGTAAGTAGGCAGCTACTAAATTGAGATGGCTACCAATCAATGGTATTTCTGTGCATAGCACTGCAGTCTGTAAATCAGATATGCTTACCTGAAATCTGCCCATTCCACTTTATTTATTAGTCAGCTCTAATTTCAAGTGGTCATGGATTGTAATAAATGCTTCAGCATCATGTCCCTGTTCCTTTATGCCAGCTGTCCTATATTTGTTTCCTGGGATAGAGTTAATTTTCTTCCTAGTAGCTGGTACAGTGTTGTGCTTTGGGTGTAGTATGAGAATAACGTTGGTCACAGACTGATGTTTGGAGTTGTTGCTAGGTAATTGTAGTGCTTAAATCTAAGTGAAGGACTTTCCAGCCTCTCACGCCCTGCCAGGGGCACAAGGAGCTGGCAGAACACAGCCAAGACAGCTGACATGGGATGGCTCAAGGGGTATTCCCTAACACAGAGCATCATGCTCCCTGCAGAACTGAGGAAGTGAGCTGGGAGGTGAGCAATTGCATTTTTGCATCACTTATTATAATATTGTTGTTGTTATTATTTTTTTCCTCTTATTTGTTACCTTATTAAACTGTCTTTATCTCCATGAGGGTTTTTTTTCTATTCTCCCCACCCCATTGTGGGAGGAGAGGTGAGTGAGTGGTTGCGTGGTGCTTACTTCAGCTGAGGTTAAACCATGACATGAGTGCAATAATAAAATCAGAAAGGAAATCAAGTGCAGAAAGGGAGAGGTGGCTGGGTTTTTTTGAGAAATCTCAATACTTAAGAGACTTGCAATGAGTCAGAGAGATTTCCAGACTGCTCTGGTTTGCATTCAGGATTCCTCCTCTTCCATGAAATTTTCCAGTGGTAAAAGAATACAGTGAACAGTGCACCTCAGTCTTTTCCTCCTCATCTCTAGCAAGCCCTTACCTGTCACTTGGAAGGAAACTAGGAAAGGATTAAGCAGTTTATTTTTCCTTTGCTAGACAGAAGGAATGAAAACGTTTCAGACACCGTGAGTCATCACAAGGGTGTAAAAGATACAGGCTATCTTCCAGAGCTAGAAGATGTATAAGTTTGTTAGCACAGAGCTGTACTGTGAGCTGAACTGGAGGGAGAACATGCTATAAAGTTGCTGTGTTGCTGTGGATGCTGGGCAAAATAGCGTGGGAATGGCAATGACAAGTTAGTTCCTAAGAGACTAGTCCTAGGATCCAGATTTCCACTATCTTCAAGCACTCAGTTTGCCCACAGCAGGATATTTTTTGACCTATTTGATACAAATCTACAAAATTCAAGCATACTCCTTCATCTCACAGATGACCTTGCTCATGCTCTCTTCCCCACCTGCTGAAAACCTATTTAAACCTTCACAGCTCATAAGTGCAAGTGCTCTCTCACTGCAACAGAAAAAGCTCGCGCTCCATTTATATCAATGTGTAGTTGGGACTAGTGAATATTGATTGGTTGGTCAAAGGTTCCATGAACACAAACTTGCCCTCTTAATAGGCATTTATTAATACATTTTAATTCCCCAGGTCTTACGAAAGCAAAATGTGTACAAAGCATATACAAGTTAACTAAACAGGAGTTAACGTTTCTCTTCCACAGCCAATGTACCATTAATAAATCTCTCATTTTTCTGACAGAGCTACACAAACCTTGACTGTTTTCATTATTGACTTAATTGCTTTTCACTTACAGGTACACGGCCTTTTCCTGTTGAAGGCTAATGCACATTTCCTTGACAGGTAGAATAACCAGAAAGGTTTGAAAAATGATGGAATAGCCAATGCAAAGTGAAATGTGAAACCAAGGTAATACAGGAGAAGGACAGACCTTGAAAGATCCAGAAATCTGGTTCAATGTCCTTTGGGCCAGGCTGAGCTGCTTACAAATGTGTATAGAGGCTAGCACAGCACAGCTCTGTTGGAATGGAGCCTGTAAGTATCACCAGGGCATCAGAATTAGTAGTGATAGGCAATAATAATAATAACAACAATAATTAAAATCTCAACAACAGCAACAATAGTGATAATGATGATAATAATGGTAATAGTAGTAATGGTAATAATAACAGTAGCAATAATAACAGTAGCAGTAGTAATAATAATAATAATAGCATACACACTAGGAAGCTTAACTAAAGATTTAGTAAGCTACATAATTTGCCAAACTTGACTGTCTTTTAACTTTTGTAAAAATAGGTACTACCTTGTACCTTTGGAATGAATTTGTGAGGTAGGCTAGAGTCTATGGGTAATGCATGGATGTGACGGCACAAAATCAGTCTGGGAGTCGCCTGGAGCCCATGAGCTTGAAATTATTTTGTAGGGATGCTATAAAATTAAATTTTTCCATAGGACTTCCTTCTTTGACTCCTCTGGAATGGCAGTGGCTCTATGGTAACCTTATAGCCATAGTGAGAACAATTCAAGTATTGGCAAGTAATGTTAAAAATGAAAAACTACATTTGAACAAGAGTTCCAAATTCAAATCTGGCCAGTAAGAGATATGGTTTGAATTTTGGTTTGGTCCTTATCTTAAGAGTAGATTTCAATTATTTGTTGCTGAATCTCTCTTCTGCTACCTGTTTTTCACATTTTTTCCAAGGCAGACTGCTGCCTTTGTTTTCTAGACTCTCATTCTCTGACTTGTTTGGCCTTCTGTGGGGCAAGGAGTTGGATTTGATCCTTATTGGTCCCTTCAAACGCAGGAGGTTCTATGAGAGTACATGACAGTGGATACAGTCATATTAGATTCATGGCACTGATCAGGGCAGGGAATATCTAAATTAAAAGATAATTTTCTGTTTGGCTTGGTAGCCTGATATATGCAGTCCCTGTTGCTGGAGTGAAGATAGAAATGTCAGAACCCTTTTTTCTCCCATTGGTGAGTGTAGATCGAGGGCAGATGAACAGGTCAGCAAGAGGGAGCTGTGGACCCTGGCAAAGTCATCCCCATTGCTATGAAAAGCATCTATGGAAATAGAACAATTGCTGGTTGGTTTTAGTAATGAAATTCCTACTCCCACAAAACTCAAAGGTATTCAAGAGGATTCCCATTCCAGACCTGCTGTAGGTGCAATGTTTAGAGCTGATAACATCATTATATATGATTACCTTATTCCAGCTGGGCTTCTTAATTTAGATTGTGAACTGCTGTCATCTAAAATTTGAATGTAAAAATACTCACACAAGTGCAACCACACAAGGACCAGGTTCTATGAGACATAATGCCACTTACTAGGAAATTTTTGTTAGGTATTTTTTAAAATTTGGAAGAATGGTAACTGCCTCTGCAGCCCAATGTGACCGTTGTGTAGAAATGAAAAGGAAAAAGTGTGTTCACAGCTTCTGTTGGTCAGCAGAACTGAGAGCTGAGACAAAGGATAAACTGAGAAAGCAGCCCTCCACTTGGTTTTGGTGTGAGATGGCTAAATTACAAGTTTCACAAATCAACTGTTTTTCTTCTCTAAATCAAGTTTACAAATCATAAAAGAAAAACAATGTAGGTATGCAGCAGCACACAGTGTATCTGAGAATTTTCTTCTAGGTCCACGTGTGTCTGGGAAAAAGAAAAACTTGCTGATGAGGATGCACTTCAGAATTGTGGGAGCCTACCAGCTGCAGATGCGCTGAGTGGGGAGAGAACATCTGTGTTTTTTAAATCAGTTTCTTGTACTGTATCCACTCATAATACTAATAGCCTAATAATTGGGCTCCGTTAGAAGAGGGGTGGCCAGCAGGGACAGGGAGGTGATTGTCCCTCTGCCCTCATGAGGCCCCACCTGGAGTACTGTGTCCAGATCTGGGGCCCCCAATACAAGAAAGATGTGGAACTGTTGGAGAGGGTTCAGAGGATCCACGAAGATGAGCACCTTCCCTACAAGGAGAGGCTGAGGGAGCTGGGCTGGTTCAGCCTGGAGAAGAGAAGGCTGCGGGGGGACCTCATTGCAGCCTGCCAGTCCCTGAAGGGAGCTTATAAGCAGGAGAGGATTCAACTTTTTAAAAGGATAGACAATGCCAGGACAAGGGGGGTGGATTAAAACTAAAGGAAGGAAGGAAGGTTTAGATTAGATATTAGTTTTTTACAGAAAGAGTGGTGAGGTCCTGGAACAGGCTGCCCAGAGAAGCCGTGGATGCCCTGTCCCTGGAAGTGTTCAGGGCCAGGTTGGATGGGATCCTGGGCAACCTTGTGTAGATCCAGGCCTGAGGTTGGCGGCCCTGCCTGTGACAGGGGGTTGGAGTTCTATGATCCTTGGGGTCCCTTCTAACCCATGCCATTCTATGATTCTATGATTTTATGAATACAATACTGTCCTAATCTAAAGCATATCTTCAACAGCATTTGGGCTATTTGTAAACTTTTCCAAAACATTTCTTTGGTTAGCAAGTCTCATTATTTAGGCCATTCTGCTTTTGGTGCTGTGTGTCTTTTATTTTACACCTTTTTTCTGTCCAAAGACACGTTCTTTCTGTTCAAACATCCTATGCTTTTCCTCATATTGCCACTCCATTGGTACTTATTTGCAGTTAAGGTCTTGAGAGGGATAGCCAGAAAGTGGCACTTGCACAAGCATCCCTTATGTAGGTATTTGCTGCACTTTCTTAGGCAAAACCTTTTTTTCCTCTCTTTCCATCTTTTTTGAAATTGATACCTGCATCTCAAATCTGAAAATAATTAAATGATGGTATAATCATTTAGGCAGAGCCTAGCAGGTCACACTCTGTGTTTCAAGAAATGATGTAATTTACCATTTTGCATTGATGATATTGAATTGCTGATTTGGCTATAGCTGGTAGCTCAACCAAACCACCTCTAGAGTCGGTACAACACATTTCTATTGGTGCTTGTGCTTTTGCTAATCAAATACTGAAAGTGTTGAGCCCTTCTGCCTTGGAAATTGTGATCAGTGTATTTTTTCCCCTGGTTATGATCAGTATTGTCATGTTCTGTCTTGGTCCATAAAGCCCCTTGAGCCCATCATAAAACAAGCACATACGGTGCTTGTCAGTATTTCCCTGCCATTCATCAGCCTTGGCTTCCCACTGCTGACCTTTCATCTGACATTACTGATTTGGACTTCGTGGTGAATCTTCCTGGAAGCCAGCTTGTCCGTAATTGAATCTGGGTCAGCCAGCACAATCTGACAAGTGCTCTGAGCAGAAGCTGAATTGCAGTATGATAGCCATTCATCGTGTTTTGGTGCTTCAAAGGGGAAAAAAAAAAAGTTAACAGTTTGCTTGCAATCCAGCTCATGCACTACCTGTCCTACCATACCTTCTGGAGAGAGTTTCCACAGAGAAGAGAACAGTAATCAGCTCATACACAGCTTTTCACGTTTGGCCTTTCCATTTTGTTTTTCCACATTAACCTGAAAAGCATTTAGCTGCTATGGTAAAATTTCTAGGAGGCTCTTTGTGGAGTACTTCTGTGTTATATGGTTGACCATTTGTCAGTCAGAAGCATATATTGATTCAAGCCCTTCCAGTGCTCAGTGATGTACCTGCCAGTCTCTCATAAACAAGCTTGTAGATGCATGCAAGAAAACTTGAACTTCGTTCTTGAAACATGGCTCTGGTGATTTTTAATTTCATGCCTGATACACAGAGTAAAAAGTGAACTGTTTTGGCTGAAAAACACTTTTTCTATGTCTCCTCTCCACGTGAGGTCAGAAAGTGTTGTTTCATCTCACGTGTGCATTTAAATTTCACAGATTAAGAATGTCAGAATAGAGGAATGTACAGGGAGTGTTGGTTGACATTGGGTCAGCTTGCTACGTGGTTCTGGAAATAACAGCCTTTCTGTTTCCTTCAGACATTTCCATTCATGCAATACAAAACAATTCTACCTAGAAAAGAAGGTGGGCTTGAAATAAGACTCAAATGGAGAGAAGACAAAGGAGTTTTTGTAAGATAGAGAATGCAAGAAATCACCCTCTGTGATAAAAAGTGAGTGCTGTACTGACTGCAATTAAACTAGCACATACATACATGCATCCTGTAGATGTGTATATGTATGTAGTAATGGAAGGAGAAAGATAATGTGGAGCTTGCAAGTGAGTAAATAGATGGATGCATGGATTTCCAGATAGGCTTTAAGAAAGCACTTAGCACATAGACAACTGGGAAAATAAAGATGGTGAGATCCTAGAGGGTATCGACAAGATTCTGCTGTCTTGATACAAATTTCCTTCCTCCCAGTAACTTAATCTTATTATAAAAAATGTGATTCCCCCACCCTCCCAGGTAGTTCTCTATTCTCTTTCCTCTTTGGCATTTGGCAGAATTAGCCCACTAATATTTCTCATAGTTGCATTGTGTCCTTGTTGATTCAGAAGGTAGACATGAATTAAAGTCACCTGTGTCCCTGAAGGCTGGCTGTTTTGGTGAAACTTGTTCTGCAGACCTAGCTTTAGCAAGATGGTGTTCCTCAGCCAAGCCCCTTTGCCAGCAGTAGGCTAAACCTACAAAAGATCACATGGCTGTTTTCCTCAGCAAGCTGAGCTGCACTTACTGGTGCTGAGTCCATAGGTAATGACTCTCCCAGCTCCTGGTGCTACTCTTTGTTCTGGTGTTGGTGATATGGGTGTTTGCATATTCCCAAGTAGCAACAAACATTGGCTAGGAGTTAAAGTAGCAAGTCACCAACTCTAAAACTTCCTTTTCCTGTCATTAAGAAGTAACTACAGGAACTTTTTTGCTACAGTAACTTTCTCTGGGTGTTAGACAATTTGGGCACCTCGTCTCTTCAATTTTAGGGGTGATTTGCAGAGTCCAACACAGGACCGCTGAATCATTAAAAAATCATTGAGAGAGTGTTCTAGTTTTGCTTGAGCAGCTGCCTTTCAGGCTGCACACATTCAAGCTTGTCACTCCAGCTTCTAGTGCTATTACTGATTGCTCCCTGTATCGTTTCTCCCTGTAGTTTGTGATTCACTCTTTAGTTACAGAGGAGATTTTATTAAAGGCTGTTTTTCTTCCTGAGGAATTTTTATTAAAGGTTGTTTTTCTTGCCCCCTCTAAAGGAAAGTCTTTCCAAAGACAGAATTGTCCCTTTCCCAATAACTGTGTTGGCACATATGAATTGTCTAATGCTGAACTGATAGATGAGCTGTCATCAGGGTACAAACCTGTGACTGTTACAACAAAGGTTGGCAAATTCAAATGGGAAATAAAGTGCAAATTTTTGAACAGCAAGGGAAATTAGTAATTGAAACAACTCACCTATGGATCCAGTCAGGAACAGATGTCTTCCTAAAAGACGTGCTCCAGTTCAACAAGAAGTTATTGAGCTCCATGCAGGAATCAACTGGTGAAATTCTCTGGGCTACATTTGGCAGAGGTCCAGAGAAAAGGATCCAATGGTATCTGCTGAATCACTAAAGCAAAACCAAACTGCCTTGGAAGGAACAGCAAACAGCTTTCCTCTGTAGATCAGACATCAAAGCAGGGAAATGTAGCATTTGACAAGTGTGCTGTATATGGTAATTAAATTGCTTCTATGCTCATTTACAACTTTCTCTTTCCTCCACTCAACTGCATTTTTCATCCTATATTCTCCCACTTTTTTTTTTCTCTGCTCTTTTATCACTTTTTACTCCAAAGCATTCAAATTGTAGCTGAACTTTTGAACCGAACTATGGAGTTTGTTTATGTTTAATCACCACTCTTCACTGTAGTATTCCATACATATGGCAATTTTAGAGTAGGCACCCCAAAATTGCAGTATAAGAAGGGAAAGGACAAGTTTTAGCATTAAAACTGTTAAAAATGTCTCAGAAAAAAAAAGGCAACAAATCATACTGATGTAACTCACTGGTAGCAGCCAAGGGCATGTGCTAGCAATTGCAGTATATATAGCAAAGGAAGGTGGGCTGATTTGGAACTGCTGGCAGTAGTCCAGCTGAGTTTCAACTTGTAAGTGGAGTCCCCTCCTTCTGCAGGGCATGGGAACTGTCACCTTCTGCGGGAGCCTGGGCTTCTACTAACAAAATGCTGATGTTCAGCCTGCACGAGTGCAGACCAACACAGGTCTCAAGCACATTTTGCTACCTGCGTGCTTATATGCCCAAGCATTAGGGGCTATTTACTAGAGGTCATTTGCGTGTGAACAGAACTATACTGTGTACTCTTAGATGCATCCGTCATCTGCTGCTGCCAAAATCTTGCTGAACTTTTGGAAAGTGTAATGTTTATCTGATATTTTTGGGCATATGGAAGCACTGTCCTAATGAGAGCATGGGATACACATGCATGTGCACTTTGAAAGTGTAAAAAAGGTGCAGTGAATCAATGTGGTAAGTGGCTGCCCTCCCAGATGTGTGATGCCCTGCACACACATACTGTGGACATAGGAGTGTACGATAGATGTGAAGAGTTTCAGAGAAATTGTTCCTGAGCTTTATTTTTTATTATATATGGTATCTTCTGGAGGACAACCTCATACCATATGACTTTCAAGATATATGAGGTGCATGGTTACTAAATCTCCATGCAAGGTGAAGTTTACATTGAACTTTCAGCAGACATTGTCAACTACTTAATGGCCTTGGGAGACCATGACTTGAATAAAGCATCCAACCCAGTGGGAATGCATAGTGTGGTGTTTATTTGTAGAGAACTTTTCATTTACATTATACATTAACCTGTAGTGAAAGCTCCACATAATTTATTGTTTTTATTTTTTCCAGGCATAGCAAGAGGTTTATTTGGTGGTCATTCCATTTAGAGGAAAAAAAGGAAGAGGATTTTTTTCTTCTCACTCACATGGCTGCAGACTCAGCTAATACAGTGTGTGGCGTCCAGCAGAGAGTAACACGCAATTCAATATGAATTTTAGGTGAAGCCACGAAGCCATGAAGCCATGAAGCCATGAAGCCAGGAAGCCATGGAGCCAGGAAGCCATGAAGCCAGGAAGCCATTTTATTAGGTGAAATCATACAGATTCTATACCTTTATTACTGTAAACGTGGCAAGCTAAAAAACTGCTAATTGGTTACACACACTGTTCACACTGTATTGATTGGTTAGTAATTATAACGAGTTCTGATAAAGCTATCTTATAGCTAAACATCCTTAGTTTACCTTTAATACCTAAAAGAATCCGCACACCTGCTGTTTTTGACCATCTTGTTATGGTTGGTTCCTAACATGTTGCGTTACTCCCAAATACCTTCCCATAACTGCTTCTTGGTTTAGGGCAGCCTGTACCCCTATCAGCAAGGCCGCTGTGCTTTGAGAATGTGATTATTATGATCCTCTCAGCATGAATAACTTTTCCTTTCTCATGGGAACAGAAGAATATTGTCAGGGCCTTAATCTTGGGAGAAGAGAGCTAGGCTGCTAGCAGGTCTGCTGTCTTCCCTGACAACAGTGGAGTGCTGAATTCCTACCATCAGCTGTGGTAATGTCACGCACAAGTTAACATCACAGAATCGGACTTTTAGTACAAATAAATGATAAACACTTGAAGTAAGATATTAAATTATACAGAATCTCTGCACACATACAGAGAACAGGCATGGCTTTAGGCCCTAACCAAGACTTAGAAACAATGTTGGTAGGCTTTTTGGGAAGAAGGAATATTCAAAAGAAATTTGGCTATTCTGGTTTAACTGTGAACAAATGACAGATTATAATAATGCAGATACACTCATTAGGAGAAAACCTGGCCAGGCTTCCCTGTCCTCATTAGGAATTCCTCTTGGTCCATATGATGTAGTCAAATTACTTAGGTTTTTCACATTACTGCAGGTCTCCTTCATTTCTTTCAGTTAAGAGACTTCAGGGGTCCCAATTATAAACCTTGCTGTTCTGTTTTTCTGTATCTCATTACCTCTTTTGATTGTTTATGGCAATCACAGCATCATAGATGTCATCTCATTATACAACCCTTGTTCCTATGGCATGGGGATATGCAAAGTTTTCAGATTGAAACAGCCATTGCTGTCAGTTAGTCTGAGGCAGTAAGAGACTTCTGTCCTTTAGTCTGTCTATCTCCACACCCCTCCCATGCTGTCCCACTTACTATGCCTGTCTTTCCTTATCAAGACATCAGCTGAATAATCCTTAGCTGTCCTGAGAGGGACTGTGGTATTCTTTTGTGGTACCCATGACTTTGAGGTATATGATGCTCCATTACGTGGACTGCTGTGTCATCAGTGCAGAAGGAGCTGTGTTCCCAGTAAAATGTAACCTCCCCAGCCATGGAGTTATTACTGAAACCACTCCAGTACTGCAGGTATCTGCCAGCTCATGGGTGCATCTTTGTGTGGCAGTAAGAAACTAAGTCCACTGAGAAACACAAATTCTTTTGGAAACATCAGCAAAGTGTACACATAATAGTGATGTTTAAAAATTGCATTCTTAAGTTTTTCAGAGGCTGGATTTAAGTCTACATTCAAAGGTACTTTTTTATGGCACTCAGTCTCTTGGAATTTTAATTCCGATCTGTTTATTTACAGTCCTGAGAAAGAATAAACTCTGTTCTGCACTTCTGTAGAGAAGGCTGTTCAGCTATAGGAAAAAAGGTAGCAAGTTGGAGTTCTGCATAGTATTCCCTCAGCTCCATTAAATCTATTACAGTAACATCAAAGTCCTATCTTTAATCCTCTAAATGTGGTCATCATTCTGTTACTTTGTCCAGACAGGATAAATCAAAAGAAGTGCTATACTTGCATGCTGGAAGGACCTTGAAAAATCTTCATGTTAAAAAGAAGTATGGTATTTTTTGAGTCCTCAGCTGCACAAAGAATCAAAATAATTGTCTCGATCTTAGCCTTCAACATGTCAGTGTTGACTATAGTTCTTGCAGACTCTATGTGCAAAAGACCATCTTTCCTTCAGAAAGACCAAAGACTGGATAAGCAAGGATTTTTCCGGATGAAGAAAGATTACAGGTTATGTTTTTATTTTACTTGGCATCAATGGACAGTCTCATTGAGAGTTACTGTTAACCAGCCAGAAGCTGTTTTTCTGTTCTCCCGATTTACTGACAATTTCTCCTGATTTCTCCTTACTTCATCACTTACCTTTCACCTCCATAATTTAGTCTATACTGCTCTTCAGGAAAATACTAGACCATATTTTAACACAACTGTAAGGAATAGTTTAACTAATAGTTTACTAAGTGTGACTTTCTGTCAGTAGAGCTGATTCATGTAAGGTTTGCCTCCTGTCAGCTGGCCTGTTGTTAAACACAATTTTATCTGCCTACGTTAAAGTTCAAGTTATCACAAACATTGTTCTTCAGGAGTAAGCTCTATTTCCATAGTGTATGAAAATACCTGGTAATAGGAGGCTCTGCCTGGCTCCTAATGCTCTGACATCTTCTCTCCTGCTTGTATGCTAACAGTATTCGCAACGGAAATGTCAGCCCTTACCAGCTGCTCCACAAGAGATGCTGCAGTGTTGATCCTGGTCATGATTCAGCAAAGTCATGAAGGTACCTAACTCTGACACAGAAATGTCAGAGTAGTTAGGCTGGAGAGGTAGCTCAGTGAGTATAAGTGCTCGGTAAATGAACTGTTCTTGGTGTGGATGAACAAGAGTTCTATCATTTGGCCAATGGCCAGCGCCCAGAGACCAGGGAGCCAGAAGAGTTTGCCTTCAACATCAGTTTCCAGTGTGTCTATCTGTCTCTGGTAGTATCAATCCTTCACACTGTCAAGTAAAAAAATGCATAAAATAATTGCATTATATATTGAGATTTTCGAGAGTCCCTTATTGACCTTATTCTACTCCAGTGAACTTAGCTGTGAAAAATTGGGTAAGAAGCAGGGCCTTGCTGAAAGCAAGATATTACATCTGAGCAGTGCACTCTTGGATAAACAGAAATTACTGAGTAAATAACAAAATGTGAAGAAATAAGATCCAAATTGAAGTGTGGAAATTGGGGACTGTAGAAGTGATTGCTTTTATAAATACTTTTAAATGTGTATTTGCTTTCTGAGTTTCACTATAAATTGTAATGAAGTGCCTCTAGGTTCAGATGTGAATAGGGCCAAATCTTGCAGTTGTTATTTGGGCAAAAAAACCCTCTGAAAAATCAATCTTCCAACTGAAAATAACTGTGTTTTGGCTCACTAAAGATAGCAGGATTGGGTCTGAATATCACAGTATTCTGCTGTCCATTCATTGTGCTGTGCGTTTGCTATAACCTTTTGGACCTTCCTTGTCATTCATGCTTGATATAAACTAAAACTACATAAAAAATAGTGGATTTTAAAAATCTCATACATTCTGCCTGTAATTATCCTGGTGGCATGGTATGACCTGCTGATTCAATTCTTATTGAGATGAATATGAGCTGTTAGTAGACCAAGGTTCAGTGAATACATTAAATCTGGAGGCCCCAATCAATTACCCATTTCCTCATGGCAGTGTCTAGGATGTCTGAAAAATAAGTATCAGAGGTGATTAGAAGAGACCTCCTTGGATGTAAAAAGTCTCTGAAAAGTTGAATATCAATTTTGGATTTACTTTTCCTTGTGACTTGCTAAGTTTGACTTCTGTTTTTTGCTATCAGAGAGGCACAAGAGTGCTTCTCTTGCTGTTTTCCATTAAGCCAGTGTGCTATGCAGGGACCAGCTAAGACGTGACACCGCTACAGCCTGCTTTGGCTGCTCTATGGGGTTACTAAGACATACCAGCCTTGTCCAAATAGGAGCTGAGCACCTTTATTTCCTGCCAGAGTTCACTGTGCAAGTGGGGCTCAGGATGAGGATGAGGGTGAGGAAGCTGTCACTTCCCAGTTAAGCAACTTCAGAAGAAAGAAATGGAAGAGCAGTCACTTTGAACTAAATTTTAAAGGCAATGCTTTTTACCCTTCCCAGGGAATTGGTCAAGTGGCTCTTGTGCTATTTCCTCTCTCAGGTGTCTGACACAATGGTAGAAAGGCTTCTCATAGTATCTAAAGATATTGTTTCCGCTGTGTACACTCCAGTGACCATCGTGATTGATGCTATTAGGGAGCAGAGGGCACACAGTAACATGTGAATGATAGTGTACTCCTTCTTGTCTTGTTTCAGGCATTTCACTCATTTTTTTTCACATCAACTTCTTCCCTTGTAGTTTTCTGTACTTGTACAGGACATGCACATGCAGTCTTCCTCACTCACACCTACTTCTCCTCTCCTAGTAGGAGGCTTTCCACTAATGAAACAATCAGGGAATATTTTAGAGTCTAAGGGTGAGATTTGCCTCATCTGCTGAGCCTTTTAAACTCTGTATGTCCCATTTCACTAAATATGAAACTGTGGTAGAAAAGCAAGGGACTATCCTGATCCTCAGGTACCTACTCACCTCCTAGTACAGCCTATAGTAGGTATATGTTGGGAAAAATGCTATTACTAATGGGGATGCTGGCCTAGAAAGGCACATGGAGATAGACAAGTGTCGTGGTTTGTGTTTGCAAGAATTCATGTGTTTTGTTAACCAGAATGGGTAATTATATGTAATTATTTGGGCAAATCACTAATTCTTTCATACTAGAACAAGTACAAGGTACCATTTATTTTGTGATCTCACTTAACTTAGCAAATTTTTCATATCGTGTTGATTTTGAAGCCATAGAAATCTAATGTTATATTGTGAAGACCATAGCATTTTCACAGGACAATTGTCTTGTCTAGCATCACTTTGGGAGTGGGAATCAAAACTTGTCTTCTGACTTTCAGCAGGATTGTCCATCTATCGCTGCCTCTGAAAGACCAGTGAGCTGGATAGGTGAGCCCTGAATTCATGTCTCTCAGACCTGTACTGCAGTGCACCTTCCCCTAATCAAATGAGAATTTTGACAAACAGTCACATAGTTCTTTTCTGCTTTTGTGGGGAAAATAATCAGTATCTACTTTATGCAATAAGGTAGGAGAAGCTACTCTCACAGAGTACTTTCATTAGAAATATTTACATTTTGTAAGTGATTGCTTCTTCAGTTTTCAGAGTGTAATTTACAAAGATGCAACTAAACCGCCTTTCTTCTGGAAAACATTTTATCTGGCTGTACTATGCTAATATGATCAGTCATATGCTGTACATCTCTTCTCCATCCCTTTCTGCCTATAAATTATTCAGAACTATTATAGCTCAAACTGTGAGTAGATGATTTTATTTTAGTCTTCTGAAATGCTAGAAAGGATTTGGTTTGGAATGAAGGGGATGACATCCTTCTGAGGCACTGAGAAATCGGGAATCAACTGTGACTGGCAGGCTCGCTCCTGGAGAAATGGGAAAGATGGATAAAAATATATCTTTTAGTTGAAAATATTAGAAGACTTGGTATGAAATATTTAAGACTACACAGTCCAGCCTGTAGAACTTCCTTTCAAATATAACAATAAGCATGGCAAAGTTTATGGAGCCATTTGCTAAGATAACTCTATCTCAACTCCCTTCCCTGGGCTGAGGTTAATTTGATTTTGTAGAAGAAATTTAGCCTCTGGCAATAACCCAAAGATTTGAGTCCTTTCACCTGAAAACACTTGGTTTAATCTTTTATAACACAAGGCATCAAGTAATTTATTGCTTCTCTTGCATACAAATAAATCACATTCTCTAATTGACTCTGATTCATAGACTTTGTCACTTAACTACATTTCCCAGGAGCACACAGGCTGAAGGTCAGAGGTTAAGCTCCCTTTATCAACCTAATGCCTTCAGGTGTTTTTCAATCTGGAGGGGAACAGGAGTGTTACTGTCACTGGATGAAATTTGAAGCTGTTGTTGGGCTGCTTTGTGTGAACTTTCACCTTTGTTCTAGTTCAATGTAAGGTTAAGGTAGGTTTATTCTTTTGTTTGTGGTTTTTCTTCTAAATGACTTACAGCAAGCTTTATCATCTTTTACATGGAAAGCCAGCCTTTCTTTTCTATACAATTTGACTTGTGTGCTTTGCTGCCCTTGTGTAGAGCTTGTTTTCTGGGGTTCTTTGCCCACCAGATGAGCACAGCTCTACAGGGGTAATGGGCCATTTTGTCTTGATTCAGTTGCATGGTCTCGACTGAAAAACATGATTTTGGTTTTTTTCTGTTTGTTTTAGTGATCCTGAGGGAACACATTAACTTTAAGATGTTTGTGTGATTCTTGTTTTGTCCCTCAGGCATAAGCTTTGTCCTCTGCAAGGAGTTAAATACTATTTGTGTGAGCCATGGTCATGAGGCTGGTGGTGTTCCTAGTTCTTGCTCTAAATACCGTGTGTCTTACAATTTCTAGATAAACTTTAAAAATCTGTGGAAACTTAGCTCTCAGTGCTAGCAATCCTGCCTGGAAGCCACTGAGTGCAATATAAACACAGTACATTAATGACATAGCTAGTATGAAAGTGATAACATAAAGTTAGGTAATGTAAAACTGTATCACTGCTGTCCTGGGATGTATGGTATGTATTTAATTTGTATTTAGGATATCTTATTACTGATTTTCCATGTTGCTTTGATTTACTTAGAGGTTTTTTGGATATGTTGCTAGTCCAATTGTCTGTTCTTTCACCTAAATATAGAGACTGCTACTGGCAATCATGGCAGGAAGCTGGTGGGATTGCCTAGCTAGCAAGCTTAGAAAATTACTGTATAACAGCACGTTGTTACACTGTAATAATGCCCAAGTATGTCTGTATTAGGCCAATGCTCAGCTCTGCTAGGTACTGAAATACAAAGGAACTGGCTCAAAAGGTAATAGGAATAGAAGACAGGGTGCAGCAGCTGGATGTGGGCAGATGGAGAGCCTCTGCAATGAATGACATAGTCCTGCTTAGCACATGAGGTACCTGTCAGGCTATGCTGGCACCCCACTGTTGTTTGTATGCATCACAGCAGAGGGAAAGTGGGCTGTTCACTGGGAATTTCTCTGAGCCTGCTGGGATGCTGAAGTAGAAAATAAAGAATACAGTCCGAGGTGTTGGCTGGACAGATATCAGTAGAATTACTAGTCACTGTAGGGGTAGGCTATGGCAGGCCTGGTGGGAGAGACAAGGTTTTGTGCCTGGCACGAAGTGGTGGTGACTCTACAGTCAGCAGGAAATGAGGTGGGGATGTTGTTTGGCTGTACCGATTTGAATGATACTGAGCTGGCTTTTGTCAAGCTAGCAAAGAGCAGCCTGTGAACCAGGAAGAGTGCTCAGTAAAATATCATACTTAAAGCTGATGGTCTGTGACACTGCTGTGTGACTCTTCTAACTAGATGGTCCTGGTCATAAAACTTGGATTCAGTGCACCCTGAGCTTCAGAGATACCTCACTGTCATGTGACTCCCAATCTTTATGACAACAAACATGTGGCCCTTTCAGAGTCATGTATAGATATGAATTTCAATTTCTTTTTTGTTCTTTCTCTTCGAAGTCTGGGTGTGTTTGAATCCAAATCTAGTCATTGCCTTTGCCCCATCTTTGTATGCTCTTGTGCTGAAGACAGAAGTGCTGCTCGTAGCAAAAATCATGACGACTTTTTACAAAGTTTATCTGCAAGAAGTTTCTTCCTGTTATTTTGTTTAGTGCAAAGAAAGGAATTAATCCTATGGTGGCATATAATTTGTCCTCATTAGCAGGAAACAGAATTTATATAGGCTAAAAAGCTATTTGTTAGTCTAACGTACCAGCCTAAAATTTTAGCCACCACTGATTGTGCATTGTTGACTTGACAGCAGAAGTAACCATAACTTAGACTTAATGAATGCTTTCATGCAGTATGCACAGTCCTCCAAGAGTCCTTATTTCATACTATTTAATGCTGTGCTGAACAGTTGAGTTTGATAAAGGCTGAAACAGTCAGAATTACGCTTTCATTTGAATTTTAATTTTTAAAGGGGGAAGGCAGATGGTATTGTTTTATTGAGAGAATAGCCCAGCATGTCCTGCCATACTAAAAGTCTCTATGAGCCCATCTGAAATTGGTCTCTGAGTTTTCTCTGCTGGTTTCTTTAACTTTCATGCTGCCTTCAAATTGCATATATTAGTTTCCTATCAAGAGTAACTCACAGGCGTGGAAGTCAGCCATGTCCTGTGAAGGTCACAGGAATCTTGGTGATGGAGAGTATGTTCCTAAATAAGCAGCTTGTGTGTAGTGTTGATGCTCTTTTTGGTGCCAGAGACTTAGCTTTACAAATGGACATGAGTTGAAAAGGCAAATGCTAACTGGAAGGAGTAGCCATGTCTCTCTGTGTAGTGTCCAGGAGAAAAAAACGCTTAAATAATCCCCATTATAGGTTGTTAACTCGTATGCCAAAACAGAAGAAAATTTGTTTTCCTTGATCTTAGAAGACTTCTCCTAATGCTTAACTCTTTCTTGGTGAGGATCAACAGATCAGTGCATCCCTCTTGGGAGATCCAACTGCAGGAATACTTATGAATAGAGGGCACCAAGCTATGGAGCAATAATAATGAAAGGAAATCCTTTCTGATCATCCATTGGCCCTGAACTGCATTTAACTCAGGAAAAAATACAAGGTCAGGAGAAAAGGGTAGAGCTCAAGTAGTATTCCTAAATTCCTTGTGTTAAGTCCAGTAGATATGCTGGTGCTCTCATAGCCAAGAAGCAGTATTAGAGATGCAACAATTTTATTTCTTTTTTTTTTAATAACTGCTTCTGAATATTATGGGCATTGGTGATATGAAAGTTTGGTCATGTCTCCTACTGTTTCCATTGCACACCTCAACTTCTGCTTCAACTGCTGACTCCTGTGAGAGAGATTAAAGCAAAGAGAACTTCCTACACTTTGGAGGAGCTTTACTCTTTCTACTGCTTTCTAAATGGAAACTTCACTGGAAAAACTAACAAAGATGTAACCAATTCCCAAATCAAAAAGTATACCTGTCCTGTTAAAAGTGTTAAATTATGGGTAACAGTGCCACCTGGTGAATCCCATCCCAACACCTTTCTTCTCAAAGGGAAGGTGTGTCTTAATGAAGTGGGAGTTGTCCCTGAGTTAAGGCACAGGTATACACCCTGGCTGTTTCTCATGTAGACGTAGGGTACAATATGATTTAAAATACTAAACTAAATACTCATCTTTCGAGGGCATCATTGTGCAAATACAAAATACATCCCTTGAAAATCATACCAAAAATAATTCTGCCTGCTGTTAAATAGGCCTGATGTATTTTCCACTATTAGTACTGAGATGTAAAAAAAAAAATTTGAATTGCACTTCTAGTAGTAACTTGTCTAGAAGGTGCCGATGGTTTAAAGTTGCAAACAAAGCGAGATTCCCTGCTGAATTTAGGAAATTCTGATTCTACCAGTAACTCTGTCAAATAAGTCTAAAATGACTGAGACAGGCAGTCATTTTGTGGAAGTGAGTGAATGCCTTTACTGCATTCAGCAGTTTGATACAACAGCCCCCATACTAATGCCTAAAAATACTGAATGTTTTTTGAAACCCTTATGGGCTGAATTTTGCCTGCTTTATTAATATTTATTTTTGGTTTTAAATGATCCTGTTCATTTTAAAGGAATGCTGATGCAGGACAGTGTTAAGAGTTTGTGTAGATGAAGTGGGGTCGTACTCTGCAGGATGATCCTGTGTGATGGCACGTATTGGTGAAGCTGCAGCAGATGGTGGATTATGACACCACCTGGGTTAGGCTGATGCAGTACTTGCATGTTATCAGGTTCTTTTATGCATCATATCATATATGGAAAGACCTTTTTGTTGTGTTTAAATCCTATACAAGTCCTTGTCCTGATGCAATGTTACTGCAAAGGGACTCCTTTGCTTGATTTCAGGTGACCATCCTCTGCTGCAAATGCAGCTCTGTGAATGCTGAGACAAGTGTCTGCTCTGGTCACAAGTATAGCTCTGACATCTTTGGGCACTAAATCCAACCTGTGAAACTATAACATGCTATGTCTTTCTGATGTTTGCTGGCAGAAAATTTTATGTCAAAGAGAACTTGCTGTGAAACTCTCTTAATTAAGAAAGTAGAAGGGAACAGACTGTAGTGGGCAGGGCTCATGTAATGGATCCAGCAGTAAAATGCTGGATGTGTACCTCCCCTTTCCTACACCCCTATATCCCTATAAAGAGGAACAACCCTTCCCCCCCCCCCCCCCCCCGGCCCCCTCCCACTCTCATTGCATGGTAAAGACTGCTTTGTTTATTTTGAAAACTAAATCTGCATCTTTTTGGCACCAAATGCAGAAAAGCTGGTTCTTAAGTGTCTGTCATAACTAAAATTTATGGGTATACTTTTGGCTGCCCACTGGTGCTGACACAGGGGCTATAAGTGTAAAAATATAGAGAGATGCATTCTTGTGTTTCCATTTCCAGTGTGAGCTCTGTGGTATTGGCCTCAGTGTTTCTAAGCAAGGGAAAAGGGATGTTGACAGGCATGTAAATGAAGCCGGACACATGCTTAACAAAAAGCGACAGCAAAGTAAAACCAATGACTTTGTTCCATCAAAAGATACAAATTTCCCATCCTCCAGCATAACATTCAAAGTGCCAGCATTCTCTAAGTTGTTTTCACAGAGGATGTTCTCTAATGGTCAATTTGTTTAAAGGCAGAAAGGATGGCATTGCAAATGCAGCATCTAAAATCCAGCGACTCTGCAGCATGAAATGCTAGCAGATATCCTACTGCTGGAGTCAGGCTTTTGAAAAACAGCCGTTCGTACTGGCTCTGGATGGCAGCAGTGGCACAGAACAGAGAACCTGTTTTCTTCCATCAAGGAGTGCAGACAGAGATGGAAGTGCTCTAGTATTTTGGCACCTGTGCTCAATAACTGTGTGCTGAAATATCTGATAAAAGTTTCAGAGGCATCTTAAGAACCCTGAACCATGAAAAAGATATTGTTGGCTTCAGCTTGGGCTGAGCTCAAAACCCTAGATGAACACAAAGGATTTTCTTATCTCTGTTATAATAAAGATGGTCTCTAGCTTCTTTGCACTCACAACTGCAAAGAAACCCTAAGCTTCTGTGCATTTATTAGTCACATCAGCATGTTAAACTAGTTTTTAAACCCAGGCTAATTCCAGTGGGTTCCTCAAACCTTTCACCCTCACATACCTCAAAGGAGCTTTGGAGTCTGTACTGAGCAGTAACCATGTTAATCAAATTGCTTATCTAAAGAATAAGGCAACACAATTTCTATACCCTTTTTTTTGTTACAAAATAGTAAGCCTGCGTGAGAATTGGAGAATAGGAATGAGTAATAGGTCAGCATAGCACCCTCTAGATTTAATTTTAAGGAGAATTGTCTAAGGGTATGTTGATGCATGTGTAGAGGATGTTGTACTGCTGTGGGAGAGACCTGGGTCATTTTTTGCCTGATAATTTCCTGTGACATAAAACAGGCCAGGGTGTTCTGTAAAGCATAAGGGAGGGTCCTCTAATTCTGTTCTGAACATGGTGACTACAAGGATGTTAAGGCCTGAGCAAAGCAGAACTGAGAGGGTGAAGAAAAGACAACCTTGTCAGCACCTTTCCATTGAGGAGCTTCCCAGCCTGTTGAGGAGAGCACTACTGAACTGTTGCTAATCTTTGACAGCTTCTGCCTATTTGCTGTGAGTGAAGATGTGGAATGTGGAGTGGAGGGGATGGAGGGAATGATTCTCTTGGCAGGAAAAACAAGTGCTGAGATGATCTAGGATGAAGTCTGGGGAGCAACTAACCAAAGGCCGAGGTCCTGGTGCTCTAGTTTGAGATACCAGTAAAACCACACCCTGGAAAGGAAGGTGAACACTGATTTATTTTTTTTTAAATTTTTTATTAAGAGATCTATGATCTGAGGTAGTAAAGCTAAAGAAACTGTTACCAATGATCAAGCCTGTCATCGTCCTATAAGCAAAAATATTTCATGTGTTGCTGTTGCTTGGCAATCTCCATTGGAAGCAGGAAGAGTAAACCACTCCTGTTTGAATTTGCAATGTGCATGATGAAGAATGAATGTCTGGAATCCACTGTAAACCTTCAGTAGTGCTGACATGAGTCCAAAGACATAGGACTCAGTGGGATTGTAAAACCCTTCAAAAAATTACTTCAAATCTCTTTACTAGGTACACTTTCTTTGGGAACATTCATGGAAGAAGGAAATGCTATGCTTCTCAGAATAAAAATTGGAAATTCTTCCATTTCTGCCACTGAACAGCTCCTTCCGGCTGCTGAATCATTAGGTGTTGAGTCTTAAATCTAACATGTCACCTGATGGGGAAAATTCTGTGTTCTACAGAGAGAAGGACTTGTTTCTTTGATAGACTTCCTTTAAAAAGATGTGAGGGAGAGACTTGCAACAGTTTTGGTATATTAAAACCAACCATGGACAGGATGTAAGTGATGTCAGTCAATATGGGTACTGAGCAAAGAGGGATGAGGTGGTGCAGGAGCAAGATGTTATGGAGGGGATCACAAGGCTAAGAGTATTTTTTCAACCTTCACCATTTGTTGAGATATTTGAACTCTAGCTAGACCTTGAGTTCTTTGTTTGCCAAGCTGGTTCATGTTTGCAACTGGATGATATTTTATGCCCTTGGTAGGTGTTCTTGATGAAAATGGAACTAACTATGATGAAACTAATTTGTAAATTCATCAGCTTCCATTCAAAAGGATGGTTTTAATTTAATTTTTGCCTCAAAAAATGTTGAGTGTTTGTGAATATTTCTCTTATGATTAGCAAAATCTAATTTTATGCAAAGAAAATTGCCAAGAAAATAAGTAGGAAATTATTATTACCCCAATGTAGAGAAAATTCCTCTATTCTGTCAAAAGCAGTCACTGCTTATCTTGGATTTGTTTGGATTCATTGCATGAAAATAGGGAACAGACATCCCAGCTAAGCCCATGACCACATGGGATGGCATACTGGGAATGTGTACTGGGAGACCATTCCTGGAGGAACTGATGAAGCCAGCAAAATATGGGAAAAGGAAGGGTGCTACTTGGGGAGGTTGCTGGCCCTGGTTGAAGTTAGGGTTCGGAAGAAATGTATGTTCTTGTTTTTAAAGGCTACTAGCTCATCCCTCTGTGTATAAGGCCAAACTGCTTTGCACTCTTTGATGTCCAGTACTCTATTTTCATCTCTCCCAGCTAGGTGAAAAGCCTTCTTTGTAGCTTTTGCTCTCTGGACTAACCTTGTTGTTTACTCTTTCCCTAGAACTTTTCAGGTCGTCTTATATTTTGCTTCATCAGCCTCTGTTGTGTAATGATAAGCTGTGCACCCAGTGCTGTAAAGGACTTGGAGGCCCAGTGCCTTATGAACCAAGCCCAGATCCTTGCCTGAATCTTGTGGGGGGACATTGCTGAAGTTGGGGGCTGTTAAGTGCACACAGAGTGCATAGCTCTGATGTGCAGGGCTGCATTTTGGCTTGCTATCCAACTAGGAGGAGGATACCTTTGTCCCTTGTGCTGGGACAGCTGTTTATCTCAAGTATTTTCTCCTCATTAGCAAGGGAGGAATGAATTCTGCCTCTCTTCTGTTCTTGTTCTCGGCTATTAGCTGTTGTGGTGCAGGGACTGGTCTTTCTTGGCTGTGCAGACCCAGCGTGAGAGGAGCGGAGTTACTAAACAGACAGGACAAACACTTCAGAAGAATGGCTAGGCATGTTGTTACTGCCTTGGGGTAGGAAATTAGTTTGATGACCCTGGAGTCTTTCATTGCCCTTTCTTATATGTTTTTTTTAAGCTGGGGCTACCAGGGCTATGATAATGCAAACTCTGATAATAATTGCTGTAGCTTGGGGCTGAAATTTATAGTTTATTTATTGTTCTCCTATGTTGTCTATCAGTATCTAGGACTTTCATTATTGTGTAAAAAGCTTTCTAAAGGCACCAGCAGTGCTGCCTGTGAGTTATTCTTGGCTTTTGCTTGTAGACCGTGATTTGTATTTGTTCTCTTTAGCAGCCATGAGGGTAACCCACAGCACCACAGTGATGTGATGGTCATTCACCTTCCTGATCTTTTGTCAAAATATATTTAGTGAGAACAGTGGGGTGGGAAGAGGACATTAGGGGCCTTCCAGCAGGTTAGTGTCAAAGGGGAGAGAGATTGTTGCTAAAGTCCTCTATCATAGTCAGTGTGAAAGGGTGAAAAAACAGCCTACCGAGAAGCTGTTGTTAGACCTCTTGGAGCTGAGCTCTGAAACTCTACAAAATTCTCTTACTGATTGATAAAATAGGAAATGAAAAGGGAAGCAAAATTTTATTGAAATTAACATAAAGTCCCTTTAATCATCAAGCTTAATCCTCGGTAGAAAAGGACTCAAAAATTGATTTAAAATCTCAGTACAACCATACTCTCTAATGTGAAACAGGGATCCAAGTAAATGAATGATTTGCTTAAAAAATTCTGACTAATCTTGAGAACATTAAAATTAATATAAATGTATGATCTCAAGTTCTATCCATTTTTTGGATCCCATTTCAGTAAGTACATATAATTTGGAATGGGACCTAAACCATTTTGTGTGTAAGTGTACAGGGAATCCATTCCAGTAAAAGGGAGATCAGCTCCACTGTTTTATAGACGAAATGGAAGTATCATCCTAGATGAACTGGAATAGAAACAAAACATACTGTAGAGTGGAAAAATGTAGCAGCTTTCTTTGAGGATATGGAATAATTTGAAAGCTGTTTTCATGGAGGAGGGAAAACATGTAAGATTATAAGAGCTTTGAACCACGTGTGTTATAACACTAACACAAATTGCTGTGTCTGCAGTTCCATCAAGGAACTGTGCTATGGATTCCAGGATCTGTTGGGATAAGAGAGGTCTCCTCCCTATGTTCTTGGCTTTGTGGAGGAACAGTTTTGCATTTCACCACTGCTGCAAAGGAATTTTGAGGGAAGGTGATCTGAGACTAATCTTTGAGTGCTATACAGCATTTAAAGTAAAATTTATTTTATATTCTGCAGGAAAAATTGAGTGAACTGCTCAATTTAGAGATACCACGGTATTCCTTGCTGAACTTCAAGTTTAATCTGCTATGCATGCTTATTAAGATATTGTCATCATAGGGTTAAAGGTGATATGAGGGCACTGTATCATCTTAAATATTGAGTAAATTCTGTACTTACAGACATCATTAACTTTCACTGACGTGTCTGTACTTTCAGCCCAGTGATTTTAGTTAGACTGAAAAGTTTAGCCTTTGGAAAAAGCAGATGTGTGTTACAGGCAGAGAAAGAGGGGTAAGCCTCCCACCTGTGCCTGCAGCACCCAGGAACATGTGGGTGCCTGAGGAAGAAATTTCTTCACTGCACCCTACATATTACAGCTGATCTCTGATGCTTCAGGGTTGTAGGTAAAGGAATCTTAATAACTCAAGTACATCTGCTCAATTGGGAGGATAGCAAATTCTTCATTAGCTCTGCTAGGTGATCAGATAGCCCCTGAAACGAAAGAGCTGATTGCCATCATTTTTCAAATTTTGAGCTGAGCACCAAGGAAAATAAAGGACTGGTCTTGCTTGCTGTGCCCTGTGGGTAAAAGGCCTGCCAAAACTATTCAGATTTGCTCCTTCTCTTCCCTTCCGTTCCCTGACTGAGTAGTTGGTTCAAGCCATGCCCTTTACTAAGACCTCTGGTGTCTTATGATGCCCGGCAATGGTGACTTCTTTCCTTTTCCAGATGCTGGAGCTCTAATGGTCCTGCCACGGCTTCTCCCCTCTGCGTGCAGCTTGCAAGCCTTCTGAGACCAGAACTGTTATGTTATCTAGGAACTCGTGTTATACTATGCAGGTTTTCTGTTAAGGAGATTCTCTTGTGTAGTACTCTGCTTTTGGAGGTAGATGGGAAGCACAGTAAGTAAAGCAGGAAATGTACCTTCTGATGGAACAAACTCTTTCATTTTGGATATGTACTTTTAAAAATACAACATATGTATTAACATAGACGGCTGTCAGCTGAAATAAGATTGCTTACTGAACTTTGTATGGGAGTTTGCACGTCCCTCTGCCAGTCCTAGAATTGGATATCTACTAGGATGAGGGTTAGAGAGACAGCAAAACTAAATAATGGGCAATTTTGGGGCATTTGGGGAGAGTCTGAAGGGCCTCTGGGTCCTGTTGTAGCTCCAAATTGCAGAGGCAGAGAGAGTATTTTTGCTGTTGTGGAGTTGTCCCTTAGTCTGCCCAGGCTGCAAGCTGAGGTCAGGTTCTATTCAAAAATATGGGTGACAGTGTTTATCACAAACTTTTGCAGGGGAATCATGAAGGTTGTGGCAAGTGAATGTGCTGTGCTTGGGAAAGATACTAGGCCAACTACCTGGGGGGAGTAGAACATCCTTGCAGCACAGGTATAGCAGAGCTGTTGCAATGCCAGCTTCACCATAATACACAGTGACCAATTATATTGCTGCTAAACAAAACTACAGTAAAATCTGTGTCATGCTTAAATTGCTATAACAAAAATGTGCGGCCAACTGTATCAGAAACCTTTGGTGGATCAATAAATAAGGCTCCATAAATGTGGCTGATATCCAGCGAAATCACAGTATCATTCCCAATGCATACAGCTATACTGCAGTAGTTAGTCCGAGCGTGGTCCTGCATCCAGAATGAACAGCAGTTGCTTAACTGGTGTATAAATCTGCTGTGCGCACGTGGTGCTGCGGGTGACTTAAATGAAGAATGGCCAGGGTATATCTGAGCTTTTGGGTGGTTTTTTTTTTTGTTTCTTTTTTTTTTTTCCTGTGAACCTGGAGGATAACTGCTTGCTGTGTAGCTTCTACCTGATTCAGACTGTGGATAGCACGTGTGCTTCTGGGACTGAGGACATGCAGGGTGCAACTATCATATATGAAGGGCTCGTGCAGCAGGTCCCTCTGTGTTACAGCACCAACTCACCCATACCAGACCAACAGGACTTTCTCAGTATTGTTTCTTTTCTCAAAAGTTACTTCCTGCTCCATAAATTACTTGCCCTAATACTTAAGATGGTTCTGACTGATGCAAACGTAGAGACTGAAGTTAAGTAATGTGTTATAAACACATAATCACTGGCAGTCAGGCTGAATTGTTTATCAGATGCATTTATAATCCTGTTCTCATGATGTTTTTTCATTACTGGGTAACTTTTGAGGGAGGGAGAGTTTAGTGATTAATCATTATTATGAAGAAATTAGAAGTGATGTGTACCAGTTGCATCTCTGACTTTGTACAACCAGTTAAGTGTGCCAGACTAAGATGGAGTCCTGGTGTGGTTAATGACAGTTGCAGCTCTCCCATTGGTTTTGTGAAGTTGGGACTCTGCTGAAGGGATCCCATCCACTGTTTTCTGTACTGTGAACTTGTAGCAGTAAGTTCTCTCCATATCCTCATACACAGGTACATAGGCATTGCTCACAACTGCAGTTATAGTGTCAGTCTTTTGTATTGGAAACCATGGACATGTATACTCTGACTTAATACTTTTATTGGCATGAGTGACACATGCCATTTATTAAGCTGGGGCTTCTGGAGCTCCTCATCCTGAATTCTGTATCCTCTGTATGGTGTGCAAAGGTAAGTTCTTGGTGACTGTGTAGCCAGTGCAAGATGCATCTATCTGGGCATTTTGAAACAACAAGGAATGTAAGTTCCACAAAATACAAATTTGACATGATGTTTCTAATACTGTCTAGCTGCTTAATGCTGATACTTTCCACCTAATGAAATCTATTCAGATCTAGGAAGACCCATATCTCACCAAGCATATTCTAGCCCCAGAACATGGGGCAAAGGGCAGACAGAGTCCAGGATCAGCAGCTGGAGCCAAGCTTGCACATGTGATATTTAACCTTCAAATGAGTGGCAAGGACTGGGGTGTATGGTGACAGAAAATGGGTGAGTGGTAAATCCAGTAAATGGATTTAGTATATATGTGGAAGATGTTTGCATGGGTCACTCAACACTACAGTTATCCAAATTTGTCCTGGCCAGGGGCTTGCCACTGAAGCAATTAATTGAATGAGATGGGCATGGTACCATGGATCCTTGCTGTTCTTAGCTAGGGCTGTGTATGTACATGTGACAAATAAATTGCTGGTGACTGGCAGGGATTGTAGTAAAAGGTGGCATGCCCCCTAGCCAGAGGCATGCTTTGGAGGCAATTAATCAAATGAGTTGGGCAAAGATGTGACAACACCTGTCGCAGATAGCACTGCTAATACACATGCAATTAATGATCTTGATGAAAGGAAGAAGAGATAATTTAAAGGAAGGTATTCCCTAAAGAGCTAGTAACTCTGAGTAGAAATTTTCTGCTTTAGCTAAAATCAATCCCAGCACTTTCAAAGCCATGGTCCTGTCCATTTCCAGGTAGTGCATACATGTATGAAAAAGGAAGAGAAAGACTCTTCAGTGTCCAAAAATGCCCTCAGCTTGAACACTTTTTGCACGAACAGTGTGCATGCACGTATTCAAGTACTGTAGCTCATCTGCCAAATGTAATATAAAAATAGCAGAAGTTCCCAAACGTTGTAGATTGCTCTTATAAACATCTTTGCTATCGGGTACTAGATAACGTAATCTAAGACTCTGCAAATGGACATTCTACAATTACAACTGCTGTGAACAGAGGAGCTTTCTAGGTCATGACACCTTTTTACAATCTAAATGAATATTGATCTGAGCATAGTCTTCACCAGATTTATGCTGGATTGCACCTTTGCATGGGAAGCATGCATTTCTAATGGCGATGGTGAGATTAAAAAAAATATTGTAGCAATAAATTTATTTTCCACAGAGATATCTAGCTCATCAACTGTGTTTTTTTTCTCTTGTTCCTCTACCTCCTGCCCCTTTCCTGTAGAAAATATCACTTCTTGTTCCACCCTGAGAGGACTTCTCCATCATAAGCATCTCCTTGAGTCACCAAAAGATTTCCAATGCCAACACTTTAACTACTATGGCCAATGGTGCATAGAGTCTTGTCCGTGTATCCTAATGCAAATCAGGACTCCATAATTCTAAGAGCTTCACCTGAAGATAGCCACCCTCACACAAAACATTGACAGTCTTGACTTATAAAAAAAGCAGTAGATAAATATTATACTGTCTGTCCTTCTTGTATAACTTGTTTCTGCACAAAATGAGTTATTTGGAAATGTTGCCCTTAGGTTTGTCTTCTACTGCAGTAGGGCTGCAGGTATTTGTTGATGAGAGTATTCCTGATGCAAACTTCTAAAGACTGCCTTCGCTGTTCTTTTGTAGCCAGGTTTTGTCTGAATTCTGCAGAGCTCTTTTCCCAAGTGTCCATACCTCGCTGTCACGAGACAGACAGGAATTGGTACTTAGCCTTTATAGACCCAAGTTTAACATGTCATCAATTATCTTCCTCCAGATGAAGAAGCATTTAAGAATTTTTTTTTTCAGACTTGTCATGGCAACTCACAGCCTTTTAAGATAACGCAAAAAGATAATGTTAGCTTAAATGATAGGCAAACTGGTTGACAAGCACAATGGGAGATGATCTTTGGTATGTACATTAACAGCTTGCCATTTCAGAGAACTCCTTTCGGATGAATTGAGTGGCACTTTTGTTCTCTTTGCAGAGTTTCATTCCCACAGCAGGGAGAGTGTAAGAAGAGGAAGAGCAAGACCCTACAGATGACAGAGTCTGATCAGTTAATTTTAAGGGAAACTTAAAAGGAATCTTTTCATCTCCTCATAATCCTCTGTCCATCACTTGCAGGGTCCTAAAGAAAGGAAGAGAGCACAAGAGCGTGGTGCCCAGAGGCCCGCACCACTCCCCCAAGGTCAAATGCATTATCTGCTCTATTGCCACTCCTGAACTGTGGCTATAGAGAAAAAGATGAACAGAAATCTGTTAATTTTTTCTCCCCACCTGAAATAAAACATAAAAGCAGCAGCAGAAAAGTCTTAAGGAGAAACAGGATGATAATACAAAGGTTCTTTTGCCCAGAACTAAAACACCCTTTATTTAACGTGTTCACAGGCATAGAAATGATTTGTGGGCTGGTTATTAGTCCTTCCATTAGTCTGCTGGAACCTGGAGATATGAGGTAGCTGCTTCAGCTGTGTCAGTATTTTGAGTTTGAAAAGAATGAATGCATTGCTGTCAAATGAACCTTCTTTTTTTTTTTTTAACCTGCTTTATTATTCATGTACGAACAAACAAAAAAGACAACTGGATGTGAATGAGAAATTAACTCAAAATCATCTGGCTGTGACACAGAGAACATACCTGAAAAAAAATCTTTGTAGTTGGGGGAGATGAAACCTTAAATGTATGGAAACGAAGCAGTGTTACCTGAGCAAGGACATAGGCTTGATGGCTTAAGATCTTTTCTTCCTCCTGCAATTTCTGTTGGTTTCTTTGCATTGCTTGTCTTGGGTTCTGCAGCTCTTACAGGGTTCAGGTTGCTATAATGTTAGTTGTGAAATAAGATTACAACAGAATTTAGTGATGCCTGCTTATTTCTATTATGAACCCATAAAGAGGGCAAAGGATTTAAGAAAAAGAATAATAACAATTCTTCAAACACAGAGTCTACTCCTCAGAACCTGGACAGCAGCCAGTAGGCCAAACTGTAGCAAGGTTGCATGCTGTCTTGAGAGACTGATCTGACTGGCTGTATTTCTGTATTAATTCCTTGCCACCTCTGTCCTCTGGGAGGTGAGAGCACAGCAGAGGGGCCCTTCTTCACAGTCGAGTCTCTGGGGAGTCTCCCAGGCTGCCCAGGTCAGGGGGGATCTGCAGAGCAAAGTAACTGGACAGAGATGGGAATCAAGGGATCAGAGTTCATAGAATAGTAGGGGTTGGAAGGGACCTCGAGAGATCATCGGGTCCAACCCCCCTGCCAAAGCAGCTCCCCAGCTCATACTGCACAGATAGGCGTCCATACGAGTCTTGAATATCTCCAGAGGAGACTCCACCACCTCCCTGGGCAGCCTGTCCCAGGGCTCTGTCACCCTCACTGTGAACAAGTTCCTCCGCATGTTGGTGTGGAACTTCCTATGATCCAACTTGCAACCATTGCCCCTTGTCCTATCCCCACAGATCACTGAAAAGGGGCTGGCTGATTCCCCCTGCATTCCCTGCTTCAGATAATTATAGACTTTAATTAGGTCCCCCCTTAGTCTTCTCACGGCTGAAGAGTCCCAACTTAGCCTATCCTCACATGGGAGATGCTCTAGGCCCCTAATCTTCGTAGCCCTTCTCTGGACTCTCTCCAGGAGATCCCTGTCCTTTTTAAACCAAGGAGCCCAGAACTGGACACAACACTCCAGGTGGGGCCTGACCAGGGCAGAGTAGAGGGGGAGGATCACCTCTTTTGACCTTTTGATCACCTCATCTCTTTTGAGTTGTCTTTTCCCAGAAAGCAGCATGAAGATAAGATTCCGGTTGGGATTGTGCTTCTGGTAGATTTCTGGCTGGGCCTGTTCTGTATGTCTTTCAATGTGCAGGTGTTAATTAAATCAGTTTAATTCCATTCATTACATCTCTATCGGAATTGGTCCAATATACTCTAGTAACACTCAACCCGCTAATTGTTTTCCAGTGAAAATAGAGATGGGTCAGTTTGAACCTATAGGACTATTGATTACCTGGAAGTTAGATTGATGGTCTTTGCTTAGTTCTTAATGAATTAATCTGCATTGGTGATGAGGAAAAGTAGAAATAGTTTTGATGTTAGTCTTGCTGAAGCTGGGCGCGTGTCTTAAATTTTCAAACCAGCAATGGATAAATGATAAGACTTCATCTCTGTAGAGTTCACAGGCTTCGGAATATTAATTTTGTTGTTCTTTATTTTACTTTTGTTTAGAATTGAGCCTGAGTCTACAAGCACATTGTTTTCTTTAATCTCTAACCTAAAAATGTCTCAATTTCTGCTTTACAGTAAGGGACAAATCAAAGCTGGAATTTTGGCTTCCTGCTTGTAAGCCATATTTGAGTTTACTGTAAATTGAGATGCCTACTGGTTGGTAAAGGGGTAGGATTTTGTACCAACTTAATGTGCTCTGTTAGAAAATGACACAAACCAGTGTTCTCAGATAATCTCAGGAAAATTTGGTAAACCCCTAGTTCCACAATGCTGTGCCTTTCCATTAAAAGGCAATAATTCCTCTCAGTTTGTGCAATTCCATAGCAGTAATTATAAGTGGTCGTCTTCTATGTACAAGCTGTGAAATGTCCTATGTGCACATGCACACAGATGTGTGCCCAAACAGCTCAATACTGAAGCTAAATAAACTGACACGTGGTGTTGCCTACTGCTTTATGGGAGCCCTTGGTTAAAAAGATACGAGGGTACTGATTGTAAAACCATCATGTTACAAACATTAGTTAATGCTCCTGTCAGTCAGTTCTCTCTGGTGTGCCGTAGTCTCACATCAGAAGGCATTAATCTTGTACTGGCTGATAAACGGGAGTGCAGCATCGCTCTTCTGTTAAATCAGAGTGATGCTCAGTCCTTTGCAGAAATGCATTCCAGCCATGGCAGTAAGCAGATCTGCTTTTTTGGCAACATGCTGTGTTGTTGCCTTCTTCGGAAAGATTTTTATTTTATTTATTTAATGCACGTTAATCTTTGGCTTTCAACACTGGAACAACTATTAGGGCCAAAAAGCTTCTATAGCAGTCCCCCAAACCAGAAGGACTTGAGGGAATCTAGCTGTATTAAATAGTAAAAAGCCATGATTCTGTGCTCAAAGTCCAGTGCTGCTCCTACTCTCTTAGATCACTGCATTGTAAAGCTGAATTAGTCAGAGTATTAGTCAAAAGTATTGGAGAAATGCCAGGTAATCATTAAGGTGTGGCAGATTCTGATCCACTGCTGCAGCAGTGGAAATTCTTGGGACATCAATCTCCTATTGCTTTAATCATCCCAGCTTGTGTATTTAGTGGAGACAGTGTCTGTAGCAACCACCTGCACAGTGATTTAAGGCTGATCCCTGCTCCCGCCTGAGAAGGACAATTTAGGAATCAAAATTCTGGTGTAGGTTCATGGCCGTGAAACTGAAGGTGTCATAAGTGCTTCTGGCAATCCTGAGTGAGGTGCCTAATCCCTCAGGAGGAGCAGGATTAAGTCACATCAGCTCCATCAGTGCTGCTTTATGGGCTGGCACATAGAGTTTCCCACCTAGCAGGCTGCCAGCTCTGAATTGCATTCCTGACTGCTTCTCCCCATCCTGGGAACTGAAAGATCCAGCCATGATTTCTTGTGTGGGAAATTTAGGTCCCTTTCTAAATATAGCTCCAAGTCCTAACAAACTGTAAGAAAGCTATCGTGTGAGAGAAAGCTGAAGGGTGTTGGGAGTAGATTGAAGATAATTTGAATAGCTTGTATGTTGTAGAAAGTGATTCTAAAAGACTAGATTTTATTCCTTTTTGCTCTAACATGACACTGGCAGGTTTGTCAGGGGTGCCATGACTTCAGCAGGATAATATCAAGATGCACTTGGGAATCTGAAACTTCATCTAACATCACGATAGAAAATTCACATGAACACTTTTTTTATTCCATTTCATTTGCTGCCACCAGGGACTCCTTCTTACTCACTGCTTCCTTCTGTTCCTCTTGTAATGGAGGTGAACGTTGGGCAGGGACACACACCTCATTTCTACCATGAACTCTGTGCCTTGTGCCCTCAATCTGGCTGCAAAGCTCAAGCCCATCTTGTTTCTGTAGGTAGCTCATTGGATCTGTCTAATCCTTCGCTAGGGAGAGGTGGCAGTTCTGTTTGAAAGGTCAAGCTGCAGAAGTGTGTAGACATCCAGTGTGTTTGAGGCAAACCCTCCCTGCCAGAACTGAGGCTGGTGCCGTGCTCTGCACCTTGCAATCTTAATGAACACTGGACAGTTAAGGAGCATTGCAGCATGCTGCTAGTGGGTAATTTAAATTAAGGACATAATTGGTTGTACTGGATGTGCCACCAGTCTCTCTGTGTCTTCCCTTCTTGTTCAAAAAAACCCAAAACTACAACACCCCCCCCCCCCTTTCCAATAAGTGAGGAACACTTCTCTTAATTATTTTCTTTTTTTTTGGAGAAACCAGAAGTGATCCCACAGGGGTAATGTTACTCAGATTTCTGTTGAGAACTTCAGTTTTATTAAAATTAGTATATTTTAACCTTGTAGTTGTGGATTGGTTTATGTCCTGTTTTTAAAGAAGATCATTGAATTTTTTAATGATGATGTTTTTACCCGAGATACTCGGTGTTTGTGTTTCCTGTGGGTACCATGGTGGAGAAGTGGTTATTTCTTTCCACTAGATCAGATGTGTTTGTTGGCAACAAAGACAAATACGCGTATGTGGAGAAAGGGAGGAAGGGCTGGTGAAGGGTGGGAGAGATACCATCAGCTATGGGTGGGCCTCAGCCTTCAGCCTGTGCCTGCATGGACCAAGGCTGAGGTGAGTGGTTCTACACAGCACCCTGTGAGGCACTTTGCTGACTCCTGTGAGGCTGAACTCACAAAAGGATCACATGTAGCATGGCTCATCGCTGCCCTACCCACAGCCTCTGTGAGCTCACAGCTCTGATGGAGTCTCTAGGAATGTCTAATTCTTTCCATCTGTTTATATATGTCGATATGCACATGTGCATATATATCTATCTGTATCTACATTTCCTTTTCTTGTTTTAGCTCCTGCCTTTAGGACCCTTTTCAACAGGAACTTTCTGAGAAGATTTCCTTGGCTGCTTGTTTGCAGTTGTGTTTAGATCTCAGCCTTAGTTGCTTCCATAACTTCTAGCTGCCAGCCTCTTGTTTGGTTTTCGGTTGTTGTTTACCTTTGTTCTCTGGATCATTCTCACTGTGGTCTATTTAGTATGTTAGCTATTTGGCTTTTATCTTCTTGAAATGTCAGTCCCACTGTGTCATGTATTTTCTATTTTGTCTCACAGTTATAAGGCCTTTGGAACAGGGGATGATATTTATTCTGTTTACATGGTACCTTGCACAAAGGGTTATTAATGTGATTAGCCTGTAAGCAGTACTATGTTTTTCATGATATTTAATGTTAAATTATCATTGGGTATGTCACAGGCTTGCCAATTATTTTTTCTTTAAATATATAGCTGCTTTTGTGTCTGTCTTTCCAGGATTGCTAAATGCTTCAGCCACCTATGAATGTACAGAGGGAAAGTAAGCGTAGTTGCAGCCTCTACAGTGTTGCTGCTGCTATGTGCTTTTTATTAATTGGGCCCTGCACAAAGCCAGAATGCAGCACAAGACACTTCTTTCCAAATAGTACCCATCTATTCCTAATTGCTGACCTCAGATGTAGTACTGAGCTCATTTTCCTGTCTGTGAATTGTGCCGTCATCACCATACTTACTCATCTCTCTATACTAGTGTTATATAATACAGTATAAAAAGCATTCATGGAGTCAGCTACCTTGATTTCTAGCTTCAGTCCCAACAGCTTTTTATTGTTGTGTTCACAAAAGCTTTGCTGACCATGACCTTCCCTTTAGAAATCCTCTTGGATCTTTCACTGTGCAAGCCTGTCCGAGTAGTCTCCTGTTCTTTGCCTTATCACCGTGTCTAAGATCTCTGCCTGTGCTACAGCTCTGTAGTTTTCTACTTTGGCCCTTAATTCCTTTTTAAGTTTAGATGCCATGTAAGCTTTCTTCAAATGCTTAACCTCATTGAAAAATAATTGTGGTTTTCTAGAGTTGTGTACAAACCGTTGCCGTTAACAATAGTGATGCTACAAAAGCTTTGCGTTATAGAATGCTATAGATTTTTTCCAGAAAAGTTCTTTTCACTGAGGATCCCACCTCAAGCTGAGTTTTCTGCAATTCACTGTGAGAGGAGCTGATGATTCTGTGAAATTCAGAGGGAACTGAGCTGCTGCCAGTTTTGAAGGAGAAAGTGCCAAAAAGGGGTGCAGTAGAAACTGCATGTTAAACTGTTTCCACAGCATTATTATTATCATTTTGGAAATCTCTCCTCGCTGTGCATTTTCAGGTGCAGTCTACAGTCCTCTGTGACTTCTCATGAACTGAATTCTTCCTCTTTTCCTGCTGTGATGAAACTGTCTTCCACTGCAAAAATCTGATGTGTTGTCCTGGAGTTCATGAGTAAACAATTCCAGCTTTAGGAGGATTTTTTCTTTCTGCTGAACAGCCTTTCTTTCTAAAAACTACAACCTTTCTCAAAGAAAGTCCTGTCGCTTGGCAGCATCATGTACTGATGCTTCCATGTGGGACTCATATGCTATTTAGACTTACCTGGGCCTTCTCTTTATCTTGGGGGGAAAACCCCCCCAAACTGTTTGTAATACCCGTGCTCACTTTGCAGGTGCCTTGTTGCTTTAGGCCTCCTGAATGTCCTGAATATGAAGGTCATGATGAAGCAGTACTTAGCCCTTTGTGGAAGACTGGTGTAGAAATGTGGGACAGGAAAATACTGAGAAAATACTTTTCAAAATTCCAACCAAGTTTTAACTGTCCCTCTTATCGATTTGGTGTTGTTGGCCCTCCTTTTCCCTGCTGTGTTCTCTTGCTACTTGTCCTCTGAGAGGTGGAATTTATCACCTCATAGGCAGATGGGGCATTTGGCAGAAGCAGGATCCAGATGTAAAGCTTTGGAAAGTTCCCAATAGCAGCATCTGGGCTTGGCTCTGGCTTATTGCCTGAATTCTTTGTGAACTCCGAACAGCTGGCTGTGGATCTGCCTCTGGGGTTATCTCCAGGGTGGTTGCTACAGATCTGGCTGTGAAATCATATTCTCCTGACATACCTCTCCACTCAGAGGAAATGTACCCATACGTTCACATGCAGGAATCTTTTTGTAGCTCAAACTTCAAATGTACTGTATAAAAAATGAGCATGTATCTCTTTGTACCCACAAGAAGAGTAATCTGGAAGCTGTGTGAGGAATAAGCTCGTGTGTGTATTCATGTCAACATATTTCTCTGTGTATCAATATGGTTAATTGTTAGCAGATTTTGTACTGCTATGATGGCTTTGACTCCAAGTCAGTGGCCTTATGCCAGCAGAATATGTGGCTAAATATCTCCTATCTTGTGTAGTAGCAGAGCGCTGTAGGTTTTGGGCATGTTGCCTTCTGTCCATTTTACTTAAAACACAGTCCTGCGCAGTTGAATCCTGTTGCCTTCATTATGTGACACTTACTCCTGTGCACAGACCTGATAAAGACTAATTTTTCAGGCTTAAATGGCTCCTAATCCAGTGTCAAACCCTCTTTGTGGTAGGGATAGTCACTACTGGATAGATTTCAGTGCACTCAAAAGAACCCAAAGGTTATATCAAGTCAGTATTTTATAATGATCCCCACAGCTGTCTATATTATGAATGGAAAATATTTTGTCTTCTATTTAAGATAAAGCATTGATTAGAATACACTTGAAATATTGGGTAGGAAAGATGTATATTTCATACATGCATGTATATATATATATTTCAGATATTCATTTATCCCTCTGCATATGTATATACTACTCTAGATGGCCAGACTTGTAAAATTTGGTGCTTCAGAACAGAAAAATTTATGTTCATTGACAAACACTGTCATCTTGTTCTCTTTTTTTTTTTTTTTTTTTTTTTTTAATTGCCATAAACACTTATTTGGACTGACTTCCATCGGAGTGACTACTTATATATAACTGAAAAGCATGAATTTTGATCAGTAAAATTATATAGTTATTGTTTTCCAGAAAATGCTATTGAATTTTCTCAAGTGGAGGATGACTCTTTATCTGTAGACATTTTTAAATTTAATCCAACATAAGACTGGTCCAAGGATGACTGGTATGTATAAGTGCATTTTGAAACTGAGGTTGTGTTTACTGTACAAAGCCTTAGGATTTGTTCTGCTTTGTGGAACTTCTCTTTTCCCATGGGCACTGTGAAAGAACTCCTTTCTGTTGAGGAAAGGCCAAGTGTTGTATTTGCCTACTGAAACATATATCTTTGGGTGTATCCGTTCTGCTTTTATGCATCCATGGAAAACTAGAAGAATGGGAGACCTGTTTGTGGTGAAAAGTATTTGAAAACGGTAGGATTTTTACCACTAACTTCTTCTGTGTTGTTTGTAGGTGTTTTTCATTGGTATCTCTGCTGAAAGTTTACTTGAATCAGTCTGGCTGAGGTGTAAAAGGTGAACTGGTCCGTCTGACTTCACTCTGTACTCACAAGCCACCAGGAATTGTGTTGGTTTTCT
Source organism: Laterallus jamaicensis coturniculus (assembly GCA_022605575.1). Classification (NCBI taxonomy): domain Eukaryota; kingdom Metazoa; phylum Chordata; class Aves; order Gruiformes; family Rallidae; genus Laterallus; species Laterallus jamaicensis. The sequence continues at coordinate 13,609,388 of JAKCOX010000011.1, forward strand.
TTATGACAAATTGAAAGAGACAAATGTTAAAGGCAAGATAAGAAATGCTTTTTGGCATGTTTCTCCTATTTCCTTAGATCAAAGGTAATTCTGAATACAAGAATGGGAAGCAGTTTAATTTCTTGAGGTCATGTCTACAGAAGCACGTGTTGATGTTTTGGTACTGCATATGCTGGATAAGTGCTGTCCCCTGAGACACTCCATCTTTGACATCATAGGAGTAAGTAGTCTGTACAGTTGCTTGTAGCACAGGTTCCTTGCCATCATCTCCTTTTGACAGCTCAGCTGTTATCAGAGATTTTTCTCAATCGCGGAAACACATCTGTTCTTCTCTCTCCTTTTAACATTGAAGATGCTGTTCTGACTACCTCTCGGTTATCTGAGGGAGTTTGGTGCTTAAAGTCAGAGGCATCAGACAGCCCAGGAGTCATACCTTCTGCATGACCTCTGCCAGTCAGGTCAGGTTAGCGATTGCTGCATTACACACAGCAAGCGCTGATACTCCTGTTGTGGCTTCTCTCTCTTCCTAATTACTGAGATCCATCTCTTTCCATTACCTAGTATCGGAAGCGCAGTACACATGGAAAGGAAGGCTATTTATACCATGTGGAGCAGAGATAATAGGGGAATCATAAAGGAGAATGGTATTTTTTTCCTCTCTCCTCTTTTTTTTTTTTTCTCTCTCTCTGAATGCTTTTCTGCAACTTTTATATTCCTTTAGGTATAAAAAAAGCAATAGGATATACTTTTTTTTAATTTTAGGACTGTGGCAGGTGGTGGGGAATGACAGGATGATATAAAAGCATTTTACTTCTCATGATGTAGTTTGGGGTTGTACTATATTCACTGCTCTCAAGTGTATGACATGATTTACGTGCACAGAACCAGTGTCCCTGAAAGGGTGATTCTTCCACTGATAGACCTAAATCTGTACATAACTGGCTGGTAGAGTTTAGGACACCTGCTGGGTAGTAAGTCCTGCTAATTACCAATAACTTTCTAAAATGATTTGGTAGTTAGGAGGAAATTTTAAGACCAATAGCCTTACGTGCATATCTAACTAGTCATGTCTTAACAGATACAAGATCTAAAAAGCACAGTGCCAAAATCCCTTGTATACTTGTCCAACCTACAGTGCTATCTGGACCTGCTTGTATTCTCTCTATTGCAGGAAAGGTTGCTTTTCTGGCAGCCTCTTGTTTTATTTTCTAGAGAAAGTCTTAGAGGCTACAGCAAAGCCCTCGGCTTCTTGAGCTCAGCAGTAAATCTGTTAGTGAGCCTGGTGTCTGAGCTGCTATCTGATAGACCCGTGACTACAACTGAATATTAGCCAAAAAGTGTAATTTTCATATTATAATGCCATTTAGTCTGTTACTTGCAATCTACCTTTTAAGAGCAGTTCTAGGTCACTGGCACCTGTTCATAACTTAAAATTTCAGACCCACCATGGAATTTTGCACAAAATCCTTTTGAATAAGAAGAGATCTGTCTGTTCACTTTCCTGGGTGCAGCAGGAACATCTGATTTTTTTTTTTTTCCCCCCATCATTTTCCTAATACCTTTCTAATAATGTCTCTTCTCTCATATAGTGCAGTAGTGCATTTATAAGGAACTCTTTCCTTTAACAGCCATTGTGGCTTTGACAGCACTCTGAATAATAGAAATTCACTTTTCCTGTGTCCCAAATGACAGGGCAAACTGTTCTATCAGCAATATATCTCCAAAATTGGTTTTAGCAAATAAAAGTGTGGTCGACTTTAAATATAAATAAGACCCATCCCTTGGATCTTCTTTTAACTGCAAACCTTCAAAGAAATTATATTTTTACTCCCTGAAAATTACCTAGGAGAAAAAAATGACAAGAGTAATCTATTTTTTTCACAGCTGGTCGGTTGGCCAGAGTTTCTCATCAAGGAGTACATGCTGTTTGCTCCCCAGATGGACAGGCTGGATGAGTAACAAATCCACAGAGCCTGGGACACAAGGTAGAAGTTATACTGCCTGTGCTTTTAATCTTGCACAGCTCTGCTCATTGGTAATTGCAGGTGGCCCATATCCAAATGAGATTCTATTGGGACAATATCCTATATCTTGTCAGAATGAGTCCCATTAAAGTCTGTGCTGGAATTAGGCCAGAACCTTGAAATAATTATGGGAAACTTACTTTAAAAATAAAGTGGAAGCCATAATGGTGACAATTAGACATTTAAGCAACATCAGCTGTAACTGCAATTTCTAGCTGCTTCTGCTTGGTCCTTGTTTTGTCTGACTGGCTCTGTTACAAGAGGAGGTCCTGAGCAAAAAGTCCATGAAGTTGCAACCATGAACATTGTGCCTCTTGTTCCAGGGCTTCTGCATACTGCTGGAGCAGTAGTGCATGTTTGAATACTGCCTGGCAAATTCCCTGAGGCTTGGACAAAAAATGCTGCCTGTACACTGCTAGTCAGCTATTTGGGTCACATCTTGCTCAGCTTGCTTTCCCTCTAATTTAAAGAATGTTTGCTGTTGTCCTCATTCTGCCCAGGAATACTACTACTTTATCAACCAAATGGCATGGAGATTTAGGAGCTGTTATTATGACAGTCTTATTACAAAGCTTGAATTACAAAGTTATTCCATACACAATCCCCAAACCATTTCCTTGGGACACCAACCTCCCTGTTTCCACCTACCATCAAAATGTTGAAGATTTGGATCTTCATCTTCCTGTGCTTTTGAGATGCCTTAGCAGAGCAGAAGCATCTCAAAGGTACACTAAAATGCTAGATATTTAAAAGTGATATGTCTAATTTCTAAAGAAAGCCTCAAGGCAAAATGCTTCTCTTTTACTCTGGTGTAATCCTGTCAGCTCCTAATCATTACACTTTTAAACTAAGCATGTAAACATCAGACTCCAAAATCATTAATGTAAGGTTTGGAGCACTGCTGTGGGGGATGCCATGGTAACTGGAGCGCTCTGCTTCCCTCTGTCATCTTCATGGGGGCTGTGAGGCTGGAGCAGCACAGCGGTCCTTCCAGCCTAGTGGCCATTCCTCCAGGGATGCTGCTGGGAGGGGTCTGACCTTTCAGCACAACTCAGCGTGCCTACTGAAAGAGTATCCACTTTGTCTTTTAAATCTCACATCTGCAAATCAGGCAAACAAGTAAACTAGATCCTTACTGCACAGATCAGAAGTGAGATGCTTGTAGCTGCTTTCTCCCTGTGTGCTGCTCAGCCTTGGATGTGATGTAGTGTTGTGCCATGTCTTCTTCCCATCCATCCCTGGCTCTGTGCTAGCAGCTGGGGACAGGCTGCATGAGGAGTTTCAATGCACTGCGGTTGGCATCACTGAAGGCTGGTCATGACATCAACTTTAAGAGTAGATGAAGCCCCCTCCAAGCTCGTCACTGCTTCTTTCTTTTCCTCTTCACTTCTTTCTTTTCCTCTTTGGCTGCTCTGGCCCTGATGTATATGTATGAGGGGTGTGCAGACATGGGTAGGAAAAAGTCAGACTAGGAAAAATATAATCAGTTTATGTAGGTTTTAACTCTACTACTAAATGGTGATGGTGCAATCCCCTCCCTGGTTTATCTGGTGCCTGGCAATGTCGTGGTATGGCTACCTGCTGGGCTCATGCAATGTCCTTTAGGCAGGTAAGTAGGACTGGCAGGTATCTGTACTGCCCTTTATTTCTCCAGAGTAAAGCTGAATTTCTGCTGTGTGGCATTACTTCAGGATCTCGTGTCCGCTCCTGTCGTCTTTGCTCTTTCTCACGATTTTAGAGGAGAGAGGAGAGGCAGATACAGCCCTTGTTCTGTGTAAATAACAGCACATTGGTAGTGTTCCTCGGTAATGTATCTGGACGTGTGTTTCAATAGACCAGTTACAAAGCACATAAGTCCTGGGCCATAAGACTGCAATCTGTCTTGGAGAGTTTTGCTGATAGCTCCACAGCAGATGAGTTTGTATGTGGGCTGATTTCATGTAAGCCCTGTAGACTACTTTATCTTCAGCAACTTCCCCAAACCAGTTGATCACAGGTAATTTAGATAAAGCATTTTTGCCCTTGCTCAACTTCATGGTCAATATTTAACTGCTTAGAGATAATAAAGATACCTTGATAACCAGCACACACAATACACAGTCACAGATTTGTTGCTGTACCCTCATGGTAATTTTTCTCCTCCATAACACAGTAACACAGGGCTGTACACAAGCAACAGCAGCAGTGAGCAGCATGGTTGTATCAATGTGGGCAGAGAGGCTGAACCTGAACAAGGTAGATTTAAAAAACCCCAGGCATAAAAATGCTTGTGTAACTGGAAAAAAGGGAAAGGTGGTTTTGTGTGTGTGTGTAGTGGGTTTGGGATTTCTTTTGTGTGCTTTGTTGGGGTTTTTTTTCTGTTGTGTTTTTCTTTTACCATATAGCAAGAAATTTCTTATTTGCTGGATTCCAAGGCTGAAGAGTCTGCTTGAACTTCTGCATAACATTGTCCAGGAAGTTCCTTTAAGCAATTTTATGGACATCTCTCTTAGTATGAAAGTGAGCTGGAGGGACAAGCCTAACACTTAGAGGGTTGAAATGCAATGTTCAAGAAAAGTATGCATCTCTTCAAGAACCTGCTTGATGCTGCTGTTGCTCGTGTTTTAATGTCTTTCCCTTTGCATGTCTCTTATTCACATGGTTATGTTCTGGATCTAATCTGGTGGAAGAAAATAAAAATCTCCCTGAACAAATGACATGACCTGATAAAATAGACTTCCTCTGCAAATGCACATCACAGATTTAACAGGTGTATACTTAAGCTTTTAGTCTGGGAAGTGGTTGTTGAAGACTGACATCTTTTTGTTGTTTTTGGGCTTGGTCTATCCTGACTTTGGTTGCAACAATCGTAAACAGTGTTAGTCCTACAGAGTCTAAGAACAGCAAGGCCAGGTGAAGTTTTGTAAGGCCAGGTGAGTCTCCCATACCTCTGGTTTATTAGAAGGAAACAGACCTTCAAGTGTTTCAACAGTAGCTATTCAAGCTCTTCACAAGCAAAATAAGGTTTCCTGAAGGGATAGGTTTGCTGCTGGCCCCAGTGAGCTCAGACTGTTATTTTTACTGTCATTCTTCTGAGCAGAGGCAAAGCTCAGTATGGAGAACTGTGTTTAATGAACACCAGGGTAGCTCAGTGTTCCTCATGGGTGTGACAAATGGATTTAGGAGTCTGGTATTCTTTCTGTCACTTAAAAAAATAAAATAGAAATCTACATTTGGCCATGTGTTTGGCCATTTTCTTCTTCTAGGCTAACTCTGAGCTGAAGTTTCTCGTGGCTGAATGCACAGGGCCTGCAGCCCTGAATGCCGGGCTGAATGCAGGGCTAAATGTAGAGCCCTCTCTGAGTACCTAGCAGTGGGTTGGCTCCTAAAGAATTGGCTCCCGTCAGCAACAAACAGGTTTTAGTGGATGTGTGCCATGATCTGGGCATGACTTGGGTGTATGTGGCACCTATCACACAGGTTTCCTGAGGAGCCTACAGTGTATCAGCTTTTTCTCCTGTTCAGGAGATTTCTTCTTCCATTGGGTCATTTCTTTTGTCATCCTGGGCTCAGTAATCAGGTCAGCCCAGCCTGAATTTTGTGTATTTGAGGGGGAGAGAAACCATTACTGTGTTGTTTCAGGATCGAGAGCTGATTTAATTATCCCTTCATATTTCCAGCTCATGCAGGAAGCATTCTTTTTTCTTATCCATTTAAGCAGAAACATCACAGGCATTTTTATGGGCTTGCTGCAAAAATGTCTTAGGAGCAGCCTTTGAATATTCCCTGACAGCAGTGTCTATGGTACTTCTTTCTAGCTATGCATTCTAAGGCAGCCAGTGGCCTCCCACGAGAATTAGGGTCAGACATTGCCCCTTCATAATTGTGAGAAAATATGTTTTCTAATGTAAGCAGATTCAGGCTGGGATATGAAGCAAGGAAACAAGCCATTCATGTATCAGTTGTAGCATATTCCAAAGGTGGGAGAAAAGCAATTGCAGATTAATTCATGGGGATATGAATACATTTGGTGGGGATAATGAGTAACAGAGAATTTCGGCGGCTGTGTGGCTTCACTAGAGGTCAAATTCTGGTAAAGGCTGAAGCAACATGTGATGGAATCCATAGCTGTATGTTGGATCCCATGGCAAAAAAATGTCCTAATCCAAAATCCCAAGCTGCTTTTGGCTTCAAGAAAGCTGGAATCTGAAGGCCAGAATTTAATAGAATATTTTAAAGAGGCTGGCTTTTAGTTTTCCAATGAAAATGCAGCATGAGGGAATTAGGAAGCAGATGAGTTGAATAAATGAACTGCAATGTTTGGGTAGCACCTTGTCCATAGCAAAAATGTTTTAAATATGTGGATACATACACTTGGAAATATACATTGGACTTATCTGTAAGACAGGAGAGTACCAGTAATGACAACTTATTTATGTAAATGCCATTACTTGTTGGGCAGTGGTGTATTTAATCATAAGCAAATCTCCTTTACTCTTTTAAGCCACTTTTAGCAAGAAGAGGATGTTGCTTTGGCTGTCAAAAAGCTATAGGAAGAACCATTTCAGGACACATTGAGATTCCTTAAACACAAAGATTTTCTTTGCAGCTCTGTTTCTCCTGAGCTTACGTTTATACATTTATTTCAAGAGCCTAGGCTTCCTCGAAGGCTTTTTCCACCTGAGGAGAGATGTTCCTGTCTTACTTAGTGTCAGCTTTGATTCGGAAGGTAATTCTGCACGCACCCAGGAAGCTATGGCCTTTCCCACCAGTTGGTCATCTATCATTTCATTACAGTAAGGTTACCAAATTGACGTGTCCTGGCTAATTCTTCTAATGTGGCTATATAGCTATGTACTGTCTCATCAGGCAACTGTGCCTGCTGTCTCAATTGATAATACTCTGTGATACTATTAGCAGATGGCAGGACATGACCTACCTGTGAAATCTGACTCCCAGTGATCTAAGTGCCTGTTTTCTCAGGGAATGTCTTGAGAGATACTTTCATCTTTCTGGTCCAGCATTGCCACTGGTTTTTATTTTCCACACAAATAAATGAAGGTATCACACTGCTGGTATTTGGCCTTGAAGCTGCTAGTGACTATCTAAGTAATGAAGATTTGCTGTTAATATTAATTCCTAACATTTCTTCAAATGAGGCTGTAATGAAATTTGATATATAACTTTTTAAATAGTGGCACAGGAGCTATTTTAAATTTAACAACTGCAGTATCTTTTCTTCTTATATTTTTCATTAATCTTCATGTGCTTAATTAGTTGCTGTTCCTCAGTGGGAATGTTTGACTAGAGTAGAATGAGACTAATGAAATGTCTTGGGTTGCTACTGCTGGAAAGTAAAAGGACTAAGTGCTAGAAAGACATTGAGCCTAGCTGACTACAGTGTTTGTTCACAGGTTAGCCCTCTGAGGCAATGTTTGCATAAGTGAAAGAAAAAAAAATAATTCCAATGATAAGAGCACAGAGTAATGTGCTTTCAAAACCTTTTGAGAGTCCCATTGCATAGGAAATGATTCTTTAATTGTGACTCTCAGTTTGTGGGGCAGGTATAGGGAACATGAGAAGAAAAGGCTGTGGGGGGACCTCATTGCAGCCTTCCAGTACCTGAAGGGAGCTTATAAGCAGGAGGGGATTCAACTTTTGAAAAGATTAGACGATGGCAGGACAAGGGGGAATGGATTAAAGCTAAAGGAAGGAAGGTTTAGACTAGATATTAGGGGGAAGTTTTTTACAGAAAGAGTGGTGAGGTCCTGGAACAGGCTGCCCAGTGAGGTGGTGGATGCCCCGTCCCTGGAAGTGTTCAAGGTCAGGTTGGATGAGGCCCTGGGCAACCTTACGTAGCTCCAGGCCTGAGGTTGGTGGCCCTGCCTGTGGCAGGGGGGTTGGAGCTTTATGATCCTTGGGGTCCCTTCCAACCCATGCTATTCTATGATTCTATGAACACGTGTACAGAAAAAGACTTAACAGGACAAGCTCCTCTCCTTTTAGAAATCCTGGCATACAGCTTAGTAAATATCAGCAAACGAAGATCAAAGTCTGTTAAATCCTAGCCCTAGCACAGGAAAAACAGGCTACAGTTTTGAAATCAGAATTAAAAAAAAAGGAACGTGTGATGTGTCATCAAATACCTGGGTAAGCCTGAACTATGAGAAGAAACCCATCACTAGCAGCAGGATTTCCCACATCTGCAGTGGGATTTGGACTAAATCTTATGTTGCTTTACTTTTGCCTGAGAACAGTATTTAAAATCTTTCATTTGCTTTGGCAGAAGATTGCAGCCACGGCTTGCCTCATGTTTAGCCAGAATATGTCTCATGGTGTAGTGTAAGGGCTTATACGAAATATTAGCTTATGTGAGAGCCGATAGAATCTCCCTGTTTGGAAGCAAGAAATAGCATTTATCTTTTTCCCCAGCATGCTGCATTAGTGGTCACTATATCAGAGCTCCTTCCATGCTCTGATAATGGTATAACAGATACTATCATCTGTGTGTCTTCAGAAGAATAGGAAATAATGAGCCAGATTCACTTCTCTTCTGGTTCCACTGAAGTTGAAGAAATTATATCAGCAGGAAGTTTGGCCTCATGCATGTTAATTGAGCTCTTTTCAGTTCAGTGCTTTGTATGACTTTAATTTTAAAATTATAGCCATAAATTGTGCCTAGTGATGCTATATCAAGACCTGCATCTACTGCCAAGCACTGCCTTTTGGGCTCAGTTCTTGCTGCAGCAGGCTGCTCTAAGGACTTGTTTTAGAAAAACCTGTTGTTAAAATGACACTGCCTGCAACCAGTGCAACTACTTGCTAACTCTGGTATGTACCACATCCCAGCGCCTGACAAGACCTGTACCTCTTAATTTAAGAGTAATGTGGCAGGCGAACGGGAAGCATATGTCTGTCTGAGGAGACCCAGGCCTTGTCACAGCATGAAGGCTACGTGTCCTCAGGCAGGTATTTTCAAGTGAGATTCACTGCCCCAAGGGACCTGGTAAACAGATGCTAAGAGGCTTTGATTTGGATTGGTTTCTCCAGAGATGCCTGCCAGCCTGGGCTGATCTGTATATCTTACTTTGTTTGCCTTTTCTCATATGCAAGAAAAACAGATGGGAAAGAGAAAGGGGAGGTGGCATTGCTGGTGGCTCGAAGGTACTGAGCAGCTGACTGTTGACATTGGCTGGTCACTGGGTAAAAGTGACTTGCTGAATTCGTTACGAACTCCAGTGGCTGTTGTTCAGCCCTATGCTTAAGAAAACAGTTTCTAGAATAAAAGACCTTTTCTTTTTTGTTTTTGGGGTGGAAGCATCTGTTTGTTTAATTTATCTGACTTTAATTTTACCTAATTTTATCTAATCATTCTTTCATGATCATGTTCTCTGTTTGTAAGTGATCTATTTTCTACTAGATTGCTCACTGTCTTTACTGTATGTACTTTTACTGTAATGAACCTGAAAGCTGAAACAGATGATAACACAGTAATTGTTTTTTAGGTCTGTAATAATTCATGAGTATTGCCTACTAAGCGGGTTTTGGATGGTCTTCAGGGGTAAACACATTAAAGCCAGGTACCTGCAAGCTCTCTTACAATCTATTAGCATAATAACATCCTGTAAAATATGCATCTTCATGATCTAAGAACATCTGATGTTGGTCCATTAACTGCCTTCATCTTGAGTTCAAACTGCCAATGGTCTCCATATCCGGGCATCATTTAGTATTATAGCTGAAGAATCCCCTGCTGTTTTATGAAGTGACCAAGACCAAATAATATGCTAGGGTTTTAGATTCTTTTCCTTTAAAAATGTTATGCCCCCTGTGGATGGGAAATCACCTTGACAGATGTTGCTGTGTGCCAAGTTATGTGCTGATATGCTTGTAGCCTAATAAAATTACATCTTGAAACCTTTAATTTTGTCATTAGCAGTTATTTCCTCTTCATAACAAGTAATTAAGCAGCACATGAGGAAAATAGAATTTTTTCCCTCATTTATTTACTGTAGTATCAAGGGTTACATTTGACAATGGTATTACGATACACATCTGTTTCTGTTCAAATTAGGAAGGTTATAATGATACCTCAAGAATTAGAACAGCAATTGCTTAACTAAACCAAGGGAATTCCCTACAAATAAGAGTGCATTATGTTTATACAAGACTTGTTTAACCTAGGAATTGTTGTATAATTAGATTATGCAGATGAAAATTAGATATCTTTGTTTCCAGCTCTTCCTACTCATACTGTAGGACTACAAAGAGCTCTAACTGGTCTTCTTTGAACATCATAATTATTCTTTTGTAAGCAGTGTCTAGCTCTGACAGTGTGCAAAGAGGGAGATACTGACAATGTCTTGAAAGATACTGAAAGTTTAAAAGGTGCTTGTGCTGAAAAGAAGTCCAAAGTATTAAATTAGACAGGTATTAAGACTTTGCCTTCCTATTATGTAGTTTTAAGTAGTGGCACATAAACCATACTATGGATAATATGGAGGGAGCAGTTTGAAAAACCCCAGCTGTTGTGTTTTGGTTTTTTTTTTTCTTGGTACATCTTTTAACCTCATTGGTTTTACTGTAGGCAAAATATAAGCATTACTTTCTGAAGGTAATGGAGTCCCATATGGCCCACTTCTGTGCCCAGCAATTCCTATTGCATTTTAAAGATATCATTGCATGCTTACTTAGAAAAGTGAAGTAGAAGTTTCAGAAGGTCTCATTGTCTTCAGTAGTGATCTATCCCCACATTTGCCAGTCTTGCTAAATCGGAAGACCACCACACATTATGAAACTTTCTTCTGTATTTCACCTACGTACCAGAACTAGAGCTCAGAAAAACCTAAGGCAAAAAAAACATATTTCCAGAGCTGTAAATTGTGAAACGTTTGGCTATTTGCCATCAAAATAATCAGTCAAAACCAACATTTCCAAACCAGTGTTTCCTAGCCCATGGGAACTTCCTGGGTTTTGGCTCAACTGCTGCAATTGGGTTGTGCAATTAGTGATGAGAGGGTCCAGGAAACCACATTGCTGGGCAGAGAGCTGACTTGTTGAAGATGGCTGCTTACAAAAGGCTGATGCTTTTCAAGTGTGTTGACATCAATGATTGTCTACTTTCTTGGCAATGTAGACTCTTTGCCTTTAAGTAAATGTATTTGAGAGTAGATTAGTTTGCAAGCACTTGAATTGATTTAATGTGTGTTTACTCTTCAGATATTCACTGTGGCTGTTTACCTCTGTAAGATAAATATTTAAAATTGCATTTGAACCTCACATTAACATTTATGTTCATGTCATTACAGTTTCCTTTTGTGAATGAGATTTACCTATCAGTCTTAAAGCTGTAATAAGAATGAGTCTATTTTTGTAACAGCTTCTCACGATACTCCACCATAGGGTTGAATTAATTTTGTGGCATGTTTACTGCTCATTCATCATCAGAGTCACAGCAATGAAGCAGACATCAGGATAGAACATCACTGATGGTTTGTGAACAATGCCAGGATGACAGGTCTTGCAATGAAAATCCACATGTAACATGGTGCAGCCACCTATTCCTGGGCAGTCAACATGCACTGGGGACTGAACTAAAGTGTCTCCAGGGTCAAAAGCGTGACAGCTGAACAAGACACTGGATACAGGCATTTGTACTGCTCTAGAACCTTTATCCCTATGAAGGAAAAAAGCTCACATCTTGGCCATAGTTTTCAGATTCCAGCACCTCTCTTGCTAGGGGTGGAGTGTGGGCTTTCTCTGCATGGCCGCTCAGCTAGTGACACAGGAGGTTTGTCACAGTGACTCCAGGAGTGAGAGGGGTTCCTCCAACATCTCTCTGTTTGGTGACATATGGAAATATGAACAATAACAGGAGTTGCAGATGATGTCACTGGTCCAAGAAGGGACAATTGCTGTTTTTTCATCTTTGAATTATGTTCAGAAGTGTAGCTGACAACAGCTGTGTCTCTGCAGAGTCTAGTTTCTTCTAGGTTCTCTTTCTGAAAAAATAAAGTTCCTATGTATCCAAACCAGATTTTTCTTTCCCTGTTCTAAAAGGAGACTGATCTAAATTTCTATTTGTTTGCACTTCAGAGATTATAGTGAAATGCTTAAGCATAAACCTGAATTTCTGTATTTCATGGAGGGGTTTGGCAAATGTTTCAGACCGGTTCTACTGCATAATCAGTTTATAGCATTATTGGGAAATTGGAAATTTTGCCATTGATGTCATGCTACATTATATCAAATGGAAGTCGAGTGGCAATGTAATGTCATGTGTTTCATTAGTTGAAGCACTATGATTTCATAAATGTTTTGCCAGAAGTCAAATACCCAAGTATGCAGTCTAGTCCCTTCTGGTCTTGCGAAGGACAAAGGCTTTCATCTTTCTTCCTAAATTGCCATTTAAAAATTGAAAATTATTTAATGGATAACTGCAGATACAGTTTTTGCTAAGAATTAAGAATGTAATTATGTAGCTGAAAAAAATCTGAGCATATAAGGAAGACGATTCAGAGGAAGTTATAAGAGAATTAATGCCTTGCATATAATCTCTTTAAAACATTTCCTGTGCACTTTGAATAATACTTGAATGTTTTAATTATTTTTGTGCAGAGAGAAATGTGTATTCAATAAATCTGGAAATTATTTCCCAAGGCTTGAATTCTTTTGTTTGTTTTTTAGATCCACAGAAATCTAAGTTACATAGGAAGGAACTATTTGATTTATAAGGGAAATGTTACAGGAAACAAAAGGAACTGAGTGTCCAGCCTGCACAGACCAAAATTGAGGAAGGATTATTATTCCCTATTCTTTTGGTATGTGACTACAGTTGACTGCTTTATACTTTAGAAAAGGGTATAGTTAACAGTAATTTTGGGTAAATAGATCTGAGCAACATGGTACTGAAATAAAATAGATCTTATGGGCTCCAACAAATTGTTGTTTGCTATTTAGGCTATTACAGAAAAAACACTTTGTTGTTGTGAAATTCAAAGAAATAGAGATATCCAGGCATGCTGAGCTGTTCCCTTTACCTTCACAGTCTATATATCGTAGCAGTCAACAGTGTGAATCTGCATTTGGTTCAGCTTGACTCCAGTTATAATACAGTTAATGGTAATCAGTGTCCTGGTTTCATCAGTGTAGAGTTAATTTTCTTCCTAGCTGCTCATGTAGTGGTGCATTTGGAATTTAGGATGAGAATAATGTTGATAACACACTGATGGCTTAGCTGTTACCAAGCAGTGAAGGACTTCTTATACTGTCCTGCCAACCAGAAGGCTGGGGGTGCACAAGTACCTGGGAGGGGCCGTGACCAGGGTAGCTGAACCAAGCTGACCAAGGGGGTATTCCATCCCACGTGACATCATGCTCCATATGTAATTGGGAAGCTTAGTTGTTAGGCAGCACAGTTTGGGAGCCAGCTGAGCATTGCCTTTGGGTGGTGAGCAGTTTTGTTGTGCATCCCTCATTTTTGTATAGTCTGTGTTGTTACTATCATCATCTTTTTTCTGTCCTATTAAACTGACTTTATCTCAACTTGTGAATTTTACTTTTTGTTTTTCTTTTTGATTCTCTCCCTCATCTCTCTGTTGGAGGGGAGTGACTGAACGGTGTGTGGTTGCTTTAGCTGCTGGCTGGGTTAAACCACTACATCCAGTGTGTCTGGAAATCAATTCAGGATGTGATCCACTTCCTAAGTTTGAGTTTATATGTGCTTTGATGCACAAGCTAAATGATATTCTATGTTTTCTACAACACAGGGCACATCTCTGGTATCTCTGATAGCTCACAGCGGCAGTGATTTTGGTGGAAAGTACTTTTCATGTTAAGCTTTTTACTGCCTGTGTGATACAATCTAAATATGCTTTTGTGCCTCTTCGCAGCTCAGATCAAACACTGCATCTTCAGTAAGGACAGATAATTGTTGCTCTTTCTTGGGAAACAGATGAAGATGGTTAAGGCTGGACTTCAGCCATCAGAGAGATCACTCACATAACTAGGTTTTATCTTTCATCACTCTTTTTTTTTCTGAAAGACTATGGCAGCTAGATATCTTGAACAAAAAGCTGATTGCCACCCAGATCTTTTAGGTATGAGATAAGCCCTCATTTGCTCTATGCTTCTTATTTCATGAAAGGAATAAGATAATATATTCAGAGCGAGAGATAAATATATGATCAGGAGAACAGATACTGCTTGGGCTGAGTAATATGAGCTTGTTTGACCTTTATCTTGTCATGTGCAATGAAGCTTTTTGGGTGTGCTTGGTTTTCCAGCACTGATTGCAGGACAGAACTATTGTTCTTCCCTAGGCTGCTGCTTGCATGGAAAGGGACTACCTGTACATGAAAGAGCTTGTCAGGGTAGTTGAAGTTTGATAGTCAGGGTGTGTGGCTGTCAGAGGGATAGGAAGAGTCCTTCTAGTGTGCAGATGTCTCTGGTGACCGTTTCCCTCCACTGGCATTACTGAGAGAGAAGTCTGGAGTTGGTCCATTGAATCTGTGCATATAAATCTTAACAACTGACATAAAGACATTATTCTGGAAAGTATCTGCAGTCAGGCAGCAATTAAATCCAGGATGAGAGCAATGACGTGATTCAAGTTAAGCACATGCTTATGATATTACTGTGAACAAAGGCAGAGCTGAATGCTACCACAATGCTTTCCTGGGTTTGAGCTAGAGTAAATAAATGGTAGATTAAGTGTCAGCCACACTTCCACTTCTGGGTTTTAAGTGGATCATTAAATCCTACTTGCCCGTCCTGTACACTGCTTTATAAATACAATTGTACTGGTGGTAAGAAAGTAAAAAGCAAAGCTTTGAAGCGGGTGGTTACTTCTTGTGATTAAGTTGTCCACTAGTTCAGGAAGATGTTTTGGTGTTGAATATTTGATATTTTGTTGACTTTTTTTTTTTCTTTCTGGAAACCAATGGACAAAGTTTTGCAGCCACAGAACTGGCCAAGACCAATCCTGTCTTCCATAGGTAAACAATAAGGCTAGTCAGATGAGAATCACTGTACCCATAGCATTTGCACAGAAATGGAGGTTGCAGTTCACAGTTTCTGAACTATTTTTAGTCCTCAGTTCACTGCAAAACATCAGTAAGAAATGCTAATTTCTTGCAATGATTAAGCACTGGGTTTCAATACTCTGCTAAGAATATTTGTTAAAGCTTTCTGTAAGCCAGAGATTTTGTAAATAATTGTTATTTTTTTTCCCCCCAAGATGTTTTGGGTGTCTCCAAAACACATTCTGAAGAGGTTACTATATTTGGACTAAACTCTATATATTCTTTGCTCCACTGTCTTGCTGTAAAACGCACATAAAAGTTAATTTTAGAATAATAATATAATATTCATGGGGCTGCTGTAGGAGCTTTGAATAATACAAACTGTGTACACTCTGGTTGCAGAAGTACAGAAACTTCTTGAAGAACATGAGTGAGTTTTGAATATTGATTTCAACAACGAAGACCTGTAGTGTAATAATATGGTAGACCATTGTGAAAATTAATTTAATATCTGGCCCAATTATTCAGATATACAGCAGTAAAGGTCTGGTTGTAGGGCTAAGAGAAAAATTGGAAAAATTTATCTTACAGCATACCAATATAACATTAAAGAAGATATCTGTGTCAAATGGAGAAAGACTCTGACAAGTAAAATATTTCCATGGCAGTGTATATTTGAAAAGAATGCCAAATTAGATTGTGTTCTGACTCCACTGGTAATACATTTTATACTTTCTAGACCTTTGATTCCCAGCTGATATACCGTGTTCAGTGAGATGCTCTCAGTACTGACCTTTCAGCAAATACAATTCCGCTATAATTCATGGTTTATGCAATACAAACATGCATTTATTGCTATTAAATTCTAAAACAGTGTACAGAGAATATGAAAAAGATGAACTGTATTCTGGGTAAGATGAGAGAAATCACAGAGATAAGGTTGGGAGTTGTTATTGCTTTATATCACAAGATTTATTGTAGTTCTGCACACAGTGTATGTTAAACAAAATTAGTATTAGTGAATCAGTGGTGGCCGACAAATGTGGCATAATTATGAACTGCAAATGGTAGCACAGTCCTTTGTTACTTATGCATTTAAGTCATTAATAATAAAAGTCATACACTGAAATGTGTGTGCTGAAAGTACTTTAGGAAATTATAGCACATAATTACATCTTTTCTCCTTTTGGGTATTTTTTTCCTGCCTGTTTTGAATGTTTTATTAGTTTTAGCTCTTTACAGACACTAAATATTAGTAGTGCTTTGATCCTCAGCCAACTCTCATTAAGTACAGTGGTCTGGATCCTCCGCTGGTGAAAACTGATACAACTTCATGGACTTTTCAAACCTTTCCCATCCTAAAGGATCAGGTAGCTTTGCACGGGCTGAGAACCTGCCAGAGTATGAGACTTGACATCGAACTGGAGCTGGAGAGAAGATTGAGCTTTGTGCAGTTTCTCATTTCTTTGAAGTCCATGGTAGAACTATATGATAATCTGTATGGGAAATGCCAACCCTCTGGGGGAGACACCACAGGGCAAAGGTTTGTCACTTTGCATTTTCATCCCTGAGCTGGAGTGAGCAGGAAGAAGCCCGGAGGGCTGCCTGGGGGAAGGTGTCCCTTGATGTGAATCAACATGACAGCCCAAGGTTACTCAGGCATGCTCTGCTTTCTATCCTGGCTGTAACTTTATGTTGGATTGTGCCATTATAGGGCAGGTAACAGCCTTCCATAGCATCATGGGCACCTCTGTTTTCCTTAGCCAGGTGACCATACAATGCAAGAGGGGTTTTGAACTCTCGTATAACTGTAGAGTGGGGAAGGGGCTCTCAGCTGCGTGGGAGAAGACAGCACACAGTAGAGAGAAGACTGAATGAATCGGAGGGATGTGTAAATACAGTGACTTCCCTGTTGAAAGGGGATGACTTGTGAAAACAATGCTGCTGTGCCACTCTGCATTATTCAGGAGGTGGTACTGGTAACCAAATGCCCTGTTACTGTATATGACAATTGAACGTTGAGGTAGAAAGTGAGTGAGGAGTTGACTAAAGAAAGTACATTGTGCTAAACAGCATCAAAATACATTACAAGGGCCAAAAGTACTTGGGTGAGATACAGATTGCATAAAATGATGACAACTGTTAAATGTATTTGTTGTTGATGGGCAGCACTGCAGGGTAGTTACCACAGGGCCAGTTCAGCATATGCAATGTGTGAAGTGGGGGAAATCACTGACCTGCCTGAACAAATGCTCTCATCAGGGCTCACTGGAGGTTCAGAATGACTTCTGTCTAAAGGGCAATGGCCTTATCTTAGTGAAGCCAGTGGCAAAAGTCACATTTTCCCAGATGTCTCCTTGATGACAGCCAGAGAAAGAACTTCAGGCATTGGTTCTTTGCTGGAGCCATGAGTTAATTTCTGCTGTTGTGCTGAAGATCATCTGGCACTGATACTGTCTTCCTCTACCTGACATGCCCTTAGTGTCTATAGCTTGCTAGAGAGAAGTTGCTGGAAGTGCTGTGTAAAGTTCAGCCAATTTTGGGCTGGTGATGCTGAGCATTAAGAACACAAGATATCTTGATTTTTGGCTGAGTATTCCTAGCACATCCATCCATTCCATTCTGCTTGTGCCCAACTGCACAAGTGAAATGTGGCCTTAGGAGGAATGCAGTGAAGGGCAGTTGTGGGAAAAGCAGTAACTCTGGCATACATGGTTTTAATATGTTTAAGTTTTCACATGAAGAAATGTGCACAGCAATGATGTAAGACTCTATTTCATGTAGCTCTTCTCCATGGTTCCATGGACTTTTCAGTCAGAGCAGCTTTGTCCAGTATGCAAAGCAATTGTCTTCTCTCTTGAGCAGATTTCAGAAGAAAGGTTTATTTTGTACCAATTTAACATTTCTTTAGTGTTCAGATGACACAATTTTATTAACTTACATTGACTGGGTTTTAAATGCAAATTGAACACCTTAGCAAAATTACCAAACAACCAAATTACAGCAGAATTAGACCAGATAAATGAGAACAGCAAATTGATGTTAACATCATCACCTGCAAAATCATAAATTACCAGAGCTTCAAAAGCCAACTTGATTATTCTATAGCAATTAAACGGGAATAGTTTATAATTCCAGTAGGATCATTAGCTCATCTAAAATGCTTCTGTACATTCTCCAATACAATAAGTAGGTGTATTGCTGGTTGAAAGTAGCTGAGGACAGCATGTGAATCTGTCAGGATACAAGCATGCAATAGAAAGTTAATCTGTGCACAAACAGATAATTTGCTGAGTGTTTCCTTGCTGTGAATTTTAAAACAGGGTAATTCTCCATGAGCTACCAACTAGAACAGTGTCCAGAAGCTTCAAACCTTTAAGCAGACCTTGGAAACTGGTACAAAAGCCTACATGTCTAGACTTTGATCCTGTTTTCATGTCTATTTTAATTTGGATTATTGTCCGGGTATAGAGGTCACTTGAAACTACAGGTCCCTTATGGCTGCGAAGATTGGAACTAATGTATCCCATCACAGAGCATAATTAGACATGAAAGGCTAATTTAACTATGTAGAGGTTAATCTAGGTTAACCATTGTGGTGTTAGGGGAATACTTATAATGGGGGGATACTTATGTCGAATGACACTTTTCAGATAACCTTAATGCTGAAAAGTAATAATAAAGTGTAACTCACAAGGTAGTTTTAAGGAGGAACACTGTTACTGTACAGCAAAATATACGCTGCATGATGCCATCCCTCTGTGCAGAGGTAAAGTGATGCAGGTATTGACTAGAGGCTGTAGACAAAAAATGAGGCAGCAGTGCTCTTGCTGTAACTATTTCTGTATGTAAAAATGATATTTGATATATCCAAAATGACCTAAACCTACACTGAAGTAAAAGCCCTCCTACTTTTGAGCCAGAGCTTTGAAGTAGCATTAAAAAATAAATAAATACAAAGTCCTAGAGCCCCAGCATAGATGCATGTTGTCTTTTTCACTGATGGGGGTGCCTACCAGATGGGACTGCATAGGCTGGGGATTAGCATAGACATGTCCGATTACAATAACTGGACATACTGTGTGTGTATGTGTACATGTAAAAAATATACATATATATGCAGATTTTTCTGTGTTCTAGAAGGACAGATCTTTAGAACTCTGGAAAGCCAAAATATCCAAGAGTTTTGAAGGGACTTAGTCTGAGAACTTGTTGATGCCTGATACCTGAATCACCAGACTGAAGAAAAGAGTTGTCCCATTAAGCTTTTGAGCTCCAAAAACTGGGGCAATAGTGATCTATTTTCAGGCATAACAGGAGATATAGCGAGGACTCCTATAATGAAGCATAATGATGAGATTAATATTTTGCTACACTTCATTTTAAAATACATTATAATAAAAGCTGCTCCTTGTGAAAGAAGAATGCAAATGGGTTTGGGGTGCATTAGCACGCTGCTTTGCAGATTAGGGGACTGCATAGGGATTGAATTCACCCAAAGATTTTTCTAACTGTACGTAGTACTTGAACTCCTGCACAGCCCAATTAAATTGAAACCTAGGAGGGCAGCAACCCTGTTGGAAGATTACATTACCCTTCACTAAACCTCAAAGACTAAGACAAAGAAGCTCTAAGATAGGCCAGTCATAGTGATAAAGTGCTTAAGCAAGGCATCCAATGTGCAAGCTTATGAGATTAGCAGGTCTTTATCTTCATCTGAAATTATTTCATAAAGAGACCCCCAGTCCAGGGTGAGCGTTGGAGGTGCTGTGTACCAGCCCCAGGGCAGGATCCTCATTAGCTGTGGTCCTTATCTGTGCTCTGCTGGTGCTGGTCCTGAAGTCAGGCTGCCCCTTGAAATTTAAAGCTTCCATTTTAATTATGCTTAATCTTTTGCTACTGTAGATCCAGCTGTATACATTATTTAAAAGGCAGAAAGCTTTTCCTCAGTAATTAATGACAGGTTTGTTAGCTACTGTAACAGCCTGAGGCTTCACTTTCCTTGCATAGTTGGGTAACAGTCTCATGATTACCTAATATAACAACCAGCCTCTCTGGCTTTATAAAATCATAATCGATGGTTTGTTCCAGCAGCAACTGAAGGGGTGCTACTGAAGTAGAGTTGGATGTATCTACTGTCACTGAGAAAATAGCCTGGGGAGGAGAGAGCAGCAGCCTGTCGACAGTTTTCAACTACTCAGGAAATGCTGCGAGTTACTAAGATCATTGAGGCTAACCAATTTTATGTCCAACATTACTCAGTGTTTCACCACACCTGAGAGATTATAGAGATATTTTGAGTAGGCAGAACACCCAGGTGGTAGTGGTTATAATAAAAGTCTTGCACAAAAGCCTTTCACCTTCTTTCTTCCATTGTCTGCTTGGTAAGGGAATGCTCTTCTTCTATCGGGTGTCCTGTGGATATTCCTGTGCAGGACTCTGTCCTCCTAAATTGTCATAATACCAGAGTTCACATCCTTAGCCTAATGGAACCTTCTCGAGACATCAGGTGCAAGAGAGCCACTCTTGCAGGGTCTCATCGAAGGACCTCAGGTTTCTCAAATGATAG
This sequence comes from Laterallus jamaicensis coturniculus, assembly GCA_022605575.1. Lineage (NCBI taxonomy): Eukaryota > Metazoa > Chordata > Aves > Gruiformes > Rallidae > Laterallus > Laterallus jamaicensis. Next base: position 13,629,982 of record JAKCOX010000011.1, read on the forward strand.
AGAAACAGTTCATCTGTGAGAGCTCAGCAGTGACAGTGGTACTGCAGTGGCCCATGAGTCTTTGAATGTACTACCAGTGTCTGATATTTTCATGCTTTGATCTTAGCTAGCTTTTTGATTGCAACTAAACTGGAGCCTGTCTCCTGGAGCTTGAAGCTTGAAACCACTGCTGGCAATACTAAAATGATGTCTGGAGTTCCAGGAACCCATTTTAGATCTAAATAAATGATAATAAATTATTAGCATTTTAATTTATAATGAATTATTGCATTTAGATTTCTGACTAAAAGCAAAGGTCTTTTGTGCTTGTGTCCAGAAACAGCATGATAGAGACAGTGGAAAGGCACTTTGTGGTTATGTACAACAAACACAAAAATGGTTTCTTTGCAACCTTTTGTGCTGAAGGACAAAAGACTGAGATTGCTCCAGTGATTCTGGGAGCCCTAAGGCAGGGTGGGACATGTCATCCATAGAGACCAGAGTGAGACTATGGAGAGAGATGGGGTAGCATATGCAGAAGTTAATATAAAACCCGCAGCCTGATGTGATATGAATGAATTGTGGGGATTTTTTTTTAACTGTGGTGTTGCTCCTCATTCCATGTTGCATGGGAAGCTTTGGCTGGAAGGTGAGGAAAGGTTTGCCAAGACACTGCATTGCATGGTGACAAACTGACACAGCTTCATCACCAGGGGCCTCACAAGGCCAGCAGACTTTTTTCTTTCAAACGTGAAGCCTGACAAGACATCTCCTGCAAATAATCTTTTAGGTCTGAAAATGACCTTTTTTTTTTAAAAAAAAAAAAAATCACTATCAAGAAAAATATATCTGGTCTTCCATATGTTTGTAGATGTTCCATAAATGGGGAAAGCAAAAGAAAGTTAAAAATGAAAAGCAGTGTCAATACTGGGATTCTGGAGCGCACCATGAGCATGTTTTGAGTGTTTTTCTCTACATGGTTATAAAATTAGGCTTTAAGGGCCTGGTCCTGGAGATGATCAAAGCTGTCATGTAATTTTCCATTGTATGTGAAGATCTGATGTACCTGCTTTACAGTGAAAGACAGTGGAGAGTTAAAAATGCATGGAATCCATAATGGGCTGTGCTCTGCTGATAACAATGACAGAAGCTACTGTTTTGGCAGGCGTGCTTCGTGACTCACGAGGCACTGAGGAAGCGGTGTATCTGATTTCTTCATGACATTAAGTGAATTAGAGAGAAGATGTGAAAAGGTAAAAATCCTGAGCCTTGGGAGCCTTTGCCTTCTGCGTTTTCCTCCTACCCGTGATGCGTGCTGGGATGCAGGCACATAGGCACAGCCAGTGGCCTGACCCTCCTTTGCTTGCAGGCTCTGGAAATGAATGTGCATGACTCAGTGCCTGTGTGAGAGAATGAATCCAGCTCGTATGGTTTCAGCTGGAAGTTAGGCTTTTAAAAACTTGATGGCCCTTAAAGAGCAACTCCTTTCACATTTAAATTTTGCCACCCCATGCATCTACTTTCAGGATGATTCAGGCTGCTTCAGGAATAAATGAGGGGTGCGTGAGAACAAGCCATAAGAATTATGTTATCCTGATCTTTTGCTCCTGACAACCTTGCTGATGTGCGGTGAAATATAAAGGGTTTAGAGCATGATTCACTATTAAACATTAAAGAGAAAAAGTTCAGCTATTCATAAATTAATGTTAAATCTGTTTTCTGCAGCCAGTGGAAGGCTGGTGATAGCTCACTTGCTTGTACTTAGTAAAGAGCAATGCTCTCTAAAGAATCACATCCCATCGCTTCTGCTGACAGCTGTTAAGAAAAATATTTAAAATACCTCTTAAAATTGTATATGTAATTCTTGGTGAAGTGACATTGCATTCTTTTCATTCAGTCATCACCCTGTGCTAGGACTGGAGTTTGTGACACACTAATTAACTCTGATTTAGCACAACCATTATTTTTGGAGTTAATGGTTAGCGAACGTTGTCTAATATTATTACAGAACCATTAATATGACTAAGGTAAAAAACGAGTTAAGTAAAATGGGAGGAAAGTTAACATGGCAGTTTGGAAATACAAATAGGATTTGGAGTTTCCCAGCATTAAGTCAAATAAAACATCTGTGTCACCCATCTCTAGAAAATAAGGCATGAGGATGGACAACTCCTGACTTACAAAGGGGTTCAATTTAGTGCAAAATTCATTCCTTTGCAGAAGGACAGCTCTACGTATGATGCAAACCTTGTATTGCCCGAGTTCTGGGTATTGTGTAGTATTAAGAGTGAATGTTTCACAGAGTGTGACCCCTGAAGTCCAAGCTTTTTCAGTGAAGGCAGGATCTGCCCTGCCTCCCCTGAGTGGGTCTGATGTGGACTCTTCTGTCTTGGGACAGCATGAACAGTATTGGGTGTTGGATGAACAGTTTCTCCAGCCTTCAGATTGCCATAGAGACACGATCCCAAGCAATGCCATATCTGATGGGTGAAAAGAAAACCTGTTTAAAGTCATGACTTGGTTTTTCCTTCTTTTACTTTTTGCTGCTGTGCCAGCCATGCAGTCTGGAGAGCTGTTGTGGCAGTCTACTATCACTGCACCTTCTGCCTGCCTGCCTTCTGGGCTGGAGGAAGGAGAGGCAGAGGGTGTTATATGCTGGCTAGGAGATGGTCTGTGAGCACAGGGTCACTATGGGCAGAACTGCTTATGGAGCCCAGAAGAAAGGTCCTTACAGAGGGCCAAGAGATTGGTGTTGGGAAGTGATGGAGTAGAGAAAATATAAAGAACAAAATTGGCCCATAAAAATCAAGTCAAAATCCTCAAAATTATCTTTCTCACTTTACTTTGTGTGCAGTGAATTGTCTGAGACCCAATACTGAGACATGGAAAGTATCTCTTATTTCCCTCACCTACACAACTGCAACTTAAAGAGCAAAAAAAAGCAGCCAGCCAGGGCCATTAATCCAAACACCCCCTGCCTCTCACAGATCAGCACAGCAAAGTGGGACGACATGGAATGAAAGTAGCACTCCCACCAGAAAGATCCACTAATGCTTTGGGGGAAAAGATTTAAAATGTTCTTTTAATAATAAGTCTTGTTGATTGGTATTTTTCTCTATTTATGAGGGATGTTTTGCCTGCAGGGAAGCTCTTTGCTTGTCTGAGTTCATCTAAGAAGATTAAGCTCCAAAAGTTCATGACTAAAAAGCTCATCTGCTTTCATCTTTATTCCTCACCTTGAACATGTAATCTGATGAGTGATTTCTGTATAAATATATGGATGGGTTTTGACTTTGGCTGAACTAAGCTCAAGACTTATCTCCAACTAGCAGGAGGTGGAAGCACTGCTGAGATGGTATGTTTGTCAGCAGGAGCTATAAGCTCTGTGTGTGCCGGTGCAGTGGTATCTGTAGTGTTTGTCACCATAGTCCATGCAAGGGGGCAGAACTCTGTGAGTACAACAGGGCTCCCTGCAGGAATATCTCTGACCAACACACTGACAGTTGAGCTCAAAAAGAACATGGCAAAGGGGTTTCTGATAGCCATTCAGAGAGTTACATACCTGGTGGTGGTTCCCAGGCCCCTGTTCACGTGTTGTCCTGGTGTAGAATGGGGCATAAGCCATAATTTGAGAGGAGATGCCTGCTTTTGGTGGTTTGACAGTACATGTCAAGGTATGCCTCTGGGAGAGGCTGCGTGATTGTCCTTGTAGCTCGTTGGTTCTGTCGTATCCCCCAGCACATCGCCCCTGAGGCAGGCAGCAGAGGCTAACCCAGACCTGGCCTATCTACCTCTGCCAGGTCAAGCCACTCTATTTCCCCTGTGCAATCCCATTCTCCTTGATCACCAAGCTTCTGTTGTTACCTTTGCCTGTACGTGCATTTTGATGACTAACAAAAACTAGAAAATGGGAGGAGGAGAGGAGGAGATCACTTCTAAACTTTTACAGTATTGCCATGTGGGTTCTTCAGTATCCAGCAGCACAAACTTGAAAACCTGGGGTGCACATTTAATTATGTTAAAAAAGGTACCCAGCATCAGATCCTCCAAGGCTCTATTATCCAAAAGGAATGTGTGTTTACTGTGTTCCAGCAATGGTCTGATTTTCAGTGTAAATATTCAAAAAGGTTTGTTACCAAAACTTATCTCTAAAAGTACTGGTAAAATTTTGATTACCATGAAGCTTTACAAGGGAGTTTGAGTTAACCACCCAAACTAATTAAGTGAAATTATCCTAATTTGTTTATTATGTTAATGATATGAATTAATTTATAGTCATTTAGCATGTATTACTAAAGATTTATTATGTTTCCCACCAAATGACTTAAGAGCTATAAATCCAACAGTTAAATGTAATTAGTGGAGACATATTTATCGAAAGGGATAATTACATCTGATAAAAGTTCTTCAGTTAGGCTTAATTAAAACAGATTATTCCCCCATAAATGAAAAGTAAATATGGTGATTATTGGATAGATGTTCATTGCAAAAATGAGTATCTCAGCATTTTAATTTTCTAAAGGGGTGGAAAACTCAAATATACAACTGATTGTTCCTCAATAAACTATGATTAATAATAGCTAGGAAACATATTTTTATAGGAGTAAACATTTTGCTAACTAATGACTAAAGAGTAGACACTAGTTAGAAAAATCAACCATTAACTTATTTTTTTGAGTGGACCATTGCTGCTTTGAACTAATGGAGTCCATGCTAGGAAAATTATATTTTCTTCCAATAATACTGTCCCCATCTCATCTAAGTAGCAGAAGTGAGGAAAAAACACACAGTTTTTGCTGATGATAATATGGACTGTAGTTTCCTAGGCAGACACCAAATTTACAGTGATTTCTGATGCTAACAGAATTTATTTAATACACATCATTGCACATGAAGAGATTAGATTGTAAATCTGTTTTTTCATAATTTATAAGTACATTGTGTTAAAAGCACTTTCTGCAGGGCTGTCACTTGTAAATCACATTGGAAAGAGGGGGCAGAGCTGAGAGTAGCAAAAATATAAACATGCAAACCCAGATTCTTTTCTTGGCCAGAATTACTTAATAAAAATACTTGGAGACACAGGGGAATAAGTGTGCTCTAACTACTTGATTCACTGCTGCCTGGGTATAAATGAGTGGAAACGAAGATGTTTAAACTCAAATCATTGCCACAGAGTTTGGTTTTCTACTGGAAGTGTTAGGGCAGAGTGTGTTGGCCAGAAAAAGGGGTGGGTAGTCCCATGGTACCTAAATTATTTGAACTTTGTGAGTGTGCTATGTGAATTGACTTCTAACTAGTGTGACACTGAGAACTACTGCTGGGTCTACTGGGATTTGGGATTCTGGTGATATGATCAGATACCCAATGAAGGATATAAAATGTTGGGACTGTACCTATGAAGGTAATTGCAGCTTGCAAATCATCTTGTGGATGGAAATACATGTGCAAGCACAGACAGCTGACATCTGTGATCGCCCATCCTCTGGCAGCATACTCTGTTGTTTAGCAAGGAGGTGTCCCAGGGAAATGGCAACAAGCAGAGTGGCTGGGGAGGAGTGGTTGTTCGTTGGGGCACAACACTCCAGAGCTTGAGACTCATTTCAGGTGTGTCACTATCTCTTTTCATGTGTCCAAACAGTTTGGAAGAACCTGGATGGTAATTTGATGAAGTGTGTGTAAGGTAATAAATGACATTTTGGTGGAGGGATGCACACTATTTAAGAATTTAGATTGAGTTCTGGCAGTAATTCATACTGAAGCAGGGATGGAAATTTAGAATATGTTGAAACCCTTCTTCAGAGTTGGCTGAAGCCCTCTCTCCTCCTGTAGGCACTGCCAGTCCTGAGACAGGGGCTCAAACCCGCGATGTGTAGCAACCTCAGCCCACCGCAGCATCCCCATGCATTTTTCTTCCCCATGTTATTCAAAAGCAATGCTTTACTTTGGGGATTCTCTGGTGTTGCACAGCTGCACTGCATCAAGAGAAACTCTCCAACCTCGTGTCAATGTAGGATTTTTTGTGGAAAAGGGTGACCTGAATTGGAAGGTTAAAAAACCAAACAAAGTTAAATAATCTGTGTAGTGAAGCCAAGATTATTTTCTTTTGGATCAAATGAAATGTTCCAGATCAATCCAAAATGAATTTTCCAGAAACCTCCCAACAGTTATTTCAGCTTGAGCAAGACAAGTCCCTTCCATCTCCTTAACACATTTTGCATTGATCAATTCCATACAGACAGCATAGGTTGAAAGTCAGGACTGGGATCAAGAGGTGCAGCTTGCAGCCCTAGGAGGGAAGGAAACAAGCAGGTTAGCCTCATTCCCTGGAAGGGGATGAACTCTGTAGCTGCTTTTTAAGAGCAAGTTTTGCTTTTTTCTAAGTACTGTGGCTTATGCCTGGTAATGAGAGAGCTCAAGAGAGCAGTGGAGGTGAGGCAGCGATGGATCTACTGGAGGGAGGAACTCGGGGACTGTACCTGTGGTGAAGAACTATTAAAATTCTGTGGAAAGTAGTCTCTTGGGCTTTAGAAAGAAAGAATGGTGGGTGAGGATCTTGGGAACTGAGCTGTGCAGTGCTGAGAGACAAAGAAGAGAAGAAGCTTTGAGGTGACACACAGACTTCCTGCACAGGGGGCTTCTGGGGGTTCCCAGCTGACTAATTACTAAAGTCCCATACACAGGCTGAAGGTGGGAAATCTTTGAAATCTCAGAACAATAACAGGTTTCTTTCCATTATGAAATTAAATTGACTGAGGCAAACTATTAAATTAGATTAATATGCCACACTCTTGGCAAACATAATTGCACAGAGCTTATGTTTATGGGCTTTTCAGACTATTCATGATGTAAGAACCTGTAACAATTTTACATATAGAGCTGAAAGCAAATGATAAACATATTAGCAGTTAAGAGGTGAAGGGCCATTTAATCCACAGTGAGTGAAAACTCCAGCATACGCTCGGTATTTTTGCAACCCAAGTTAGGAGCCTTTCAGTAAGTTTGTGTAATATTGGTGGTAGTACTTGAACACCATGAAAATGCGAATTAGAAAGGTTTGTGCTGCTGTGTTTAAAAGACAGTAAAAAGAAAAAGCTTGGCTAGACAGCTCCCCATCTTTGCTAACTTCTGGGGAATATTCACGGGGATGTTTTTAAAGTAACGTATCTTGGTTTTGCTATGGTTTACAGACCATTGCAGGGAACTCAGCCATGCACAGGACCTTCAGAAGTGCTGCTTTGGGTGTAGTTCCCTTTAGTGAATTAAGCTGGGGCACCCAAAATAACATTTAGAGTCCAGTGCTGTTGGAAAGGCTGTGATCTGAATCTCAGGACTGAGTTATGCTGAGTACTTTGGGCTCGCTATGCAATTGATCACTGTCCTTAGAGATCATCGAGATTAGGAGCTTTTTCAGCAATGCTGAACTGTCCCCCTGCTCCCCCACCCACATCAATCCTCCCCACCTTAGGAGCACAGTAGACCTTGTTATATATTATTGGACTGCCTGGTTTGTATAAGAGAGTTTTACTCTGGAAGTGCTTTGCAGAAAGTGAAGGAAAAACACAAACTCAAGACACCAAACCTGAGTGTGTCTCATAAACAAGACTGGTGATGGAACAGTACAAAACAGAGCCTGGGTTGAGAGTCAAAGAGACTGTTAAATCACAGCTGTGACTTCTTCAAGAGAAAACAGAGGACTGGTGCATACTGCATGAAGCAGCTGGTTGTTGTGGTTCAGTGCTAGTGGATACTTGGAGTTGAATTTGGACTAAACAATAGGATCTGGTTCCTTTGAACTGCACAGAAGAGTTTGTATCTTTATCTTTTCTGTGTTTTCTGCTGGTGTGTGACCTGAGTGATGAACACGCATACCAATGAAAAACCCATCGAGTTGAATTACCAGAGCAACAATGCTAAGTGTATCTGGGTAGCTGACCTATTTAATAGTGAGGCTGGATGGTAGATGGTGTTTTGCTTTTTCTTTTTTGAAACCAGAACAGTTTGGGGTTGCTTTTTGGGTGTTATTTTTTTCTAAAAAGGGCTGTTGTAATTACAACTCTTTCTCTATAAATAACATTTCTCCAGAAAAAAAATATTGTGGGGTTTAGTGGGTTTTTTGTTGTTGTTAAAATGCTCAAATTTAATTTTATCATTATGGCATTTTTCCCAAACTGAATGGCAAAGTAAAGACATTTCAGAATTGTAACAGCTTTTGTAAAAAGGGAAACTACATTTAACTTATCATCAAGGCCACTTGCTATGAAGATATCTAATTAAAGCATTCATCTTTAAATATCTATACAACACAAACATATTTTATATTAAAGTTACATTAACTTTCAAGATTTTACCAGAGTCTTGAAGATATTGTCAAAGATTTTGATTGAGCCCAGGTTATCACAGTTATATATAACTGTATTTTGCAGCCATACATCATATTTTCTGTATTCACAGGAACATATATCATCAGCCACAGTCAGTGTATTCCAAGTCTTTTCAATCTCATATTCTGTTTTTGGCAGTGGTCAATAGCAGACATTCAAGGAAAGGGCAGTAAAAGGGGGCAATTAAAGTATGAACTTACTCCCTGGAAATTTTCATATATTCTGGCAGTTGTGGCTTAGGGAATTTTGGAAGTTGGATGTTATGTTCACATAATCACATATAATCTGCCTCTTTCATGAAATTGTCTAATTTTTCCTCAGACTTGTATGAAGAATTGGGACATATCTTGTGGCATGGAGATCTAAGAGATAATTCTAGCTTTTGTAAAAAGGACCTTTTGTTTGTTTCAAGTTTCTGGCATTTTAATTATTGCTCCCATCATCTTGTATTTTGAGAAACAGAGCAAAATGACATTTGGTAGGGTTTCTCTTCCAAATTTGAATATGCTAGTTATCCCTTCTGTTGCTTTCTCTAATTCTGCTCCATCAATTTTGAAAGATGGAACTGTTGTTATCTACAGAGGTGGCACATGTGGAGTTATGAAGTGACGAAAGGTTGTTCCTTTCTTACATTTTAAAAATAACTACTGTGTTCCTACTATGCCCTAGCATTTGAATTTACTTTTTTATGAATAATTAAAATCAGACCATATTTCTAGGGAGCTGTTCACAGTCACTGAGGTCTTTCCTAAGTGGTCACAGTTAATTTGGAGGTAATCAGTATGTGTGTGTATAAATGTATATGTGTTTCTTCTTAATTTCTTGACATTGGGTTTCATCTGCCAGTCTATCAACTCATTGCTTTATGTGCAGGATGCTCAAAACTGAAATTGGAAGTTAGGTATCTGGAATTTGTCACCTGAGGATTCACATCAGTTACTCTAATGCACTGAGCAGGGCCCATGGGACAGACCCTTCCTATGCTGGCTTGGCTGGCTCTGACCCTGTTAGTGGGCTCAAGAGTACCACTTTGTCTTATCCCAGGACATCTGAAGCTCTTTTAGAGCTTTTCATGAGCAGTATGACCCAAAGCTTTTCTGAAGTGGAAGTACAATATTTCACCTAGGTCATTCCTCTACTATATTTGTGAGGAACGATTTCTTTCAACAATAGGCCACATTGGTATGTTCTCATAGTATTGTATTTATTTAAGTGTCTGTTAATTCTTTTCTTTACTATAGTTTCAGCCAACCAGTCATATTTAATGGACCTTGCTCTTTCTGTCTCCTGGAAAGCCTTTTAAAAATTGCTGTCATTTTTTCATTTCTTCCTGTCTTTAATGCTGAGCCGAACGTAAGCGATAGGACACATGCCAAAGTAAGTACTTGGGCAATTTCATATCCAATACTATCTTGGTGCTGGTAACTTGTTACTAGTAATTTTATTCATTTATTCTGAAGCTTCTCCTACTGACATTTCAGTTTGACACAATTCCTCAGACAGATTTCCTGTGTAGAAAAGAAAAAGAAAATCCCACAAAAAAACCTCTCTGATATCTGAACACTCTTAGTATCTTCCATCAAGTAAGCTGATGTAAAGAATGCAGTTAGGGATGGATTATTTTTTCTTTTTTTTTTATTTTTTTTATTTTTGCAATGGTTTTATCTTCCTTCAATCTTTCTTTAATAGCTCAATTTCTTATCAGCCCTGCAGACTCTGTGGTAGGATTCCTTTTTGAGTTGGGGATTGAAAAAGTTTTTGCGATTTACTTTTTGTGTCTCTGGCATGTTGATTGTTCAAAAATTTTTTTGGCCTACTTTCTTAAGCTTCCTATCTACTGTGTCTGAGTTTCAACTCTTCTGTTTTACTTGTGTGGACATGATTTCTACTTTTAAAGAAGTGCCTCTTATTAGCCCCCCCTCTTTTTTTTCGTTATTTCCCTGTTGGACCACATCAATCTTTACTTGATCCTTTCAAAAGGGTAAATGGCACATGTTTCTTTTTGAACATTTATGGTTTTCTAAATAGTCCCCATGCCACCCATAAATTTCTTGCCCTTTTATTTGCAATTTCTTAGTTTCCCAGTAATAATAACTTTTAGGAAGCTCTTTTAGAATTATTACAGTAGATCTAATCCTCCTTATCAGATTGCCATCTCAATTACTTAGTCAAGAATATTGCTACTGTTCCTCCTATGTATGTTTGTCATTTCAGTTCATATGAATCCTTTGGACTACATGCTTTCAACCTAAGTATTTTCTCAACTAGATATTGGCTGCTTTCGTTCTCTCATCTTGTATATGGAACCAGCAGCTTTTCTGGGGTCTCTAGCATCCTATCTGCCTGTAGGTTTAGGTTTGCCTCTGGGATTTCCACCCCCCCTTGTCGATACGCCCAGCTGGCCATCACTAAAAGCTCTGTCTGATGATGTTCCCATGGCCAGCTGTTAAGATGCATTTACGGTTATGGATTACTTATACATATATAATGTGTATATATATATGTAATATATACTGTGCTTACACCATTAACCTTTCACAAAACAGTAGGGAATGCTTGAAATACGGCTTGGAGAGCAGAGCCAAAGGTGTACCGACTTCTTGCATGGAGAAATCTGGGAGGTGTTAGAAATAGTGTTTTCTTTAGAATTCTATTTAAAAGCACACAAAGCTAGGGCTTTTATCTAAGAAAAGGAAAGAAAGCTCCTCTTTTCCTGAGCAACTCTACTTGTAAATGAAAAGAGCTTACCCTAATCCCTGCAGCAAGTGGTGATGAAAACCAAAAAATCCAACAAGAAAAGACTTTTTTTGCAGCAGCACAAGAATCCTCAGGCCAGTTAATTATTCCTTTTTTCAACAGCTTAAATGACAAAATCTCTTGAATATTCTTGACCTGTAGTAGAAGAATATGACTGCTCATCCTCAATATTATAGTTCCTTATGGGATGACCCATCATCCAACAGCAAAAGGGTCATTGTAAGAGACTTAATAGTGCCTGAAGGTTTAATAACCTCTGAGGGGAAAAATAGCTTGAAGACAATGATCATTAAAAGCCAGAGCATTTTCTTTGACATATTACACCAGACAAGAATGGACTATAGCTGTTATTGAATTACTACTATATAGGAAGTAACAATGAATTGACCTTGTGAATTTATTTTTGGGAAATGTTTTAATCTTAGTGCATGTTTTCCTTTCTTTTTGGTACAAAGAAAAGTTTTCTGAAAGTTTCTAGGAAGTGTAAGTTAAAATATTATTTTAGAAATTGCATATGTGTTAGAATTTTTATTTCTTTTGTGATGTGTCATAATATGACATGCATAATACCTTATAAAATATCCTATTCATCTGAATTAGGAAGGCTTAATTCTTGAATTTCTCTGTGGGGTACCAGAACTGATTTAATTTTGGAAAAGCAAAACGCTAAGACTGTCCAATAAACAGGAATCGTTCTCTCCTTTCAAGGAAAGACTTTGTCTTTGCAAGGTGTAGATGTGTGTTCTAGTGTTTGTAATGATATTCTTTGCACACTTCATAAACTGTCGCAGTGAGAATTTTGAGTGATGACTCTTGAACTGAGTGGTTTTGGTAAATCAGGCTTGGATTGCCAAAACTGTGGTATTTTTATAGGTGTTTGTTTTTTGTAATGGTTATGAAAAGTAAAGACTTTGGGATTGTCTCAGAGTGTATGCTCAACCTCATGAGACACTTCTAGCAAGCTTGATCTTACTCAAGTTAGATTAACCTGTTCTCAGGACAGAAATCGATCTAAATGCAAAACTGGCTTCTTTAATCTGTGTTTCCCTCGGTAGTTTCCTTCTTTCTCTTGCACACACCTCTGCTCGTTTGCACACATGTAGAATACGGTCTGGTGCATCCAGCTAAAGTATAGGCCAATCAATCTATGTGTCTGGAGGAAAATAGAGAGATTGTTTATTTCCATACCTAATTACTTCTTATTAAAGAGCAACAGAACTTTTGACAGGACAAATTATTTTCTTACGTAAGTAATAAGAGAAAGTGACAGGCACTCCTAGAGAATGAATGGGTAACACAGCACAGTAACAAACTCTTTTTTAAAAAGGATAGGTAGTGTTTGTGGGCTGCTTTTTCCCTACAGAAATATGGGTGATACTGCTGATGTTCAAGAGATAGATATAAGGATATAACATAAGCCCCCTATGAGTAAGAAAACTGCTCTCTGTCACGGTGACAATACCACGGGGAAATCCTGCAAAACAAAATGAACAGAGCAGTCAGTTAATACCCACTCTAGGCTGGCAGATCCTGGGAAGAAAGGGACATTAAAACCTGTGGTTTATGGCACTAAGGGGCACCAAGTTGAAGAAGATCAAAGACACAGTATATATATTCAGAGTAGTAGAGAGTCTTACTGTAGAGAGCTAATGCTCTCCCTGGATGGACAGTGGCTGAAATACTGAGTGGCTGAACATAGAGAAATACTCTCTCTGCTCAATGGCTGCGGTCTGCCGGGAGGAAGACTCTGTGCCTTGACCAAAAAGATGAATGGTGGAGCCAGGAGCTGAGCAGTGCCTTCCTGAGTGCTAAGCCCAGGCCCAATTAGCTCTTCCCTCTTCCAACCTGGAGATCCAGTGAAGACCACCTGTTTGCAGGGTAAGAAAATGACTAATTAAACTGCAGAAATTGCACTTTGATGAATGAGAACTTGAAAGAATAAACCACTTTTTCCTCCCTTCTCCAAGAATCAAGAGGACTGAAAACATCAGGGTTTTGCAAAGTTGATTTAGAAGAAATCTTGAATTCTTTGTCTGCCAAATAAGAAGGAAAGTGCGATAAAGCCAGATAGCAGGTAGGGAATGCATAACAACTTACAGAAACATAGGAACAAACAGTGATTTAGTGTGGGCTGTTACACGAATGTGACTTACCAATTCATAAATTCACAGTAAGCTTGCTTTTGTATTATCATCTCTGTTATCTCCAGTCCTAAGGACTGATAATGCACAGCACAAGTAATCTCCAGTCCTTTCAGTCTTTGTCACCTAAATCGCAGAGTTCCCCTCTTTATGCTCATGCTTCACTTTTCCCCTTCTGCAGACATTTGCTGACTGTTCCTGCATTATTTTCCATCATTGGAGGCACTGACCTGAGCATAAGAGAAACTGGAAAGACCCGTGAGCTGCTCATGAGGCTTGGAGCCGCCCTCAGCATCTCTTCTCTGCCTTGCCCTGCAGCCAGCCCAGCATGCTCACAGCTTGGGGAGACAGGCACACCTGCCCTCCAGACCGCACTGGGAGAGAAGTGCTGCAAAGATAACGCATTCCCTCTGATTTTTACATCTTAGCACCCCTGAGCCACAAAGTGCAGTGTGGTTCTTTGCTTTTTCACATGAAATCAATTTTTAAAGCAGACCAATTACAGGAAATGTTTACTGCGTTTCTCTGCTGCAGCTAACATTAAACATTTAACAGCTCTCCTCATGAGCTGTACCGGAATCTAGTCCTGTAGCAGGCTGGAAAGGGTCACTCTGACACGTGCCAAAATGGTCCTTTAGGAATCAGTGTGGAGCAAGTTGGGGGAACGCAGCAAGGCTGGCAGCCCTGCCAGGAATTGCAGCCTGTCTGAGCAGGGAAGCCTCAGCATCCCATAGACAGGGCTCCTTGAGGATGCACGAGAAATAGGGCAGCGCGGAGTGTACCTGACTGTCCTGCTGCTGCCAGCACTTGGACAATTCATCATCCCTGTCTGCAGACCCAAGAAACTGTCTTCTGGCTCTCCACATACTCTTCGCCTGGCCTGAGCTGTGGAGAGAGGCTCAGGTGTCATCATGTGAACTCTTGTTTGTGCTCTCCTGTTGTGTAACTGGGCATGAATTTGTGATGCGATAAGGACTTCTGGACCTTTTTTTATGGGATGGAGATGCATCTGGTCATGGCAGCGAGCAGCTGCAGCATGAGGCTTAAAAGCACTGCAAAATGTATGTGCTGAATTACCTCATGGAAACTGGAGGTGATGCTGATCGGGGTGGCCAGCTGACCTCTGATACCTAGAACTTTCTGTGCTAAAGCTTAGTACCTGAATGCTGACTCACCTGAGAAGGGAATACATTTTGGCCAAATAATCTGCTTTTTTTGCCCCTAGTGTGACCATGATCCTGCAGGCTAAATTAGCTTAATGCTTGTTAACTAACTTGGAGAATACTCACAGTTCAACTGTGCTGACAAAGAGCTTGGTAGCCAAGCAGTTAAGAAGCTGAGTGAATAGTGTGTGCAGTTAGGTCCTGCTCAGCCCTGCTGGAGCTCCACAGGGCTATCTGGCTGAAACCAGGCTGAGGGACTCGAGGTGAGTTGGTGCCAGTGATGCTGGGACAAAGATCTGAGTCAGAGTTCTACAAGGTGTTGAGCTGATTCCATTTGAATATCAGAGGCACAGGTACATTTGGGAAGATAAATACTGAAGCGCAGTTGGGCTTTTTCTTGATAGCAAACCCAGATCGGAGAGGGATGAGGATAGGACAAGTTCAGCCCCTGCTTATGTGCAAAGTGTTACACTGCTTGGGTCTCACCCCGACATTGAGATAATTGCTACAATTTTAAATTGACCCTTTTATAACAGCATGCCAGTTGTTTCCACTGTGCAGAGACAAGCCTTTCCCTTAAATTCTCGTGCTGATTTGGAGTAAGATGGATCTTTCCTGCTGTTAGCAAGAGAGAGCAAAAGCAAACACAACATCACCTTTAATTTGCATCAGACAGGTCTGAGTCTTTAGTCATAGCTGAGTTATACACCAGTGAAATTTTATAAATTTCCATCAAGTTACTCCAAATTTGTACTGGCTGAAATGGAAAATGCTTGTTTGATGTGCAGATTAAGGCTTGGGAGCAGAAGGAGTGCAGAAATGTGAAGCAGAAGCTGATCCATGGGAAAGGAATAGAAATGAGAAAGAAGAAGAATTATCCTGCTTTAACCTAATGTTGTTAATCTATATTGCCCATTATAATCTCGAGTGTCCTGCTTAGTGAAGTATGCAATCTGTAGTGCTGGTTCCTGCACAAGCAGTGTATCTAATATAAAGGACTGGCTCAACATCCATCATAATAATTACTGTGTCATAATTTTCTGCCCTTCCTACCTCTGCTGCAAAGAGATAGAAGAGGCCTTTCAAGTGTTTAAGAGTTTTCACTAAAATTTCACAGGGTTCGTTTTTGGTTTTTTTTCCAATATGGAAATCTGCACTTATGCCCTATTTATTTTGCAGGTTTGACCTGACATAATGAAATATACTTTATTGGGGTGTGTAGAAACTTAATTTGAATATCTGAAAACATGCCTATTTCATTTAACGTCTGAATTTGCTCGGCTGCACTGAAAGGGAGCAGTAGGCATATTAGAAGTTCCCTTTGAAAGAAAAAAATGCTCTCAAAAAACCCCTTAATTCAATGACCTGCAGGTTCAGAGACTTTTTAACTCTAAAGTTAAATATGGAGCAGTTACATATAGTGGTTGGAACTCAGAGTGGTTAAAATTTGGTGTCTGCTTAAATCTTTTGTCTTGAAGATTTAAATAATTCCAACAAGAAAGAAGTGTGAGCTGGCAACATTCACATCTGGTGTTTTGGTCCCAAACTCATGTGTATGTGCTTACAGCACCTTCTTGGCTTTATATTTTAGTTTACATTGTTGTTGCCATCACTGTGGAGTACAGCTTGAAAGTGTGATGTGCATGAAACCAGCCTAATCAACATCCGTGAGGCCTCTGATCTGTGCATCCTCACAGCAGGATACTTCCAGCTGCACCACAGCTGGTGACTTTCCCTGTGCTGAAAGGGTTGTGTGACAGCTCTTTCCAAGCATATCAACCCTTATTACACTGCACCCAGGAAAGACAGGTCCATTTGGGCGGCAGTGTGGTGGTGCTGTTCTAGTCCTGTACCTAATGCCAGGGCTCTCCACATTGGACCCTCTGTGCCTTGGTGGTGCTTTGGTGCCCATGCATTTTCCTGCAACAGTGGCCCCATGTGTGTTTTTAATGTCACTGGTAAGTGATGTTTCTGCTCTGGATTCTCCATTGTTGAGGGGCTGTCATCACAATTAATGAGTTTTGTTACAGGAAAGATACTACAGACTGCAGAACAATGATTTATGGCTGCATTAGGGATGCATTGGTGAAGCCTGAAAACCAGCTGATGGGACCTTAGCCACAGGACGCAGGGCAGTACATTCAAAGACCCTAAAGTGTAGCAGAACTGAGTGATAGATTTTGGAGATTAAGAAGGCTTGCATTTTTACCTCAACACTTCACTAAAGGAAGTCCATGTAACGGGTTTTATTACACACAAATATAATTCAGTCACTGAAAAGCAATAAAGATTTCTTCGCAAATGTACTGTAGTAAGTGCTACTGGAGAAAATACAGCATCTCAGTTCCACAAAGGGATCCGCTTGACAGAAAATGTAATTGGGATCAAGACCTGGACTGACCTGATTCTGCACTCTAGTTGTGTGGTTAGTTTTGTTTATAGGTACTGGTTTTATTTTTAATTATAGAAACATTTATTTTCTGCCTCAAGGTGTTTTTAAAATTCCATCTTTTTGATGTGTGAGTGCAGAAAACACAAAGAATAACTTTGGACTCTGCTTAAGAAACACAACTAACATGCTCAGTTGTCAAAAGGGGGAAGAAAAAAAAAAGCAGAGTGTGAAATAAGCACCAGATCTTTCCTTTCAGTCTTTGCAGCTTCCTGATAATTTCTTTGGCTTTAAGAATTGGCATCTTTCCTCTGTTGTGCCTTTTTTTTCCTTTTTTTTCCTATGCTGTTGTACACAAGAGCTTTGGAAACATAGACCCATGCGCCTACCTTTACACACATGAGTTGTCTTACTAAGGGCTGAGCCCTGCTTGGATAGAGCCAGTTGCATTTTTCTCTTGTGTGTAACTGTAAGCAGGGTGGTTGGTGGGTGGGACACTCACCCTGTACCTTGCCTAGACAGCGTTCTGTCACTGCGTGAAGTGTACTTTCTGCAATATGCACAAAAATAATTTTCTCTTTCATCTCTTTCAGCTATGGTAACCTTAGCAGGCACAAAAAAATAAAATAATGATCAAGCAGGAATGTGATGTTTAAGTTGATGATGTATCTCTTAAAGATATAAAACCTGGTTAGATTGAATGTGAGCCCTGAGGATCCCCACTGCCATCACGCAATACAACCTGGGAAAGAATTTTCTACCACAGAGGAAAATTCAGCAGCCTGGCTAGCAGACGTCGAGCTCAGCTGCAGCTGGCATTAAGACTAAATTTTTGAACATCTGAATATTGAAAGCCTTTTAAACTCACCTAATATTATTCTATTACTGGAACAAATCTAACAGTAAATTGAAAAAAAAAATAGGAACCTTCTAAAAAATACGCCTTCCCCATCCATTTTCAGCCTCAGTATTATGTAAAGATGACAGTTATCAGCTATGTAGAAGAGCAGCTATATTAAATGTTAAATAACCTTTAACAGCACCAAATATTTAATCATAAAAAATTAAATTGACAGTGGTGTGGTTCACATAGTATCCCCTCGAAAGCCTGACAGCATCATTTCTCATATATATTGATAAGTACAAGACATCCATAAAATCGTAGGCTCTGTAGCCTTCTATTTATGAGAGGCTATCTAAAACTCATTCATTGCAGGTAATATCAGTAAGTCAATTCAGCTTAGTCTGATAGCTCATAACTTTTCAGACTGTTGTATTTACTGAGCCATAGACTATCCTTTCTTCAAGTATACTTGAGAAAATGACTTGTACTGTAAGACTATTTCTTCTCAAAGTATAATCAAGTGCTTTAAAATGAACTCCATAACTGCAAATTCAAAACAGTATTAGACCTTGGTAATAATATAAAAAATATTGCTTTAATAATGCCTTGAAAGTTGCACGGAGTATTGGCAGTATTTTTCTGACTGTAGCAACCCACCCAGAAAACCATCAGTGGGAGGCTGGTGCCAGGCTTAGGCATGTTTCACGGGGTGGCAGGAGCCCCTGTCACAGAGCTCATAAAGCTCCGTCTCTACATGGAAGAAATTCCTCAGTGTGTGACGTACGTGGCTGTGGCCAGAGACTCAGCATTGCAGGGAGTGGTGGGGATGGCAGGTTGCTCTGTTTTGTGGATGTGACACTGCCTGGCCAGATCCAGACTTCCCAAATTGTGAGAGCAAGTCTGTTGTCCTCGATGGTGTTGCCTGTCCGTATCAGTTGCTGGCTGGTGGGGCTTCTCATAGAGTTAAGTCCTGTTCTTGATGAAGTGGTGGTAAAATGTTAATTGTGTTTCTAGAGCAATCCCTTATTGAGGGAAACTTTTCTTTCACGTCTGATGTTCTGGCAGCACAGCAGAGGTACACAATAGAAATTCATGAGTAAAACTGTCCTGTAAATGTTCTGGTAGTGCTTTATTTAAACGGGCTTGGACAGATTGTTTCTATTTGCAATTAGGGAATGAGATCAAAAGCCCATAGAAAAACTCTTGTTGACTTTAATGGTCTTCTCATTGAGGATCAGAGCTGTGTATAGGATTTGCTTTTAAATAAACTGAATTTGCAGAGGACTTGTAAATATTAGGCACTATTAAAGTGAGCCAAAAATAGTCATAACTGCCCAGAACTGGAACTTAAAGCCAAAACAGAATTTGGACAATGACAATCCCAGCTGGGGGACCTTCCCTTGCTTTCCTGTGTTGCTTTTTCTTCTCATTCCCCTGCACTTTCTAGTACTGGCTGGGGCTGGAGCTGAAACTAGGGAGAGGATGTATTTTCATTTCTGTTAGCAATGGCCAGGTTTGCTCAGCAATCAGTTCTGTCCATAATTCAAGCAGTGAATTGCTGTTTTGGAAGACTTCAGGGTGGAGAATTGTGTTACCAAGCTGTTCCATTATTTTAAAATTCCTGTTTCACTGCTGCTGATGTTTAGACAGCATCAGCTCTCAGTATTGAAAATGTTTCCCCTGGAGCCCGAGCTGTGAAGTGGAAGCTGCGTACCCCTGTTCATGGGCAGGGAGAGGTGATGCCTTCAGCTGCAGGGCACCAGACTGCCATCTGCTCACACAACCCAAAAGAGACAGAACCCTTGACACTGGTGTCTGTGGCAACTGAAGGGCTGTGAAGTTCCCTGGCCCCAAGGGACCACGAGCTGGGGCTCTGGACAAAAGATGTTTACAAACATGGGAAAAATAGCAGGAGGTAGGTTGGGGGAATAGGGAGAGAGACAGGGAGAACAGCAGAGGAATATGTGTGGGGATTCTGTCCAGTGCAGGAAGGTGTGAAAGCTGGCAGAGGGGCACTAGTCTGTTCAGGAAGTCTTGAGTACTTAATTCAGATGTGAGAGCAGCACTCAGAAGATAGGATAGTGCTTTGAGCCAAGAAACCGCAGCCCAGGAGTAATTGCCTGGGGAGAAGAGTAGATGGCCTGGACTTGAAGGTTGTAGGAAGGCAGAGTATTAATATAAGACAAATTAATGAGATTTGGATGCCCAAAAGTGTGCAGGGGCTGTGACAGCCTGGACCAGAGCTGGTGAAAGCTGTCCTGTATACCACTTCCTCACTGGAAGTGGTCAGAGAGCAGTATCAGGTCTGCTCATGAAGTTCAATGTGATTTGGCTTCAAGTTGAGAAAATTTGAGGAAGACATTCTATTTTTCTGTCTGTTACAGCAACGGCCATCACAGGGACCCACAGGTGGTGTAGCTGGAGGCCCCATGGATGTCCCAGTCACTCCTGTGACTACCTGAGGGACTTGCTGCTGTGTGTTATGGGAGGCCATAGGCAGCATCTGTGCTGTGGAGTCCAAGGGAGGAAGGGAATCTAAACCTTTGATACATTTTTTTGGTCTTAATTTGTTACAAAAAATGCAAGCTTTCCACAGCACCACAGCTTTCATTTGGAATTAGAGTGGTGGCATAACAAAGCTGCACATGGTAACTGAGTAATAATCCTGAATTCTGGTATCACACTCATTGTCATCCCAAAATACTTTGCTGAAGAGAAAGGCTGCTGACTCTATCCCCATTTTATAGATGTAGAAATGAAGGCAAAGAGAGATGAATCGATTTAACCTGCAGATAAATTGATTTACTGAAACTGAGCTAAAAATGGTCACAGTCCAATCATCTCTGCAAACCTGACAGCACAATACAACAGACAAGCAAGAACCAGGTCTTCGCCTAACATATCCACCAAACACATTGAGATGTTTGTCTTTCTCTGGGGCAGGGATGTCACTTGCTGACACTGTTGGTCACGCACACAGGTGTCTCTCGTGGCTCTGCCCTGACTCTGCAGCAGCTCGTGCTGGATATTGCTGTGCAACAGCCTCCCCTCCTAGTTTGATAGCTCTTGTGCTTTGTAAGCAGACTTTTTCTTTCAAAGCAAGTTGTCTTTCAGGTTGCAGGTGCCCTCTGTGCTGTGTGGCTGGTGAGTGGCCAGCTTCCTGACAGCGGTGCAGAGCCCAGCCAGGGCAGGCTGCTAACATTGCTGCTGAAGTGCAAAGTGTTTGGGGATCTTTCCTGGCCACAGGCATCGAGATCTTTTTTAAAGTCCTCTGAAAGGCTGTAGCAGCATCAACATACTTGGCTAGGGTGATCTCAGGTGGATCTGTGTCATCCAAGTTGACACGCTGAGGCCTGACTTCACCTCCACGCACAGAACAACCTTTTTCTGTTAACGGGTCAGCAGAAGTGAGAGACTCTTGGATTAGAAATGACTGAGTTTAGGAGAAAATATTATTGTTGACAACTGTGGATGTGTTAGGATGATAATGGGTAGCAGGAGTGTGCTTGGTCTGGTGAGGGCTTTGTCCGAGAGAGGATGTGTAGAGCTCCTGCTCACAGCTGATGTTCTGGTAGGTGAGAACAATCCAAATCTTTCATGGTTCAGGTGAACCTCCAAACTCTGGGAAGTCAAGGTATCTCCAGCTGTTTGCTGATAAACTGCAAAATGTCTCCAGATTTTACTACTGGGACTGGAAATTACTTCCAGAATCTTGACAATGTGAGTAGTTAGAGTGTGTAGAGAAAATTCCTTTGCGTGGTGTGTGAGGTGAAGTATCTCCATGCCCTGGAATTAACCTTTCAATCTGAGCTCGGTCCTTCTGCACAGCTAGCCTGGGTGCTGTTACTGCTTCTGCTGCATCCGTGTTCCAAAGCAATAATAGGATTAATTGTTTTCTAAGCTAGTAGTACATCTTTTAACATATACAGCATGCAGGAGGCAGGCAATAAATAACTAAAAGAAGCCTATGAAGCAGTGGCTCCTGCTAAGGATTTTACTGAGCATATAGAGAAATTGATTCTGTTAAACTTTACTTGCTGGAGTGGAAAGTTAAAGAAGAGAGAAAAAATGCTAAGAAATAGAGTGGTGCACAGGACTGTCATTTTCATTTTAGGATTCTCTCTATAAAATGTGCACATCAGAGGCTTGGAAAGGCTTCCTAAGGAAAAGGAGCTTTGGTACAATGTCTCAGGGGCAGAAGGAACCACAGCACTTGACACGCTGTTTAAAAGGCTGAGGGAAATGCTTTAAAAAAGAATTTCTGTCTGTTCCGGATCCTGGTTCCGGGTCCACGTGCAGTCTTCTCTAGTCAGTGCTTCTGATGGAATCAGCGGGATGCCAAACTGAAAATGAAATGTCTGTGGGCTGGGAAACTTGGCCCTCAGTAGACTGAAGCTCTGATCTGGAGACTGGCACCGTTTGGGCAGATGGTTGTCCCCACGGACACCTCATCATCTCCAGCAGAGACCTGGCAGTCTCTGGGAAAATCCTCTGACTTTTCACACAGGAGAATGATCGAGAGGACCAGAAAGGTCCTTAAGGGCCTGAAAATCAATTAATCAAAGGACTAATCTTTCAGTTGCTGCCTTCCAAGGGAGCTGCCTCCTCCTCCCTTAATGAGCACTCCTATAAACAGGCTTGTTTCCAAGATGTAGTTCATGCCGATGCTCTCCATGTGCTCTCATTGCTCTGAAGAGAGACCTCTGTGAGGTACAAGGTTTGATGCAGTCTAAGTGCTGGAATCATGTCTGGACACTTGTAGGTGTATTTTAAGGACATATACCAAATTAATTTCGCCTGAACTATTCTAAATAGAGGGAATGACTTTGTTTATTTTTTCTTACTGTGCTTTTAAAGTGGGCAATAATAGCAGTCACTCACTGCTATGATATGCTTCTGGAGCTGCCAGAAGGGCTTTTCTCCTGAAATAAAAAGCAGTGAAATGGAAGATCCCCTGCTGCAAACATGCCCATAATTTGCTGTGTGCACATGGCCGATCCTGTTGATTTCCTGGGCCCTGTTCTCAACCCTGGCAAGGAAGGAGCACCCTTTAAGTGTTCTCTTGCCCTCCTGCTCTTCTCTGAGGTATTGGCTTGCAGTCACTGTGCCTCATTTGTAACATATCAGATGAGGGATAGGAACAATCTAGTGAATTGGCTGCTCAGGCTTCAGTCTACTTCTCCACTCCACTACTGATGTGCTGGATGCCCTAGATTAGCATGGTGCTTGCCAGGGAGAAGGGCTTCAACCCAAAACAGACCCAAATCCAGTACAGGCAGAGGAGTGTGCATCTGCCCGCACCTGTCTATGTAGGCTATACCCTTAATCTTCATGTGTCTTGGTTCTGTCAAAGGGGTCTAATAGCCCACTGTATCATGGAGGTACTATGGGATAAAAACCTATTAATCATTGCACAGTGCTGAGAGAGATGGGTTTCATTCCCAGAATAAGTACATAGATAGACCATGATCGTCTCAAACTAAGATTAACACATTGGTATCTGTGATTTACATAAACTAGTCCCTGAAACCACAGTTGGATGACTCTAAGAAAGAGTTTCTGGACTATTAAGTGTTTAATTTGTCAGATACAATTCTGTCATGAAATGATCTGCTCTCCTGAGGTGATGAAAGTGAAGGGTTTGCATTACCTGGCTTCTAATACAAGAACAGGAAGGGTTAGTGTTTATTTTTAGCAAGGTCCCTGAATGAACAAGCATCAGGGAGTTCTCAAAGGCAGAAAGTTTTGGCTGCTTTAATCCGCAATCTGGCTAATGTCTAGGAAAATCTTCCCCTAACTAGAGAACTTCCTGGCAAATTGTGTCTCACATTGTGGAGGAAGAGATTTATCTTGGAAAGCTATTAAAAGCTTCTGTTCCACCGTTGTCATCTGGGAAGATACAGTATTGATTGATCCTGGAGTTTCGTTTGATTGGTTGCATTGGTGATTACAATATTGATTTGCTTCACATGCTGCGTTCGTTCCGTGCACTGCTCGGTTGCAGCAAGAATTAGTCCAGCTCGCTGCTTGCTGCATGTTTTTCAGGAGAGGAATCAAGGGGAATTCATTTTTCACCAGACAGAGTAATTAACTGAAAGGAGGCTGGTGAGAATTACTGAATTACCCAGGGAACGCAGCAGAGCTGGAGTTTTTTTCAGACATGTGTAAATAAAGAAATTTGCATTCTCCAAATATTTAAAGCAAATATTGTGTTCAGAGGGAAGTGTGTAATTTGAAAAAAATGCAGAAATATAGTAATAGCTGTAAGCACTTTGTAAAACTTGCTGCTGCAGCTAAGGCAGGACGGAAATCTGCATGATAGCTGCTGAGCTTCCCCTGAAACGCTGTGCTGAGGGAGGAAGAGGAGGTCGACTGTAACTTTCCATATCAATCCATGACCTGGCCTGAGATCTGCTAATTGGTGTGTCTTGCCTCGTCTTCACTTTTGTCTTTTGCCTTTACGAGTCTTTTATTGCCTTGGGCCTGAATAGCTGATGTTCAGTTGCTGGGATGTATGAACAAGTTGGTCTGAAACCAGAAGTCCTCCTGGTCAAGTTGTGCAGTAGCACGTTGAACGTAGAATCCAAGTGAGGCTTCCACTGCTGGAAGACCTTCAGCATTCCCTTGAGGTCGCATGGATTGTTCCTCTAACCACTCATGTCCCCAAAAGGGATGGTCTGGTTAGGGAGGAGTACATGTCGTTAGGTACAGTCATAGGCTGCTGCAGAAGAAAAGTTTTGAACATGAATTTTAAACACTCACTCTTAGTCATCCCATCTGCTATGAGATACTAATTAAAATGAGACATTTCTATTTCTACATGTGTAATTTGGGAAGAAATAAGCATACTCAGAATGTGAGACAATGTCGCATGGTGTTGCTGTTGCACTGAACCAAATTTCCATTGGTGCTGGATGCCATAATTAATTGCTATGTTAATTGATCTACTCCAGAGCACATCTAGAGGCCTCGGGTTTTTTCCCACTGGTAAAACTAAAGAAAGGTGAAAATGACATATCCATGTTTGTTTGACTTTCCTCTGACTGGAAAGATTTAAGTCAGAGCAAAGCAGTGACAGCCACAGAGGTGAAAGTTATGCTTTGAATAAACCTATTTCCAGTAATGCCAAAAAAGCTAAACAATGTAGTAAGAAAAAGTACTGCTTTTCAGAGCTAAAAGTGTGTGTGTATAGACATATGCTGGGGAAAAGGCAGGGATTAAAGAGATGCCTAAAATTTAGCAAATTGAAGAAAAAACCTTCAGCTTTAAAGCACTTTCTCCTCTTTAACAGCTGGTGAGGAGAATGGGACATGGTAACAATTCAGTTGCTGCTTTTCTTCACATATATTTCAGTGGGGAAAATCCCTACATTCAAACAACCATGCCTCTTGCATAGGGATTAATCTGAAATTTAACACATAATTTATAATTATCAATCCATCCCAATGTAATATTTTTATGTCTTGAGTGTTCAAAAATATAACGCTTTCTGTGAATTTTTAAAGTGGCCATAATATAAATTCATAATGAAGATTGTTAACATCGATAAAGGGCCACTTACCTCTCTGTTCTACTCATTCTGGTTAGGAGAGGACTGGGATTAGAGAGTCCCATAATGTTGTCCCATTGCCAGAGAGTCATGAGGAATCTGCTGCTGTGTGCCAGATGGATCTACATGTGCTGTGAAATAGAAGTCAGTAGTGGTGTCTAGTTTTTCCTTTTGAAATTTCTTTTTTTTTCCTGGTTTTTGGTCTTTTTTTTTTTTTTCCTCCCAATCAAATATTTGACATTTTGCAGAAAAAGTAAAACTGAAAATTGACATCTGCAATCTGGAGTTGTTTTTTGGGGCTTTTTTTTTCTGGAAAAGATTGAGTGTTCTCAGATTAGTTGGGGAAAAAAAAAAAAAGAAAAGTTGAGAAGCAGGAGGAACCACCAGCGAAAGTTTTCTCAAAACCACTACTTTTTTTCTGAAAAATACCCACTGAACTTGTTGAACTGTGCTGGAAATACAGCATGGCAGTGAGTGGTGACAGGCAAGCAGCATTGCCTCATTGTAGGGAGCTCAGCGTTTGAGTGGGGGCTGTCCTGGTGCTCGTGCCCAGAGGGGACGTGGATTTAGGTCATGACCTCTTTTCCACAGTGATTGTCTGCTTTCCCGTGGCCATCAAAGCATCCTGCTCCTAATGCTCAGAATGTGGGTGGTGTATGTCTTCCTATACAGGCTTGTACAGATTGTTTTCCTAGACAGAGCTTCTATAGAAGAAGGGAAATGGTTCACAGTCATTACATAAACCTATTTGTTGCAGCATGATGTTTGGGCACCTCAGTGTATGCCTCCTTTACTTGCAATGTAATGGCCCATCTACATGTTCAGTCACTCAACTGCCAGGAGAAATGCCCCATTTGTGGACACACATAGGAACTGATTGCACCTGGCTATCCATGAAAATATGCATCATCAGGAAGAGCTTTTATGGTTCTGAGAAAGCAATGGTACTTTAATGAAGGTCACCCCTGTGCAAGGTGAAACTGCCGTACGGCATCTTTCTAACCCAGAAATCAATCCATGTTGCTGCTTTCCAGGGCAAGTGCAACTTGGGCTTGAAATTCATTCTCCAAATCTTTCAATCAGGCTTTCCCTGATCATTATAATACATAGAGATCTGCTGTGCCATGGCTGTATGATCATTAAATTGGGGGAAAAAACTGCTACTGCGCATATGCTGACAACCAATTTATTCATTGGAAAATAGTGAAGCATTGAGTATCCATTCCGTGTCAGTTGGAGGGCACTGTGCTATATTTGTTGCCATCATCATTGTAAGGGTTACAAATGATCTACCTGGTGCTCAGCATATATCTTCTAGGATGAAGTGTCAACACAAAGATAATAGGGGTGAATTTAGAATGCAGCTTTAGGTACACTTGCTGCTTTGCACTGTAAGTCAATAGATGTTGGTTGGAAGCCGTGCAAAAAAGAAAGTAGTGGGAGAAAAGTCTGATTCAGTAACCTCACTTTAGGCATTTTTGTTTGGAAGCTGATTGTTTACCCTGCCCAACACTGACAGCAGCTAAGTACAGTAAAAGTGACCGTCTTTTGAAGAAATTTTTTTTGTCCTAATCTTCTTTTGTGGTGTTGTCATGAGGAAATACATGGAAGGAATAATCAGGAGACCAGATGGCATTTTGAATAGTGGGTCTATTCAGACATTTTCAAATCTCTAATTGGTCATTGGTTTTAAATGTTAATATGCTTTGCTAGTAAATCATTTCTATTCTTTCTTTTTGATGTTTGCAAAGAATTATGGAAGAAATAGATATATTACTAAGAGTGGTACCAAAAAAATCAGCATTCAAGCAACAGTGCAAAGTAGTGCCTATGAACTCAGCAAGTATGAATAGGATGACTGTCATTCAAACTCATTAACAAGTGACAGACTGAAGAGAAACGTAGGGATGTGTTTCGTGTTGTTATAAACTGGCAAAACTAGAGTGACTTGGGTAGAACTATGCTGATTAACACCAGCAGAGAATGCAGTTAGATGTCTGTCGTTTTATCTTCCCTTCATACGGCATTTCTTGCCTGGGGGAGAATGCATCAGGAGCATCTCCTGCAGTATAGCAGGAGGGAGCTTGTACAAATGGGTTTAGGTCAAAATAAACAGATCTGAACTTTCAAAGGACATCCATGGTATTCGATTGTGGATAAAATGCTGTGATTTATTTTTACTCCCTTAACATGCTGACTTATGTAGGAAGTCGTGGTGGGAAACACCTCTAGAGAAGGCAAGTCAGGATACATTTCTAAAAAGTGCTCCTTTGGTACTTTATCTGATGGTATGATGATAGGTTACTTGATGGTAGCCATCTGGTTCATCCTCGTTTAAAATGTTACAGGTGCTGGAGGAGGAGATGGTATCTACAGAGCAGGGCACTGGCCTTGCTGAGATGTGTAACTTGCAGAAAGGAAGCTGTGCTCCACTGGAAAGATAAAAGTGAGGAAGCAAAAGGAAGACAAGAGAACTCAGGCTGATTTACTCAAGGAAATTGCTAAAAGTTGCTGTTTCTTTCTAAGAATACGTTCTTGGGGAACTTTCTGGTGAAATGCTGTCTCTGTGCCCTGTTGTGACCCAGATTCTCTCTTACAGTATCTTTTTATTTCAATTGGAAGCATTCTGTAAAGGAGCACTTGGTAATATTTCTGCCTACAGACACTCTGAGACAGAAAAGAAGGAATTAAAGAATGTGAGAGAAGAAAGGGCTTGGAAAAGGAGCAGGCACAGGGACTGTACCAGGTACAGAGGGGAGAAGGGTCTGCCTTGGTGACCATGTATGGAGTGGCTTTCAGACCATGTGGTGGCTTCTGAGTCAACTCAAA
This sequence comes from Laterallus jamaicensis coturniculus, assembly GCA_022605575.1. Classification (NCBI taxonomy): domain Eukaryota; kingdom Metazoa; phylum Chordata; class Aves; order Gruiformes; family Rallidae; genus Laterallus; species Laterallus jamaicensis. The sequence goes on from JAKCOX010000011.1 coordinate 13,658,017, forward strand.
TACCAAACATCGAGTTGGAAACTGTAGATTTAAAGTAGATACCTGTGTCCACACTACCAGCGTTTGAGTATGGGTGAGAAATACCCACACTAGCTCTTGCAAGGTTAGTGGGCACTGACATTGCCCTAAATAGAGCAGGTTAATGGAGTAGCACTAACACGGCTCTGAGGAGAGGACATGGAGCCAGGATTACACTTTACACCAGAGGAAAAATGAGGGAGGGGAAAACCAGACTGGAGTGTGCCAAATGCCCTGCCAGATCTCTCTGAATTTGATATGCTCATCCTTCACCAAGGCCTCTGACTGCTGGCTGTTCCAAACACACTGGAACATGAGATCCTGGTGGACTTTAGGAAAGCTTTGACACCGCTGAGGGTGCAGAGAGCAATGCCTGACATGGACTTTCTTGAAGACAGTGTCAGCAGTAGATATGCAGTAAAGGAAGATGGCCAGCTAGGAGATGCTGCCTGCACAGCAAGGGAGATAGAGTTTTGGTTGCACTTGGCTTTTTCAGTTTCTTTTCTTTAGCAAGCAATCCTTGCTTTGTGCCAGCCACAGCAATCTCCAGTCAATCACTGCCACGGTGTGTGGAGTACTTCAGTAACTGGGTTGAACATTTCTACCATTTAAAATGTTATTGTGTATGTGATTAAACAATATAGTGCCTTAAAGAAACAGAAAGATCTTGTATGCACTTGTTAAAAGCATCTTGTTTCAGAGACATTTGGGTCCACAGGGGTTCTTTGCACTTTTCATGATGCAGTTGACAAAATTAGGATCAAGCTATACCAAGAAACAGCGAGGGCTCTGAAAAAAACATCATCACTATATGTGAAGCGCAGATGGTGCTTTTGGTACTTGATATTATAGCTGGTTTTAAGTTTATTGGAGAAAAATATGGATTTTTAAATCCTACACCTGCATGCTGAGAGGTAGCATATGTAGAGACTCAGTGAATCCCATGGTGTATTCTGAGTAGATTGTTACACACTCGGAGCTGGAGTTTGCCTTTCTCACTCACCATGAGCAGTATTTAATTCTGGGATGGTTCTGCTGAAGTCAGATGTAGGCACAGTGGAAGATGAAAAGGACATATGGTTTCTGTCCTGCTTATTAATGGTCTGGTTGCAAAGATAAAAAGCATGTACAATTTTTTTTCTTTCGTGTACCCTGTGCATATGCTTGTGTGTGCATGGACACGCTTGCACTCCAATGTACATGCTTGGATTTGATGCATTTTTGTACAGAGATGTCAGCAGGGTAAACAGAGCAACTTACAGGGATTAGATCAGAAAGGCTCCTAAGAACGGTTTCTTTGCGAGAGGAACAGATCAAAGCTCGTGGATGTTTAAATGCAACTTCATGCAAATATCTGTGAGTTACTGCCCCATCACTGCCTCTGTGCCTCCTGTCAGTGCCTTCCATGCTCCAGAACCTAACTGGTGCCTTCTCTTGTTTTACAATCAAGGCATGTATGTTTTCCTCTGATATTGCTAGGGAAGCTCTGCCCCCAATTTGTTGCTGGTCCTCTCAAGACACTTTTGGAATTGTAATGTTGCTTTTTTGTCATCCTTTTAGTTATATTTCGTATCCCATTTCTGTTTCTTCCCAAACCTTGTGCTGTCTGGATTGTCTGCATGTTTCATAGATAGCTCAGCATTATGCTCAGCACCCCAAAAGTTAGATGTTCTAAGGTATGGTCTTGCTTTTTGCATGCAGAGGGGCACATGCTTTTGCACCGTCATTTATATGTGAAATTAGCCCTTGGTCCAAGTGGGTGGATAGGTGTGTGTACATTTCTTTCTTGGTGTACTCTCTTTTCTCTACTCTTATCAGACTCGCTGTAGGCTGCTCAGACAGCTAAGCTAGCTTAGAGCTGGGTTCAATTCTCTGATCTACCACAAGCTTCATGGGACTCTGTCTGCCTTTGCACCCAGCTGGAAAATAAAGTCACTTCTCTGACTCGTGTGTGTGCTGTAAGAACAAACTCACTGAAGCTTGTGACCCTGCTTTAGGGAGATTCATGTGAATACACAGGTCTCAGGTAGGTTTCTCACTGGAATCCTGTCTGCATGGAAACCTCTTTCCCATTCCTTGATATTCTTACTATGATCTTGATGCAGCCCGTGGAGAACACAATTATCTAGCTGGTCCTCCTCAGCTGTGTTCGTAGTGTGAAGGGTGCATTTTGGAAACTTGCTTTTTATCCATAGCGAGGAAAAACCTCTTAATCTGAGGTGCTGCAAATACACTGGCTTCACCCACCAACAGGATAATGCAAGAGAACCTAAGATCTTCCTTCTACCATTAAGTGCCTGCTCCTCATAAGAAGTGTGGTTTTCAGTTTTCCCTTTCAAGAATGCTGTGGGAGGCCAAAGCACATTTTTCTTGTCAAGTTTTTACTTGTTTTGTGAACTTTTAGATGGCTTTTTGACACCAGGAACTAAAGGGCAGCAATATCAAACAAGAGCTCTTCGCCCATGCTGGAATGTCACATTCTTTCCTCCCCAGGCCGTGCAATCTGCAGGCAGACTGTTTGTGTAATAAGTGCCATGTAAAGTCAAGGTTAAACCAGGATTGTTTATTCCTTTTCTCAACTTGGGACCAAAGGACAGCACACATTGTATGGAAATCACATTTGAAACAACTGAGTTCAATTACCTTCTCAAATAATTGTCAGGAACATGCACTTGCTTTTGAGATGGAGGGCACTGCTTACAGGAATACCTGACCTTGGACATACTCACCTGGCCCTCTGATTTCAATGTGTGGCTCTTCAGGTAGAATGTAAATACTGTTGAGGGTCAAATCCAAGCTGCTGAATAGCAGTATCAGTCAGTCAGGGGCCAGATGCTGCCAACTAATCAGACAACCTGCTTTAAATTAAGGACTTGCACCAAGCATGCCTGAGTGGAGTTTGCTGCTGTATGTTGGCTTATAGGTGCTGGTCATGGGAATATCTACCCTGAGGGTATAAACCCTGCCTTGTTGGGCAGGTGGTGTTTTCAATCCAAGGGTGGCCACGTGAGAATCCTGCTGAAAGTGCTTCCTGGCTTCGGCTGCGCTGCCTGAGCCAGGGGAGAGAGCCCACGGGACTGCCTGGTAGCACAGCTGCAGGGGCATCACTGCTACCTGCTAACTTGTAGCTCAGCTTCAGAATATGCTCCTCTCTGTGTTCCTCCCAAGGACAACTTTTAAACTTCCCTAATGCCTGTTCCAAGTGGGTGGAGCGGTGGCAAAAGAAGCCGCTTTGATTTAAGCAAGCGAGGGGGCAGTGCTACTCTGTCTGCCTGATTATTTATCTCCCTAGTTACACACAGCACTTGCTTTCTCTGGAGTGATTCAAGCATATCATAACCTCTTGCTTTAGCTCTTTTATCATGCTGGTTTGCTGCTACAGTTCAGTCAGGAATCTGTCTTGGCCTCTGCAGAGCAGAGGATGTCATCTCATTTTATTGGGCTCTGATGTGCCTCCCCCGTGTTTTTTGAAGTTTCCTGTTTATCACATGGAAGGCTCCAAGAACTGTACTGGATGCTTTTGGGCTGGGCAGAAGATGCTTAAATAGTATTAAAAGCCTCCCTTCAACGTCATTCTGAGATAAATGAGTGTGAGGGCAGGTGCTTGGCAAAGCTTGCTTTGTCCTGGAGCATGCTGTCTCTGGGAGTGCAAACAGCATCTCACTGTGCTCAGGGACACCTAGAGAGGTTTAAACCTAAACATCCACACATAATAGTGTAGTCCCTCATGGACCAAAGGTCCTGCCAGAAAACCTGTTCCTGTGTGGGCTTGTCTCATGGGCTGCAGCTCCTGCTATGACTCTGCTTCAGTGTGGGCTCTCTGTGGCCTGCAGGTGTATATCTGCTCCACTGTGGTCCTTTATGGGCTGGAGGAAGACAGTCTGGCTCACCATAGCTTTCTCCAGGGGCTACAGGGGAAATCTCTGCTCTGGCACCTGGAGTACCTTCTCCCCTCCTTCTGGACTTTGTATCTGCAGGGCTGTTTCTCTTGCATATTCTCATTTCTCTCAGCTGCTGTTATGCAGCATTTTTTGCCTTTCTTCAGTATGTTACCACAGAAGCACTGCTGACATGGCTGACGGACTCAGTTTGGGGTATCAGTGGGTCAATCCTGGAGCTGGTGGGTGCTGACTCTGCCTGATGTGGGGGCAGCCGCTGGTGTCTTCTCACTGAAGCCACCCCCCACTACCAAATCTTTTCCAGCTAAACCCAATATGCCAGATTAGAGAGTCTTGGTTAGAATATTTTGTAGCTTTGGATTTGCCAAGGTCTTTTTGGTTGTCTTGCTGGTAAGTGTCCAGCCAGTGCAACTTTTGAAAGCTTAGTTTGTGAAAAAGAGCATTTTCATGTGTGTGGAGGGGGACAGGTAACAGAGAAGTAGTAAGTAGCTGGTGCCTACTTGTTGTGGCAATTCCTTCCAGAGACAATGTACTTTACAGCTCGTGAACTGAGGGTTGAGAGGAGCTGGTTTCTCCTTGTTTGCGCATCTCAAACTTTAGGGAGGAGAATTGATTTAATTTCATCTCGTCTGATCCTGATTAATGAAAAGTCATTTCTGCTATTTCTGGGCAGAAAAAATAATCTTTGACTATTTTGTAACTTTGCAGATATATGTAGGTCTGTGGCAGGAAGTTCTATAATTCTAGAATCTATGACAAGGCATCCATAAAGATGAGGCTGAAACCCTTTGCAGCAGCATTGTAGCTTAAAGGAGCGTTATTTAATACCTATTAATGGAACTGTTGAAGCATAAACACTCTCAGCTCAAACAGATTTGGTTAACTCCTTTGTGCTGGCAGTTTTGGAGTGGGATGGCAGATCATTTCCAGCTGTCTGGCAGGACAAGAGTTTGTGTCATGGGGTTGAGAGCTGGGCTGGTGGTTAGACAGCAGCCCTGCCAGGATGCAGGAGCCCTTTCAACAGGCTTAGTCCTGCTGTCTCCTGTGTCATAGAGAAACTGCTGTGATTGCAGCATAGATGCTCCCAGAATGGTTTTTGTTCATCATATTTAATAGGGAGGGATTTCAGCTTCCTATGAGGGATGCTGGATCTGCAGGCGCTGCATTTCCTGCCTTACACCCTGCTTTGGTAGAGGGGAGCAGTGCAGGGTCACCCCCCGTGCACGCTGGGAGGCTGAATGTGTCTGGCTTAGCAATGAGTCTTTAACAGAGAGCACTCTGGGGCTTTTCAGGCAGACCTGGAGAGAAAGGCACCACCAAGGAGCCCTCCAGTACAGCCAGGAGCAGGACTGCTTCTCAGGGTTCCTGAATCTTCACAGGGATTTTAAGGATCCTGGAGGTAACAGCTCAATAATGCAGCTGTCTCGGTTAAGTGCCTCTGAAGTCCCTTTCTTTTCATTCTGGTTTCATGCTGTTTCCTCGCGGGTTCAAAGAACCTGGGTACAGCTCCTACGTATCATGGGACTGGCATATAAATAATTACTATTTAAAAGGAAAACCAATGCATGCTGGATAATTTGCAAATTTTTTGGTAGTTATGGGGCACATGGATGTCTTTTCATGCCACTATTTGAAACACAGGATTAAAAGGAATATATAAGTTGAATTTCCCAGGCAGTAACATGATTCCAGAAGTTAAGGCTTAAGAGAGAATGATTGTTAACATGAAATCGATAATAAATGAGAGTGAGCAGTTTTATAATCCATTTGCTTCTGGGGCATGCCTACACAAGAAATGTAGTCGAATTGTTCTGGAGACTGATTTAATTAAAATTGGTACAAACTCCCTGTGTGGACTCTAAGATAGGTTAGGTTTGCATTGTGCCATGAAGTGTGATTCTTGGCGTGTGTAGGCAGGCCACAGATTGCTAATTATAATAAGTGATGAAGCTGCACCAGGTCAGGTTTCTGCCGTATCTAAGCACAAGCTCATATGGCATGCACCAAAAACTGTGCCATGTCCTCTGCCTGCCAAACCAGTCATTTGAATGCAAGAGTCACACTTCAATGATCTTTAAAAACACTGAACTAAAACCAGGGACAAAAAGCAGTAAAAATGTGTTGAGCATGGAGTTGGGGCTGGTTGTAGGGCCAGGCTTTGTCAGTGGCAGCTTGGGCAGAGTTTTCACATAATGCTGCCACAAAATAGGAACTTTGTTTTTCTCCAGGGTGCAACTTTTTAAAACTAAAGAGGTGCTTTGTCTTTGTCCTGCTGCCACTTCCAGCTGAAGAATTCCTTTGGAGAACAGCTCAGCTCCAGTTAACAACCCATCCCCAAATTTCCCACTTGGAGGTTGGGAAAAATCCCACCCAGCCTTTCTGTATCCACAGGGTATCATTAGAGGAGTCATGAGCTTGTAGGCAAGATGAGGGACAGGGTTTGAGTGTTGCGTGCTTGTCTTCTCTGGAGATGGACTATCTCTGTCTTGTACTGGAGCACTTGGGATCAAACGCTTCCCTTGCACAGCTTGCAGCCTCAGCCTGTTCAACAAAGCATGAGGATGGTTTCTGGCTCATCTGCTCATTCAGGCTTTTAATTACTTACCAGCTATCCTCATGGTGAGGAGTTGGTGCCTGATGTTATTGAGGTACTTGATTGTTCACGTTTATGTGAACGTGTTCTTTTTATATTGGATTTCAGGTAGTCACAAGCCATAGTAGGGAATTAAATGTCATGTAAAGAAGAAATGCGACCCATTGATCAAGATGTGCTGCCCCACCAGTCTATCCTGGCTGTGAATTGGCTATTGCCTCAGCTACAGAGCCTGGTTTTTAAGTTGAAGCTACAACAGCTCATGCTCTGGAGGTCCTCAGAACAGCCTGTTCCAAAAAGACCCGATGTTTGCATTTTCAAGTGTTTGTGTTCAGAATTACAGCTGCTCAGACAACACACACATAAGCTGCAGGCACGGTTACTGCAGTCCTTGCAGTGGTCATCATCGTAGTGTTGCAAAATGTTTCCTGGGTGAATGTATGCACTGCTCGAGTACTTCCAAGGAGTTGGGCTGGGGACGTGAACCCCAGGCAGGTGAGGGCATTTCTCGCTATAGGGAAAAACAAGCCCTTAGCAAAACCACAATACATAGAAGAACTCAGCACCTTCTTACCTGCTCCCTCAGAGCAGCAGAGCCACAGCTGGGTCTGCCATCCCTCCACACCCGTGTCAGAGGACAGGACATGACCAAAGAATGGCACCAAACTCAGAAGTCATCTAGACATAATCAAGGAATATATTCAGCTGCAGAGTTGAGACAGAGATAAGGAGCAAGCAAGACATGAACTCTTTCCCCCTTTAAACTTGTTGCGCACAAGGGAGCAGATCTTCCTGTGATGTAAATCAGCATAGCTCCACTGACTGGAGACGACAACTGTAATTCATCCTGCTTGAAGGCCTGCACAGAAGGTGCTTGAGGTTTCTGGCAATTCATTGGGGACTTGTGACATTGAGAGCAGGCGTTTGAGCTCCACTGTCCTCTGGAGCGATTTGTAGCACAGGCAACTTATAATTACAAACACTTGATAAATCTCCTTCAGAGACACTGAAGAGTTTGGTAAGATGCTTGAGTCAGTGATGGCTGATTTCACTTCTTGTAAGAAAGCCGTATTTCCACGGTTTCAATCTCAGCACAAAGGCACTGTGCAGCAGCATTATGGAAGAGGTTCTGAAGGTTCAGCCAAGCTTTAAAGTATTTCAAGGATCTTTGTTGTCTTGTGGAGATCAGTGGGTTCCTTTCCAGCCGAGCTGAAAAGCCTGGGGGAAACAAAAGGAACCTATTTCAAGCCATTTTTGTGAGAACAATACATCTCTGCAACACCTGACACCTTATGCAGCTGGTAAATACCATTCCCTCTCAGCTACCTAATCTTTTATTGCAGCGTTTGGCCACCTACTCCTGACCACCAAATTTCCACTCAGTTTGCCTTTGCTGACATTTCTATAACAAAGAGCTTCTAACTGCTCTTTTGTCAGCACAAGAAAGTTGAGCACAGGAGGAGACAAATACGATGGGCACCATGCAGCAGCACTCCGAGGTATGCTGCTACCTGTAAAGTTACATTGAGGGAAAAAATGCTGCTGGGTGCTTGGGATGATTTAACTCTCTTGTTCCTGGGTCAGAAATGGTTGCCGCTATATACTAACTCCTTTCTCTGCTGGATGTCTTGTTCCTGTTAAAGGTTTCACAATACTGTGATATAAAGGGAACACAGGGCTTTGGGCATAGGCTTTTCTGTCTGCTGCATCTAGATACTGCTTGTGTTGCTTTGTAATTAGCAACCTGTGAGCAAGCAATGGAGCTGATAATCTCTTCTTTCTCAATATAAGGAGTAATTTTTTCATGGTGAGGGTGATAGAGCACTGGGACAGGCTGCCCAGAGAGATTGTGGGTGTCTCCGTCTCTGGAGGCATTCAAACCCACCTGGACGTGTTCCTGTGTGATTTAGTCTGGGTGATCCTGCTCTGGTGGGGGGGTTGGACTAGATGATCTTTCAAGGTCCCTTCCAACTCCTAATGCTCTGTGATTCTGTGATCTTTCTGTCACCAGTCATGAGTGGGGGTACTTCTGGGTCTGAACATGGACAGGAGAGAGGAAGAGGAGAAGGTCCTGCCTGCAGAGCTCAGCATGTGAGTGGAGCTTTCTGCACTTCCTATGTTCTTCCCTCCTACTCTCCAGAGTCTGGATTTCCTAGGAGTATACATGCATATCTTGCTAGTTGGTAGGTGACTGGGAACGTCTGTAGTCTTTGCTTGTTCTGCTGGTGGGCCTGTGTGAAGCCTTGCATTCACAGTCACACAGAGCCTTGCCCTCCTGCGTATACCTGAGAGTCACATTGTCAAAAAGTATCATGGTCATTTCCCACCTGATGTCTGGTAGCACTGGAATGTGGCTTTGCCTTTGAGTTCCTGTGATCTGGCGCTGAAGAATTTAAAGCAGTTTAACAAGACTGCTGTCCCCCTGGGACAGAGCTGCCCTGAGAGCCAGTTGACAACAGAGGTTTTAACCTTGATTTCAATTTCTACAGAAATATGGGTTTTTTCCTGAGTTTATGACTCTGGTCAATAGGATTACCTTACCTTGTTCACTTGCAACAGGGAGCAAGCCTTTATAATTATACATCCATGCCTAGTTGGAGCTGATGCTTATTAAAGATGAGTACAATTTTGCTAAGAGGTTGTTAGAGTAAAATGCATAAGGAAAAAAAAATATACTGCAAACAATAACAAGGTCCTAGAATTGCCTTGAACTGTGCAATTGAGATTCTCAAGTCCTGCCAGATCATCTCTGTATAAGACTGAATTGTTGACATTTGTTTAATTACAATATGTTTATGAAAAGGAGGAACATGCCTAATCACTTGTGTATGCTTGCATTACAACTTCTCTGCAACATCTTTATTCAGTTTGAATAAGTTTTCATTAAAATGATGTGAAAATGATTAATTTTTGCAGCCATTGGACACAAGCATCACACTGTACTTAGAGGTTATATGGGATTTTGGTGTATTTACCACTCCTCTGTAGTAACAAAAATCATTGCTGAGCTAAAGCAGCCTGTCTGGGAAGGGAGCCCTGCAGAAGAGCAGTGAAAGGACGGGTCAGCTAAGATAATGCCTTTTCAAGACTCACTTCCCTGTAACAAAGAAACTCATCCAGGCATTGATGGTTGAAGGTTGTGTTAGGATATACTGTATTGTTTTTAGAGTGTTCTTCTGGATATCTGCGATTAAAAATTAGCAGGCTTGCCTAGCTGCAGGTTAGTGAAGTATGAGCTTTTCCAGAAGCTTTTTAGAAGCTGAAGTATACCAAAAATTCCCTCTAGTTGCTCTGTGCTCCTGAAGCAGTAGTATACAACTTGCTGGTTTTGGACTTTTTGGAGAATACCATTTTGCGAAGGGTTTGGACACTGTCCCTGGCATTGGAGGCAAAGTGAGGTGGTGTAAATGAAGTAATTTCCAGCATCATTGCAGTCATTGATTAGTCTGCACACTCTGTGCCATTGGAAACTGCAAGCATGCAGGAAAACTGGGGGATGGGATGTGGAATCTGCTGGTGAGTGAGTGGCAGAGCGTGGCTGTGCCGCTGTGCGAATCAAAGATCAGAACAAGCACTGAAAGCTAATCCATAAAATGATTCATGCGATAAGAACTTATCAGGATGATGAAGTATGTGAGGTCTGTGTGGTCTGTTGCAATTAATGCAGCATGAATAAGCAAGGCAGATTATGGGTGTTGGTATTCACAGCCATGCTACGCGGTGCATGCATGTCAGTGTTACTGACAGCGTGGAGAATTCAGCAATAATCAATAACTTCCAATTGTTTAGCCCTAATCGTTAACGTTTAGTGACCCAGAATAGCTTTCACTAAATAATAAAATGGTTTGAAAACAAGCATCATAGAACTACAAGATTCCTTCTTCAGGGCCACGTGGTTGTTATATTAAATTGCCCGTATAGATTGTCAAAGTTGTGGACACAGGCATTGTACATACCTGTACCACCCTTCATGGTCCCTGCCGGGTAGTCTTACAGATTTTAACAAATTTTCCATCAAATTAGAAGGAACAAACCCAAAACCCTTCCAGGCAGACTTTTGAGGTACTCTAGTTTGAAAATGTGGCTCAGAGCTAGGAAAGGGCAAGGACTTATGCAGTAAAATACTGATTCTCCAGAGAATTCTAAAAGGAGTGTGTGGAAACTGCAGCAGCTAAGAGAGAGGGGGTTTTTTCAAACAGCAATAAAGCATTTGGAGGATCTGTGTAAGTTTTGTGCAGAAAATCTTTCTCTGGAAGCTGCTGCACTTGTCTTTGAATGAGTTATTGTCTCTTAGCAAGCTTTAGGGTGTTGTTGAAATCCTTCCTTGCAAGGCTCGAGGGATGATGACAACCTTTTTTAGGACTGCACTGCAATCATCCCTATGAGACCTGGCATTGGGGACCAGGGGAGCAATGACAGCCAGTGTTTTTTAGGTCCAGAACTGCTGTCCTTGTTTCCCATAATTTCCAACATAATGAGCGTCTTAGAGTCAGGTAAATTTTAAAAAGAGATGCTCTCTTAAAAACAAATAGTCTCTGCCAGCAGGGTTGCAAGCTGGGACTACTAAAAGATGATCTGATGAGGATAGTTAACTGCAAATGGGATGTGGATTTCACTCTAATAGTTTATCAACAGGAGCTTTCTGAAAAGCTCTTAAGTGTTCTGCCAAATCCTGCTTCCAAAGCAAGGACAGTAATACGAGTCCAATATTGCTAATGTCAGTGGTTTCTAGTTAATTGTGTGTTACCTGAAAAAATCACTGAAGAGCACAGAGCATTGTTTAAGCCTTGCTTTGTGTCTCTCTATTCAGATACTACACTCCTTTGTATAAATATATTTTCCTCCTCAAAGACCTCTAGCTCTCATAGTAGACTCTATAGGATATATTGTTCTTTTGATACATCCAGAAGACACTTCTGCAGTTAAAAGGAAAATATAATTTTAAAAACATGTATGTGTGCCTAGGTTAGTGCTTTCTGAAAGAAGAGAAGCATATAAGGAAAACAATAAAGACTTATGTTGCTCAAACAATTATTTTGTCTGCCTGTTTTATTTTGAACTCCCATTTAAGCAATGCTATAAGTCTTCTAATGCTGATATCTACTCTTTGGTTGTAATGTTTCCCTGCTGCCCAGTTAAAGTAAGGAGAAAAGAAGCCTTGTGTTCCATATGTTTATTGAGGAAATTTTTTGTGTTCAGTTCACATAAAATTGCATCCATTCGGTTCATGATCCATAGTGCAATTTCATTAACAAAGCAGCACTCTACCTTTTGTCTGTGTTGTTATGTTTAAAGCCCATTCCTATCATTGTGTCTTCCATAGAAATAAAATTTTGTAGGTGATTTAGTTTAGTTCATTTCCAGTTTGATTCTATTTTCTTTGGGTTTGGCCCAAATAACTTTTTAGAAAAGACTTGATGTTTTTTGATATCTTTGGTCAAAATTTTCAGTTATATAAAATAGGAACTTGATTTTTTTCTACACTTTCTTTCCCCCTATTTTTCTCTCTCCACCTCTGAGGGCTGAAATACTCTTCTGGAAAACACAAAAAACGCAGGTGGGGCATTATGTGCACCAATGGCTCCCTGTGCATACAGAGTTTATAAACCTCTTGATTCAGCCTGAAATTGTGTATTCTGCCAACAAGGACAACCACAAAGGCTTAGCTCAAAACTTGCCAAGGCAGGAGTGTAGTTTTCATTGATGCCTCACCATCAACATTGCTAAAGCCAGTGGCCACTGTTTCTGACAGAGCTTGTTGAGTTTAGCATGGTGCTTTGTTGTTGCTTTGCAAGGGCATCTCTGAGGAAGCTCTCCACAATTTGAGATATCTAGAAATTACACATTGCAGATAAAGCATTCCACCATGGCAGACCTACCCCAGCAAGTGTCCAGCAAGGACACTCTACAGGATTGTTGAGATCTAATAAGTGGGACTGAGCTCTCCATTGCAATAGAAAGGCTGAACTAGAGACCAGATATTCATTCACCGTTTGGTTTACAAAAAGTTTGTCAGTGGCTAGGCTGCTTATTGCCTGAGGTACTGACAAACACAGTCCTGTGGTTTCTGCATATTCTCCAGCCATCTGCCCACAACTGGCATCTCTCTGATGGTGGGGCAATCCTTTCTTCTTGTGCTTTCTTCAGCACATAGCATGGTTGAAGTCCTGGGTCATAGAAAAGCAAGTCATAAAAATGATAGCGATGTGTCACCTCTCTGAGCCTGCCTGTTTGTGCCTTTGATTCATAAAGCTTGTGGTTTTTTAGGGGTAAAGGAGGAAACTGGAGGAAAACAAAGGGAGCAAAAAAACCCAGGAAGATTTTCCTGCCGTCAAGTGTCGGCTGAGAATCGCCCTGGAATGTGAAAGTACATGCCTGGAAGCAAACAGCAGAAAGACACCTAACTGTGATGAGAGCGGTTTGCCAGCCTTCACGTGTTGCACATATAGTGGTTCTTTTTTTTTCCAAATGAAACTGGAAATCAACATCTGCTCTTTCCCCTCCAAGTTAGACAGATTGCTCGGCTTGTGTTTCACTGCTGGCCTGGGAAGGTCATTGGGGACTTTCTTCACCCTTTCCATACGCTGCTGTATTACTCACTCTGGCGTGGTGGACACAATGCCCCTTTTTAGAAACAGCATCACTGGACATGTGCTATGGGAGGTTGCCAGATTTAATAACTGGTGAGCAAGATAAAATCCTGCCTCCCTGTCTTCTGACCTCAAGGAACACTGAGATATGGCACGTAACAATGCACACATAACGATGCACACATTACCCCTTGGAGATGATTGCTCATTACAATTTTCCATTCTTTCTCTTTCCTCTCTTCCTCTTTTTGTAACCTTTCCATTCCCATTTCTTCTGTTCTGCCTGCTTGTGTATCTTTTCACCTGGATTTTAGAATATATTACCTGAGTTTTAGGATATATACCTATTTCCAGGTACAAAATTATGATATTGCTAAGTGTCGTCATAGATAATAACATAATAGTAGATCCCTTTGCCTGAAATGTGCTTTTAGGTATTACCTTGGTCAGTAATTTAATTGAATTGGATAGTGACAACACACTGACATTGTTAAGGTTAATGACCCAATGATTTACAAGACAAGGCACATTTACCGGCAAATGGATTTTAGTAATTGTTCTACTGAACAATGAGAATAACAATTTGTACATTGATCCACAAGGTCCTACAGCAAAGCCTCTGTTCTTACTTCACCAGTGTCCATAAATTCGGTGTGGCTCAGAGAACGTTGTCTCAGCCCTGCTGTATTTTAACTGCATTGCACCGAATTTCAAATTATTTCCTTCAATGGGATCCACAGCTTTTGCTGTTTGTACAGAACATGGCTGGGTACAAAGGTGGCAAGAGAGAGTAGAGGAAGATGGAAGGATGTGACCTGTCCAGGTAGGGCAGCATTTGTCTTGGCTAGGTTGAGTTTCTCCAGTCAGTGATTGCATCTCTGACACATGTTTAATGTCTAGTTCAGAAGATTGGAATTGTTGTTTTCTTTGTGAAATGGGGGAGGAGAATTCTCTAGTTATGTCTGTTGTCATTATTAAATAACTTTGTAATCTTCTACGACACAAAGCAAAAATATCTATTTTCCTTGAATTAATGTTCATTGCTGTTGCTTACAGCTTTCTTGAAATGCCTTCTGTTAATTCTTTATCAGTTAAATCCCAGATCATTTTTTTTTTTTGGTAGCTCTTTCCAGGGTTTTTTTGAGTTTGGTTTCTTGCTTTGAAGTCCATAATCAATTAATTAATTTTGCTCAAATCCTTTAAAAATGGTGACAGGAGTAACTTTACTGGAGCCTGGAATTTTGTGAATGTTCAAGACTGAAAAAGAGCACAAGTCGTCTTCAGCCAGAGCCTTTCAACTCCTGGATATAAATTGTTCCAATTGCTGGTTAAAGATTCTGATTGTAAGAGATGGTGTTTAACACCCTTATCAATTAATTATTTCTGGAAAATGAAGTATTTAATCACCATTGATCTGTCGCAAGGCTACATCACTGGCATTAGCTAACACACAGAACAGAAGTGTTTATTGAACATAGTTGTCTTTCTTGCAGTATTATTGACAATGTTATCATTTCCATAGTGGTAATGGACCAGTAGCTGTTGGCTAGATACTCTTCATTACAACACACTTTATAAACTTCATTTTATTGTCCTTAGCTTTATTGACCATTGATTTCTTCAGTTGTCCTTTTGCTTCCCTTATTAATTTTGTGTCATTCCTGGCTTCTGGTGTATTACTGCCAACTTTTTCTCTTTTACATTTGATATTTATTGGTGTTTCCCCCCGTTTATAACTACTTTCATGCCCCCATCATGCCACAATGTGATTGCTTCTTCAAGGTTTTATCGCAATTATCAGCCATGTGTTCTTCATTATGCTGCATGTGATATACCCAAGTAAGACTTCCAGCCTTCAGTGCTATATTCAACATAGTATTAAGGTTAGGCCTTGGTTGGATCTTAGAGAACAATAATTTTTATTAAACAAATACCTCTGGTTTTATCATCAAAAGGAAAAAACAAAAGCAAAGAAGATAATGACATTTTTAAATTATTCAGTACTAAAGTGTCATAACTATGAGCTAAATGGAAATAGCTGGGCTCTTTTAGTTCACAGAAAAATGTTCTAGCTGTAGTTAGCTGGTATAGTGATAGTGGTGGTATGTTGGTGAGTTTTTTTGACAGGTACATAGGCTATTTATTTCTCCCAGTAGGCCCACAGCCTGCCATTCAGGAAGATACCAGACTTGCAAAGGTTGGGTGGGGATTAGACCCCTGGTTTTCCAAACAGCTTTCTGTAATTTCAGGAGGATCTTAGGGACCCTTAGAGGTACCCAAAGGAGTGGGAGGAATGAAACAGTGGAAAATACATTCTCTCCCTTGTCAAACTGATCCTTTTGGGTTTAGTACTTAGTAGAATAAAGAAGCAAATAGTAGGAAAGAACAAGCTGTAAATACTAAAGAGCAATGGAGTGATCAATAAGGACTTTGGCCTTTTAGAGAACTAGTTATAGCAGGGTTGAATGAAGTCTTTGAGGCAAAGCAAGACTTTGGATCTGTGTTTACAAATTAGAAAAGGAAGAAGAGCAATACTAAGATAAGTTTAAGAAGAGAGAAAAACTGTGCAAAGGGAAGCTGGAAGGATATGTTAAGCTGTGCAGTAAGGGGCTGCGCTACATGTAAAATCCTACATTTTTCCTCATTTTCTCTGGCACAGGCTTATGCAAGAGAAATATCCAATGAAGCCATCTATAACTTCTCTGATTACATTTTAAACATTTATGTTTCTAGCCTCTACATCTAATAAACCTGAGACTTTAAATGGACTGTGGCTTATTAAATCGTATCTTTTCTGTCAGTCTCATCAGTGGAGGGTAACTGATAACATTAACATCGAATGGGATCAAAACAGCATTTCATTCCCTTTTGGACTTAAAAATATCTGAACCCCAGTCATTCTGCATTGATGGGTGGTTATTTGTGATCTCCTGTCTCCAGTTGTTTTCATATGGCACTTCTCATTAATTTTCACTCTTGTTTCTCCAATTAAACAGTCTTACTGAAAAGCATGGGTTAAAGGCTTTATCCAGAGGTGCAAGCAATTAGCTGCACATATGTTCATTGTTATAATTACTTGCCCAAAGTATTATAAAAGGATATGTTACCATATCAATGTTAGATTGAAGGGTATGGTTAGTGTAATAGAAAGCCCATTTGCCAATTTAAAAAAAAACAATTGGGGGGAAACAAATTACAAATGCTATAAATTTAGGGAAACAATAGAAGGGATGTAATTTATTTTTTTTTTTCATAACTCAAGGGCATTTTTAAACTTAAAGGAATACAATCAGGAAAAAATTTACAGACACTTTTCGGTCCCAGGTCTTCTATTAATATTAGATCATTATAAACAAACCTTTGCTTTGCTCACATTTGCAGAGAAATGAAAACTGGGCTAAGTATTACAGGAAAAAAGTGCTTATGGCAATTATATAAAAGAAGAATCTAATCAATGATGCTCATTTATTTCTGGCTGGGATGTTTGCATTTCCAAACATCAGGATATTTTGCTGTTGGATTAGGCATAGCATAACAAAGTAATGCAAAATTCAGTTTGGTCCCAGGCCCAGATTGTGGGCAGATCTGTTGTTTTGCTGTGGTCCATCCTGGGGAGAGAAAAAAAATCATCCCTTTGTTTCCCCTGAATTTTTGCATAAAACTTTTAGCCAATGTGGGACGCCTTTTGAGAGACTGATACAAAGACATACATACCATCATGCTTTTGCTGAAACAATATTCATATATCCAATTCATATGTCCAAGGGAACACCACACAGCCCTGGGGACTGTTTTTAGCAGGTGGGATGTGGCAGATACAGGGTGTTTGGGTCTATATCTCTTGAAGGTCTTTATGCAAACTGTCAGTAAGGATGAATTGACAAGGTCTCGATGCAGTCTGAACAGTTAGATCAGGGGCAGCTCATGCCTAAATAGGTGGAATATTTATGTAGAAGGCAGCTGTATGCAACAGCATCAAAGCAGGAGAATGCTTAAGGAAGCTGAGGGTGGAGGACAAATCCCCAGATCTGATCAGCAGAGACTTCAGGAGGGCAATTTCAGAGGAGTTTGTACTAGGTTTGAATGAGGAAACAAAGGAACCAGAGGAGAAAAATAAGGTCAAATCTGAGAGCGAGCACTGATGCAGTCCCTGGAGAAGAAAGTAGAAAGGTTAGAGAGCAGCACAACCGTAGACTCTGCTTATCAGGAAATGCTGTGCCCATGGGATAAATGAGATGGAGGCACTGTAGGAAGTGTGGGGTGTGGAGAAGGAAATGCTGTTGACATATTTTCCCCTTTCTCTTTGGAGAAATTGGTCAGCAAGGGCAGGTGAGCTGCATGTAGTGCATGGTCTGGAGCTACACGGCCAGCATTCTGTTGAGCAAAGTGATGTTGCTGTTAACACAGCTGCATGTGCTGGTTGGACATAGGTTAGGGAAGGATGCAGAGGGAACTACAGCACGATTTCTGGACTCAGAACTACACTGTGACCAGACAGTGCTTCTGAGTGTTCAGCAGTGCAGGAGCAGGTCTGGATTTTGTGCAAGTCTTACAAAACCCAAGTGCAGTGGCAGGTTGCTGTCATAGTTCCTGGGGTCTGGTGAGGTCTCCCTTCACAGGCACAAACCAGCTTGATTCTCCCTGCTTGATAACTTTCTCTCTTTGCCCTTATAATCAGTTCAGTGTTTCCATTGCTGCTTTCCCAGGCTTGTTGGCAAGCAGTGCAAATCAAGAGATCTGCACTAGGTCGATTTTGAATTAGCGAGTTTGACAAATGTTTTCATTTGAGAAGGCAAGCTGCCTCATTGTGCTTGGTTTAACACGAACACATTAGAGTGACAATGCTGGATTTAACTTTAGTTATCAACTCTTTCAGCCTACATTGGTCTAAGTAATTGTCCTGTTTATACTCTGACAGGTTAAAATAATGTATTCTAGTATGAGAGCACTTCTACGGAAGATGAAAAGCAGCCCAAGAGGGTTATCAGCTGTTACTAACTGTGACAAGCAGTGTGAGCTAGATGTATGGATAAATTGCTATTGCTCCAGAGGTTATTCCTATTAGCAGGAGACATATAAGGAACCCTAACAAGGCATTAATACAGTACAGCTACTAAAAAAGCTCATCTGTCCTATCCAAGCTCAGAACTAATGGCACATTCCAGCATTTTCTTGATGCTGCACTGACAGGTGGTGATAGACCTTTAAATAAAACAAAAGATTCACTAGGCTGTTGCAGAGTGTCGGGCAACCATGAGGATTTAAAAGCTAATCTTTAAGAAAATAAATAAACAAACATATTTATCTGAGATCTAAACACTTTTAGGAAGGGTGCTTCTGGATTCATCTCTACACAGAATCAAATAATGTTGTGCAGATGGGATTTTGGCAAAGTAGGTAATTTCTGATAAAATATTCTGAGAAAAGAGTTATGGTGCTGGGTTGTTTTTTTTTTTATTTCTTCAGTAAATGTTCTTGGGATCAACATAAAGTGATTGTTTAAACATGAAGTGTTTGGTTTCCTTTCCATCTGGAAAATAGTACTGGAAGTACTGAGAACTCAGAAGCTGAACACTTTCAGGGTTTTTAAATAACAGAATTGAGCTTTGCTGTGAGCTCAGTGTGAGTGGGCTTCCATGGACTTCAGACTACTCATGCTGTTCAGTGAGTGGGTTACCTAACTTGTGCCAATGCGAGAGGTTTGCAGGGTTTGGCTCACACATAGGCTAGTTCATCTATAAAAGACAGAGTGTAGAAATTTCTTAAGCAGCAGAAGCACGCTTCTCTGGAGTCACGCAGAGGAATTGTAATTGCTTGTGCAGAAAAGATGGGAGATTTTTGCATTACTTTCTCAGAGAAACTATGTAGAACTTTGTTTACCTTACCTGGGCTCGTGCTCGTTACCCGACATCATAGGGATCACTTCCAGCAGTGCACAGTGGGAGCAAGCAAACAACGGATGGGAGTGTGCATTTTCCATACCAGATGTAATGATGGAAGTTAAATATTGATGGGCTAATTTCAAATGGGAGTTGCTAGTGATAATAAGAGGGCTAAAGCTGAAGGAAAGATTGCTGCAGGCTGCTCAGTTCTTCCAGTGGGAACTGGGTTTTGAGGATTGAAAAGCCCTGTGAAGGAAGAGAGGGCAGTGCCATATTAACGGCAGACACAGATGCTGGGAACTTCATGGAGGCTTATGATGGGCACGCAGTAATTGGAGGAAAGGCGAAAGAGGAGATGATGTAAACATGACAACAACTACAGCTGCATAAGCACAAAGGAAAATAATCCTAAAATATGGGAAAATATTGAACTGCCATACAAGTAAAGAATGTGGGACAGCCCTGTTTGGGAGTGGGACTGTACTTTTAGCCAATTGTCTAACCAGTCCCGTAATGTAACAAAAAACCTCCACATCAGCTCATATACTCACCTCCCAGAAGAGAAAACCTATTTAGTTTGATTATTGCTTGAGTCCTGCTTTGCAGTAATTAGAATACAAAGCCCTTCTCCTGCTGTAAATTGGCTGTCTTTCTCATACTCTTTACAACAAAGGAGCCTTATAAATGTAATTGTATGATTATTTTGACATCTCTGTAAATGGCCTTGCTGTAGGTGGAGCCCTGCAGAAACAGAGGGCTTGGACAGAAGCAGAGTTGATGCATCTGTTTCCTGGCGTGTGATGTAATCCTGTGCTGCAGAAGAATAAAAATGGTAGATGGTGAAAATAACATCAACAGCCATCATAATTTTATTTTCTTAAACTTTCCCTTCTTTTAAACTTGAAATAAAAGTGTGGAAGAGAGGAAAAGCCTTGTTGTGAGGAGGAAGGCTCACTGCAAGTGAATGCTGCCAGAGGTGCATGGCTAGAGCTGCTCAGCATCTTTGCCTGAGCAGCCCAGCACAGCATGGGCTTTGGAGAAAAAATACCTGGAAAGCTGAGGGTGCAGGGGTTTTGAACACACATTCACTAAGCATGGGGCCTTTCCATTGACAGCAATGAGCTGCCCACTGGTTAATGGGGGAACCTTCCCAGGTAAATTTGAGCCTCATTGCTGGACATCAACCTGCAAAGACCAGGAGAGTAAAGATGAACGTCTCACCACTACTCGCTTGCAGAATGAAATGGGAGCTGTCAGAAGAGGGATGTTTACCAAGACATACTGACAATGCATTAATTTTATTTCTGTATTTTTAATATGTGGCTTGGATTGTAATAATTTACAATGCAAGGCTTGAGCTTGTTTGTTACATGCTGCCAAGATGGGCCTATTTAAGCATGTCTTCCGGCAAATGCAAAAAACTCAGGTCAGATATCAGGATCAGTGTTGATTTTAAATGGCTGTCATGGGGAACCTGGTATTTAAAATAGGGAAGGAGTGCAAAGAGGTCACCTGCACCCTGCATCCTTCTTGGAAGCTGCTCGTTGTTAGTCTGGTGTTTATTCATGAGGAGACTAGCATTTCTAGGAGGCACAGGGTATAAATATTTAGCACTGTCAGTGGAGAAGGAAAATATTGTTGGAACAATGTCTTCATTTGTCAGAGGAAAAATAAGGACTAATTTTTTTGAGAGAGATCACAATTAACTGCTCCCTATGAACTGTTTCTCTAAAGATTTCGGGCAGATGGATGCTCTTGCAGCAAGAGGAGTGAATGCCAATTGAGAGGAACACAGATCCATTTGTAAAGCCAGAGAAATCATTCTGTAAGGCAGGATATAGGTACACAAATTAAGCAGGTATCAAAATTATATCGTCTCTTCAACATCAACTGCCTCTCAAGAACAGACTATGGACAGGAATAGCTAAAGATCTCAGCAGGCTGCAATTTAACTCTGACAGCACACACCTACAGTAGTAGTCATCTGCTAATAATAATAATGACAGGCAACTCTGCCCCACTGCCCTGAAAATTCCCTTCTCTCCTGCCACTGGAAAATTTCAGCTGCTGTTCCTCTGCAAAGCACTCCACACACACCCCTGCCCCCCATCCCCTTGAATCCCTGAAGCATCCATGTGATGGCATTGGGATGGCTGTGGGGCTCTGCCACACAGAAGGGGCTCCTTGGCCTACAAAGAATCACCTTATTTCAAAGTAAATGCCAAGATGGTCTTTTCTGTATGAAGTTTTAAATTGCCAAAAGAAGCTACTGAGTCTCCCGCTTTGCTCTGAAGGTTTCTGACACCCTCTGTAATTGAAGAGGTTGTGTTATTTCCAAAGGAAATGGAATTGAGCTTTAAAGCATCATTAACAGAAAAATATCCCTCAAAACATCTTTTAAGTCAAAAGCTTGATGTTGAGTAACAAAAATTCTGATCGTAAACATTTGCTTTCTTTCAAAATTCTCCAGTTTCACACTGGAAGATGAAAAGTACATGCTCAAAAAAACATTCTGCACTTAGTATTCTTAGCCATGGTTTTTGGCTTTTGACATTTGGAAGTAAAGTTGAAAGTTGCTGATGAAAATTTCAGTTATTGCCCTCTAACTTTTGACAGCACTTTCCATAGACCCTGCTATGCCCAAACTATTTTCTACGCAGCCCATTCTTTGAAATTCAGTCACTTTTGCTTTTTCCTCATAAACATGTATGAGTCTATGTCTGGCCTTTGGTAAAATAAGAATAAGGCCTATTCCCAGCTTAAATCTTCCTAACATCCAAATTTCTTGCTAAGCCTCTACTGCTGTTGAATTTAATCTACTGTGAATTATCAGAGTTCAGCTCCTAGTATAAAGTATGTCTGACCTCTGGCTGTGCAGTTTTTTTTATTATCATTTTTGTGTGTTTGTTCATGGCCATTTTATTGTCCAAAAATTCTCAATGACTGGATCAAGATCTCTCACTGTATAGGCAATGGTTGCTGGCAATTGAGAGGTCTGGGTAGCTTATTACTTTGACATGAAAAGAAATAGAATAAGTTTAATTTTTAATCCTTATTATTTTCCTCATTGTGATTTTTTCATCCTCCTGGAAAACACTGGGCCTGTAAGCAGTTTCAGAAATGGGTTGAAAGTTTATGTTCTTGCATTGTCCTTTCTCTAACCTCTGCTGAACTGCTGTTTTGTAACTTTTAACAAGTACGGTAAATGACAAATGATATCCCTCGAGGTTTATTCATTCCTATTCTCATATACCACCATTTAACTTGATTGATTTCAGCACAGTCTCCAGCTCCTGGAAATGCTCTGCAAATGATTCCTCAAGGGAAACAGCCACCCTGTAGGTTTTTTTTTAGGGACGTGGATCACAAGATGGGTGCTATCACCAAGGCTTCAGGCACAAGGTTAAGTAGGTAGCTGTCTAAGGTGGGGGGAGGACCTGTGCTGGAGGTAAAATGTGAACCATGGTGGCTCAGCCTGGTTTCTGTACCTGTCCGAGTAAGTGCAGGTGTCCCCTCTTGCAACCCCTTTCTCAGATGCCTCCTCACTCCATGCCCCCTGTAGCAGAACCATGCCTTTGAGGATGCTTTATAGTGTTCCGACTGTGGTAACACAGAGAACAGGGAACAATAGAGCAGGACCTGGATTTTCCATGGGAGGACTATTCATGCAGCTGTTTTCCATCAAGACCAGACCCTCAATTCCTGAGAAGCAGTGCAGGTCCTGCTGCAGCCCTCAGCTGCCCCCAAAGAGCTGGACCTGCCTCTGTTTGAGATAATGGTGGTGAAACTGCCTGCAGGATGCTTAAAAAAGGGTTGAATCTCATAGCAGCTCTTTTGTAGCATTAATGTCCCAGCCTGTAACAGGAGGTTGTGTTATGGACAGCGGTTTATGTGGGTTGTGTGGCTGTAGGATCAGAATGGCACTGTAGGGTAGGTAGCCTTGGACTTCCATCTGTTTATGAACTGATGTTGTGGTTTGTAAAAAGAGCTTACATCTTCAATGAAATACAAGTTTTTAAACTGAGGGCTATATTGTTCAATACACCCTTTATGACTTCTCATTCTGCCACCCTTTGACCCCACTGTTGGCAGGCACCCTGAACACTTTCAGGGGAGGATGTGGAAGGAGATGCTGGAGGGGTAATGTTTGTTCTGGAAGAAACATGTATTTTCAAAATAAATTTCCCTCCCAGATTTTAAGCCATCTAAATAATTATTTTCTTTGAGATGGATTTTTTTTTTCCCCTGTAGCATTCCTGCTTGAATTTATTTTCTATAAAAGAGAGAGAGACTTTTCAGGTCTAAGAATATTGCCTTGGAAATTGGTTCATTTGCAGTTAGGGCTAAAGAGATTATTTTGACTTTTCAATACCTCATTCTGGGGGGAATTTCTCTTCTCCACAGAGATGGAGCACTGCACCTTATGCACTGTTTCATTTATGTCTACACAAGCTGCTATGGCTGGTTGTGCCACTGCCATGCATCCACTACCCACCTTCACAGGGAAGCCTCTAGCTTTTTGGACCGAACATTTGAAACTTGAGTTTGAGGTGAACATCCTAGCACGAGGTCAGTGCCTGTTTCCAGACAGCTTTCAGCCCTTCCATTCTTTTCAGCAGTCACAGTTTCCCTGGTGTGCTGTGGGTCTGAGTGCATGGAATGTGCCAACAGCAACGCCACAACTGTCTCCTGCTCCCTGCTTTTCTGAGCATAAATTCTTCTTTTTTGGCAATAAGATAGAGAGAGTTTAAAAAGGGAGATAGGAAACCTGAAAATAGATTCCTAGAAGGTGCCTCATCAGATAACCAAGCTGCAGCATGGCCTTTTTAATGCAAGCTGGGAAACACTTCATTCAGAGAGCAATTTTAAAAAATAATTTGTGACTTAAGAAATTCACCTACTCAGTAGTCTGAGTCTGATTTGACAGCAGAGAATAGAAAAAGTCAGGGAAGTTTGCACTGGAAATAAAAGATTCACTTTTTTAACTATGGGCATAATTAATAATTGAAACAGCTTAAAAGAAGGAGAGGCAGCTTTGCCATCGGTAGGGTTTAAATCAATGGGGGATGTCTCCTAAAAACTCAGAAAAGTGAAACTCCAGTTGGTCTGTTAGAAACCACATAAAGAAATCCAAAACAACCATAAAGTATCTTTTGTCCTTAATCCTCATAAGGTCTATAAACATCTGCTTCCTTGATCTGCAGATGTTTGCAGGACTCAGAAAACTTTTTGGTAAACAAAATATCATATGATATTATAGTTCTGTATTAAACCCAAAGATTTTTGAGTTTCGAGAGCTCTCTGCATCTTCAGTATTTATGTATATTTCCCCATACATGGAATTCTTTTTATAACTCAGTTTTTTTATATTGTTCTTTTGTGCCCTTTCTACACTGTAATCATTTCTTCATCATAATTCTCTCGTTGCTATGTGATGTTCCACTACTCGTGTTTTTCTTTGATTTAGCTGTTAGTATTGTTTTAACTCTTCACATTCTGTGCCTGCCAGTACTTTTCAGTAAATAGAGAAAAAAGAACAGTCTGCATTTTCTTAAATTGCAAGAGAGATTCACTGTTAAATACTGAATGAATTGAAATTGCACTGAGAACTGGAGAGAACAACTGAGCTCACCTGAAGAGTCTAACTTGGTTTAACTTTGCCCTGACATAGCCCCTTTCAGCTGACTGCAGCGCTCTGCTTCATCAGAGTTCGGGAGGGAATTACTTGGCCCCGCATAGACTGGGCTGCTGACAGCACACTAGCAGCAGGGCTTTGGCTTTGTATTTTGGAATTCACTCTGAAATGCATTCAGCAAAACATGACGATATCTGAAGCTTATTACTTGGAAAAAAGAACGAAGTGGTAGATTTTCAGCTGCATGACTTGGTCTGCAACTTGTGGTGGGGCTAAACCCTTTATTCCTCAGAATAAATTCAGATCACAGGAGAGTTTGCAGGGGGAAACAGCCTTCTAGCAGGCCCCCTCAGTAGCTGGGGAGGGGTGCTCACTGTGATGCAGTTCTCAGCATGGCTGGGATCCCTATTTCCCTGCCTGGAATCGCAGGCTCTCACCACATCCGGCCACCACACTGATGGTTAGCAGCTGTCCAGTCATTGCT
This sequence comes from Laterallus jamaicensis coturniculus, assembly GCA_022605575.1. Classification (NCBI taxonomy): domain Eukaryota; kingdom Metazoa; phylum Chordata; class Aves; order Gruiformes; family Rallidae; genus Laterallus; species Laterallus jamaicensis. Next base: position 13,683,118 of record JAKCOX010000011.1, read on the forward strand.
TACTTTACAGCGACAACATACATTGAGTAGCCAGCATGGAGCCAGGCATATCCCACCCCTAGCTGTTTCCCAGGAACAGTCTCATTGGTTTTCCTACCACTTGGGGAGCTTGGAGCAGGGCAAGAGGGCATTGTTGTCCCCAACAGACTTTCTCCCAGCTCTGTCTTTCCCTCCTTCCTTGTTCGGAAGAGGATGCTACTGCACTGCCCCGCATTTTAACTCCTCCGCTCAAAACTCTTGTTGAGGACTCCCAGCAGTGTGCTGAGTTTGCACAGGCCAGGCAGGGATGTAACACAGAATCAAACCTCCTTGAACTGCAGTTAAGAAGCCTCCAGAGGAGAAATGTGGGGGCTACTCTGGATGTATTTGAATTCCTAGAGGAAAAATCAAACAAAAGCATCTAGTCTGTGCATCTCTGGAAGCCTGCTCACCATGTGTCTTATTTTGGTAGATTTGCCAGCTCAGAAAACTCTCCAGAAATTCCAGTTGCAACTGTGACAAACTCCCTGTCCTCAAGAGCAGCCCCCAAAGCACTGCTGTATCAGCTTCATGCTAATTGCTTTACTGATGCTCACTTAGGCTAATGAATACTAAATATTGCAGAGCATTCCTGTTGCACTCAGAAAATTGGCCTGGAAACTGCTCTGGAAGGGGGTGCACCAGCTGCGCCCAGGTGAGGTCAGGAGGTATCTGAGGCTGCCTGCATTCTACCAAGGCATAGAAGCCAGAAGAAGGGGAATTTTTGAAACGTAAAGCATATCATGGGAACTAGGGACATTGCACTCCCTGGGAAACCTGGGCTGCAAAGCCACAGTGCTGAGGATGCAAAGAAAGTGGGGCACTCGGGGATCCCCTAAAGGGCTCCACAATGTCCAGTAGCTTTGTGACCTCTGTGGCACTAAGGAAGCAACTGGTGTCTGCTAGGAGAGCCTTCTCATCAGGCAGTTATCCCTGTTTACTTCCAGCTGTGTTGGGGAAGGGCAGATCACTCCCAGCTCACCTGTGGCTGATGTTTTACTGAGACAGAGCTCTGCTCAGCTCCTGCTGGCTAAGGGGCTCTTTTTGGGGTACTAGCCTTTTCATTTAGCTGCCTAAAAGGGGACCTAAGCTCTTCTAACAGCATGGGTCATCTCTATTCAAACTGCACCTCTTTGACTTGCTAGTCCTTTTTTAGCTCTCCCACTGCAGTGCTCCTTTTTCTTGGAGCCTTTTTTCCTAGTTTGCTTTTCCAGGGCTTGCTTTCTATGTGTTAGAGAGCTGCCTAGCAGATGCTGTTTGAAAACTGGCGTGGTCTCTGTCTCTTCAGCTGGTGAGTACTGCTGAGCTTCACTCTTACTATTAGAGGAGGTTAATGCAAGCTTTGAGCAGTTGCTTTCACTTGGGAAGCAGAGAATACCATGTTGCTAGCAGTAAGCACACTTCAGTTTTCTTCTGTAATCCCATCATCTCCTTGCAGCTCTCTTCTGCCTATGGAGACTGCATGTTCCTTACTGTATTAGGTGACCTCGGACCTGTGTGTCTGCTGCTGATAATGTACCTTTGCTTGGCTTGCTTAGTGTGAATTACCTTGGAATAATTGGGCTGGCAGTTGCTTGGCAGTGAAAAAGCCTGTTGCTGCAGGACTCTTTTTTTTGTGTGTGTGTGTGGTAAATTCAGGCAGCATCAGAGCCCAGTGCAGACAAACGATTCAGCTATTCCAGAGTTTCTTCCTATAAGGAAAATGTATGCCTGCACTGTGCATTGCATTGCTCTGGCCAGTTAAAAGCTGCAGAAAAACGTCCTGGCTTTGTCCCAGCTCTCTCTAGGTTGGCTCTTTCCTTGTATTTGCTCAGAGAGGCTTCTGAAAGCATTGGATGTTGGACTGCCAGTTCAGGCCGTACATCCCAGGGAGCTGCTTCTTGCTGAGCATACAAAGGTCACAGTAGCTCTGAGCCTCTCTGAACAGCATAATCAATATGTGCATGGAAAACATACTGCGTTTAACTGATGGGCAGGTTCCGGTGGTCACACTTGGTTCTAATTGTTATTTCTCTTGCAACATTAATTTACATTGTTTAAAAAAGATTATAAATTTCAAGCTCCTGGAAGTGATTGTTTGCAGCAATTTCCTTCAAACACTTATTGTTCCAGCCGCATCGTCTGTCTCTTGTTCAGTTACAGACACTCATAAGCAGAAGTGAAAGTGAGGACATGTGGTGGGACAACATGGAGAGAAGGCTCAGGCTAACGGGGGTCCCACTGTACGGCTGCAGCTAACGTACCAGAACAGGCCAAATTAGGCCGCCTCCACTGCTGTGTTTAAATACAACTTGCAATATTTCCCCACCATTTTCAGGCATTATTAGCGCTGGCTGTATAAAGTATTAAACAGGCGCTCTCCATTTATCCACATTAATGATTCAGTGCAAACTCCTGCCTTCCCATTAATATCCACTAACCTCATTCAGTGATAAAACTTGATTTAGTCTCCAAATTACCTCAGCACAAAATTTCTTGGAGCAGCACTGCCTAATAGTTCAGGGCTACGTGAGCTGTTGTGATAGCCAAATAACAACAGTGGCAGCATCTTTTTTTTCTTTTTTTTTTAGACCCAGTGGAAAAAAGAATCAATCCAGCGCATAAAGAGAGACACAAATAAATTGCTAAACAGTATAATCCAATGATACCATACATCTCAGAAATGAGGGCCTCAAAAATCAATAAAAATTGAAATTGAAAAGGGAAGAATTGTAGTTGTCCAGATGCAGGTGTGTGGAAGGAGTTTCAGGTGAAGGTGCCAGCTGGATGAGTTCCAGGTTCTGGGTATAGGGAAGGGATTTTGGCCCTGGATATGGGGGACCGTGCTAGCGAGGCATAGTACTACAAGGAAAAGGTGACAGTACCCCCCCGCTGGTGGAGGCTGTGAGGGGAACAGGACGGGTAATAACGTTCTCTGGGATTTGAGGGGCTGCTGCACTGTTTCATTGTGTCTTGAGAGGTTTCTTCCATTTGGAGGCAGTGTGGGAGCAGAGCAGACTGCTGGGTGGCTGGGCTTTGCTTGTTTGGGGAGTGAGGTGTTGGTTTTGGGGCATCTGTAGCTATAGATGTTCACGCTGCCCTGCCTGGGCTGTTTGTAGTGCAGGGGATGCCTAGGCTCCAGAGTATGTTGGACGTCCCTTTGCCATGCCTGCACTGGAACATGTGCAGGGCTCTAGGGTGCTACGTGAAATAAGTTGTGCTGGGAGTCACTGATCTATGAGATTTTTGTCAAAGACTCTGACTTTCCTGCCTTGCACTAACCCATCTCACCAGGGGCAGGGTTGAAGTTAATATAATGTAGAATTTTTTTTCTTTCTTTTTCTTCCCTGATTGTTCTCTTGGTTTTCTTGTGGGCTGGTGAGTGCAGGTTTTGGTGCTAGGACTGTTGGGTGCTCAGGGACCTAACATGCCACTTCAAATTTTGTTTTGGTACTTTTTGGTTGTTTTTTGTTTTGTTTTGTTGGTTTTTTTAAAATGCCATTAAAGTCCCAATCTTCCTACAGAGCATGAACAGCCCCAAGCTGCGCTGCTTGCTAGCTCAGATCTGTTTTCTACCCTGCATGCTCTCCTTATTGCTCCTTTTGGAGTCTGCTGGCAGCAGATCAAGCATGGCTTGTCCTTCTTGGTTTGCAGCAGCCTGCTGTCTCCAAAGGTTTGGGAGAACAGTAGGACCCGCCTCAGTCTGGTAGCAGTTCCTCTCTCTATCCTGTTAGAGCTGTAAGCATTTTAAAACAAACGTGTGGGGGGAAAAATTAAAAGAAGATTAAAAGGCAGAAATAAGTAGGGAAAGAAAGGTGAGGAAGACACCTGCCAGTCACCTGGAAAGGGAAGGAAGAGCTGAATAATCCTGAGAGCGACTTGGACAGACTGAGCCCAGTGATCCTGTCGAACTGAGACTGCTGTCTCCCAAATGGTATAATTTAAAATAATTTGCTGCAGTTTTAGGCGAGAATTATTAAATGAATATTAATCAGTCATTAAATTCCATGAAACTGCTTCTTCATTCTGGGCTGAATGAAGCCATTTAACTGTGGCGTATTCTGCATGTTAATGTCTTGGTGAGAGGGCTTCTTCCTGCCTGAGCCATGGGATGGACGCGCAGCCCTGGCAGTGATGGCAGGACCAGGCGAGAACCTTTGGGGCTGGGTGTTTACAGTCTTTTCAGTTCCTAAAAGCAATGGCTGGCTGCAGCTTGATGAAATATCCGCCCAGCCTTGACTCCAAGTCTTTCCCTACCTGCACAGACATTCCTTTCCAGTTAGGAAAGATTAGGTGGAAATGCTTTCCTTATTCCCTTTCTGCATGCCCCAGGCCAGTGTTTATCTTGCCTTCCTTATGGTGCATTCAGCTCCCAATCTTGATTTCTGCATCAGGAAAAAAAAACCTTGCCCAGCTCCTGAGTCATGCAGAAGCTGAAATATTGAAGGGAGACAGCATACATCTTAATGGTGGGTGTGCTTTCACTGCCAAGACACCAAAGACATTGCTCACGAAGGAGCAGATGTTAACGGTTCTTTGGAAAATAATCCTTTTAGAAGAAGAACATGTCTCTGGCTTGACCTGCACCCTGTGTGCATCTGCCAGCTAGCACCATGCCTGTTCTCTCCAGATGTAGAAAGCAGCAGGTTGCTGTGGAATGGCACTGGGGGGGCACTGGCTGTGGCCCAATGCTAACCCACTTTCCTGTGGGGACAGGTTGCCCACGCACAGCCCTGTCAATTCTCCCCCTGCAACTTCTGCTGTGTTCTTGGCCCTAGAGAAATGTGAGAGGCCTGAGCTGTTTACAGGAGCATACTCAGAAACAAATTCATCTTTCCAGCCCTGCCGCAGTCCTCCAGTGCTTCTTTATGTGAATACCTTCCCCCTTTCCCCATATGTAACAGCAAAGGTGAGGGAAGAAAGGAAACTCTGGATTAATTCTTCCAACCTTCTTTACCTCTCCAGACTCTGGCAGTTGTGGATAAGCAGCAGGTACTCAATTCTTGTGTGTATATAGTGAAATCCTTGTGCAGGTGCCTGGTCCTGTGTTTGGACTATGTGCTAGCAACAATAATAATTGAAAACTGTACGAAGGAAGAATTCATTTTTTTTCTTTTTTATTTCCCTATTATTTGTGAGGATGATTTATGGCAGGGGGTCTGGAAACAATATTTGTCAGAGGGTATTTAGAAAGCAGCTCTTTCCTGCTTACGCTTGAAAAGATTAGTCTGTGTGAAGTGTGCTCCCAGGGTTGTCACTGCTCTGTGCTTGCAGACCCGGAGGCAGGAGGCCCTGGGAGCCTGGCTGGCCGCAGGGCAGCCCTCGCTGCCTACAACAGCTATCCTGCTTCTGTGCGCTTTGTCCTCTGCATGACACATCCATCATGTCCTTGTGCTCATCAAACCTGGCACGCCTGATAAGTGAGGTGGCTCTGTGTCTGCTACTCCTGTGGAGTACAAGAAAAGAAATGCAAGAAGGTCCCTGATGGTCCACTGGTGACTTTGATGCAACAGAAAAACCCTTTGGGTGTAAAACAACCTCCAGTGAGGCATGCAGATCTAGAAGAAGCTGTGTAAGAGCTTTCCAGATATACAGGACACCGTTAGCATTCGTGATGTTGCCCAGGTTGTGGCTAAAAACATTACTTAGCCAAACTTTTGCAGAACTCATCAAGAGCAACGGAGACTAATTATCTTAGAAGGTGCTGTGCTGCTGGTGGGATGTTGGGTTTGGGGTTTTTTTCTTGCTGTTTAATAATAAGCAGGAGAAGGAACAATGCTTAAAACTTTCTAGCATACATCAAACATGTATGTCTGCATGTGAATTGTATCTGAGGATTGAGTGGTGAGTTTTTGCTAGCCTAATATTCCTGGAGAGGGTATTTTGCATGGAGAACCATTATCCTTGTAATAGTTCTGCAGGTTATGAAAAGTAGAGCACTTAGAGGTTTTTTTTTTAACTAAAGAAGTCTTTTTAATGTATTTTTTACTGAGATTTTTTTTTCCTTTATCAGCCCTTCTTTTTAATGATACATAGAGTGAATAAACCAGAAGGAAACCACTAAGCCCATGGAGGGGGAAAAAAAATTAACACATTCTCTTGCTCTCGGGTCTAAAAAATAATGAATCATTAAACCTTGAAGTCACATTGACGTTACCAAATGGGTTTGAAATCAGCTTGGGCCTGAGAAGCTATAGAAAACCTGCCAAGTGACTAAAACAGATACTGATGGTGATGTAAGAAATTGGAAACATCTATTAAACAGACGCAGCTTTCCATTTCCTAAAAGTTATTGGTAGGAGTAGTGCAGCACTTCCCCCGGTACGCATGTGCTGCAGGGGGACGGCCACAGGCAAAACCTAGTTAACTGAAAACATCACAATCAATAAAAAGCACTATGTTTTCCATTTACTCCTGTTTTTTAGGGGTTTATTTTGTTGCAGCAGCAGAAGGCATCAGTTCAATATCAATTCACCTTCTGGGTGGGGAGAGGGATACAGATATCGGCTTTTAATGCGTGATGGAGTTTGTGACAACACTAAGCTTACTAAAATTGAGACCAAGTGCTGTTTGGTACAACATGGGGCACTGGCTAATCCTGTGTTCAGTAAACAGGCCAAGCAGTGATCTGTTTTGATATCGTGCTTTCTAGCCAGGAACAAGGAAGGGGCTATTTTCCATTTAATCCTTTCTCTTGTCAAATTGCTGAATACCAGCATTTCTTACTTAGCAGCTGAATTGAAGCTCAGCCTCTGATACAAGTCATGTCTTTTCTATTGGAAGGGGTGCCTCATGCCAAGGGAGGAAAGTAATAGCTGTGTTTTTTGTTTAGATGAGGTGGAGCCGTTACCTGTATTGAGAATTCCCATACTGTGGTGTGGTTTGTGCCTGCTGTTCAGGGCTCTCCAGCACTGTTGGGCCCAGTACTCTAGCCAGGCTCGAGAGAAGGTGGCCTCAATGATCAACAGCGTAGCTGTTCTACAGCGTGGTGTGCTTTTAAGAACAACAGCAAAACCCCTTCACCTGTGTGTTGTATTTGTGTGAGATTCTGTGCATCGCTGAAGTCAGCAATACAGAACCAAGCTGGGGCTGGATCTGTTGGGGTGCATCTTCATTGACGTGTTTGTCATGCTCAGACCCCCAGGATGGGACTGCCTAGGTGCGAGCTCCTCCAGCAAGTGCATTAAAGGTACTGCTCTGCTGGCTGCAGCTATTATGGCCTTCTCATGACAGCCAACAGCTCTTCATGTGGGAGAGTCTATTTTGACCTTCTCTTTTCGGAAGCTGATTGCCGGTTTAGTTGTCCTTTTCTGCCCATTTGAGATGGTAATGTGAGAAATGAGAACTGACAGTGCATTTTAAGTGCAAGCCCTGACAGAAACTGGTATCTACACATCTTTGTGGAACAATTCCAGCTCGGAGCAGAAAGAGGAGCGCTGCTGTAATACTGACCTGGCTCTTGGGCTCTGCTTTTGAGAGGAAAATATACTGCACCAGAAAGTTAAGTCAGCGAAGCTGCTTATGACCCAAATTCTAAAGGGAAATCCTGAGGCAAATGATTGCTGGGAAAGAGGTTCATCAAAGGCAGAGAAATACAATATTCTCTGTCTCTTTCTCTGTAAGAAAACCTATGTAAAATATAATAGAGGAAACATTTTGCTGATTTTGATCCCTGGGCAGCAGAGTGTTAGCTGCCAGCCTTCAGCTCCCATGCTCCTGTTGTGCTGGAAGAATATTCCCCCGAGTAAAGCAGTAAATGATCTCTTTTCAGAGGAGAATGCTGGCGGGCCCCATCTAGCTGGATCCTGGACTCCAGGTGCTGAACTGCGTTGTCATGTATTAAAAATACATTAAATACTCCCCTTCATGATATTTTTCTCCACTAAACTACAATGGCTGTTGCAAAGATGCTGTATGATAATGAATGTACTGAGACGTGGGAGAAGGTACAGATGTGTGTCTCTATTTTTTTTTCTTTTGGAATTTTAAATTAGCTCCAATTGAAACATGTATTGACTAGGAAAACACATGAGCAATAACCTTGTAAAGTATAACCACAAGGTGTAATCTGGTTTTAGGAAACATCTCTTGCTGAAAGGCTTTTGCCAAAGGCTGCTAAAACTTCTTTCAACTGATCTAGATGCAATTTCATTTATTTGCTTCCCTGGTCTCTGCTGGCTGCCATTCCAATAATCAATCATTGTTTTCCTTTCTTTGTCACTAAGGCAATATCAGGCATGATATTGTCCTGCTGGTTGGTTGCATCCTATTTAAGTAGTTTACATACCATGTGTTGTACTTGTCCTAATTGTTTTGTGCTCATCGGTAGACTTGGTTGATGGCATTTTTCCCATCTGGCCCAAACTGTGACTTCAGATTCCTCTTCTCATCCCTTTTGTTAAGCTAGAGGACAGAAACAGTTGAATTGTGGACTGTGAACTATACACATACTCACTTTTGGGTAAATTTGAAGGCTTTAAATAATTTTATTAAAAATCCCACAGCTTTGAAATGAAAATCAAGTGTTTTCCTTTAGGAGAGCAGGTAACACTTTGGCACCTCCTAAGATATTTTCCTTTTTTGATGAAATGATGCTGTTCACAGAAAAAAAAATGGATGTTTTCTTGTGGAAAAATATTTCTGTCAAAAATGTCACCCCGTTGTATTTGTGCAGTGCTTACAACTGCTGTGTGTTGTGGGGGCATCCTCTGGCACTCTGTTCTCACCTTTGGTTGTGCTGGCACTAGAAACACAGGAGGGTGAGGGACAGAAGTGTTTAGCAGGTTTTCTCTTATAACTTTGCAAGATTTATTGATTTCATACAAAACTAGCCTTTGATCATTATCTTTCTAAAGCAATTGGATTTGCTTTATTCTAGCTTGGGAGTATGATTTAAATTTACTTGTCTTTCTCATATCGTGCACTGTATGTCTGCTGGTGCATGCTTTCAAGTTTTAATGTTTGATTTATTGTAATTTATTACCTGGAAGGTGTTCTTAAATTACTGCTTCAATAATATAATCTACTAAAAACTCTGAAGTTTTATCACATCACACCTGTATTTGACAGGAAATTGATCTGACAGTATTATTACATGTTTTTGACAGGCTTATTTGAAATCCTTAAATCCCAGTTCCCTCTTTGTTTCATTACAGTAACATCACTGGCGTAGCCTTGTGATCAATTATCCACTTAGGAAGACCCAAATGTCTGCCAGTTAGGTTTCCGGAGAGGTGCTCACTTCAGCATCTGTTAAATATGTTCATTTTATCACAGCTTAAAAAAAAAGTTTCCCTGCCCTCTCCTCACTGGAGGGTTGCACACTGATGCTCTGATGTGCTTTTGCTAGGATTCATCTTCTGGGCAGGTTGGTGGCAGTGGGACCCATGCAAGGGGCACAGAAGTCTCTCCTCCTGCCAGAATATCGTGTTTCTTTATGGAAACTGCAAGAAGGGCAAATGGCCCAGGCTTGCTTGCACTTAGTTCTGACTTGGTTTGGTTTGGGGATTAGAGTTGGCCCTTTGTGGTTGGACCAATGTCCCTGGATGAAGGGATTGAGTTTTCTGCCACCTGGGCATCTCTGTTCCAAGACTGAGGATTGCCTCTGACTCTCTGCCAGAGTTACCCTGCCATGTTAACTGCCTGGTCACTCTCTCCCTGCTTACTGCTGTCTGATGAGGTGGGGAGCTGCTGCCTGTCACTTTCTGCCTGTCTGTCTTCTGCCCAGCACTCACTGGGGTAGGATTAGAAACTGGGAGGACTGGGATGTCTGTTTTAGTAAAGCATGTGAAGCCCATGTGTGGCTTCAGATACAAATGCTGCCCTAGTGCTATCAGGGCTTACACTGGGCTGAAGCACCTCATGGAGTTGCTTCTCCTCATGGATTACATAGGCAGGGCTCCACTGGCAAGGATGCACTTGTTGTTACTAATTCATTTTTAGGCAGTGAAAAATCTAAAATTGTCACAAATGGATATAGTACAAAAGGGATAATAAGCTATTTTATCACTTCTAGGTAGTCTCATGAGCTATATAACTATTTTGATAGTTCAACTTTTCTCCTGGTGTTTCTGCAGATGTCATTAATTTGCACGGATATCCTGTGTAAAGGATTATACTCTTGTTCCTGATTCTCATCTTACTGGACCATTATTGTAAACTTCTAATGTAATTAAGAAAAATCTTTCAGCCATAAAGGAAAAAGAAACCAACTTGCAAAATGAGCTTGCCTTCCAGAGAAAAACATGCTGTTGGCAACATACTTAATGCAACACCTAGAGAGTCTGATAATCACTGTGTATCTGCGATATTAGCATTCATGTTGCTTAAGGCATTTTGAGCAACAACAGGGGAAAAACTACCTTTTCTCAAAAAAAAAGTTAAAATTTTACTTGAAAACAACCAAGTTGGGACCCTTTTGTTATGTTGGAGCATTCTTTGGGTCAAGAGTCAATTTTCAACCTCCATCATGGGCATTCTAGCTCCTGAAGCAGCATGTCATGTAATGTTTTGAGTTATACTACACTGTTGAGTAGGGCAAATGGCCAAGTGGATTAACAAATGGAGGAGCGAAACCACAAAACGAGTGCAGCCAGTGTAAAGGGAGAAAGTATGGAGAATCCTCTGCTGGTCATGCAATTTTAGCATTGAGATTTAGCTCTTGGCTATGAAATCTCATACAGACCAGCTGAATCCAGACTAACTTTGCTGCTTTAGGTAAAATGAGGACTTGATCCAAGAAACATGGCCATGGTTTTTCAACAGCCCTGCTAACGTGGAAGGTGAAACATGTTTTATTTTAGCTTGAAACCAAAGCTGAGCTTTGTATCCTGAGGATGCTCTCATCAGATTTCATTCCCAGGCATAGTCTGACATAAAGGTCGGTGTGAAGATAGTGGTGAGCACCATATGCCTGACAACTTGGCATAACAACATGTGACTTCAGCTTGTGTTTCTCTTTAGAAGATGACTAATGAGTCTTAGTCTCATAGAAGACATTAAGATACAATTACGTTATGTTAGATCAGCTCTCACAACTGCTGAATTACGAAGTGGTAACATAGCTCTGGGAGCTGGGAGGTGTTTCTTTGCAGTGGATTCCAGTCAAACTCCTCCTGACGCAAATGTATGTGATAACTCACCATGTGGACAGAAATGTATGCGCTCCTGCATTTTACAAGGCAGATTTTGTCTTACGTTTTTACAGGTTCTTTTAGCTCTGGTAAAGTTGCTAATGAAATTCCAATCCTGTAATTGACTCATTAAGCTTTCCCTCAATCCATCACTGTAAAACTGATTATCAAGATGTTGTCTTTTGGTGTTATCAATCTTGAGTGACTTTTTTGGAGATTGATGCACATTTGTTCTTATGACCGACTCAGATGATATCTGCTATTTATCTTGATCTCCTTTTATTTAGTGTTTTAACTTAGAAGGTTCTACTGCCTTTTTTGATTGAATTTTAATGATGAGGTCTTGACTATAAGACAGACCTTCTGCAGCTTTCAGACACATTTTATAAAATAGTGTCCTCGGGCTTTCCTTGCTGACACGTTTCCAGATTGTCTTTTTCACATGGTCCCAGAGGGTTTTGCTGTGCTGTGTGTGCTTCTACCCAGGTGCTGCAGACATACAGCTTGATTTAAACACAGGGGATAGGGAATTACTCTACAGAATAAAAGTATTATTTGCCAGTTTCCCAGCAAGTGATAACGAGTTGGCGAGGGGCAAATTCGAGGGTAAAGGAGAATAAAAGCAATGATACAATTGCAAATAGACCAACTTATCAGTGAAATGCAGGGTCAGTTGTGATGTGCAAAGCCATACTCTGGTTAAGCACACAAAAAACCAAGCAAAGAAAATGGAGGAGGAAGCGAAATAAAGGGAGAAGGAAGAAGCGAGGGCAAAGCCTCAGAAGAGTGGACTCCTTGGTGGGATAGCTTAGGGAACAGCTGCAGCTAGACCAGTTGAGGGATGTTTGAGGGTGGTTTCTGAAAGCCCTTCTGAAGGGCAGTACAGCAAAATTTTGTGCTATTGGGCCAAATTCCATGGCGTGGAGATGACTTGCCCTTTAGTGTTTCCTTTACCATGTTCATCTGATGTACGGCATATCCCTTTCAAATCCATTTTTAGGATCTTCACCTCTCTCTTTTTTTTTTGAGAGGACTGTAACTCAGTCTCTGGGTTACAGGATTTCAGGACAGCTTTTTAATTGGAATACTTAAAATTTGAGTTTTATACCTTCCTCCTGCAGGATGCTGCCTTGTTCAGCATCCTGCAGTATCTGGCTATAAAACTGCTAGCAGGTGCCTAGAACATTAACAGTATCTTGTGGGTAGCCTTTGTTAGGGATGCGCCTGTGAAGCCCAATCCTGGGATAAAGCTGCCTGTCTCTTTCAGGAGAAACATACTGATGCAGTCCTGGATTTTCACACTGGAGGTCTTTCATAAGATAGCTATTCCTGCTCACAAGGGATCAGATAACCCTTTGCCCTCTGTGTGGGGAAGCTGTGCCTACCATATAGCAATCTCAGGAGGTGGTACCTTGGACTGGGGATTCTTGTTCATCTCCAGGGAGTATTGAGGGCTTAGGAAGTGCTGACTGAGAGTTTGTGCTGCAGGACACCGTGAAGGTTGCATCTGCACAAATGGACCCTTCTGTATTTATTCAGGCTCATGTCAGGGCTCTTACAATGGATAGGAAATGAGGTGTGCTTAGGTCAGTATTTGACAAGCAGTTAAAGTATGAGCCCATACCCCCCACCAGATGGACACAGATAGGCAGTAGTCATTTCCAATATGCTTTCATGGTGCTGTATTCTGGGCTCAGGGCTTCTGCCTGTTCCCAGCTGTACTTTAGTATCCAACAGGGATTGTAAATCAGCTGATGCATTTTAATGTAGAATAATAGATTTCTGGTGAAGAGCTTTCTTCTCTGTGCCTCCTCTGTGGAGTTATTTGCATCTTTCCACAGTGTCTGCATATGTGCTAGTAGTTCTGGAGATTAACCTTAATCTCTGATTGAAAGCAAAGCAAAGTGACATTAGTTTGTAAAATGGATTCAGAGAGAGATACATTTTACAATTTTCTTTTTTCTTTCCCTCTTAAAATTTCATGTCTTTGAATGGTAGCTTTTTTACAGAGCTTTTGGATCTAACTCATAGATGGTTCATAGTTCCTGAGTGCATCCTTTCTGATAAGGCATCAGTTGTTTCTTTGAAAGTATATTCTCAATAAACAGGTCCAATTGATTCTCTATGGCTGCTGCCCGAGCTGAACATCTATTTTTTTCTTGGGGATGAAGGAGCAGAAAACGTGTAATAGAAAAAGCTGTGTGCTTTGTGACATCTGTTTGTCCAGAGACAGTAAGTGGCTTTGTATCTTGCCAGGTCATACAAGTGTGTAGCTGCTTTGGGCGATTCATAAAGCTCTTAAATGTATCTTTAGCTATTAAAACAAGAATCATACTATTTCTCCTATATTTTTCTCTCATTTAGTATGTGGGTGGATGTATGGCATCCTGTGGTTTTCTCTGTCCTTGGGGATGACTCCATCAGGCCACTAGGACAAACTCTGTACTGTAATATCTATTTCCAGAACATGAAAACCAGCCCCTGTATCATCATGACTGACTGTCCTTGGCATCCCTCTGGAGCCTGCTCTCTTCTCAGGGGTGTTCATCCCTGCAGGGCAGCTGCAGCACCAGGTCTCAGCTCCTGGTTTGCAGGTCTGTGGGAGCAGGAGATGGAGCTGATGGATGGAGAAGGGTCACCTGCCAAGCACAAGCGATCTCCAAAGTGGAGCCTCAACAGGCACACAGTCACTCTGTGAGCTATCACAAAATGCAAATTCCAGTGGAAGTTATTTTTCATAACTCTGCTGAAGAACTAAAGCTCAAGGCAATGTTTAATCTGTCAAATACTTACTGGAGAACTACTACTTCATGTGTACGTTATACTCTGGCAGTCCCCAGCTGCTTAGGAAAAGGCATGGACTGGAGCTGAAGCAGGTCTGTACATGCTGGTTATGGAAATGGGCAAGAAGGAAGTGTTGAAAGAAAAACCAGGATGTGAGAACATCCTCTGGAAGGGGAGCAGGTGAGGGCCAGCTGAAGCAGCTGGGCTGAAAGGAGGCACAGCTGAGCATCAAGGAAAGCCTCGGCTCAGTGTTACCCTTGTGTGGCAGCACCAGAGGGATGGGGAGGGGCTGGTGTTCCCAAGGGACTGTCCCCTTCTGTCTGCTGCATGTTACCAAAACAAAGCACTAACGTGGAGTATTTGTAGGTGTTTGTGGAAAAGAAGAGCCCTACCAAAATGTCTTAGCAGCAGGACAATCGCTGCCTAGTCAGGAGCTCTTTCTCCTTGGAGGCTATTGGCAGTGCCTGGTCCCAAGAGGCTGCTCAGCCTTAAAGCCACTGCAGAAATGTGAGGAAAGCTGTGTCTGTGGTTGTCCTTTGATACTGTCCCCATTGTCTGGGTAGATGCTTTTGCTGGCTGGCATCAGTGGAGACCATGCTGTACTTTGCCCAGTGCTGGTCTCTCTACTGGGTCCTGTTTTGTCAGCTGTAGCTTGGACTGCAGCACATGAGTAAGTTCTCTTGCTTGCCATATCTTGCTTTTTCAGCTGTTTTTCAGAATGCAGCTAAGTGTTTTGTCATGGGCTTGCAACAACATTCAGAACATCAGAAAACTCCACCTTTAAGATTTGCAGCCAGCTCAGCACCTGTATTTTATAGTTTCCTCTCTTTATTGTTGCCTACTTGCAAATGCCTTACAGTCACTGGGAAAAGCCTTTAGTGCCTCTTTCTTTAGCCTGTCCTTATAAAGATCTCCCATTAATTTTTGTGTCAGTTCAATGGGAGGAAGGAACATGGCCTTTCCTTAGCCATGTGCTATAAACATTTGACTTTTTATGTGCCTGCTGCAGTTCACCTCCTTGGCCAGCCTGTGCTTTCTTTGGCTTTCTAGTTATTTAAACGAGTGTGGTTTGTGGACCTCATGCTGCCCGATGTCAGTTAATGCCACGCTGAATTACATGGGCTACTTGTACACTCTCAATGACAGCCTCTGACAGCTATCCTGGAGGTACTTTGTCAGATGTTATAGGGATGCATCTGAGGAAAGGGCCTTGCACTTGACAGAACAGTTACCTCTGTCTCTTCCCCCAGCACAAATGCTTTGGAGCCACGGAGCTGCCTGCAGCAGTGCCCACTCCTGCCTGCTTTGGGACATGTCTTCACTGCTGGAGTAAACTTTTCTTCATAGCCTTTCTTGTGAGGATCTTCTGTTTTCTAGGGCAATCCCATCTTTTAATTTCTTTGATGAGTAGACTATTTTGGTTATACTACACCACCACTTCCATCCTTTTTTCAGTCTCCCCCCTTTCAGCATCACTATATCTAAAGAAACTGAAAGAGAAAACTGCATCAGCTGTTTAGTATTTCTTACAAGCTGGCCGCATGAGAGAGCTCCTTGCCCCCATGGTGCAGTGTTACCTCCACTCTGCAGAGGAGATGATCCAACCTCCATGTGCAGAGTTTCAGCTTCTTCCTGCTCAGTTTGCAGGTGCAGCAAGTATGAGGATTTGCTAGACACTGTGATGTGCAAACTGTCTTCAAGTGCTCCAACTTTTCCTAGAATTGAAGTTTCAAGAACAGTCTTGAAACTTCCCATGCAGATCTGTTTGATCTTGGAGGAGTGAGATGAATGCTATCCGTACAGGTTCACTTCCCCTAACGAATGGTTCATTGATCTATGCTGGAAACAGTCAGCCCTGTTGACTACAGGGAGCAGAGTACAGATGGGGAACTGTGTTTCCTTTTCTCTGTAAGCCGAATGGCATTGATTGCCTTAGAACCAATACATTTTCATTAGGCTCATTTTATTTTCCAGATTTTCATCGTTCACAGTGTTTATGAAAGGAAGAAATTAATGGCCCTTGCTAAATAGTGCAGAGAGGAACTGGGAAAGCTTCCCAGGGCTTTGGTCTGATCCTTACTTTCCTGCATTATATCCTCAGACTTTTGCAGGGGTTGTTCTGGTAGCAAAAGCTGGGTACTGGTGTCACTTGCAGACCCTGGGTGCTGGGCTCCTGCAGCCCCTCACCATGTCACCCCGCCTGCTCTTGTGTCTGCTGGATGTAGGGAAGATCTCCAGTGAACAAAAATGCATGACTTGACCCCTCTCCTTAGAGAAATGGTGCAAATACTAAAGATAAGTGTCCTGGAAGGCAGAGGGATGTGTGTGCTGTTAACACAAGCAGCCTCAGAGGGGATCACAAGGCAGTGCTGTCCTTTCCTGCTCTGATGCTGCGCTCCACAAAGCAAGGAGCTGAGAGGTTTGAGTTCAAGGGGTGCTCCTGGCTGTTGGGCAGAGGCTGATGGGTCCTAGCCTGTCCCATAGGGCTCAGGTTTGTTCTGAAGTGTAGGAGACTTGAAAGATGCAGAGAGAGAAACAAGGCTGGTCAGGTCTGTGTATGGGGTGTTTAGTATCAAAGCCTGCTGATGCGCCAGGGTACTAATGGCTTGGTATGTCCATGCCCTGTCCAAGACCCCAAGTCTGGTCAAAGTGACTCCTGTGAGGATTAAAAGCTGGGAAAAGCTAAACAAACCCCAAACAGGTGACTCCTGTGTCTGTGAGCTGGGAACAGAAGGCTGGCCTGGATACTGAACACTGTGCTCAGGTTTTCCTGCTGCTGATGGATGAGTCCCTGGTCCTACAGCATGGTAATCCTGCCTGCCTCAGTTCCTTTCCTATTGCTTTCCACTCGTTTTTTGTCAGCAATGGGATTGTCTCACAGCCCTTTGCCATCCCACCTCTTGTACCCAAGAGCCCCAGAAGGAAGCCAGCATCTCGCACAGCACCCAGTGTGTGGGGCTGCTGCCACTTTGGGGTGCAACGTCAGTGGCCACTGCTTGGATCTAACCCTTCTGCCCTCCGGCTTTGCAGCTGAGCAAAGGCTTAAAAACAGAAAACAAAACAAAGCTGTCAGAAAATCTGCTATTTGTGTTGTTTCCCTGAAGGCAGAGTGGCATAGCAGGCAGCTGGGCAGCAGCCGTCACTTTGGAGCGCTGGAGAGAACCCATTTCTCTTGGAGGGGTCTGGATTTTATTACGTACTTCTCATTCTGCAGGTTTGCTAGCCTAGATATATTTACTACATGGTTTCTTGGCTAATTATTTCTAGCGTGGCACTGATTGAGCTGTTAATAAAGTGTGAAGGTGCCTCGCAGGCACTTTTTGAGTCTTAAAGAAATGATCTACATCTAAATTGCAAATAGTAAAATTTCCTTACCCACCAATATTAAGGTGATAGCATCTCCACTATTGTAAAATTAATCAAACTTCTCTTGGTGACAGAAACGTTAATTTAAATTTTTCGTCACAATTACAGAGAGAGTTATTGCAGCCTCTGACTTGTAATTAATTTCTCTTTCTTTTCATCACTGCGTTACAGCCCTTTGTAATAGTGATAAATGGAGTATCTACCTGACCTTTTTTTCCTATATAATATAAATTACTTTTAGGTTTAAAAAAAAATTACTTCTGGTTAATCAGTGCTTTTCCATAAACAGGATGATCGGATAGAATAGCTTGGGGCTCTTGTTTCAAGTAAGCATTACTGCACTTAAGATGATAGGCACCAGGGGACCAGAGTCAATAGTAGAAGGGACCAAAGACAGTGCTATATGCTGTTCCTGAGTTGCATGTTGTCCCAGTGGAGCCATGTGTGCAGGAAAGGGAGAAGGAGGAGAGATTTGCTGCTATTGAGGAAGGTTTTAAAATAGGGTGAGCAGAGGACGGTGGTGCATCAAACTGCTGGCAGGAGCAAGAACTGGGAGAGGTTCAGGGATAACTGTCACAAGAAGAAAGTTTATGGGTCCACCAGTCAAGCATTTTAGATATGTCAGCAGAAGGAATAAAAAGGAGGAACTTCAGGTATAATCAGTGTCATAATGTAAATGCCACAGCAGAGGCTTGTTAGAAAATGGCTATAGTCCTGAAAGAAGAGCATACAACTTGTTCAGGGAGGACTTAGCCATGGGAGAGACAGATGCTCAGACTGAGGTCTCGGTATGTCTGCTGTTGGGAACCAGCAGTCTGTCAGAGACAGGCAGATACAGACCACCAAAGAGATGGGAGGTATGAAGCTGCTGCTGAGCATCTAGTAGGTCAGAGTAGCGGTAGCTTAAGGTGGGGCTGGGAAACAGAAACAGCAGGACATGATACCCAGCAGCTTCAAAGCTGGCTAGGCAGGAACAGATGTGAAGAAACAGGGACATGATAGTGGAATGTGAAAAGGTGGAAAGCAATTTTGGTGATGGTTGTGAAAGGAAAGCTCATGATTCAAACTGAAGGCAATGAGCTTTGCAGTTGACAAATGAGGTCTATGGGACAGCAGGAGAGACCAGTAGCTCAGCTGAGCCTCTGTGCTTGCCAGAGCCATGGGGAGAAAATATCTACCCTTGCTCTCCGGAACTGCTATTAGGATGCTGATGTTCCCAGCTCTTGGTGCATTTTGAGAAGAAGCTGGAGCAATTTTCAGGGCCAATTACCAGCTAGCTTCAAGAGTGTGAGTAGGTCTGGAGATGTTCTGGGAAAGAAATATGGTTAGTACCTGTCTCTGAGAGGGGGGACAAAAAGAGCTGGGTAAGTCTAGACTGGTCTGTTTGAATTCACTGCTGAGGCAAATGATCCAGCTGTCTGTCCATATGCACTTGGAGCATCACAGGTGATAAAGAACAACCAGCACAACTGTCAGGGACACATCACATCAATGCCATCAAGTTCCTCTCTATGACAGCACAACAGGGTGGAAGGAGGGGTGTCAGACAGCTTGACTGTGGTGAAGCTTTTCATGCCATCTTGTGTCAATCTCCAAAGCAATTGAAGGAAATTGAGTCCCTAAGACAGGTTGTGAATGGCAAATTATGTGCAGTGAGAAGTAGTTTGCTGTCAAATTGGGGAGGGCTTTAGGTGAGATACCTCATAGTTCCTATTAGGGGTTTGGGGACTCTTTGATATTGCACTTGTGACTTGGGCAGTGGAGTTAAGTGTACATGCAGGGCCTGGAGGTGACACCAACCTGACAAAGGAGACATCACCTTGGAGATCAGCATTAGAATTTGGTGTCACTGTGTAATAACTGAGACATCAGAAAGCAGTTCAGTTGCAAAAAAAATTGAATATGTATATATGCACACACACTACACCTAGCTTTGAGTTTTCAGTAGCAGAGACACAAGCTGACAGCGTTGGACAAAGCATGGCAGAAGAGGATATGAAGGCTTATTTGGGATCAGAAACTGGATGGGTGAACCACTGCAGGCTCTTGTCAAGATTTTTTGGCAACTGAACCTGAGGTGTTGTATTGGAGGGGCATTGTGTTTGAGGTTTGTCCAGGGAGGAGGTACGCTCTTTTAGTAAAATCACTTGGGCATCATGTCAGAAGTGGCTGTGTGTCCAGTCCAGCAGAGCTGATACCATTAGCTCCTAATTACAAACTATCTTATCTGAATTACTTTATGATGTTCAGTGATCTGTGTTACAGGGGAGAATAGAATAAATTGCTAGAATAAAGCCTCAGGCTGTACAACCTCATAAATCAGTAAATATCAAATTTTGTGTATCTCTTTGATAAGTATCCACTTTGGATGTTTGTTTGAAATGTGGTTGGGTTTCTTTTATAGTTGTTTCCCACCTGTAAAATTTGTGTATCTGTTGCAGTCTATGGGTTTAACCCAGAAGAGTGTCCTGTTAGAGGCATCTGGCCACCAACCAATTTGCCAGGCAAGCTACATTTTTTCACTCAAATGTAGTTAATGACCCAAACAAAATGAAATGCTTGTTAGGAGTTGATTTAAACAATGTGCTCTAATGACAATGTTCTCTCCTTTCTCCCTTCTCTCACTAACAATTCCACTCTATTTCAGCTAGGCATAAAGGGAACAAGCTTTTTAAGGCTCAGATATGTGTCTATTGGCTGAAGGGAAAGGGGGCATTTTTAGCTGGAGATTTTTACTTTGAAATTTCCTGACATACATTAATTAGAAGAATCATGTAATTACAATAAATGTATCTCATTGGTCCCCAGTGTCTTATTTCTAAACACAGAAGGATTATTTAGGCATTCATGACAGCAACAAAAAGTACCAAATAAACCTAATGGGTTCTTTTTATATACAATAAAAATGACATACAGTAGCTGCATGTTTTGCTAATTTGGCAACAAGATCTTAAAGAGGTGGGCATGGTTGTGCAGTTGTTTGTCTTTGCCGTGGATGCAGAGGCTGGACTTGTACTCGCCAGGGCTAAGATGTGGACTGGCGTTCATGCTCATGTCCCACAAGATACTGGGGAAGAGGGATGGCTAGAAAAGTGGCTATCTCCACTTGCTGTGTTGCCCATGTTGCATGAGATTGGAGATAAGAATGTTACTGAAAGGCTGACTGATAACCTAAGCAGGCTGTACTGAGTAGCCAGCACCAGCAGAGGATAAAGCCCTGGTGCCTGCAATGAAGGCAGTCTCAGTCTGAGCCCGAGCAGGGAACTCACAGGTGTGCTGCACTGACACAGCAATTCTGTTCTTCTGATATCTTTAAGATGTCTTTTTGAGCATGTTTAAGATGCCTTTGCTGCCATGGCATGGGTTTCTGCCTCACTCAATTCCAGGTAATGCAAAGATTGAATCCTTCAAGGGAGGAATTGCAAAACTATAGATGTTGCTGTGTATCCTTCCCCACAGTAGTATGTCCAGGGCAACGTTTGGGATCATGTAAGGCCGTGGTGGCAGTAGAGCTCCCCTCACACTTCCCTGGCCAAGTGCTGCTGTGCAGAGGGAATGCTTCCATGCTGAGCATGGCTGCAAAGGCACAGGTGTGTGAAGGCAGAGATGGCTGCAGAAGGCTGGCTGATGCTGAGCCCTGTGGCTGTTGGGGGGCATAGTGGCTTAGATTTCATTGTGCCTGTGATGAATTCTGTGTTGTTGTATGAAGATGGGTAACCCCTTTCTGGAGTACTTCTGTCCCAAAGGTCAGTAGGGCAGGAGTGGTGCATATGTGGAGTCAGGGAAGGCTTGGGATTAATCCACCTCTGCTGCTTTGCTCAGCTTGTTACAAGGCTTGCACCTGTAGAAACCTGGAAGCTGTGGTGTGATTCAGCCTCACAAATGCCTTGGGTTCAGATCAGTTATTTTTATTTCACTGTCTTCCAGGATGAGTGAAGTTTGGAGAAGAAAATCTCAATATATCATACTGGTTATAAACCTCTTCATGTACTCCTCCTTCCTGCCCCCTCTTCTAAGTTCTGTTGCTTACAGGGCAGAGGCCTTACTGCTCTGTAGCATGGATAAGTCTGTCCTGTGATACTGAACATATATAAACACATCAGATAAGTATATAAGTTCATTTTAGCTTGGATTCTTTAAGCTAGGGGTGAAGACTCATGATCTAGAGCTGCCTTTTCCTTTTCTGTTTTCTACAGAAAAAGAGCCTATATAACAAAGCAGGCGGACTGCCTTACTGGGGTGTTGTTTAGGTGAGGTGAGTCCCACTCTCTGTGTTTGAACCTTATAAGTTATGCATAAGAGCTATTGGTGCAGGCATATGAACACTAAACCTTTTTACTGCATGTACCAACCGTAAAGAGAAGTGATCTTCAAATGACATCATCAACACAAAGGGCACTAGGAGAAGTTCCAGCTTATGACATAATAAATCATCAGGTAGTCTAGTAATGGACATTGAGCCTAGACAGTTTTGCAGAGTGAGTTCTCATATAAAATGGTGTTCTGCATTGAAATGTGGGCTCCAAACCTGCTTAGCTAGTACCACTTAAGCTGCTATAGTGAGATCATTTTGGATTTCCACAGTCGACCAATCTTCCCAAATTGCTCGGTGTCTAATGTAATCCCAGATGTATTTACCATACTTCATTGTATTTATAGAGGTGACTAGGCCATGAAGACATGGCTTATTTCCAGGGACAAGAAGCCCAGGTTCTTCAGTGCATTTTCCTCTTCTAAAAGCAGTGCTGTGGTGCTCTCAGAGTTTGTGGTGAACGCATTAGTCTTTGCTCAGTGACGATAGTTGATCATTAGCGAAATGTATTTCGGTATTTATGGTTACAGGCATATTGACCTTAATGCTACATACAGCAATGATCGGATCACAGCCAGCCACCATTAGGAGGAGGTGCACGAGTTACTATGCATGGCTTTTTATGAGTGAAGAAAATGCCTCTGAGGCACAGCAGCTGCAAAGGGCACTATGGAAGAGTAATAAGTCCTTGGTTCAAGTATGATAAACTGTTTGCCACAGACTTCTTCCATTTCTTTTCGTTGGTTCTTGTCTTCACTTAGTGTGCAGGTGCTGTTAAGCCATGTGTTCATCTGGTGCTTTTATGTATAGCTGCCTGGCACTAAAGGGAATCGAACAGTATTGGCATTAGGATGTGGACCACAGACATCTCTACTGGTGATGGTGCTGGATCTTGTGCTTGAGAGAGATGCTGTGCTCCAATACACTGCTTTGTAGTGACCAACTGTAGGGTTTTTTTGGTTTCATCCTCTTACAATGAGTATATGTACATTGGAATTGCATGTTGCTTTTCTTTCAGAAGTGTCTTAAGTTAGGTTCCATTTGCAAGACAAATGTGTGATATCCCAAAGCACAATTCATGTTTTGCCATAGGTTTATCTGATTCCCAGCAGTAAATGGGTCTGATCTAAACCAGGCAAAAGGCATGTTTTTCTGTTGAGCAACATGACAGTCTTGTGATATAATGAATTACACACAGCTGTGTTTTCTCTGGCTTGGGAATTTTGTTTCATTATTACATCTGTACAATTTCTTAATATTCTTGAGTCTGGGCTTTGCTTACAGGCATATCAGATTATTCATATGCTTGGGTGAAATATGATGGAGTGTTGAATGTGTTTTATTTGTGGGTAACTGGGTATGTAATGGTGTATAAAGAGTCAGGAGCTGGCATTTAGCTGCAGTGTCTCTTTTGCTTTTTCATTCAACCCCAAACACAAGTGTATGAAAGACTTTTTGTCTGTAAACCTCCTCTCTTAGCATTACTTCTCTTTGTCTCACCTTCCTAAAATTCTTTCTTACCTAACAGCCTCTCAAATAGTTGACAATGGTAATTAAATAGAATAGACTTCAAGGGGATGGCTGACAGGCCTTGGATTCAGCTGCACACTGTTAACAAGGCTGGGCCTTTGGGCTTGGGACTATGATGTCCTAGGGTGCTTGTTGATGTAATGCGCTACCATTGATTTCAGAAGAAATTGAGAAGGGCATTTAGTTATCGGAAAGGGAGAAAGGCTTCTCCTGGCCTGCACTGGGATGAAATGGAGGGTCTCTGGAGGGAAATCTCAGCAGACAGGAACACTGGTTCTTACTCCGCAAACCTGCCAGAAGCACAGGAGTTAGATGTCTGATTGGGAGTTTGGGAGGCAGATTTAAGATATTGCTCTAGGCCTCCAATCAAGGCCTCAAATCTTAATTTTTTTTGCATGTGTGGCTGGGTTACTTGTAACCAGAACATCAGGCGTATAAATAAAAAAGGCTGAGCTGAAAATGTCATTTATCTATGGTGACATGAGTATGACAAGAAAGTATTTCCTTGTCTAGCAGACAGTTTTGTTAGTGATCACTTCTGACTCTCCATCTTCTTAAGAGCATGAGGAACGATGACTTTGCTCTTTGGGTGCTTCTACCAGTCACGTTTCCTAACTCTATGTCTAATTGTGTTAAATGCCTGTGTCCAGTTGTCAATATCTTTGAATTTTTGAAGTGTTATTTCATTGATGCAACTGCATCTTGCTTTACCTTAAGATTTTACTTAGATCTTTACCAGCAGTGATAAGAAAGTTCATTTTGCACTTTGTTAGCTTCCTGTCCACTTCCAATGCAATAGATCTTAATATAATCAAGTACTGTGCAGTTTGCTGCTGAATCCACTGTACCTATGGGTTTCCATTTAGGTAACAGGGCATGCCCAACTTGGCTGCTTATAAGTGGAGCATTTGGCTGTTCTTACAGGCTCAGAGTCTGGGTTAGATTTCTCTGGAGAGCAGCATTCTGATTTAATAGCTCTTCCACAGTTCCATGAATTACATCCAGAGAATTGGTCAAGATGGATGACAACACAAATGGGTTACTTGGGCTAATTCAAGACACTTTCTTAAGCATATTAGGTCAATTTTCTAATGAATCAAAGTGTGTGTGTTTCAGAATACTGCTGGCACACACGTATGTACACACCCACACTGCATCAGGTAGATCAAGGCAATCCAAACTCTTTTCTATTATGGTTTACTGACATTTCGTATCTATTTGAGACTTTTGAAATGAAGCCCTGGAGATTGTGCTATAGGGAGTCACCTGGGGCTGGGAGATAAGTGGTCTAAATATTCCTTATCATCTCTTTGATTTTGTGAAATTTAAATTGCAGGACAATCAATGGAGGTGAAACATTGAATCCCCGGGTTAAATTTATAACCTCTGCTGCCCTCTAGTCTAGTCAGAACACTAAGCAAATGGGTGCAGTCAGATGACTCAATATTTATGCTGAGCCTTTCTACTTTGGGATCCTTTTCCTTCACTTCATGAAACAGAGTTGAAGAAAAAGCCACAGCATGAAACCATGGTTTTCAATTAAATAAAGCTAAAGAAAAACCTCTCCTTGTTGCATAGTTTGGCAAAAATTTCATTCCTCTTCCAAATCTCTACAAGCGTATCTTGCTTGTGACATCTCAAACATGTAGCTGAGGCCTGTGGACACCCTGATGTCTAGAGGTGGAGACAGTGAGAACCTATGGAAGGATGTGGGTTTCACAGACATATGTTCACTCATTTAAGAATGTGGTGGGTGTTTTGTTTCTAAACCTTTATAGATGAAAAGAAAGGGGGGTGTTACCCAGAAGGCATTAGCTGGAGCTTGCTCTTTCCACATGGAGGTGATGGTTCTGAGGTCAATTCATCTGGCAATCCTCATCTGCAACTCTTCAGTAATCGAATGTGTTACGGCGTTATGAATGTGTTATGTTCTTCTGATACTTCTTAGACCAGCAGACTGGGACATTGATTTGTTTTCATCTATTTTAAACAAATGTGCAAGGGGTGTACAGTTTCCATGAAAGTTCCCAAGAGAGATTTTATTGGAATGCAGACTGTTGATGTAAGGAAACTTTTCTGTGGTGAACACCTAGCGACTGCCCTTTCTGTGCAGTTGGTAGGCATAACTGGATTTTGTTACCCGAGAATGAAGTTCCTTTCCTAATTTGTATCCTGCAATAGAAAGCTGGAAGGGATAGACTCTGCTTTGAATTCTATTTTCAACTAATAACAACTTAAGAGGACTGAAAGAAATGTAAGAAATTCCGTACAGAACCTCAGATAATTGTAAATTCTTCATCTTTGTTCTTCCTCTTCATTCTGACTTTTGGTACTGAATTTTCTTTTCAGTGGTTTTGTGAATCTGAGTAACTTTCTGAACTAATGCCAGGTTTTCTGTTTTCCATACTGGGATTTTTTTGTCAGGTGACACAGGGACTTATTCATGGGTGTGATCTAAAGTTGCTTAAGTTTGTGGTAAAACCTGCAGTTTGGTGTCAAGTGGTTTGTGAGAATGAGTGTGGGCCTTAACCAAGGACATTGCTCCTCTGTCAAGGTTTGGGTCGCCATGCAGACAGCAACCCATTGGACTCTGGGTGTGTGCTTTGGTTTTTGAGAAGACCCTCACTCACCACTTCACATCTGAGAGAGTGTTGGCCATAAAAGGGTAGCTGGTCTCTGTTTCTTTGGTGTAACAGGAAGATACCCATCCAAGTCTGTTTCTCATTGACAAGTATAAAAGGAAGCTGATAGTTGGTGGTGAATGCTTCCTAGTATTTTGGTGTAGTCTTTGAATGGAGGTAATGTAAAGGAAGTGACAGATCAGGGGCACTCATGTTTCAAGTGAAGTCTAGGTATGGAAGAATGTCCTGGGTTGATTTTTGTGCAGCTTCATAGGACTGTTGTGTGAAGTTGTCTTAAGTATTTGATATGGCATGGTACATTTTTTTCCCCTCATTATTTTGCATAACTAGTTTAGTTGACAGCATACTGGTTTTGCTCCTTTGATCTCTGCTCAGTTTGACTGTATTTTCAATAACTACTTAGTATAAAAATAAAATGTGCAGGCCGCATCAAATAAACTAATTAAGGATTAGAATGAAAAAGTGTCAAAATCCGAGACCTCGACGAGGCAGATTAGTCACTGCATACGAGACACGATCTAATAACTAATGGGTTGCTGTAGTAACGGGGGAATCAATACCCCTTGGCTGGTCAGGGAGCTGACAGTAATTTCTGCTGGGTCATAGATTCTGGAAAATGAAGTGCCACCTACTACAACACAAGTAATCTCTGTGGACTTTTTGACAACAGAGCATCCTACAAAGTTTATATCAAAGAAAATATTAATCTCCCAAGTCTGCTTGTTTATCTCTGCAGGGGTTACATGATATTGTTACAGCCACAGACAATTAAGTTTAGCCTCTCAATGGGTTAGCTTTGGAAATAAGTCTTCGGTTTTACTTTACTGGGTTTGTAGGACAATACTGGCACTAGGATGATGGACTGTGGGAGGGGAAACTGGAAGAGTCCAGTCTCCTCTGCCAAATCAGCTCTTCTTGAGGGAAGCTCCTGCTGAAGCCAAAAGAAGTTCGGCTCAGGTGGAGAGGAAGAGACATGCTTAGGCACTTAAAAGAAAAAAAGGTTTGCAACTGAGCTGTAAAGATGGGCTTGCTGTAGGCTATGTGTGTTCCCAAAATTTCCAAGGGACCTTGGAAATCATCCTTCCTTGTCTTCTCTGAATTGACTGGAAACCACCTGTGATGGGGACACTCTTATGTGTCTGAGCAGCACCAGCTGTGTACCCTGTTTGCTGATGGATGGAAAAAAGGGACTTAATTCTATGCTGTGACACAGCTCTTCATTCAAACTGGGAGACAGACCTACCCAGTGCAGAAACTTGAGAAGGAGACCAGCAAGCCAAGAGGATTTGGGCAGAGAGAGGAGAGCTCTGTGAAGCACAGAGAGTTAATGCTAGTCAAAGAGCTACAGGGGGATAATGAAGACTTTTTCCAAACATCTAGGGGAATGGTAGTGCTGGAGAGAAAGTAGGCCATGTACTAATGAGGGGAGTGGTGGTCTTAATTACGTCTTGAAATTGCCTGAGATACTGAGCTCCTGAAATTCATCTTCAGCAGAAAACCATCAGGAAAATAAGTTCGGGCAATTAGGAGATGGGGGGAGAAACGTGTAAAAATAGCCTGGATAATTAAGAGCAGATAAGGGAGCATCTAAGAATTGGCAAGAAGTGCAAAGAGGGCCTCTTGCCTCTGCTGAGCCTACACTGACCTCGAAGGCACAGGGCTGGGAGGGCTTGCTAGGGAGGAGGATGTGAAGGGGAGATCCCCAGCTCCACTGTTGTGTGTGCCAGTGGCTCAGCTGGGCAAAGGCTGATGGGTAGCAAAGGGATCATCTTCATGCTTGTAGCAGTGCCCTGACATGCAGTGCTGCAATCCCCACAAAGTCTGTGGGAAGTTGCTTAGGGCAGGTCTCAGCTGTGGGTGCAAGCAGGAGATTGACACAAAGCCACTGGCAATTACAGCCACAAACCTGTGTGAGTGGCAACCTGCTACGGTGCAACAGGGAGCAAATGTAGTTCAGAATCTTAGATGGGCTGCTCTGTGGAAAGGCATGGCTGGTTTCCACGCTCTGCAGCCTCCTCTTCCTATCACTTAGCAGTTGTGAGAGTGTGTGCGGATGTCCTGCTTGCCACAGGGAGGGAACAGGGAGCTGCTCCCCCATTTTATGGGATCAGAGTGTGGTGGGGAAAAGCCCAGTGCTAACTCTGATATTCAGTGACAGGTCTGCAGCTGCTGCTGGCGTTCGTGCTGGTTGGTACATAATGTTGGTGAATAATAATACCTGACCAAGTAGAACAAGAACTCTTTTATCAAACACATTTAAAGAAAAATGACAGTCCGTGTAGCATGTAATGGAATGGATGATAAATCACAAAATGGAGAAAAACAATTGTGTTACTCCTGCTGGTATGAGTTCCTGTTCAGAAGGTCCATATGTTATGTTTTTTGATGACATAAATTTAATGAAATTCTCTGGAAATGCTGACCAGAAGTCAATATATAGCTCCGTCCCAAGAAGTTTCCTAATATCTTTGTTTGTTTTAGGTAATAGATCTGTTGATGTGTATCTCTCCTATTAAGTGCTGTGATAGGATGCTATAATGAAATTACAATATGGAATGGTAGCTCGACTAAAGCGGCATTATCAGAAATGTCACCCCCTAACAAATTAGAAGTTGCAATGTTTGCCCTGTGGTTACAAAACCTTGTTCCTTTTGTCTTTTTCTATAACTTATAATAACAAAGCTTGTGGTGTAGATGTCTGCAGGCGATGTTTCCAGTAGCTAAGTGTGAAACATGTTGCAGTGGGGATATGGGGGGAAAAAAAGACTCTTTAAAAAAAATCCAAGACAAAGGATTTTTGGCCTTCAGCATTCCAGCTCTGGCTGCCGTCAATAGAGGGGAGACTGGACTGGTATTCTGATTACTTGATGGTTGGTTTTTTTTTTTTTTCTTTAAAAGAATATCCAAGTATCTGGTTATGTAATCCACAATATTTAAGAGGAAAAAACATTCCCCCCATAAAAATGAGTAATTAATATCTCTGGAGATTGATTTATGATGGAGAAGTTGCAGTTTCCAAATGACTGAGGTGCAGTTTGTATTTACAGCTTCAGAGCCTGAGGAGCAAGAGAAGAAATAGAATGAGGCTTTTTGGTGGGGTTTTTTGTTTGTTTTGGTTTTTGGTTGTGTTTTTTTAAAGCTGAAACTAGAAATTCACAGGGCTTGCTCCAAAGTTAGTGCAAAGATCTCTCTTGAGTCCTTTGGCTTTTCTTCAACAGATCAAAAGAAGAATTGCAAATTTTAAAAGAAATTTAGAAGAAAAACAACCCTTAAAGCCACAACTCACCCCAGCCCTGTGTGTACTGGTGCAGCCTGAGGGGGACCCCCTGCCTCTGGCTCAGCCTGGGGAGGCAAATTTTTACTTAACTGTCTGCCAGTGTGAGCAGGATGTGCAGCATCTAGCTTGAAAGCCCATCTGGCACTTGGGTCTCCTGCACTTGTTGGGCTGCTCTGTTCACCTGGGATAAGATCTTGATGGGAACTCCTCCTGCCTGTCCCTTGCCAGTGGCAGTGGTCCCCAAAGTGGACGGTACAGGATCCCAAGCAGACCTGGTGTGTGTGTGTGTGGAGGGCTCTGGGCAGCATGGGGTTGCCTCCAGGGAGGATGCAGTATGTGCAGGACGTGAGAGGGGATGAAAACTGGATGTCAAGTGGTGACAGGGAAAAGCGATGCTGGACTCGGTCAGTGTGATGAGCCATGGTTAACACCTGCAAGGATTAGCTTGTATGGTTGTGCAAGCTGACTGTGAGACAAGGGTCTGGAGCTGGTCTCCTACCCCAGGTGGTTTTTGTCACACCAAGCCAATATGTTCATGGTTAACAGTCTGTGCCATCACCCTTCCTGGGATTCAAAGAACAGGGTACTTTGTGCTCCCCAAACCAGTACCTGCCTTTGTTTCAACAAAGGAGCCAGAGCTGGTGTTTAGATATAACTAAGTGTTGGTTTTTATTTTTAACATGCAACAGAGAAAACTTGGAGTATAGAAGCCTAATCCATAACTGTGACACTTCACTTATCCAAGCAACTAGAAAGTGCTTAAATACTGAAGCCTGCGGCTTAATTATTTACCTGTGGCTTAATTTGGTGTAATTTTACTGAAGAGTCTGTTTATTTTCCTATGGAGAGGCTCTAAGATGCCTCTAAATGAAAATGATACTGGTCCCTACCTGTGCTCCCTGACATCAGTAGCACAGAACTCATCTAAACCTGGAGAAATCTGGAAAGAATGTGTGTTCTCTGGTGCAATCTGCCTGTGGTTTCCTGCTGCTCTGTGGCTGGGAAAGCAGGGGCGAGGGCAATCCCCTCGTGTTTCTGCACGTGTTGCCCTGCTTACATCTGGCCTGGCAGCGCTCAGCAGAGCAGGGTGACATGCAGCTATCGCTGATGCTGTGCTGGAAGCAGAGAGTCTTCCTGGAGAGAAGAGGAAATACTGGGATGCCCTAAAGCCATCTCTGAGGTGATGTCGAGTCAGCACCCTT
This sequence comes from Laterallus jamaicensis coturniculus, assembly GCA_022605575.1. Taxonomy (NCBI): domain Eukaryota; kingdom Metazoa; phylum Chordata; class Aves; order Gruiformes; family Rallidae; genus Laterallus; species Laterallus jamaicensis. Next base: position 13,713,360 of record JAKCOX010000011.1, read on the forward strand.
CAGCTATGCCCAAAGGGCTTTGGAGCAGAGCTGAGCTTAGGGAACTTGTGCTCTTCTGTTGTTTATTGGGACCTCACTTGGTTTTCATCCTTGGGAAATTTGATGTTGGTAATTGTTTCTCTCCTGGAGTTGGGAAGGTTCATTTATGCAGGATCAGATATTCAAAGTTATGCTTGTGTCGGCGTGTCTGTGGGTATTTGTTGTTTATATTCCAGGCACAAATCCCTGGTGAATAGATACAGACCAGGGGCTGTACCCTGGCCAGTCATCCTTATTTAGATGACCCTTTTGACTCCAGTGTGTTATTCTTGCATGACTAAGAATAGTTTTCCCGCATGAGAGGTTAGAGGATTGAATATCAGGGCTTTCCATTTGCGTGCCCTGGTTAGAGGCTGCTTGTATCCAAGTGTGTGGAAAAGCTCTTCCTCCTGCTCTGCCAGTGTACAGTGCTATGAAAAGATTTTTATCTTGAATATCCATTTAATTCAAACCAAAAGCACTTGGACATTTGTGCTAGCTATTTCAATTCAGAAAGCTCTGATTTTTCTTCTCCCTGTTCCTCCCCCTCACCAGCAAAGGCTTGAACCAGGAACCCCCTTTTGAATCTCTGTAGGCAATTTCCTTCTAGTACTTGGATCACCAAGCGTCATTGGACTTCTACAACAACAGAAGCTTTATATCATTGGCTTTTCACCCCAAAATGCTTAGTTTCTATTAACAACCTTACAAAAAGGGCAGTGTATTACTACTTGGTGATCCCAATGATAAATGAAGCACATTATATGTGAAGTAAAGGCTCTATTTATCCTTACTCTTTTTTTTAAAGTCCCAGCAGGTTTAATGTGAGTAGCTTTCGATGACCTTCATAACAAATCAAGAATAAACCTCAGTGCATTCTCACAAAGGTGGACAGCATTGCGGGCATTTTTTATTGAAATAACAATAACAGCAACAAGCTGTATTAGTAGTATTTGATAATGCAAAGAAATTAATGTTCACTGAAAGCCAGGTGCCAGCACTATTTGATTGTTTACCAACATAGTCATAAAGAAACAGAGTTATTAAAGGATCTGAAATCACTCAGTAATTCAGCTGCTGACGTTGATGGATGGAACTTGGCTGTTCCTCTTTGCTAAAGCTGCTGACTGGATAAATGTTTTATTCATGAAGCCCAGGGCAGGAAGGGATGCCAAAGGTTTAAGAATATTTTAAGAAACTCTTTGAGATGTCAAGCAAGTTATCAGGTGTTGTTAAGCAAAGGAGCTGAAGTACTACATTTAAACATAACCGAGCTCTCAACATATACAACAACAATACATCAAAAGCCAGGATGCGATTCTTGTCTTGAGCAGTATATGGAATGATGAGTTGGGAATACAAGTCCTTTTATTTCCTGCACCTTTGTACCTTCAGTCATCTTGCAGCCTTGTCTCTTTGAGCATTGGTATACCAAGGGGAATTTTCACACATCACACTATGAATTTAGGCTTGGAAACAAATAAATATTTAGAAACTGAACCTGACAAGGTCGCATATTTATATCAAAGATAAAATAAACTATATGATGTCAACATTCATGGAAATTGCAGCTAGGAACAAAGAAATTGGATTCTACCTGACCTCTCAGGGGGGAGAGGTTGTTCAAAAAGGTAATTATTAAAAGAGATTATTATCAAAATACAGCATAATGAGGAATTTCCCTTTCTCCTCTTCACCCTGCCTTTGCCTCTTTGTCTGAGGGCAGTGCCTGCTGACAGCAAGCCCAGAGCTCCTCATGAGTTTGGTGGGGCAGGGCTGACTTGCAGCAGTGAAGGATGTGGAGCCTTTGTTGACTTTTTTTTTTTTTTAAATTGGAAAGATGTATTTTGTATAATGAATTTTAATGAAGAGATTCTTAGCCCCACAAGCTCCTGCATGGACAAGTGTTTGAATATTTCATAATCAATATTAATAACTTCTTTTAAGTTCCTGCAGTCTCGTAAGAGCAGAACAGATGAGCTCTTGATGGAACTGAACTGTCAATCTGAGCTCAGTGACATTAGAAAATAGCTCCGTTTCCAAGTCTAGCTGCGTGAAATGTCCCTTCTTGCCAAGGGAGCAGCAAAGTATAGTTTAAATGTGCCTTATTATGACATCTCAAGAGTATAAAAATTGGGAAAGGTATTAAAAATGAGTAATTAAAATTGAAGACTGATAGATAATGGCGAATAAAAAGCAGGCAAGTACTGCACTTCCACTGCCCTTTTGATTTGCAGAGATTCAGTGCTAAAGACCAAAGCATATTTCTCATGGGCCCCAGTTAAAATTCAAATCCAATAGACTGACAGTGAAAACTACTGTCAGAAAAAAAGCTGTCAAGTTGTATCAAAATAAGTCACTATATTACCTCTCTTTATCTGTCAAAGGCATTGATTATTTTCAATAGAGGAGCCCTCTGACAGTTGCTGAAACTGAAGAATCCCATGTTGAAACGATTTGGTTGACACATGTCACTATTTCCTAAACAGATAAGTCAAATACGTAATTTTTGACTCTTTCTGTTGGAGAAAGTGTGTTTATGTGGTATTTTATGAAAGATAAATAATGCAGAAAGAAAGGAGCATCCATTAGCCCTGCACTTTCTCAGCTATTTGTATCAGTGGGATTTTTTGCAGCATCTTTTTAAAATGTTCTTCTTTGCATAAAAATCCTGTGTTCCTTTGGTGGCTGTGATACATTGCAGGGATTTGCTAAGATACCCTGAAGTAATTCAGATAATCAGTGAACCATAGTGGTGCTGTTCTTGATTGCAGCTGACAGTTTACCGTTGACTACGCTAAACTTCTGTTTTCTACCAGCCACACGTCTGTAGCAGTGATACAGACATAAATGTTCCACAAAATGTCCCTTTGTAGGGCAGATGGACAGAGAAGGGCAAAATAAGGATCATGTCTTGGACTTGCTGCGAGGTTTTGGGGTAAAGCTGGGGCCAAGTCTCTGCCCAAACTCTTTGGGTAACTCAGCTTTCCCGTGGTGGATGTGGGCACTCCTGGTTTTATAGGTACTGGCTTTGCAATCCTGCAAGGCATCTTTAGCAGAGGGAAAGTCTAGCTGGCTTCCAGCTGAGCTCTGTCTAGAAGTAGGTGCCTCTTTCCATCTGAGACTGTACAAAATGGTGGATGTTTTCAGTATGCTCCCTTGGGAGGAGGCTGTTGAGTGGCAAAGCCAATTGTGAATTACTAACGCTATTAAGAAGGTGAGAACTGGCTCAAGCAGCGGCAGTCAGACAGGCTAATACCCTTGTACGCAGCCTTTATTATTCATTAGCACATATTGTGCTTCCTCCTAAATATAATTCAGGCTACACTTGTATCACATTAAGATAACACTAAATCTTTCCCTAATTTGAAGGAAATACTGCTCCCAGCTGTTGTTGCAGAAGTGAACTAAACAAAATCCGAAGAGGTGCTAAAGGAACAACTGTAAAACTCCAACTGCATTTGGCACAGATCTCCTTTGGTGCTGTTTATCACCGAAGTGGTTGTGACTGAACCTCTGCATCTCTGAAGGAGCTCTGTGCTCGTGACATCTCACACCTTGGGAATTACTCTGCCAAAATTTAACAAGTTCTCAAATCCTTTGACTACTTGAACACTTTGCTCTTTAGGGGCAGTTGGGTACCTCAGTGACTGTTGGACTGGGCTGTTGAGATCTTGGTGCAGGTTGTCAGGAGTGTCCCACAGTCCTTCCTTATGCCCTCCAATGAGGCACCACTGTGCAAGGTGCTGCACTAATGTTGTCAGCGTGTTGCTGCTGTGGGAAGTGTTTGTTGACTATCACTGAAAATGGGGTGCATGGGAACTGAGAACCTATTCCTCAAACGTATTTGGGTGCCTGATTTTGTCTCACTGTGATGGAAGTGGGGCCCTAAACTCCTGTGATGCCCTGGCTGATAATTTTAAAACATCATCTCTGTTGCAAGCTTCTCCTGAGACTGTAAGCTCTTTGGAGAGATGTAGTTTTGTGTTTGTACAGTGTTTGATGGGATTGGGTCCTTACCCATGTGGCTGCTTACCCAGGGCTGCCAAGATGAGTTAATATTAATAATAATACTAAAAATAAACATGTGTAAATAGGGATAGCAACAGGCTTATAGTTCCAACAGCTCTGGGAGGCTTTGATCTTGCATCAGTAGAGATCAGGATGTGCTGACTCCCCAGATGACAGGCTTGGATGGAGAAAAGAAAAAGGAGCTATAAACATAGCCTGTAAAGTATGCCTCCGTCATCCTCCTTGGGCTCCCTCCCCCATTAGCTCTGATGATTTACTAAGAGAGTGTGTCTAAGTACCAGCAAAAAAGCAACTCAGAAATTAACCCCAGCAAACTTACAATCTCACACCTGACCCCAGAAGTGTGTAGTGTTGGTCATCCAAGTAATAATGGCTCGGCGTAAAGCAGGGGAGAAATGTGCCATTAAAAGAGAAGCATGGAGTGAGCTGCTGAGTGGTGACAGCTGTTAAAAGATAGAAACCAACGCACGGTTCTGACAGCATATTATATTTAGAAGATAAAGAGAGGCAGAGAGAGGAAAAAGCAAAACAAATGGAGTTGCTTAGTACATATGGCCAAAAGGGAATCGTAGCATAAATGCCACCAGCCAGAAATTACAGCATGTGGACAGACTGCCTGTTGGGCAGAGAAACACCAGCCCTTGGGGCTGGTGCTGGCCAAAAGCCTTGTACTGAGAGGGAAAACTCTCCAGGAGATCTGGGGGGAGCGGCTGTCAGGCAGCGGGCCGGCAGGTGCTGCCGAGTGTTGGTGGCAATAAACTGAAGACAAGGAAGGAGCGTGATTTAGGGGGAAGTGGCAGACTGTGATTTTTGTCTAACTGCAGATTTGGTTTCTGAGCAAATCAGATTTATGCTTCTCCCAGACAATTTTGCTAATAAGCCAATGACTCAGAGCCCACAGCAGATGGGATTCTTTAGCTGAGGTAGAAACTATTGTTTTTGTCCTAAAAGGAAAGTAGCCATTTTTCTTTTCTAAAAAAACTGATCTGTGGGAAACTGTGATGAGTTTTCCTTCTCAGCATAAAACACAGCGTGCTTTTTTTTTTTTCCCCCCAAATGACCCCCAGCTATGCTTTTGGACTTTTATCTAATCTTTCTTATTAGAAAGAAGTAATTTATGACAACTTAGTATGCCGTATGCTGGGGAATCATTCTTTAAAATCAACTCCTGTAATTAATAAAATCCCAGAAGCTACTGCCATCAACCACACAACTAAGTGGTGAATTGAGGTGAGCCCTTCAGCTATCCAAAGAGCAAAATGCCTCGTGTCTGTGGCTGCAGTAGGCTGCTGCCAAGAACTTGGTAATATTTCTCTAATAGGAACTTATATATCTAAATCCTTCAAAAGGGGCCTCTATCTAGATGTGAAACTGCTGAAGATTCCCTTCATCTCTTCTTTGTCCTCTGAATCTTCAGAAACTTGATTCCCACTAAAGTAATTCAACACTTTTTTTTGAGGAATAAGCAACCCCTCTATAGGAAGTCTCTGAAGGGTGACAGTGTGCATGAATATATCATTATAAAAAGACATTCTGCATTCAGAAACCACATGTGGTCTGAATTTCACTGAGAGGGGTATTTCTCAGGCTAGAGAAGTGTGTGGTACATGAGATGATGAAGCCTTTCCTACCATTGTTTTGTTAAAATCCCTTTGAAGGCTGTCGTGTTCACCTTTCTTGAAAATTGTGTTTCAGCAGGTAGAGGAGGTGGGTTTGTTTTGGTGTAGTGCTGTGGGTGTGAACATATGCTGGGAAGTGACAAAGGCCACTTCCCTCCTTCCCTCTTCTTAGGCTTGTGGTGCAGGTGCAGAAAGACAAGGTTTGAGACTTGAAAATGTTTTTTAAATAAATTAGGCTTTTATTTATGTTATGATGCGTGCATTCTTTAAAATCTTATCTCTGTGGAGAGCTTCAGTAATTACATATACAGTCACTTGTGTGGTAGGCACCCCTTGAGTCTGTACCCAGTGTTTTATGATAGTCTGAGAATACCAGTAACTGACAAATGGGTGAAATTGAGCCTCCAAAACTTAATCAAATCTAAACATGATTAAGAGTTTCCTTCAAATTTACCAAGGAGATACTAATCAAAATCCTGATAGGAAAATGCAATGTGAGTAAAAGGGAGTTAGTATTAATTGGATGGAACAGTTGAATTTCTAATGGGGTAAGCTTCAAAACAGAAAAAGATCTTGAAGAGCTCAATGGAAAACATCTGCTCAGGTCTGAGCGGTGATCAGGAAAGCATAAATATGAAATGGCATGACATTAATTTTATGAATAGAGGACAACACTGAAAATATGACAGTGTTGTTCCAGAGATGGTGATGTGGCCTCACCTTGAGAGGCATGTTTGGTTTGGTTGCCCTAATTAAAAAATGATAGAGCGGGAAATAGAAGAGGTTCAGTGAAGGGCAACAAACCTAATCAGAGGCATGGAAAATACTTTAGCAGGAGGATTTGCATGCAAGCAGAGACTGCAAAGGTTAGGTCTGTTTATTTTAGGGAGAAGAATACATGGGATGTGCCACTGAGAGACAGGCTATGATGGATATAAATAAAACAACAATGCCATGACTTTTTCCTCTCTTGGATAAGAAAAAGAGACATCAAATTAAATTCGAAGTCAATGCATTGAACAGCTTTAATAGGAAGCACTTTTAACCTAAGTTTTAATTAGCCTATGGGACTCATTGCCACAAGGTAGGATATTGAGACCGACAGATTGGCATCGTTTGTATGATTAGCAGTATCATCTACAGTTAGGCGGGCTGGAGTTTCATCCTTTGTACTTTGGGCCATACACTAAACACAACTTCTCCCTCAGGCATCCTGGTGCGTAATCCTCTATTATGGGATTTCATTGAGCCTTCTGAAGCAGCTGGCACAGGTTGGTCTCTAGGCCGCTGCTGAACTCCAGCATTTTGAATCCTGTGCTAGTGACAAGGGCTGGGCTCTCATTCTTGGATGAAGAAAAGTAAGCGTAAAAGTTTGGACTGTTGGGTTTTTACCCCCATCTCCACCCTCATTGACTTCCCTGTGAGCGCATCAGCTTGGGGGCAGTGAGATTTTTGCTTCCCATGAAAGGTATCCATTTTCCTGTTCTGGATTGGCTTGTTTTATTTTCTTTGTCCTTTTAATAGCTTGCATCCTTTACAGTCCTTAATTATTGCACATTTTGGACTTTTTCACTCCAAACCAGCTGCCATCAATAAACCAGTCTAGTAATTATTTCTCTGGCTTCAGAAAATGGCTATCACGAAGTCAACGCCACTAGGAACAGGTGGACTGCAGAATGCCTGTTTGAGTTGGTAAACAGCATTAAAATATTGGCACTTTGACTTAGTCCCTGTAACAGACTAGTTCTACAGCTTTTGTTAATAAGATGCTGCATGTTTTCCAATGTCACAGCATACGTTATTTGTCATTGTAAGACATTCATTGCATTTTCTTTTTTTCCTTTTGAAAATGTGGAAAGTTAAAAAGTGTGTGTATATAATATGCGTGAGATGGAGACCCTTCCAAAATGTACAGTGATGTTTGCTTGGGGAGAACCCTTTGGGAAAAGGGGAGGATACAGATGGACAGGCAAAGTCAGACCAGGGTGAGCCTGGGGTACAGTGCCGGCACAGATGCTCTGCTCTGTGCAGTTCCTACTCAGTGCCCAAAAATTGTGCTCTGAGGCGCTTTATGCTTGTAGGACAGTTTAGCCTAATGTAGAGCTGGTAACTTGGCATGCAGGAAACCTGCGGTCTGTTCTTGGCTGTGCACAGACCTCCTGGGTGAGCTTAGGGAAGTCACTGCAACAACTTCAGCCCTGTGCAAAATGGGGATTGTGAACCTCTGGTCCCATGTACAGGCTCTGTGAGGTACTGTAAAAGGGAGGTGTTGAGGGGGGTGAGGTGGTTACTGCTGCTCTCAAGATGTGGCTGGGCACAGGGCCAGCTCGGGGTGCAGTCACTGTGCAACAGTGTGCCCCAGTGCTGTCAGCTTCCTGGCCCTACATGGCACCCGAACACAGGTTCAGTACCAAATAATACCTCTGGGTTTCTCTGTTCATCTGTTTTAGTCCATGTTGCCCTCAATGGTCACTGATGTTTGGAAGTGCTATTTTCCACTGAGGCTCTCGGAAACTGGGTCCTGCAGGAAGAGCTCTGCAGGGCAGAGAGGCTCAGATGAGGCCATGGCTAATGAGAGAAGCAGTCTTGCCCCTTCCACCTCCTCAAGGATGAATAGCGCTAAAAGAGATCCTGGGGACTTTTGTTCCCTTGCTGTCCTCTCCGTGTTGGCTGGCAGAGCAAGGCTGAGGGAGGGCAACTTCATCCCTCTGGGAGGGGAGGCAGCAACTGCTCCTCCTGAGAGCACTGTGTGAAATTCATTCTTTGTTGCAGGTCATGAAGGAGCAAGTAAATAGATTCTTCTCTTATTCCCCTCACAGAAATGGCTGCAAAGTGGTAGCGAGGGATTTGTTCCTTCTGCTGCTGCCATGGAGGATAAGAGAGAGATACACAAGCTGTGGGTTTTTTAGGGGGGGTTCCCACCACCTTGGAAACTAGAGATTTGCTGCTTTGATGTTAGTAGCTCTTCCCAACACAAGAATCTGGTGATTATCTTGAGGGCAAGCTGGGCGACAACAGTAGGCTGATACCAGGTTTGTATGAAGCTTAGTGGATTTTAAACCGGAGAGAACGATGTCCCTGCACGCATTGACATCTGAGAAGCCTGTTCTTCTGCTTTCTGTGCTAGCAGTGCAGCTGTTAAAGCTCTGGAACATTTTTGGACAAAGAGTACTATGTTCCTGTGAGACTTTAAAAATGAATTAATAGAACATTGATTTAACTTACTGGCTTTTTGCAATGCCTTTGTTTCCAGGCAGTAAAAGTCTGCTTGCCAGTTGTCCAGCCAGAAGCCAGTATCTATAAAAACCTGCCCCAGGCAGTTTGTGGAGGGCCTTAGTTAATTAAAATATGCATTATCATCCCTGCTTTCGGCTGCTTGTGAGAGAATGTAAAAAGCACAACTAGACAACTGTCTTTTCCTCCTCATTCTTGATCCCACTGTGATTGCCAGCAGCAGACAAGGAACAGAGCCAGAAAAGTGAAAATTAATAGTGGTGGCATCTGAAATCCCCATCCGTGAGCTTAAAAACATGCCTGCTTTAGACTGGGATTTTATTTGCAGGGGGGAACAGCTCATTCCCCCAGTCTGAGTGCTAGAGAATTAAAAAATAGAGTGTAAAGACCCCTGCTGCCATTCTGCACAAGGCTTCAGACAGCACGTGGACTTCTTTGTGATCAAATGGGATATGTCCTGTTGTTTATGTAACTGTGTCTGTTCAAGCATGCGTTTTACACAGCGGCTCTCTTCTTAGTAGTCAAGAGTAAAATGGTATCCTGAAAAATTTCTCAAGGATTAAGGTCCTTTGGTCCGTGACACACAGTCCTAGTAAATAAGAAAGCAGCAGCACTTTGTTTTTCAGTGTCTCCATCTCCTCCTTTGCCACCTTCCCCCTTTTCTTTGCTTCCCTCCCTCTGTTTGGCTCCTTCGCTGTTGATTTGCAATAGGGTATGGATAGTCCTTGTTCTTCCTGCAGGGAACTTCCACCCCTGGACACTTTCCTTGCAGCCCGCTCAAAAACGTTGTGCCTAGGAAAGCCCAAATGTGCAAGTTTTATGTTCTTCAGAAAAACTGTGTGCTGGCTTGGGGTTCTTGCAACAAAGGAGGAACATGCTAACAAATGCTTGAAGGAATATGCTAACAAGTGGTTAGCTGCTAAAAGAAGCAGAATGCTGTTTGCAGTAGGGCAGGGTGTATAATGGTGGTACAGATCTTCTACAGTGCCACATCAGCTGGGTACCTGGCCTAGGAATGTGGCAAACTCCAGGTTTCAGCACTTCAGGGTACCCTTTTCCTTGAAGGTGGATGGGCTGGGAAGGGTCTCTGCTGGGATGTGTGAACATGGCTGCAGTAAGATGCCCACCCACTACCTCGCTCCTAGATGATCAAAAGCTTGTCTGGTGGGAGGCTCTTCAGGCTGCTATGGTTGAGATCGGTTTGACCTAAAAAGAGGAGGTGGGGGAGTGGGATGGTCCTCAAGCCAGACAGCAACTTCTGTTTCCCTGAGGAGAAAGGTAAGCTCCTAAGCCCTAGATAAAATGCTCATCACTTAGACAAATGTACAGAGATCCTCAAATCCTCCCTAGAAATAGGGGATTGCAATATTAAACATAATTATGAAATGTCTATAGAGCTGCAGCTACAGATGGAGCTTTACGACTGGTTTGAAGTAATGCTGCACCAGCATCAATTATCCCCAGCAACTGCACAGAGATATTTTTGGGGTGATATTTTCATTTTACAGCAGCATTTGGTCACTCACAGCCACCAGCCAGGTGGCTTTCCATTTGCACCCCAAGCATGCAGTGAGCTCTCAGCAATGCATGGCCTGTCATGTCCTGTTGCCTCAATAATCAACAGCTCAGATGAATATTTTACCCGATCTTGGCACCTATGCTGTCAAAATTACTGTGAATGAGGGAGCCTGCCTCTCTGCTACTGCAGCTGTGAATATTAGCTACAGAGTAGCACTAAATCTTGTTTAAGCTACAGTCATTCTACCCAGTGATGAATGTCACTACCTGAATAATTTGGGTAATTTCCTGCAGCTCTAGTGTACTAGCAGAGAAATGAATGTTAATTTACTGCTAATTTAGTATACTAACCCTTAATTAGCAACGAGCAACTCCTGAAATATTGGATTCTGAAAGCTCATCAAACTTTTTTTTAAAAAAAAAAAAAGAAATAAAAATCACCCCTCCCAGCTGAACTCTTCAGTCTGTCTGAGGTTATTAGCAAAATGCTATGGGAGTGCTGTTCATTACCTCTCACTAGGATATATGTAGCTGGGAACACCCCCATTTACCACTCTTGCGGCAGAAGTCCATTAAGAAGATTCTTGCTCTTATGCAGTATATTCGGCAGCTGTACAGCACTGCAACATGTAGGTATGCTGTAGCTTTAGTGACAGGCACGATTAATGGCACAGATTATCAATGACTGGTGGCTAAAAAGGTGAAAGAAAGGCTGAGTGGGTCTAATGGGCTAGGTCATTGCTACAGGAGGCAGAACAAGACAATGTAAAAAAGCTGGATGTGACATGACTACATCATCTCCCACTTTCTTCTCAGGGCTGTTTTGCCCTTTCCAGTCAGGTCTAGTGTATCCTACTCAGTAGCCCTATTGATTTTTGGTTTAGTTTGTTTTTTTGGTGTGATAACTTGCACAGTAAGGTGCAACGCAGCCTGACCAGGGGGCTGTGACCTGCGCAGGGCATCACCTGCCAGTGAGTCGACGGCATGGACAGTGGGCTGACTGGCGATGGAAGTGGTGGGGCAGGAGGAGAAGGGCCACTAAGGAAATGGAAGACTGAGGAAAGGAAATCGAAGAAAGATGTGTGTGTCAGCTGAACTACTGAAGCCAAATCAAACACTAAGCTGGGCAGTGGGCCAGCACATGGCTTATCCATGGCTCAGTGTTGGTACTTGAGTATTTTTGCAGAAAACAGACTAGACTGTCAGGTGAGACTTATATTGCTAGAGATGAAGTTAGGCAAAGTTCTGTAATGCTGGACAGTTCTGTTAACGGTCCAGTAGCAGTTTCCTCTGCTCTGAAGGATTATTCAGGTATCATCTGGCCCCAGGTGAAAGGAGACTTTGAATGCCTTCCCTGTCTGGCAAAAGGTGGACCTCTCTCAGGGTGGGAACTGCTCAGGAAGTATGGTTGCACCTTGACTGTGGGGACACGTTACCCAGCACTTACCATTGCAACTAGATTTCTCACATAAAAAACCCAAAACTTTCCTGTTTCAGTCTATGTGGACTTGTCCCTTTGAAGCACACTCTGAGTGAGGGCTTCTTTGATGTATCCACCTGAGACCCCAATATTTACCTAATATCTCTCAGTCCCTCTTATCCTGCTAGCCTTTAGGTTACTACTTTTCCCTTTTGCCTCTTAAGGTCTTCTTCTGCCCCCCATCAATCACCTGTCTGTGTGACAAGGACTCAGTTGCTAGTAGTAGGGTTACCATACACTCTAATATGTGATTCTTGCCAGAAGTTAATGAGAGGTTCTTCTGGACCAACACCTGGGCAGTCTGAGAAGTGGCCATGGCAGATATATCACAGTCTGTCCAGTTGAAGCCCATCCAGCTGTCTTGGGGCTGTGGCAGCTCCAGATGGTCTGAAGACCCTGGACTGACATGCACACTGCCAGTGCTCGGCCAGTCCCTGGCAGCACACATCTCCCTGGCCCTGAATCCATACCACTGTACTCCTTGTTCTCCCCACCCTGAGACCAAGTCCATCTTAGGGAGATTCTCGAGAGGATTTTACAATCAGATGAGTAGAAAAAAAGCTGTGCTGAGGAAGGAGTCCTTTCTAAAGCAAGTGGAGCCGCAGGATGACAAGCCAATATTAAATGTAGGTCATCCCTCTAGAGTCCATGTTTTAATTCCCTTCTCTTCCTCTTTTCCCCACTGTCTCCCCACTGTTGTTTGTGCCCCCTCAGGTCTTGCAAAATTTCTTTGCAGGTGATGGAGCTTGTTGTGATGTCCAAAATATTGCATCCCTACTAAACGCCCACATTTCAACACCAGAGAACCCATTTCATACCAAACCTGGTACCAGTGCACAGGGGACTCTCTTGCATTCAATCATACGTCGAAGTGCTTGTTCAGGAGCTGAGGTCTGCAGGGGTTTCTGCAAAGTCTTCCCCTTCCCTACAGCAGCTCCTACCAGTTTCCTTGAAGCCTCTCTATCATGCCTGGCAGGGTAAGACACCAGCTACCTGACATGAGCTGGGAGCATGGCATACAGGCTGCAGCAGCTTTTCCATTTGATTTTTTTCTGAGAAACTCTCTGGTTTTGAGAGATCAGCATTGCTTCATTAGTTGCCCTTCCGCTCCTTCCAGGAGGAGTGGAGAACTGTTGTGTTTGCCTATTAGAAGAAGGTGATGAAAAATGGCTCTGTGTGCTTTCCATTCAGCTTTCTCTCTGAGACTTTTCAAGGATTTGTTGAGCCCTTCCTCCACAGAACACAGTTTTCTTGAGGAAAACTTTGCCATTGCCAAATGAGCTATTTTGTGAAACAGAGGTGAAAAAAACGTTGTTTGGCTCTGACATCATTCTGCCCCCCTAGACAGAAAGGAGTTTAGATGTTAATATGCAGGAGAGAGGGATCCATTCTCCACCCCCAGCTATTCTTTACAAGGGCTGAGCTGGGAGAACCCATTACTCCCTCTTATCTTGTTACACATATGTAAGACCAGAATCTGACATCAAAATTAGCACTTAAAATCCATTATTTAAAGAAGTACATGCTTCCATATTTATGTGATGCGTGCTTTACTTCTGGAGCACTTTAATGAGGTCATGCATGTAATGCTATATTCAGCGTGTTATTTAGACTCAAAGGCTGAGATTCACCTAACCTGACGTAGGTGTGCTCATCTCAGTTGGACACGTACAGCTTCTAGCACAGTCAGTGGAAGGAAACTCTTAGTTTACAGGTCTTACTTGTAGTCTAAAGATAGATGGGTGAGACAGGTGAGATGAACCCTAAAGATCAGTTTCTCCCCACTGATTGCAAAGGATATTCTGCGTGCCAGGCCCTGATGGGTCAAGTCTGCAGTATTGTGAGCACCATCCCACACTGAAGTTTTCTGCTGACAGCCCTGATGGATGTGGGAAGAGAATACTTAAGTCCAAGATGTGAAAACTTTTGTGCGTGTGTTGTCATAGTTACCGCTTCATGTAACAGGTAACTTTAGGATCACTTTCACTACAGCCAAACAGAAATCAGTAGTCAAGTTTTCAAAGTGGGAACCACTAACCCTGGAAATAGAGATTAAAGTTAGCCTTGGAGCACAGGTTGGGTGGCTCTGTGGGATGGGAGAAAGTTTAACGTGATGTTGTGGTCAGAAGTTATGAAGCACGTGCTGTGTGTATTAACATGACCCTGAGGAAGATGCTGCGGCTCTAATATCTGGCACTGTGTGCTGAGCTTGAAAGAGCCTCAGAAAGACCATGATAAAGCTCAGGGCCTGCTTCATACCCATTTAATTGAGAAAGTCTGGAAGATCACAGTCCTGGTAATGAAAACTCAGTCACCATCTGTAAGTGCCTGTACAGGGAGCAAGGGCTTGCCAAATTGCCCTTCATCCTAGCAGAAGGGAAGGCCAGCAGTGGGGGGAGTGTGGAACTGAACAAATCGGTCATGGAAGGAAGCAAGAGCTTCAGTAGGAGCCATCCCCTGGTACAGCACACCACCGTGATGCTGGCTTCTGCCTCGCTGCCAATTCTATAATCAGGATAGGGTGTTTTTCTAACAGAGCTGCTGTAGTTCAAAGAGGGATTAATTCAGGGAAGTTTGTGCTGTGCAGTAGGTCAATATAGCTGATCACAACAGGCTCTATGGGGGGAAAAAAAGACTGTGTTTCCATAAATCACAGCCGTGGTTTTGTCCAAATGGTTTGGAAGCAGGCTCTTGTTTACTAATCTGTAAAGTCTTTAAGCAGAAATTTAAATTTTCTTTCTGGAAGCTCTTTAAAATTGATTCCCACAGTAAACCCAGCTTCAGGAAATCTAGGACAATGCCAGTTAATTAATTAAGGCGATTAACAAGTAAACTGGTGCTTCCTTTCACTGTGGGCGAGCAGTTGGCATTTTAGCAAACTTTGCCTCATAATAATAGTAATACTTCTTGGGGCTGTCACACTGTCCTACTCCACCTCCACCCTTTCCCAATTATAATCCTCTTCTTTTGATCTTGGAAATGTTTTTTAAAATTTTTTTTTAATCTAAAATATGCTGCTTGGAGATGACATTTTATGAAATGTTCGTTTTAATTATACGGGGATGGTTATCACTGCAGGGATGTTGGCACTGGCTTTCAATGCAAAATCCTTCTTTTCTGCTGATTATATCTAGGAAAGCTCTCTGAGCCTTAGGCACCTGGAAATTGTAATGCATCATTGTTCACTTCTGCAAACGGCAGGGAACAGACATTAAAGCAGAAGTGGGAGGGCAGTGGTGGTGACATCTAAATCAGCAGTCCATGGGGATAGCAGGAGGCTGGTAGGCAGGTGTGCTGCTTCTGGTCCCAAGCTGGGGACCGTGGCAGTGCCCTGTGTGTGTAGTGAGAGACCAGGGTGATGGTGGTACCTGTCCAGGGAGGCCAGAGCCATGTGTCCTCCCTCCTTTGCTGGCTCCTAAAAGTGATCGAGGAGGAGTCAGGAAGGTTTCTAGCTGCAGTAGCACAGACAACAGCCAGAGGACTAACTGCCAGAGCCCGCTGCTGTTCATGGTGTGGGTCTTGCTGGCTGAACAAGCGAGTCTGGGGTCTACCAAAGCCTTGGGGGGTAGCACCAGGTCCATGGAGAGCATGTCCCCACTCCCCCAGACCTGTGTGAAGATGGCACTGCTCCATCATCTGTTTGGTGCTGGCACTGGTGCGCCCTGGCAAAGATTTGCCTTGCTGGCACCAGACTGATGCCAGCAACGGAGTTACTCTCTCAGGTCCAGTAATAGAGGTTCCATGTTCAAAAGACCCCTGTATGACAGTGGTGTTTACTTCTGGCAACGCTGCTCCCTCCTGCATATCTAATACTTCCTGAGGCTTTTATCTGTCTCAGTGGGACTGCCTGAACAGCAAAGTGCTCCTTGAGACGGTGGGGGGTGGTGAAACCTAAGGACAGGGTAGTAATGCTCCTCAGCTATAGTGCTTTTGTGAGGAGGTAGGAAAAACCTGTAGTAGGAGAGGCTGGAGCTGTTTCTCATGCACTGTGCCTGGGGCAGGTGGAGGGTGACACCGGCCTCGGGGCATGCTTAAGCAGCTGCAGCTTTCTCCCATCCTGCTGGATGCAGGATGTCAACTGCTCCTTGGCAAGACTTTATGACAATGCTAATGCAGCCTTGAGAGAGTCCCTGTGCCTGCAAGTGAACTTTCTTGGTGTCATTCCCTACATCTAAACTTGGCCCAGGGTACCTACAGTAGCATTTCTGCTCTGCTGCCTACCTGTGTGGCCACCTGATGAATCCAGCAGCCATAAGGCGCTCTTGTTACACTGATTGCAATATGGTCTCACAGTGAACTAAGATTGGAACTTTATGCTGAACAAACATGTGACTAATGGCAGGTCCTTCTCTAAGGACCTTACGTTAAATAGATTTCCCTTCAGATTATTAAGACTTCTGGTTTGCTGCTTAGGTGAACCTAGAGCTGAGTAAATTGTGGGTATTTTGGATTAGTAGTAAAAGTGAAAAATTGGTTAGGTGGAATGAGCAGTCATGGTTTAGTGGCCAAAAAGAAATACTCTGTACTCTGAAAAAGTACTTAGTTCAGTTCTCAGTCCTTTAATTTTTAAAACTGTCCTGTCTTTTAAAAGCCTAGCTCAATATTTAATTTCAAAATGGCTTTTTAAAAATGAATGGCGTTGACAGTTTGTTTCCTTTTTGGGGACAAGAGGACAGGGAAGGGAGTGACAGAAACATCTTGTTACTAATCATTTTGATCCTTTGGAAATTTCACATTCAGAGAAATTAATAGATTTCCACTGAAATAATAGCACAATGATGCATGTCTGTCTAATGCCACACAGCTGTTTTACTACCATGGAAAAGAAAGAATGAATTTAATTTACAAATGTAAAAAGTGAATATCAGAGCTGGGTATCAGGCAACACAGTCAAACTCAACTTTTAACTGAGCTAAAACTACAGTAAAGAAAGTGATCGTTAGAAGATTA
This sequence comes from Laterallus jamaicensis coturniculus, assembly GCA_022605575.1. Taxonomy (NCBI): domain Eukaryota; kingdom Metazoa; phylum Chordata; class Aves; order Gruiformes; family Rallidae; genus Laterallus; species Laterallus jamaicensis. Next base: position 13,730,211 of record JAKCOX010000011.1, read on the forward strand.
GATGAGACTTGTTATTATTAATGGAAACTAGTTCTAAGTGTTAAAAGACTCCAAATAGATTTTAAAAAATGAAGCATGTGTCAGCTCGGAAGTTAAAGTAACAACTTTAAAACCTTTATTGTCTTAACACAAAAGCACACTTTAAAGAAACAAAAAGACCCTGCAATTTCTTGTGCAATAGGATGTTTTACCTAATTTGGTATATTCAAAGAGGAGGAGGAAGGCAGGGAGTGAGGAAGTTGGATGTGGACCTGTAAGAAATGGATGTGGAGAAGTGGAAGGTGAGGAGCTGTCAGGGCTCTGAGGGCTGGTGGCTGCTCTGGGCAGATCCTAGCGCTGTGCCATGGCACGCAGCCTTCCTGGCTCCCATCCCACAATCTCCTGCCCCTGGGTCGCCAGTGCATTGCCCTTAGCACTGCTGCACCCAACAGGGTCACAGAAAAAAGAGCTTTGAGAAAAGGTCTTGAGTGGCAGAGCAGTGCCCCAGGTCTGAGCATCAAAGGCAGCGGGGGAGGATGGCTCTGGTCTGTGGGGTGAATAAAAGGATCCTGTTATGCTTTTAGGGGTTTGCGTGGGAAGAAGAGTTGTTGCAGTTCAGGATCTCATCCCAGAGCCCACCAGTGTCAGGGGGAGTCTGCAGAAGAGCACAGCTGCCCAACAGCCCTTTCTGCATTCAGCGTGCCCTTCCCTGCAGCTCCAGAGTTCATGCGCCTCTCGTTTGTTATAAAATGGAAAAGAACTATTAGCTAACTACCTAGAAAGCTAATTAACTTATTGTAGCACAAATCCTGGGTTTACTGTTAATCTTGTTCAAGGAGTCCTTCTGTCCTGGCTTGTCCCGGAGTTTAACGCAGGGAGCAGCGTGAGCTGGAAGTGTTCGGCACCTTTGAAAAAGAGACCACATGCAGGTAGCCTGCATTAAAGGATGTTGGAAAATAATCCCCTGGCACATTAGCTCGTGGATGTGTACGTTGGCAGAGATCAAGTCAGTGATTCACGCTGAGCATCTGAGGTTGCAACAAAACCAAAGTTCTGTAAAATATTGCTGGGTTTTTTTAATCCATATTTATTTCCTGCTTTCAGGTGCTTTCGCAGGTATTGATCTGATCAATGTGAGTAACTTTTTTGACAAACAGGCTTCTTAAAATGCCTTAAAAGCTTCATTATTAGGATAATGGAACCAAAGTTAAAAACAAATCAAACAATGCACGTGTAAAAGGTTTCCCCCAGACAGCTTGAAAATAAATTGAAAACAAATTCAATTAAAATAACAATCAACCTTTTTGTTCCTTCAGTGGTATGATTTCTCTGAGGCAGGTACACAATGATAAGAGATTTCTTTGAAATGCTCAGGATAGCACAGCCATAGGCAGAGCTATGACAGATCAAAGCAGTATTTTTGCTAAAGAACAGCCTGGTACTATTAAGTTTCTACTTTAAGTTCTGAAATGTGGGGGTTTTTTCTTTTCTTTTTATTTTTTTCTTGTTTGTTTTATTTCCAGTCCCAGATGCTTTTGCTTCTATTACTGTTCTTTCCTCACAGTTTTTACCTTACCAAACCAGGCCCTAGATCTTAACCCAAAGGAAATGTCTTATTAAAATTTTCTTTTACATGTTGTGTTGTTCTCTCCCTGTTCTTACATAACCAGTAGTTTTCTAGTTCTCTGATACCCTCCTTCTTGAAATTTCTTTGTGCCATTAATCTTTTACCCGTGAGCTGTAATGGAAATGGGGCCATGCTTGGAGCAGCATGGGGAAGTGGTGGTGTGGTCAGAGGCAGGTCTGCATGTGGGGATCTGGTCCTGCCTGGATGAGGAGTGGTGTGCTAGCAGTGCTGGGACGCTGGAACAAGCTGCCAGCTCCCTTCACGGTCCTCTTGAGAATGCTTTTCTATTATGAACAGAGTTACAGGTGGGTTAAGGATTTTCTTCTCTGTTATTTGGCACTGTGCTGGTGGCCCCACATCTGCAGCATTGTGTGCAAAGGTAAAAGTAATGAAGGCAGTGACTGATGAGCTGTTACTTGCAAATGATTGTGCTGTATTGGCTCATAGTGGTAAGGGCATCCAGTTATGGAGTGTGTTGTGTATGCTACAAAGCGCCCTGGCCTTGCAGCCACTCTGAAAAAGACATGTTTGCTGTTTTAACCAAGATCTGGTACTGCAAGAACCATCCTTGCATTACCCATTGATTAGGTGCCTCTCAAGGCTGCCTGCACAGTGTGCTCTTGTGAAATAGGAGCCTCTCAGCTAGGCTAGTGATGCTTTGAGTAAATTACAGTGCTATCTACAGAGAGAGAGCACGTGATCTTGTTTGGCAGAAGAAACTTGCTGGTTTTGTTCACGCTTTTTGTTGCAAATTTGCTGGATGGCTACTCTTCTCTGCCAAAGTACCTCTTAGTCTTGAGGAAGCTGATGGGCTTTCTGTTTTGAAGATCCACTAAAATGAGGTATGAAATACTTGTGTGTGTTGGGATCTGTTTATAGGCCTGTACCTGGAATTGATTTGGATTGGTAATCTGCATGAGGTGAGTATCTAACTCCCTGTACTGTCAATGTACTGGTAGGCAAGTATGTTATATCCTTATAGCAGAAGCAAACAGAGATTTATAAGGTTTGAGGGCCATATCTTCATCTCATTGTTCATGTAAAACAATAGCATGCTCCAAGTGTATCACATCAGACATGACCAGGGAGATGCTGTTTGGGACAGTCTCAGAAGTGAAGACAGAGCTCTAGTAGCACAGTGGAAGTCAGGCAAGAACTGGCATTGCAGCCCTGATTCCAGCATGTTTGGGTGTTGGTTTTTTTTCTTCAGAATGGTGTTTCACCTGGCAGTTCTGTGTAATGGCTGGGTTTGGAGTTACCTCTTATTTGGCTTGAAACAATTGTGGTGTGTAAGTGTGGCTGTGGTCAAAGGAAGGGTTTGCTTTGTTCTGAAAGCAAAGTGCATTCCTTTTTATTCCAGGCACTGTCACTTCCACAATCACAGATTGTCTTTTGAGTCATCAGAATTGATTTTTGTGCCCCACTAATTACTGCTGTGTCTGTTTCTTGGAAACCATGGGCAGTAAAGGTGTAGTTTGTGGGCATTGAACTAGTACAGTTTGTTCTGAGATGAGTTAATATCTTGAAGGATATCTGATGTTAAATAGCTGGAGGGATACTGGAAGATTTCTTGCTGCTTTGGAAAATAATATGCATACAGTTACTGTTCTTCAATTTTTTGGTTTGCTTTTCTCTTCATTACATGATCCAGTCAAACTGTAAGTCAGCAGGCATCATTTACATTTTGTGCAAACTCTGAGTTTTACTGATTTTATTAAGGACTCCTAATAAAATGGCATTTAAAAATAATTTTGGAAGATGTTTCATTTCTGTCAACTATTGCCAGCAGCCCTGCCAGAATAAAAATAAGAATTTGGGCTGGTGGTGGATTTGGGGCTGTTCTTCGATACATTGAAGAGGCAGAATATGACACTGGCAGGGGTAAAAGAGGTCATGTGCTGCAGCCATATCTGTGGGATATTCTGTCCTGGGGGTACCTGGTTACCAGAGCAAGTTCTGGTAATAAGATGAAGTTGGCAATTAAACTGGTTAAGCATCTAATAAGGGTATCATGTGGGTTTGTTACGTGGTGGTCACATCTGCTTCACAGCAACAAGGCAAAGGGAAATAAGACAATTTTTGGGTTTATGTCTCTTTCAAACAAGTCTGATTTTTAGTAAGATTTCACTTGTAAGTTTTTCAGGAATGTTGTGTTACTTTCAGCAATTACCTGGCCTTGCTATTTGAACATGCAGAACACAGGTTTATATGGAATCGATGGGGGCTACAGGTTTTGAGCACCTGTGATTAAGAGATAAGCCAAAGCAAGCCAGCTCTTAACAAGATTTTCTCATTGGAGAACCCAAATCTTTGGACAAGTTTGAAAGCTGAATCTGAATCTAAATTTTACCAATAACCTTTACATTTTTCAAGTGGCTGAACCAATGTTCCAGGCCCTGGAAGCCCTGGCTCTGAATATTGTAGTTTGACCCCATCTACGATGATATAAAAGAAGCAGTTTATCTGTCCACAGGGTGTAGTCATTCCTGGGTGAGATGGCTGGAAGCTCTTTTTAGCAGCATAAAGCACAATTTTAGGTAGGAGAGCAAATGATTTTACAGCCTACTCCGAAAGTAATTAACAGAAACAGGGTGTAAACACCGGCTTCTGTGCTCTCTGAAGTAAACAAAATAAGAATTTATGCTATTGACCTTGTTAAGTAACTAACATTTTTCCTCCTCTGCAATAGCTTTTGCTTTCTCCCACAGTTCAAACCTCCCTGAGCCTGAGGCCGCATGCTACACAGAAATGTTCAATCCCGCATTTGAATAAGCTGAATAAATCCAGCCATACTGCTAAACATATGGTAAGTAATAGCATCATTAACAATAGCATAGTGCATGTTTGACAACTGAAGGGATTTGGCTGCTTTGTGCCAGGGGAGTGACAGCAGAGAGGCAGTCCTGGCTGCTCTTGCCAGGCTGTCCTGTCTTTCACTGTCCCTCTGCTCCCGCCTTGACCTTCTTGAAAATTTGAAAGGCTACCCATCTTTCTGCCTGTGACTTCGGCTCTTATCTTAGGCTGTCAGCTCTGGGGCCGGGTAGCCCCGTCTCTGTGAGAGTCCGATTCACCTTTAAATGCTGCTATTCATACTGTTTGGGGCAGCTGCACAGGTAGAGATGAGGGTGTAGGGGAGTAAATGCCCTCTGTATCTGGTGAAGGCGACTGTCCTGGTGTATACCTGCATCCCAAACATGTCTTTCCACGTCTGAGCGCTTCCTGTGGGGCTTAAAGTGGGCTGTGTGATGCACTGAGGATGCCCACAATGTCTCAGTCCCTGCAGCACAGTCAGGAGCCCAGAGCACCGTCACAGGGTGCATTTGCTGCTCTGAAACATGGAGGTCATTAGCAGAGTGATGCAAATTAATTTTGAACTGGCTCAGAGGAAAGCATGTGTCTCTCTCTGTACCTAGCTCCCCTGTCCTGAAGATAGAGAGGCTCTTGTTGCAGTCCAGGCCCAGAGGATGTGCACAAGACCCTGCCCCTCCTCTGCCAGCTGTGCTCTTGGTACCCCACTGCTGCAGGCCACATTAATGCTCAAGGGTCCTTGGGGGGCCTTGACCCCCAGCACCTCCTGCTAATGGCAGTGTGGGATGGCAGCTGCTCTTTGACATCTTGTTGCTCCTGCTGCAGTTGCTGGCAGTGGCTCATAATCCCAGAATCCTACCTTCCCTGCTGCCCTTCTTTCCATTGTGTCTCTGTTGAATCTTCTTCCCCCCTCTCTCCTTACCAGGTTTCAAATTATAAACCCAGCAAGCTCAACCCTGGCCCATCTCAGAGCTGGAGGCACCAGGAGTTATCCCAGTGCTCCCAGAAAGACCAGACTTTTGCCTTCCTCATGTCAAAGGGCAGCTAATGCGAGCAAATGTCACTCTGGGGCCTCGGCAGCAGGATGGCTCCCGTGCTCCGATTTGTTTGAGAAACAGATTTGCTTTCTATCTCTGTGTTACTGCTGGTCTGGTGCCTTATGAAAACACCCACAGCCCAATGAAGCCCCATTTTGATAGCCAGCTTTGCAAATTCTTTTAGACTCTTACTCACAGAAACAACAGATGGCTTCTGACCAAAAAGTCACTCCATCAATATAATGCTTAATGCTAGGGGATAAGCATTAAGACTGCTGCTTTACTATGCATCCTGGATACATAAAACCAGTTCACTTCATCATCTCGGAGCTCCCTTCACTTGCCACCTGTTATTTTCCTCCTGTGGATCAGTGAGCTCCCAGATAATCTGTTTCCGTGGCGGTGTGATGGGCAGTGCTCATGTCCCTCACCCTCAGCCTGAGCTGGATGGAGGTGAGCAGCAGAGGCTTCTGCAAATGCAAGAGGACCTCCTGAACAATTTTTCTGGCAATATTCATATCCCAAACTTCTGGGTTTAAAATCTATCAATGAGGATGCTACAGATAGGCCACCAGGTCATACCTGTTAAAATAGTGTTCTCAACTCCTGTTAGCTGCTGGGTTAATAAAACCACCTCTATAAATGAAGTTTATTTTGTTGTTTATTTTCAGCAGGAAGGTTTTTTAACATAAATGAACGTTGCCCTCCAGCATCTGCAATCCACATGTTACTGTTTTATGTTGATGAAAAAGGACCCAAAGTGAATTGACTGGAAGGTGAGGATACATTGGAAGGTAAAAACAAAGCCAGGAAGTCAGTGCCTATGTTCTGCACTGGCTGAGCTCTTAGAAATACAGAAAGAGACTAGAGCATAATTAAAAAAAGAAGTTAAATGCAAATGTTTAATTTTTCTTTTTTTCTTTTTTTTTTTTACTTGAATCATTGAATATGCCTTAAATAATAAGCAAGGCTTTTCCTTTTGGTTTGTTGGGGTTTTTTTCCAGAAAAGGGATTTAAATAGATTGTTTCAATTCAAAGCCATGTTACATTGCTTTAGAGAGACACCATTTTATTAATCTAACTCATGCTTGCTTGCTTTTAAAGGAGTACCAGTGTGTAATGGGGAAAGAGATATTACTGGCCTGCACTGGAAAGATCAAGAGCTTAAAGATGTGTTTGACTGTGCCTCAGGTCTGTTTTGACTATGTAATATACCGTATATGTATATATGTGAGAAGCTAGAAAAGAGCAGGCAGTGGAAGAGAGTAATTGGTAATAACTGAGAACTATGAGTGCTGTGGGCTGAAAATAAGAAAAAGCTTTATCTGCAAGCAAACAACACCACTTTAACCAAAGGGGGCGGTTGGATGGTGGGTTGTTGCGGAGGGGTTGTGACTTTCAGCAAGCGAGGGAACCCCTAATGTGCGTTGGGAGCCTCAGCATTGGTGTGCGGGCTCACGCAGAGTATCATGCTGGAGCTGCGGAGGAGAAGGTGTGTGAGGGTTGTTGATGTGCAGTGGCTTCTGTTTGTGCAGCCGTGCTCCGCATCCCAACGCTCGCCGGAAGGACGGTGCGTGTTTCGGGAAGGCACGCAACGCGCGCGCTGCGTTTGACTTGGGCTGACTTGACAGATTTAATGCCCTGGTGCCGGGCGTCGATATGCCTCGAATTTATTGCTCGCCCTGAATATTACTCCATCCCTCGCCCTTCCCTTGTCCCTTGTGCGGGAGCCCAGCAGATGGAGCAGTGTTCCTGCTCAAGAGGGATGCTGGCAGGAGGGGGAGGCTGGTCCCTGCGCTGGGAGAAGGGGCCGCATCCGGAGCAGCGCTATCAAAGGCAATAGAGTTAAGCCGATCGGCCCCCTGTGCATCTATAAAATACAGAATAAAAGGTTCAGTATAAAAAAAAAAATATATGTGAGATTCACAGTTTCGGGGAGGGGGTTGTTCTGTAATATATATGTGAGATTAACTGAACGGTTTATATAGAAATATATCAGCTTTTCAAAACTTTATATGCTCCACAGTAGATTGTTTTTATCTGAGCTCTAATTTACAGTTAAAACTCAGATAAGGGCATAAGAGAATAATCCTTTTGATCACATTGCTATTTTATGGTAACGATATACTTTATTATTTTTAATAAAACACTACTAGCTGCTGTTAGCAGTATTCCCAAGGCAGCAGCCATGAGCAGTAGCACAAACAAGAACAGAGAACCCTTCTCCATCTTTTTTTTTTTTTCTTAATAAATAATTGAAGGAGGAAATGAGAAAAATATGGTGTCGGATCCAAACAATAAACAAAACCCAGGGTCAGAAAGCAGGGTACATGCTTTCTTCTCCTTTAAACCTAACTACTTTTGTGTTTTTTGTTTTCTTGCTGTGACAGAGAAATGTACTCAACTCTTTTTGTAGTGAATTGTGTCTTGGAAAAACACTTTTATATATGGCAGTGCTGAGTAGAGTAACATGTTTAATGGCACATTTTTGTCTGTTACAGCAGTGGAGCTGAGACAGTTCTGCTGCTGTGCAAAGCACAGTCCTGCTCCCAGTTTTATACTTGTGGCTGTGATTGGCCTTAACTACCTACTGCTCATCCGGAACAGTTATTGCACCCAAGTTAGTCTGGAATAAAAGAGGTCAGTGTTTGATTCCTGCAAGCCAATGGGAATTTAGTCCTTTAGACATTGTGTTTTGATGGTGTCTCTGCATCTCTGCTTACTTCCCCAACTTCCTTGCTCCAGGGCATGTCCTTTGGACATCTTATAATTTTGCCATCTGAGACTACACTGCTGTGATGTTCCTCTACAGCATCCATTTGTCTGTCTAAGAGACACCTGGTCTTCAATTGTAGCATGGAAATTCAGAAGCATCAGAAGGTTTTGATTGCAAAGCTTCTAACAGGAGAATGTAACCTAACAGTAGTGTCAATATCTTCCCCTAAATTTAGGCACTAGTGAGGTAAGGCCTGTTTGGCAGGCCTCCCTCCATTTCAAGGGGGCTGAATTGGGCTTCAGTTCAACCATCCTACCTGGTTGTACAAGGTGAGCAGTAGAAGTGAGCTTTGGGCTGCTGTGCTAACCAATCTGGATGTATTTCATTCACCAGGTGTCTATATTTTTATGTTTGTGCCTGTAGCAGGAAAAAACCAATGGCCACTGTCACATTATTTAAGCTCTATTTAAAAACTAATTGGAACTGCTACAAAGCCTTAGCTAACCAATAGGTTTAAACTTCAGCTTGACCTTCTTGGCCAAGCAAAACAAAAGCTGAGAAGGGATTAGTTTGCTTCCTATGAGTACATCAAGGGGGAAAAAACCCAAGAGGGTGGGGAAGAGCTGTTTCAGCTGAGGATAATATTAGCAGAGAACAAAGGGGGCCAGATTTGTCAGGAATTAATTTGGGATGCTGGAAGCTTCCTCACATCTATTCAGGTCAATTCTGGGACTACAGCTCAGTAGGAGCAGTCAGGCAAAAAAACAGAGCTGGCTTTTCAATGGAGCATCCTCAGGGCATGAAAGGGATTACCGGAGTGAGTCCTGCAGGAGCATGGACTCACGGCTCAAGGAGCCCTTCTCCATCCATTGCTACTTATTCCTGTGTTAAAACCATTTAATGCTCTAGTTGGAATTACTCTGAGGTATGGAAAGAAGTGTTTCATATGGTTGCATTGCTTGGTAAGAGCTACTGCTCAGCTGGGAGGAGTAACTGGCAACTCCCAGGCTCTCTCTGCCTGTCTGCTCTTTCATAGCTCTTGGCAGCTAGGTCAAGCTCGTGCCTCTGCTGCTACTGATTCAACCCACTCCCTGATCTGAACCCTTTTTCATCTTTCCATCGGCTCTGTGTCCAGAGTTTGAAAGCTACTGCCTACTCTGTCCTAGCCCCCCTCTGGAAACCTTACCTTCCCCAGCCCCTTAGTCTCATCTGTACCCCCAGCTGTCATTCATATTCCTAGGGAACAATGATCTGTACCTGTCATCTACAGATATCTCATTTGGACCCAGTCCTCCTTTCTTCACCACCTGCTTCTTCCTCGGAGTCTCACCTGAGTTGAAACACACACCACCACCTGCTGGGAATAAGATTGCTTTCCTCCTCCTATGCTCTGTGCCCCAGTCTCCACATCTCCTTTCTCAATACTAGAACATCTTACGCCTGCTCTCTGTAGGATTTTGTAGAGCCTAGAGACAAATTTCCAAATGTGGCTGGCAGACTAGTACCACTTTGGCATGATGGACACTTGGGTTGGTGCTGAAGACATCGCTCAGGACTGCTTCTGTGTCTTGATGAGTACAGCTGTAGCACTCAATTTTATTTTTAAATGCTCTGATTGAAGTCAGGTCCAGGGAAGGAGCTTAAATTAATGGATTGCTGGGTGTGATGGATCCATTTTCTGGGAGAGATGATCCAATTGGAGTGTCAGTAGTTTCTATGGAGATCTGTCTTAGAAGTTTCATCAACTTTGTCAACAGGTGGAAGCCACGAGCGCAGATGAGGCTTTGTTCTCTGTAGTCTGCGGCTGGGTTGGAGATTGGTGCTTAGATGAAAGTGACACTTCTTACTGATTTCCAGTGACTCTTTGTCTGCATGTGGCTCTCTGCAGAGCACAGCTGTTGTGCCCATCAGAGTGACTATGTCTGTGAGTCTACAGTACCCTCGGACAGATCCTTACTGGCCCATGGAGCAGCGGTGTCGCTAGCCAGGGCAAACAGGGGCTGTTACAGTGTAAGTCAGGCACTACAGCATTTCAGCATGTGCCGTGGCAATGTATTCCAGCTTTGTACTGCTAGGATGGGGGTCCAATCTATCTGATCCATCTGCTGTCAAATTAATGTCCAGACCTGGCTTTTGGATTCAGGTCTTTCACAAGGAGCAGCCTGAGTGACAGCTAGGGGAAAGAATACAGAGATGTGAATTTCCTGCACTATAACTCTTGAAGACTAAAATAGTTGGTATTCATAGTTCAGCTCAGCTTTGGCAGGGCGCTCTGAAATCATAAGTTACACAAAGGAGAAACCATGTGTGCTCAGATGCACTAGATCTTTTTTTATTGTTATTGTACTAACTCTTCATTTCTAAGTAGCTACATGCCAGACACATGCCATTTCCCATCCCGCCCTACAGCAGAATGTGGAATTATGAAAACCCTTTTGGTCTGAAATTTGACAAAAGGACATCTAAAGCTCCCCGAGCACTGGGAGTCTCCTGGAGATGTAGTCCATAAACTTCTGGCACTGTACAAGTACCACAAGATAATATTTTACTTGATTATGAAGTTTGTGCACTTTGCGTTAGTACTACTAATACCTCAGAGGAACAAAAGAACATTTTTAGCATTTCATTTACATAATGGCAGAAGTGAGAATTTGTTCCTTGTTGAATAGGTACCCTGGGGGGTCCTTTGATTTGCTGTAGAGCTCTGTATGCATGGAAACAGCACAGGAGTTAGTAGTACCAATGGAGCTTGGGTACTTTCTGGCTCGTCAGTGTCTTGCTACGCAAACCCCATTAACTTGCCATGCAAACCCCATTAACTTGCCACCTGCAGATTAGGTACTGTTGTGCATTTGCTTATAGTGATGCTGATTAGGCAACCGTTAAGCACAGTGAGAAATCCATGATTTCAGGTTTGAAGGAAGGCTGTGGACAACAGTGCACATGGGAGAAGGATGCTGTGAGCCCTGGTGCATCCTGCCTTTGCCTGGGGCAGGGGGGAGACGGGATGGCTGGCTGACTCACCTGTGTGAGCCCAGTGTTTGGGTGGGGAGGCACCGTGTGTCATGGCTCAGGTTCCCACTGTTCTCAGTGTTGTGCCTGGCCACACCGAAAGGTCCGTAGCCAGTGACTTGAACAGCCAGTGAGCAAGTGAAAATGTGACCTGTCTTACAGGAGCTGCTAAGGACCAGGAAACTGGAAGGAGCTTCTCTATCATGCAAGGCAGCACAGCAAGTGACTGAGCCCTGGAGCCTGAAGCTGTTCAGCACAGCAGCTGTCAGTGCAAGATTCCAGGAGGCTGATGCTGATGACCGGGGCACATTTCTCAGCTATCACATACTCTCTGTCCAGTATGGCAGAGACATCTTCTTTTGGAAATGTGCATTTCAAAACAGTAACTTCTATTGCTTGGTGCAATAAGCTAATATCAAAATCATCCCTGTTTTACAGCATTGACAACTACTTCCAGCACGGAAACAGCAGGCTTGATTTGCTCACCCTTGTGCAAATAAAACTCCCATAAATCTATTCAAGAACTTTGGCTCCATCCAGGAATGCTGTATCTGACTTCTTATTTTTACTATTTCACTTATGGTTTGACACTTGCAAGCCCAAAGAAGGGAGAACATGTGCTGTGGTGACATAAAGGGAAAGTAATGAAAATTAAGTAGATACATCTAAAGAGAATTAGTTAAACTGCGTTTAACCTAAGTGTGAACCATCATTCAGAATTAGTGAAGTCTTCATTTGCTATAATTTACTTTGAAAGTGGATTAAGGTAAATTGAATTAAGGACTCTTCAATTCTAAATAGAAGCATCTACATAGTGGTGCAATTAAACTAATCTGTTCCAAGAGTTAATTTGAATAACGTATCCAGACCCATGAAAAGGGCTATGGGGCAGTGCTTCAGTTTGAAAAATCACAATTGCTTTAAAGATGGGCAATGGAAAGTATTAACTCATTTCACAGACCTGTGAAAATGTTATTGGAGCAGGTTCCCCCTGTCCTGAGCATGCAGGAGCTCTTGGTCACCATGTGAAACCTTTCCAAGCAGCTTGTACTCCTTGGGCTGTGGATCCTCTGATGCAGCTTTCTGAGCTGCTTGTCTCAGTGCTCCTGTCCTTGGTAAGGAGTGACATGATGATGGCTGTTCATTCATGCAACTGTAACTTGAAAAGCAGATGGAAACCCAGAGAAGAAGGTTGGCAAGAGTTATTTCAAAAATCCAACAAGTTCTTAGTGAACAAAGACCATCATTAACCCTTTCCTCTTACAGAGTGCAGGGTAAATATTTGATTTTTAGCTGCATCTTCCTACATATTCCAACACCAGGAAGAACATACAGGTGCAGTGTCTATGCTGCTGCCATAGACTGATATATTCTTTTTTTTCCCCCCCAAAGACTACACTTGTCTTAATTTCCACTCAATTACATTCAGGCATTAACTAATACTGACTAACTACGGCCCAAAATAATTATTGCTATCTGTTCCCTTTGTAAATATAACTCCAGCACTGAGCTAGAAGAATAATGGCATATTTACAGAAGGCAGCTAATTAAATTGAGCTTCAATTGCTTTCGGTTTGCCAGAAGGAGCCATTTTCACAGCAAAAAATGTGTGCAAGCCTGCATGCTTACCAGGAACAACTCCGTATAACATAATTCAGAGTTCCCAAGACAAAAATTCAGTTCAAGACAAATTTACACTGGCAATAAAAATCTCATTAAGGAAGATATGAAGATCTTTCTACTACACCACGACAGTTAAAAGAGGTTATCATTTTTTCAGTTTATTTAAGGAACAGTATATATTTCATTGTTCCAGAGCAGCTGTAATTGCAAGTGTCTTTCAAACACTGCTTGCAGTAATGCATTTGTCTTATGACTGTACCTTCAGAACCAGCCTGTTGACGCATCTTCATTAGGACAGGAGAAGATCTGTGGTTTCAAAGCTCTTTGATGCTTAGCTGAGTTTGTTCCTCTTTTTCCCAACCCTGGCACTTTGGAAAGTCTATCTCCCCGCATTATTCAACCACCTGCAAAGATTTCCTGTGGTCACAATTTGTCTCTAAATATTTGCACCCTCTTTTGTTGGTTTGAGATGCTTTGCTAAAACCATTCATGATAATTACAGAGCAGCAGTCCTTTGACAAATCAAAGTTTGAAAGAACCCGTTCTTGTTGAAGCCTGTTGTTACTCGTCCCCAGGGCCTTTTCTGGTTTGCAAAAACAAAAACAAGGGGATTGTTTCAGAATTGTGTTTTTTCCTCCATAACAAAGAATGTGTCTTTCTTGTCCCAGCATTCAGATAGAGAAGCCTGGCACACTGATTGTTATTTATACTCTTCCTTGCAATAGTTCACTGAGTTGCTGGATGGAAAACTGATTTTCTTCTCCTCTCTGCATATCATTCCCCAATTTGTTTTTATCTGGTGGAAGTAACAATTTGGCAGACATCAGCACTTTTCCCATGTTTAATTAATTCCTTTAATTTTGTGGTAAATGAGAATAATGGGGCTTAATTTTGCTATTTATGTAAAATTGATTGGTAATTATGGAGATTGCAGGAGATTTGGCTTTACAAACCAAAATTAAGTGACCTCTCCATGAGGATGGCTTGGCATGTCTCCTTCACTCGTTGTGTGAAAGTGGAGATGGCATGAAAGCAGGTGCCCCAAAGCTACATTTAGGTTGCAGGAAGACAAAATGTGGAAATTCATCATGTAAAATACATTGTGTACCAAGCGTAAAACACGCTGTATAAAGACTGTTCCTACCCCATCTTCATCTGATACAATGCTGCTTTTCTTTATTTAATAGGGAGTGTGGCACTACTGTGCCTCAGAGGGATGAGGAGCAGAGGAGGAATTGGATAAGTGGATTTCAGGGAGTGTCCGAGCTTGAAGCTGGGGCAGAGGATACCTGTCTTTAGTTCCTGTTTTTGCCATTGATGATTTCTATGCACTTCAGCAAGTTCCTCATAGTTTTATTCCTGTTGTACCATTGGGTTTAGAGTATTTCTGGTCTGTTTGGCTAGCTTGTGTGCCAATGCTTTGTGAAAGGATTTATCATGAAAAGGGTGTAACAGAGGGAGGTCTGGCTCTTGTTGGAGACCACTGTGCGCTACTGAAATACAGATGGTAAATAACACCACAAGATGTGCAACAGCATCTGGTGTCTCATGGCTGTCTCTAGTGATCCAGGACCTGGTGGGACCCTCCCTACCCCACCTCTATTGATGAGTTGCCTTTGAAGAAATCTGGACTTCAGTTTGTGCATTGAGCAAACATGAGCTGACCTGTGCCTTCCTCTTGCCATGGCTTTGCAAGCAGTGCTGTGAGTTCATGCTGCTGTCTTGGTTTCCCCTGGCTGATACTCCTGTAGGTCCAGGACCAGTGCCAACCCCCCACACCACATCAGTTGGGTGCTTTCATCTGGGCCAAGGCTCTGGAATGAGACACAGTGGGCTGGACCTGGCAAGGGAGAAGAGCTTTTGTCAGCCTCTGTCAGAAGTGCCACGTGTGCTTGCAGGGAGCGGGACAAGCTAGAGGGGCTTCTTTGAATTTGGCCTCAAAATGTAATTTCAAAATCAACCACTTGCAAATTTCCAACTGTCTTCCAGTCTCAATGTTGAAAGCCCCTTGCATTCCCCCAGTGGCAATGCTCAGCAGCCCTTGAAATTATTTCCAGCACGTATTTTAAGTTTCAAAAGGAAGAAGCATGGGGAAAAAACAATCTAGATTCTCCTCAGTGATGCTGCATCAATACTTGGCTGATCTGTATAATGCTAAGCACAGCGGAGCAGAGCTGAGCTACCAGTTGCTAGCTAACGAGAGGATTAGCTATGCCTACAGATGGGCTGGCATAACTTAAGCAAGAGGGCAAATGTGTAGAAAAGTGAAACTCGGATGCTGGATGAAGGTGGTACAGCTTTTCTTCTGAAGAACATCCACTGCACTAACAGTAGGCAGGAAAGCAAATCGAAACCATTTGTTTGGCTAGGCCTTGAAGAGCGTTTTGCAGTGAGTCAGTGCAGCTTTGCCTAGTGTTTGCTACTACTAATAATTGCATTTATATTCCTGGCCAGCCCAAGCACTCTGAAGTTTATATGTGATAATCAAATCCAATCAAAATATATTCATAAATTCTCAAGTAGGATCCATTTAACAAATAGCATTCTCCAAGGTGGGCTGGAGAACAGGGAAATCAAATAAATTGACAGCAAGGGGTTTTCAAAGCCAAGAAATAATGTAGCAGTGTCTCTTCCCATTGATCTAGGGAGGACTGGGGGTCAGAACCCGGGCGGTGGGTGCAGGGGCATGCATGCTGCAGTCACCCTGTGAAACTTCAGTATTGGGGTGATGTGGAATTTCTTAATGTTCTTTTGGGGCTTTCTCACTGAACATAGATGATTTGAAGGAAGGTGGGTCTTTGAGAGATCTTTATCTATTGTTTTAATAGTCTGGAGAGCAAATTATTCAATCGTGCTTAAATGTTTACATTTAATGGCTGTCTAAAGTCTGTTATTATTGGAATAGAAAGTGTTGCTGTAAAAGATGAACAAATCTTTTATCATTTTAAATATAGAACAAAAATGTTTGCTGTTTATTTCTGCATTTTCTGCATGATGTTTGCCAATTTTTCCATCCTCATCTATTATGAAATCTGCAACCCTGCTAGGATTTAATGTCATGCTACTATATTAAATTTCCATTTTTTTATTATTCTACAAGTCATAGAAATTCCATTGATACCTTTAGGTTTCTTTTTCAAATTGTCTGCTCTTCCTTGTTGCTGATTTATTTTTTTGAGCTCATAGCCACATTTTTTCCAGTTGCAATTGACTTTTTCAATTATTTTTACAGCTTGAATTTTAACTGGGTATTTTTTCTTTTTAACTAATCCCCCCACCCCCTCCTTTCAAGGTTATAGTGATTGGGTTTTTTGTTTCATTTTTCTTACCTTTGGATATTAGTTGCTCATACTTTGTTTGCCTCAAAAGCATTTTCAGTTTCTGTGTTGGATCGTTGATTTTTCAGAATGCCACCAGTCAGCATTAATGGTCAAGCTAGTATTGGCAGTGAAAAATGAAATGTGGTTGTGATTACTCGTAGTGAAGCCATGATGAATATTTAGGTTGGTGATTCGTTCTCTTTATCTGCTCTTTCATCCAGGGAGATTGACTGTTGAACCACCTCAATGTAACAGCTGTATTTTTTTGTGTTAGGAAAATATCAGTTTCTAAAGTGTTTCCCGAAGTTGAGCCCCTGTGGTAATGTAACTTCTTCCACGTATTATGGTAGATGTATTTCAGTAGGTCTGGAGGGGTCTCAGAGTGACGGCTCTTAATGCACTGTGGTAGCATCCTATACTAACTGGGTCTTAAATTTATAGACAAGCCTCTAATTCTGTTTTCTTTGTGTTCAGGAAGCAAATACAGCAGTTTGAGTCAGGCCAGAGCAGGAATTACAGTGATGGGTGACTTGATAAAGAGGTAAAAGGTGCAAATTCAGTGAAGGACCAAAGAAAGCTTTGGCTCAGCGCTGCTGTCTTGCAGTGCTGGGAGCAGCAAAGAGGTCACGATGCAAGGACCTGCTTCATGGAGCAATGCAAGCTGGATTAAGCAGGGAGGGTCGGTCAACTGTGAGAGCTCATGGTGGTAGAAATGAAAGAGAAAATCATAATTGCAAATAGCAAGTGACAGCAGTTGAAATTAATTAGGACTGCAGTGTGAGGTGAAGTTGCAGAAACCTGTGCACTGTGCTGTGTGTAACTACCTGCTGATTATCACAATCTCTTTGTTCATCCACAGTTTCTCGAGGCAAATTGTAGCCCCTTTGCTTGAGGAGTCAGGGAAACAATTGGATTTTGGCCTCAGAGAGAAATCCTTGTTAACTTGAACAAGTAAAACAGCTGTGGTGCTTACTCTATGCTTTTCATATGCTTATTGGCTGTTAGTTTAGCATTTTACAAGTGAAGCCAAGAGGAGATGATATTATTTTCTCTTCCCACTTTTTTTTGCTATAAATTTATTCTTCATGTCCCTGCAGAAACCAAGTTTCCCCCCTATTGTTCTTGTTATTGGCATTATACATAGATAAAACAATTTAAAGGAGTATTTTTCCTAGTTAGGCAGACCAGAGATACAATATACCATAGGCGCATCTGTCAACATGATGCCCCTGCCTGTCTTTATTTTCTCAGTTCGCTTGTGGTCCATTTAAAATTAGATTACAACTGATTGGTTCCTGCATTCAAACTACTTTGCACAATTCTCCATCCACTGGCATATAAAACAAAACCGAGGTGACTGGAAAGCCTAAGGGATCAATTCCAAATATCACTGTGTAATAAAAACTGTATTTCCTTAATTTTTTATTGATTCAGCACTCATTCGCCTTTAATGCTGCTGTGGTAATATTAAAACTCAGTGACTGACAGTGGCATCCCATAGAAGTGATTTAAATAACAGTACCAGGGAAGAAAGCAGGCGTTGCTTTTGCAACAGTTTTGCTCGAGCTGGTGCAGAGGATCTCCCTTGCAGGGAGGGAATAGTCTGCACACCTTTTCTCTCTGTAATATATGATCTGTATTTTTTCTAGCCCTGCACTATTTCCTGTGAAATGGAAGGAATTTGGCTAATTAATAGTCACAAAATGTGTGCCACTTAGAGATGGGACTTTCATAGGACCTTATGGGATTTGGATTCACAGAGGCAGTCTGTGAAGTGGGAGCTGGGCAATGGAGTCCCTTGAAGTGCCCAGGAGTCTTTGTCTGCCCATGGAAAATGGGATGGAGGTTTTGTTACTTGCTGGGAACCTCTTCAGTGCCCAACACAGTGCTGATGAGAGACATTTCTTAGCCTCTGCTGCCCATGAGGCATTTGGTTGGGGAAGCAGGGTATTCCCAGCATTGTGGTGTGGGCTTCTGCTCCCCGACAGCAAACGCAAATAAAGGAGAATGCTAACAATGAAATACATCTTGGAATTAGATACATAGGAGCTCCAGAGGCTGCTGGATGGTAACTGGTTTCTCTGTCAAGACAGGTTAATCTGCTCTCATAAGCATCCCAGAACCATGAAATAGCTGTGGCCCAGAATCGGTTTCTGGACAGGGGAAATGTAAATGGGAATTAATGGGACCATTCCCTCATGGTCTGTCAGGGACAATATTTCACGTTAGGCTAGATATAAATTTTCAAGATGTTTGTGGTCCAAAACTTGGATCAAAAAGTTTGATTGAAACTGTCCCAGTTGCAATGTGTTAACCAGAACCGTTCACTGCAACTAAGCTACAATTAATGGGCACATCTGAAGAAACCCAAACCCGTTCAGTGGCCATGTGTGGAAGAGGGCTGTGGCAGAGGCTCTGTAGGGGTTGGGTGCTAGGAGCAAAGCTGAAGGCCTTCCCCCTTGGCTCAGCCTGATTAAAAAGCAAATGAAACCTGTCCCTGGAAAAACAGAGCTCTGGTCCAAACCCAGCATCTCTGCAACTAAGAGGTGAACTAAGTGGCTATTTCATTTGCTCTGCAAACCCTGTGCTTGTTGTTGGTATTGGATGCTAATTAAAAGAGTGTGTGTGTGGGGGGGGGAAATGTGACTCGGACCTCATCTGAGAGGCATGAACAGCCCCTTGAGCTGTGCAGGCATGTGGGCATCTGTGCCTTGGCACAGGGTTGTGGGAACTGTCACTGCTGCAAGTGCCAGCGGGGAGCAACTGAGGGAGGGGAGCACAGCTCCAGCCACCCTCTGTCATGCCAGGAAGTCTTCCATCCTGGTCCCAGTGAGGGATGAGTGCTGGTCCCATCACTGCTTCCTGAAGGGGAGCACTGGTTTCCAGGCTATAGCTCTGGACTTGTTTCCTGTTGACTGAAGTCGGGCAGTGGTTTTGCTCGAGTGTGATACTGAATGAATATTGAGTGTGCCTGTAAGATAAAGTCATTATTTAGGAGCTCATTAAAGTAGTGACTTTGAAAGAATTTCCTACTGCTAATATCCTCTTCCATCACTGTATCAGGGATCAGAGGTGGTTTAGAGAAAGGGCTGTGTGCTCCCTCCTCTTACCTGGGGGGCTGCTGGGACCAGGGCTGGGATAAAGCTTCTTTAAGTCTAGAGCTAAGAAGGCACTGGGTGTTCACATGAGCTGCAAATTGCGGAGTAACTCTGGCAAAGTACTGCAGCACCCTCATTTCCAGGACAGACCCTGAGGCTGTTTAGTCTCTACTCTTTCCTTTAGCAATCTGTGGCATCGCTCTCACCGTGAAAACACACTCGTCCCTCTCTGCTTCCTACCTGTGTTCCCCTTTCTCACCTCATGCTCCTGAGGTTCCCCTCTTGCTGTACTTACAGGATTTGCAATGGGAAAGGAGAGAGCAGCTGTGGCCATTCCCACCTTTGGCTATCCTGTGTGCCGGGAGGCAGCTGGAGCCCCAGGAGACACTGTGGACCCATCCCATGTGGACACCTACGACTTGGGGAGCAGCGTGGGGCTGCCCACTTCCAGCTGTTTGAAGGTAACCTCATAGAGGTCAAGAAGGAGTGACTAGACTTCACTGGCATGAAGCACTTCCTCCCAATCCTGCTGTAGTTCCCTAGGTGGATGCTGTCAGCATTATTGCTGTGTTGGCAGATAGCAAGGTTCCCAGCTCATGGTGGCAGGATTCAGGAGGACGGTAAGTGTCCGTGCTTCAGAGCCTGTCTGCAACCCACCTTTCCTTCAGACAGCATGCAAAGGCCTGCTGGAGTTTAAATAAATACTAATTTGCAGTAATGGCATTTAATCCTCTTCAAGCCATAATTTACAGTATCAGATTATTATCATAATATCTGATCTACAGTTCGTAATGCTTTATTGTTATCCCATTACAGGGAGTTCTGCTGGCACTGCATATTGTCTATTTCTCTTACAAATGTTCTACAGAAACCTTATTAATTATTAGTCTCATAAAACACCTGTTAATGTTACCATTTTAATAAATCTCCTCCTTAATTAAATTAGGTGCTTCTGATAGTAATCCTCTAATGTCCACTGCCTTTCTGTTCTCATCACAGTCTGATTGTAGAGTGGGAAGCAGTGTTCAATTATAATTGATGTAGGCCATAATTCAGAACCAAATTATAACATATAAAGCCATATGATCGTTGAGGAATATAATAGATCTCTGCACTAAAGTGTCATTTGGATTGATTAGTGCTGTTTCTAGAGCCTTGTTAGAGGTGAGAAAAGGCTTAATTCAAAAGGATCTTTCTTTGCTTTTCTTTTTCTCTCTTTTAAATTCATGCACTCTATTTCTGCCTTGATGAGCTGCATCTAATTCAGCTAATCTGGTACAGTGTTCACAACACCTACTTTCCCACTTGTGTTTCAGTTCTGAAGCTGACCTTTTTTTTTTATTATTTTGTAAAGGCAGACTACATGATGATTTTATTTAATGATTTAATAAAACTTTTCCTCCTGAGATAGATGCAAGAAATCTTGCTGATCCATTACTGCTGCTACCCAAGCATGAAAGTACAGTTATATATGGTGCAGCAATACTAAAGCTATAAGCAAAAAATTAAAAATATATCAGAATGAAGACCTTACCCTAGCTGAAAAGTTGATTAGGCACCAGGAAGTTTTCCCACACTAGAGCAAACATGCTGCTCCCTTGGGTCCAGGTCAGTTCAGGGAATCAGCTAGGGAATATCTCAGGAGAAACCTGTCCATGAGACCATGCTGGTGCTCAGCCAGATCTCACTTATGTGTGGGCTGTGAGCACCTCTCAGCCTTGACTGCTTCTTTTCAGCTTTCTCTGTAGAGAAGTGCCATGCTTTATGGGGTTTGTGATGATCTCTTGTCTCGCAGGAAACCCTAAAGCAAAGAGAGGAGCTTTCCCAAGACCATTGTGAGAACCTGACTCTCAGCTCTCCAGAACTTTTCTGCTGCTTGGGAAAGCCTGTTTTACATTGCTTCACTGCCTCCCCTCCCATCACACTCATTTGCCTTCCCATAACTGATGTAGAAAATATTTATGTGTATTTTTAATATATTTGAGTATTACATAAAAGCTTCAGTCATAGCGGTTCCTCTTCAAAGTCTCCCCCTTCCCCTGTGTGTGCCTGATTCTCCCCCTCCCAGTCATCCCACTTTCCTGTGTGCTTCAGGATCTGGCCCCTGTGAACCTAGCTTGAATGCCTTCCTCTGTAGGATATTGACTGCTTCTCACCCCATTTTATGAGGTGGATCCTATCTCTAACCAGTAATCCTCTTTTCTCAAAAAAGGATCCTGTTTTTGCACTTTCTGAATCATTTGTGAATCCACCAAAGGATGCCATCGCTACTTTGTAGGTGATCTGAAACTTTAAGAAAAACTTGCTTTCCTTTAAAGCTGATTTTGGAAAGAAAAAGCTGCAAACTTTATTTGGAAGATGTTGAAATATTTTGACTTTAAAAAAGAAACATTTTGGTGTGTTTGGGTATTCTGCCTCTTGTTTTCCCACAGTGAAAATATTTTATCCTTTTTTTTTTTTTTTAAATTTGCTCATAGCTTACTGAAACTTTGTTGCTTTCATTCCTTCTGTAGTATTAGCTTTGGTTGCTCATTTGCTCAGCTCCAGATCAATTTGTTTTGGAGTCTGAATTCCTGCCCTGTGTGTATTCATGCTATATGCACTTTCAGGCAAGGACTGACTAGAGGCAGAAGATGAGGACTTCAATCTCAAGTAATTGAAAACAAGAAATAAATGAAAATCCATGAAAGCAGCTGTAAAATCTGGACTACTAAGGGGGTGGTGTGACACAGGTAACGTGCAAGAGATCAGAAAGCCCCATGACCAAAACGAGGTCCTGGCTTGGTATGTCTGACCAAATTGCAAGTTATTTTCTAGTGGTTTTCTATTGCCTGAACTGCTGCCATTGCTTATTGCAGTCCTGCGGGAATTTGTAAGGAGCATGTTCTGCAGCCAAGGCTAGCGATGAAGCATTAGCTCCTGGTGCACATGGTGGATCTTCCTGTGGGAAAGAGGAAATGCCCATTTCTCTGTCCCCTCCTGACACTGAACAGAAGATCCCCCATTCACTTGCACACAATATGATAATTCACAGTGAGTTTCCTGGAGCTGAATACTGCCTGCCCGAGGTCAGCGTCTGCTCTTCCATCTTGCCTTCCTTTGACATGGAATACAAACTCCCAGCATTGGGTGATGGAGGGACTCCTCCAAGCTGATGAGCCTTTTTGTTGCTAAGAGACGACTTCTGGAGGAGCAACAGTCATTAACTTGTTGGGAGTGGAAAAGGAACCGCGAATTAAAGTAATTTGAAAACACTTCTACCTTTATACCTTAATTGCAAACTGAGGGAAATTATCCTGAAATTCTGGTTATTCTTGGAGCATGGTGGTTCTAATGCATTGTTTGGACGTTTCACAGTGGGTCTAAAACTGTGTGCAGCTATTGCTGTCCTCCCTCCCTCTCTTTGGGGTGCATTTAACCCACGCAAAGTGTGGCAGAGCCCAGCGGCTGCTCAGTCCTGTCCCTGCTCTCCACCTGTCACACAGAGACACTCAGAGACTGTTAGCTGGTTAAACATGGTGATGCTCAAAAGCTGCGCTGCAGCACAGTCTTACTGAACTCTGGTAGCTGAAGCATGTCTGTTGAGCTATACTCTTACTAGAGAGAGTTGATACAGCCAGAGATAATGCACTAATTATCTTGGTTTCAGGGAGTTTTTGAGAATGTCACACATCTCTGCTGGGAGAGGGAAGGCAGGGTCCCCAAATAGTTCTTTAGACAATTTAACATCCACAACATCGTGCCTGTGGACCCTCTGCAAGAAACAGTGTGACTTCTCCCTCTGGAGACCTCATCCTGCCCAACAACACCTCCCTGGCTGGGAGGGTGCCCCTTGGCCAGTGCAGCTTGTCCTCTCTGCTTTCATCCCTGTGGTGTCCTAGTGATTGACTCAGCTGAATCTTGCTGGGGTCAAGGCTTGGGGTGGGGTGGGGCTATCTCTAGCTTGCCAGTGTGGCTGCATTAGCATCCTTTCTGGTCTGGCCCAGGGTAGCGCAGAGCACAGCTGTGCTGTACAGCGAGATGCCATTCCTGCATCCTGCACAAAGACAATCACTTACTGCACATTAGTGGGATGTAGTGGAAAATTTATGTATGATTTCTCTCTGTTCAGATCGAACAGAAATACAATTCTGTGAGAGAAGTGGGCCTCAGCAGAGCTGAATAGCTCGAAGAATGGCTCCTATCAAGGCCGATAATCTTCCCTAGCGATAACGCAGTGGATTATACAGCGATTGGATGTTGAGAGTACGCTGACCTTAATCTCTCTTAACTTTGGTTTTCTCTCCCATCTGATAATAATGGAGAAAGTACAACATGTGCCATAGAAGATTACACACATCCTGCCACACTTCGCAGATGGCTGATGCAAAAATCAGAGACAATGCTAAAATAATTAAAAAGCCCACAAAAATAAACCAGAGTATTCAGCTCCTTTTGTGAGGCTGTGGCTAAGGAAACTGAGCCAGCCAGCCTGAAATGCACAATATAAATGTAAGTAGATCTTATTAAGATTCTGTGTGACTGTTAAAGCATCCTCAGCCCTTGCTTCCAGCTTACCATCACTGCTAATGGGGGAGAGAGGGAGAGATTAGTTTAGGCTACTTTGAGGCACCACAGATATACGTGGGAGGCATCCTCTGTTGCTTGAACTTGTATTTCACTGACCTGCTATGTGACGAGTGGAGTGCCAAAAATACAGAAGAGTTGGCACATAAAATCCATGCCTACTCTATCTGCTCTGTCAAGGCTAAAAAAAAAAAGTCCTGAATGAGCCTTGGAGAGTCAACAAATCACTAAAACAGCAGCTAAAAGAGGAAGTTCAGCACAAGTTCAAGTCATTAAAATTCTCTCTAATGTATGCTCTTGCAGGCCAGTGGGCTGAGCATGATCCTGGTGAGCGGAAGGATGTGTGTGAACTCGTATGCAAGTAGAAAATGGACAAGGTTGATGTGAGTGACCTTCAGCGTTGAAGCCTCATCGTTCCCGTCATTTGTGATGGCTACACGGGAAGAAAAGGTCAGTGGTGCACCTCTGAGTTGGAGACAGTGAGAAATCAGCTTTCTGCACAGCTTTCGTGGGTAAATCCCCACCTGTGTGCAGAGCAGTGTGGCATATTTATATCTTGGACATTTGCTGGTACTAGCATGAGGTCCCAAAGGGGAAGGCAACTAGGTAAAGGAATGGCCATGTCAGAGCATGAACATAGATTGTTCATTTAGAAAACACCCTTTTTGGATGGTAAAATTTGGCTAAAAAGGGAAGCAAGGCCCATGTACAGTGATGATGTTCCTTTTACAGTCTTTCACACAGGAAATGTAAGGGAAAAAAAGGGGACTTAATTCTGCCTTGTCTACCTTACCCACATCTCTCATCATCTCCAACGTGAGTTTTGCTCTGGATGTGCAAAACAGAGCTGGTAACTGTATTTCCATTTATTCAATAGTTCTGAGATTGAAAGCGATAGAGACTGGGCAAAAGAAATAACAGGGGCATCTCATATCCATGTGTCGCTTCATTAAACATCTGAAAATGGCAATGAAAAAGCAGAGATTGCAGAATGAGATTTCCAGGCAGCAGGGTGATAACATAAAAGACTCTGTCCTCTGCTTGTACAATGCACATGTGGTCAGAAAAATAAAGGCAGCAAACTATCTTACTATATAATAGACAAGGATTTTCATAGCTGTTATTTTGGATGCATGGGAAGTAGAAAACTGCTTTACTCAGGAGAGTCGCTTGTTAACTTTGGATATATGATATGTGAATGTATAACTCAGATTAAAAAAATCATGTGGTTTCATCCTCCTCCTTGTCAGGAAATATTTGCATTCAGAAGCTCCATAAGTAACACTGAGTAGCTAAGGTATATATGACAAAACAGTGTAAAGTCAACTGACATTGCGTGGAAGAAAATTAGTCTTTACAAAACAGGTTGTTTGCTTTTATTGCTGGTTTAAATAGAAAAGATTTTATCAATCTTTGCCCCTTCAATATGGGAAAAAATGTGACTAGACCACAAATTCCTGCAAAGCTGCCTGAAAGCGTGACAGCTGCTGAAGGAAGGGTTGCTCTTTCATGCTTGCAGAGGCGTCAGATGGCCATGGGCAACAGAACAGTCCTGTTTTCAAGTCCATCTTTAGAAGTTGTAGCATCCAACACCTCATCCCCTGCTTTCTGATCCCTATCTAAGAGATGGGGATAAAGCAGTCCTGTGGTTTAGTGTGCCTAAGGTGCCCAAGTCTGAGGGCTTTCACAGGTCTTTCTTGCTCTTTTTGCTAACAAAGGTCTTGACACTAAAAGCATCCCACAGCTGAGCTAGGTGCTCTAGGTGATCCTACTCTAGTGGGAACTTGGACTAGATGATCTCCAGAGGTCACTCCCAACCCCTGCTGTCATGTGATTCTGTGATATTAAGAATCATTTTTTGATGATCAAGATCAGCTTGAGTGGAAGAGACAGCATTGGGAGACACTGACATAGGACCTGAGAAACACTGAAGTAGCTTCTTTTCATAGAACCATGGAATCACCTGGGTTGGAAGAAACCCTTAAGATGGAGTCCAACCACAGCCTAATCCTGCCTAGTCTTACCTCTAGATCATGTCCTTAAGCACTTCATCTACATGGCTTTTAAATACCTCCAGGGATGGTGACTCCACCACCTCCCTGGGCAGCCTGTTCCAATGCTTGACAACCCTTTCAGTAAAGAAATTCTTCCTAATATCCAACCTAAATCTCCCCTGGTGCAATTTTGGGCCATTCCCTCTCCACTTAGCTTGTCACTGGAGAGAAGCGACTGACCCCGACATCTCTGCAACCACCTTGCAGGTAGTTGTAGAGAGCTATGGGGTCTCCCCTCAGCCTCCTTTTTTTCAAGGCTAAAAAGCCCCAGCTCCCTCAGCTGCTCCTCACAGGACTTGTGCTCCAGACCCTTCCCCAGCTTCATTGCCCTCCTCTAGACATGCTCCAGCATCTCAACATCCTTCCTGTAGTGAGGGGCCGAAAACTGGACACAGTACTTGAGGTGTTGTACTCACCAGAGCTGAGTACAAAAGAACTATTGCTTCCCTACACCTGTTGGTCACACTGTTCCTGATACAGACCAGGACAAAACTCTTTAAGGAGCCCAGAAGAAATTCCTGAGGCTTGAAGTGATCTTGCTGGTCTTAAAAATCAGGCTTCTCCTCCCATGCTGTCTGTATTTCTCCCATGCTATTTTGGAGATAAATTTCAGGAGCAGGCTTCTGCTCCCTAAACCAGCCCTCTGGAGATGCTCCAAAAGCCTGTTTAAGGATAACAGGGATCCATGCTTTGGCTCATACTAGTTTGTGCCATTAGGTCCTGAGGCAATGAAAGCTGTAATTCCACCTGTTTCTGCAACATCAGGCCAGCCGCTGTATGCCTGCTGAGCAGCCCTTCATGCCTGTGATCAGCTCCTTCCCGCCTCACTACGCTGGCACAAATCTCCTGAGGTAAATCACTTCCTTAACCAAAGCTGAACCCAGCTCATTCCCTGGGGAAGGGTTACCCCATATCCTCTTGCAGTCCTTTTGCATCTCCTGAGTAACTGAGCTCACAAACCAAAGGGTGTGGACGGATCAGGAGGATCCCAGCCAGCACGTGCAGGTCAGGTTTTGGTCACCCACATCTCACCTCTGTTTGAGGTGGGCTGCTGTGAACATTGGGGCTTGTCCTCATTAGCTCCCATGTGCAATTCTCTAGTTGTCAAGGGCTTTGCCTCTTTGCTTTGACTGTCAAAAGGGTCTTTTTCCTTATATTTTTGATGCACCTGTATCAGTACAGCACTTCACAAGTTACGTAGTTCCCTGCACACCTTCAGTTTGTGTTGGCTCCAAAATTACAGTGGATGGAGAAGGATTCCCCAGGAACTCCCAGCCTTGCCAATGGGTCTCTGCTAGTGGCACCCAGGCACTGGGCTCCGGGCACACAGTAGCATTAGAAGTGACGGTGGGGTGGTGAGGAGGGACATCTCAATCCCTGTGCCAGCATCAAACCTAACAGCCCAGCACTGCCGCTGGCAAGTAGCATATATCTCAGCAACAGCGAAGCCTGCAGCCTCTGGAGTCCAGATGCATTAGAGCCTAAAGAGAGAGCTGTGCTCCCTAATGGACACATGCCGTGTTTTTGAGCATCTGTGCATCTTTTCCTGATTGTCTGCTGTTGAGCCCTCGTTTCAAGCAGCGCTGGACTCTCTGCTGTACGCCAGCAACTGCTCTTCCAAACTTCCTTGATTGCGCCTGTGCCTGTTGCTTGGTGCTTATGTGATGAAATGGAAGGCAGCAAGAGTGACGGAGATTAAATGAGCAGTGAGAGGAACCTGAGCTGAATTTTGGGAGGGTAATTAGTGGTGCCAGTGGCTCCGAGCAGAGTAAGGGGTTTTGCTTTCTTCTATTATCCGTGTGGCACTGGGGGAATGCCGGGCAACTCCCTCCTGATCCTTCTCTAATTAAAAGGTTTTTCTGGGTAAGGACTGGAATATATGAAGAAGTGATAAATTAAATGCTGCAAATTCCCTGCTCTCTGCTCGTGCTGCAGCAGGAAATAGATTCTGCATCTTGCAATGAGGCCAGTGAAGAAACTGCTCCTTTCCCATAGCAAAGAGGAGCAGGCAGTGAGGAGGCAGATTGCAGTACTTTCAGTACCTGGACACTAGTGGCAGTGCCCAGGGTTAGCAAACTGATCATGGGATGTAGAAGTTCTCCCCTGAGCAAAGGCAGAATAATTGCACTGAGCGTGGTAGGGCTACGCTGGCATTATTCCAGGAGAAGGAAAGCAAAGGAATTGCCTTCTTCCAGCACTCAATAAGCAATCGTAGAGCTGCTTAAAGCAGTTGCTGCAGCCCCTGGGCTGCACTGGCCTCTTTCCCAGTATGCAGGGTGCAAAATGCAGCTTTTCTACCTAAGTGCAGCAGCTTGGGCTTCTATTTGACATCCCCCATGCATCCCTCATGGCAGGCTGGAGATAAGCAGAGCGGGTAGCGGGGAGGAGACTGGCAGCCCAGAAGGATGGAGCAGGACGAAATTGCAGCCCTCAAACCCCAGAGGTACAGCAGCAGCTCTGTTGGGACAGCTACTGGAGGGAGGCCATCCAGGGTATATAATGCAAAGATACAGCCCTCTGCTTCCACTGACCTCAGTGCAAGGCAAGTAACTCGTGCACTACAGCAAATCACACCAAGCGTAAAATGGAAGGCTTCAGGTTGATCCCAAAAGATTTTTTTTTAAGGACAACAATATTTAACTATTTACTTTTTTTAAAGGCTTGATTAGAACCCTTTCCCATAGGGGTAGGCAGGCCCTGGCACAGGACGCCCAGAGAAGCTATGGCTGCTCCTGGATCCCTGGCAGGGTTCAAGGCCAGGTTGGATGATGGGGCTTTGGGCACCCTGGGCTAGCGGAGGGTGTCTATGCCCATGGCAGGGGTGGGACTGGGTAGGCTTTGAGGTCACTCCCAACTCACACCAGTCTTGAGGTTCTATGACATGGAATAGGTAGGCTGTTTCCAGTTTTCATCTTTTAAAAAATCTACCTGTAAGTGAAAAATCATTGAAAAATAAAATTAAAAGCTGCCCCTCAATTCTAAAAGAATGTTCAAATGGAATTTTTTAGGTTTAAAGATAATTTTTTTGACCTGACTAAAAAAACTCAACAGTTCAATTGCATTTCCAAATACTTGAGTGAATCCATGTGTTCCTTTCTTTCCAAACAAAATCCTAAATTCTCCATAGGCATCTCCTCCTGGTCTGTCCTTGCACTAGGAAGGATGGTTTATTCCTACCCTTCTGATAGATTTTATTTATTTATTTAAATAAGAAAAACTCGTGCATAGTTTAAACACACCAAAAAGCACACACCCTTTTGAATTTCCAGAGATAAGTATTTTAAATCCAGTCTTTCCCAAAGCTCTGGACATGCATTATTTACAATGGAGAATAATAATGTAACAAAGCTGTATTATATTAAAATTGTTCCATAAAATATTACGATTATAATTTTTTGTAGCTTGACTTAAGGTGCACAATTTATATAAAACAATATGAATTATTTTCGGTTACAAAAAATTATTCAGTGTGGGCTCTGTGTATTACAGTTATTAATCTTTCTATTTAAATGCAAATTTTTCCTTTCAACTGAGAGCTAAAGATACTTTTTATACAACTAATAAAACACAACTTTGATCTTCTGATCCCTCATCAGGGAGATGGCTTTCTCAGTTGTGTTTGGGATGTCTCTGCCAGAACATGGTGTTCCTTCACAGCAAAAATGCTTTCTTCATAAGTGCATTGAAAATTATTTCCTATTAAAAATGAAATATGGCAAGGTGTGGCTTGGGTAATTCTTAGTAGAATTGTTTTTGTAATAAGAGTGAGGAGTTAAAACATAAGAGCAAAGAGTTTGGGTATACACTATGCCTGCAATGTAGGAGGGTAATTTATCCTCAGAAAAATCTTGCTTTGTGTCCTAGGGGGTTTGCTGCTGCAAGAAACTTTAAATCAAGATTTCTTTGAGCAGTTTGGTGTCAGCTCAGGTGGGTGCTGGTAGGGTGGCCAGAAGTGTTTCATCCAGCTGTGAAGCAACAGTTGACTAAATGTCAGGTTGCCTGATCACCATAGTATCTGTGCAGTTAAGAAACTTCAGGCAGCTTCATGTCTCTCCTAAAACACTGTATCATCATGTCCAGGTTCTGTCCAGGCTAGAGTTAACCTCCCCAAGCAGCCAGCCCAGGTGAGCTGAGTGAACTCAGGTGATCTGAGTTAGCCCAGGCTGTTTCCACCCCACCTGATATCACTTCTCCATAAAAGGGGGTGGTTGGGGAGTGACCCTCCTGGTGCCTCCAGAGCAGTCTGGGTGCAGACAGGGCGTCTGGTTGAGTCCTCACATTGTGCAGCACTCTGTAACTGGGTGGTAAGGTACTCTAGTTATCCCCGGGTGTGAGTGTAATTGGCTGTTATTGTTCTACTTTCAAGGTGCTTTTGTCAGTAAACTGTCCTTATCACAACCCATGGAGAGCCTGTTGTGGTGTGTGGTGGTTCAGAATCTCAAGGGACATGGGAAGCATTTGCTGTGCGTAAGCATCAGGGATTTTGCCTAAACCCTTATTCTCCCCACCTGCAGAAGAGTGAAAGCGGCCCCCACTGGACTTGAAGGAAAATTCCAGTACCTGATCCATGGGAGCTGCTGGCAGCCAGTGTTTCTGTGAGTCTCACCACAGGT
Source organism: Laterallus jamaicensis coturniculus (assembly GCA_022605575.1). Taxonomy (NCBI): domain Eukaryota; kingdom Metazoa; phylum Chordata; class Aves; order Gruiformes; family Rallidae; genus Laterallus; species Laterallus jamaicensis. The sequence continues at coordinate 13,760,664 of JAKCOX010000011.1, forward strand.
GTGGAAACATGGAGATGCTCAAGGAGAGAGGTAAATCCTGGCCATATGGCATCTTGTATTCTGAAGTAAAATTTCTGTCAATTCTTGTTCTGACCAATAGTACCATTACCCCAATAGTACCAAGTATGTCTTTCTTAATAATGTTTCTACTGCCTGGTTTCTAGTTACTGGTATTAGCAAAGGAAGCCAAAAAATACACTGCACCTCTGTCTTTCTTCCTTGCATAAGCACAGATTTCCCATTGTATCTTCTGAGAAATGCTTCGTCCTGCTGGTGGAAAGACCTTTCTTGGCCTCCCAAGTTTTATGTTGGCTGGTGGAGCATGTTGTCCTCTGCTTGCTGGCCACCCCTTGGTCTCTCTTGTTAGTTTTGGTCTGACTAACCCTAGGTGGGAGCTTAGCTGCTTCAGCCAGTGGAAACATGGGTAATTGAAAAGGCTAAAGCAGTGAGCGGTGTTATAATTAACTGGACGTATTAGGCATTTTGCAATTCTGACACCTTGCAAGAGTGGAAGTTTAATGAGAATGGAGAGAGGCTCAAAAGCAATCCATTTTCCCAGTAAAGATTGTAATGAAGGTGTGAAATGATGCACAGCTAACTAAACCTGTCTGTAATAGCCTCTCTGTTATAATGTAGTGATCTGACAGACTTGAGAAAAAACAATACAGTGTGCGCGTGTGTAAATACATATATACACACACACCTTTCCTTACAGTGCTACTGTTAGGTATAATACAGCTTCACCAGATGTGCCATGAAAAGGCCAGGTGCCAAAACATGTAAAGGATTGATCTTTGAAAGAAAGTGGTTCATTTGCAATGTAAAGATGCATGCAACCCAAGGAACACACCTTAGAAATGTGTGCCAGAAAGGATGTTCCAGTGGAGCATGTGGGGCTGTGATCACCCACGCCAGGACCAGCTCTGATACAGCACAAAGTCCTTCTCTGTGCCTCACGTGCAGCGGCACAACTTGCTCACCGCAGCCTTAACAGAAATCTGTGATGAATTCCTTGCAGATGTGCCACAGAGGGGCAGAAAATTAGCATGAAGGTATGTTCTTGCTATTTGCTTCAGAATCTGAATCTGTGTATCTGATTATTAATTTAAAATCCAGCAGTAGCAGCTGTAAACCCTGTAGCCTGTCACTGCAATTGCATCTCTGTCCCTTCGTTGGCAAGTAATGCATCGGATTAGGGTGGGAACAGAGGGGACTGGAACACACGTGGCTCATGCCCCGTGGCTTCTAGTGGCCCTTGGGGGGTATATTTGGAAATGGATGCTTTCCTGTGTGATCTTGGGTCCCCCAGATTTCATTGTGTTTTCTCTTCCTGCCTGAGCTGATGAGGAGCTGGGTACCTGTTTAACCCCGTGCCTTGCAAGAGGAGATGGTCTGTGCCTCTGCAGCACCCAGCTGGTGCACAGCATGGTTGGGAGGTCATTTCTGTCCGGAGCTCTGGGACTCTAAGGATTGCTCCAGGTGTGTTGCTGTCAAAAGGGAGGTTTAATTTTGGGTGGGTAAGTTCATTTGTCTACCTAGAAGCCTGCTGCCACCCAATGTCACCTTCGCTCTGCGGCATGAGCCCCTTCTCAGCTATCGGCATCCTCATGGGGGTGGGAAGATGAGTCTGTTGCCACCTTTGCATTTCCAGCTGTGCTTAGGGCCAGACCTCTTGGTGCTCGGAAGTCCGATGTTTCCTGTGTTGGAGCCTAAATGCATCAGCTTGGCTTGTTGCAGAGGACAGTTTCCATTCTGTGCAGCTCTCATTCCCATCTGAGTTCAAAGAGAACTTTTCCTGGCTGAAATTAATTAGCTTTTCTCTTTTTAAATGTATGATTTGTCTGACCGATGTGCAACTCCAGCACATACATGAAGAATAAAAATGTAGATAAACATGTTGTTAATTGTGACCGATATGTAAACGTCTGAGTCCATAAATTCCAGTGTAGGAAACTGTAACATTAATTACGTTTGCTTGCCAGAACTTGCACGAATATGGCTGAGCTTTCATATAGCTGCTTGTAGGACAGAGCCTTGATTTCTAAACTATGTGTGTTTTGAGTGTGGCATATGGTGAGAGCTCAGGAAGCATAGCTGAGGAGCACTAATGTTCAGCTCTCCTGCGGGGAGTATCACAGCCTGGGGGTGACTCCTTTCAGTAACATCGAGATCCTATAGGGAAGGAGCTTCTTTTAAGGATCTCAGCCACATGATTTATGGTAAATAACACTTGTATTTCCACACCGTGTTTTTCTGTGCTAGAGGCTTGCTCTTGTTGGTACTCAAATTTGTTTTCGTTTAGTATGTTACAGGACTTACAGCAATGCAGTTCTGGTAAAATGTGTGGGAAGAATATGTAAACACTACGCAAGCTTTCTGAACACGTGGTGCGTCCTCTCCCATGTATGTAAATGATCCAGCTATGCAGCTGCAGCACACCCCTTAATACAAAGACATGGTTATTTCATGGGAGCACTTAAGTCATGTTTTCACAAAGAGGTCAAGAGGATAACCTCAGATGCTGTTGTACAAATAACAAAGGACAGAAGCTTAATTAGTGAAAACACAGAAGTGAAAAGTGAGACAGGAATTGTGTAGGGTAAAATGCAGTAGGTATATTGGTTTGTATAATATACTGTTTCTTATACATTAAAAGGCTACATGGGGGAATGAATTAGCCGCTTTTCCTATGGCAGTTTTCTAAACTGGGGTTGTCAGAATTTTTTTTAAGTGTACTGACTCAAGATAGGAAAAGTCGATTCCTTAATTCTAAATTGATGGAGGTGTCACTTTGATACTTCCATTTACTTTTTTCATTACAGGAAGAGCAGAAATTGTCCAGAATTATTTTTTCATTTGGCTCTCCCCTGAGACTTCAACAACAGCAACCAGTGATTTTTTTTTTGTCCATATTATTTTAGATTAATATTTTCCAAGCAGCAATATATGGAACCATGAGCCTCAATACTTGACCAGAAAGCAAGGAAAAAAATTGAGTTTGCAGAAATGAACCCAGTCCCTATTCTTTTTCCTTAGAAGCCAACAGCATGTTTCCCACAAGGTGAGACTGCATAACAAAATACTGCACTCTGGCCTGTGCCTGCAGAGCTCTTTGGTAATGTGACTTCTGAAGCCCGTTATGCCTTTCCTAGAACAAAGCTCTGGTTTCCTTTCTGATCTCCTGAGAGAGCCTAAGGGCTAGCAGGGCTGCTTGCCACGTGTGTGATACTGGGTTTGCACTGAGCTCAGAGACTTGAGAGCCCGATTTCATGCAGCTTCGTGTGCTTTAATCCTGCTCTTGTGGTAGTTCTCTCTCGGGGACTGCCAAGTGTCTGCACCGGCCAGTGGGTCTCATGGGGAAAGTGCATCTGTACAGTATCCTGGGAATAATCCTGAGGAAAATAGTCACTAAGAAAAAAAGGAAGTTATATTACTGTGGATGCCATTTCCATCAAAAGTGTTTCCCAATTAATTGGTTCAAAGCGATTGTTGTTGGTAACCACCTTCTGCCAGTCACTGCTCCTGTGTATTTGTACTGGGCTTAGTGATGAAACTACTTTGAAACAAGTGCAAAAATATGTGTTTTGCAAATTAAACTACTCTTCGCCAGCTCAAAAGGAAAACCAAGGAGAATACAGACTCGGGCAGAAAAAGGGTCTGTAAAGAAACTTTTCCAGGACAAACTTTTGTTTGCCTAGGGGAATGTGTGGGGCAATGAGATGAAATTCAAATCCATGGAGCTTGGCTGCAACCTCCACCTCAGCATGCTGGGAACAGAAAAGATATTTTCAGAGCAAAGGTGGTCTTTATGAAGTGTCTTGGAAAAATGTATGAATGTGTCCTGTTCTAAAACAGCAGAATTCCCTGTTACTTTTATGTTCTTATAAGGAATTTGAAATTACACAATTCCTTTGACCACTTAAGTCATTATATTCCTAAATGTTTCAGAACTTGAGTTGCTGTTGTTTCTGTCACCAAAAATTGACAGCACTTTGCCCCCACTACAAAAACGTTGAAAGCCAGGGTTTGGTAAGATATTGGTATGATTAAGGTTGGTACACAGTTCCACCATTTTTATCAGTATTCTGCCAACATTGCAGTTGGGTTTGCAGGTACCAGAACACAGTCCTGTTCTCTTTTTGAACAATGACTATGCTGGCTCCCTGAGCAGGCAAACCCAGAAAGCAGGCTTGAAACTCAGTTTCACAATGTTATATGCCGCCTCTCTGACGACAGCATCCCCGAAGTGAAGCAATACAAGCAGCGTTGCTTCATTTAATAGAGCGAGATCCTCACAATGTGTTTCAGTTTATATTATTCTAGAGATAAAAATCTTTAAATACTGAAGCAGCATACAGTGTATGAGAATTGTATTGACATTTTTCTATGCTATCATAACCACGGATTCATCTGCTTGTCCTTATGTTAGCAATTTAATTTTAATCCAGGGCAATAATGAAAAAGTGCATTACCGGAGAAAAACAAACTCTTCATAACCCGTGTTCCTGATATTTTTAGGGAATTGAATTGCATTTTCTGTTGACAATAACAGACTATCTTTAGGTCTTCCGTGAACATCTATGAACAACAAAAATAGGTCTGCTAATGTATTGTCAGCCAGAGGAAAATAGGCTATTTGTAGCTCTTGTATTGGGAGCAGGTCCAGACCCCCGTCGGTGCCCTGTGGCACCTTTGCTCTGCAATTTCCCATCCAGAACTCAAGCAGCTCCTGGGGTGTGGGAAGGTGCTTCTGCATGTGCTCACCTTCGGCTGGCAGTCCTGTGCTTTTTGTGAATAGTTTTTTCCAACCTGCATAGGTTGGCAAGGTTGCAGGGCTGGGCTGAGCTGCCCTCCTTGCCCTTTCAGCAAAGTTGCCCTGGGAAATTCACATCAAATGGTGGTCATTGTCTTCACCCTCACAGGACACACAGCTTCTTGTAGGGATCTGAGTGTGAAATCTCTGGGCTGGTGGGTTTTCCTCGGCTCCAGTCTTCTCCCAGAAATGGATGCACAGTCCATGTGCTGTTAAGACACTGGTTTTCATTACCACAATGCAACTGTAGCTACACATTTGTTCAAAACTGGGGACAGTCCATGATCTAAAGAAATTCAGACCAGGGAGCAGACTTGAGTAAGTGCACAAGAGTGGTGTAAAACCAGAATTTGGATTCCATTTTTAATAATTTAATCTCTTTTTATATATATATATATATATATATATATATACACAGCACTCAAAAAATCCTGCAAGATGGAGCATGGTAAGAGATTTATTTCCTTTTTTTTTTCTAAGCTCTTACAAAGAATCTTCTATTACAATTTTGAGCTTTATTAAAAACAATCCTAGGGGAAATGTGTACTATTCTTTATTAAACTACACAGGATGCATTCCTAAGGGTTGCTCACACTCCTCCCACACGCACCTTCCCACATGTGAGATAAATTAAGAATGTCACTATCTTTAATGCCAGAAGTATTTCCATCTTCCACTGCAAATATGCAGTGATGCATCTAGAATAGCACTGTCAGGGGAAGAAATCTTCACATGAACAGAACTTGGCTATTTGTGTCCCCTTTTCTACATGCACTTAGTATTTTACCCACAGGGGATATATTCTTCAGTGGGATCATGTTGGCTGCAGGTAAACAGAGAAAGAAAACTCCTGTTTCTTTATATCTAAAGCTGTTCTGTGCCCTGCCCGTTGGCCAGTCTCTCTTCGACAGCCTGTGCTCAGTTCAGAGCCTCGCAAAGCTGTAAGAGATGCTGGCTGAATGGCATTTCACTTCCTAGTGGCATGGTGGGTGCTGGGGAGTTGCTCCGAGATGTGGTAGTGGTGCTGGGTGTAGCCTTTGCCTCCTGGGTCTGTACAAAGCTGCTGGCTCCAGTGGGAAAGCAGATGGGAATGGAGGCTCGAGAACTAATCTTGTGTCTGTGCTTCTGCCTCTGTGACTAATTGCTCTGAAATTTGCACATGTAATAGCTTTCACTTTTCCTAATACCTCTCACTAGGTTAGCATTTTAAAAGGATGTATTTTCTCGTCGTTAGAAGCGCTAGATGCAAATGGGGAAGCAGAGAGATATGCATTGCTTAATAATTAAAGTAGAACCACAAATTTCGGGGAGTGCAGTCAGGCTCCAAAAAGTATCTGATCTCGTGTCCAATGTGCGGTACAGTAGCAAGAAATGCACCCAGTGCTCCGCTCCTCTATGGGAACGTACAAATTAGAAATTTCAAGGGCTATTGAACACTCTGAATTTCCACTGTGGATCAGCACAAAGTTATTTGGCACAGGAGGTTCTGTAACTGTGATACATCGGGGAAGTTCATATTGTGCAATGGCCCTAAAACTCACCCTTCCTTCTCTGATATGCAGAGATCCAGTGCTAAGACACATTTAATATAAAGCAGGCAGGATACTAGCTGACTGGAGCAGGGGGTTTCTTGTGTCTCTTGTTGCCTTTTCATTATTCATCTTATGATCATCTGCTTTGCTATTTATATTCAGCATAAATAATAATTAAACCAGGGGACGTAGGTGTGATGGCGTGAATGTGAAGAAAAACTCCACGTCCCTGATGGTGCAAAGTTGCAAAGCCAGCTGGGACTGGAGGAGTCCTTTGCCTGAGGAAGCGTGGTTCAGTGTAAATGCTTGCTGGAGAGCAGGAAAGCATTAACATGCAAGCACTACTCTTAAGTGGCCAGAATGTAGTGATTAAAGTGCTCTTGCTGTGTGATCTTGGGCCTCTTGCCCTTTCTGTTCCTTAATTAATTTCCTCTATCATTTATGTATTAATAAAAACAAATTACCTGCTTCATGGGAGGTGAGAGGCTTTATTCATTTATGTTTGCAAATAGCTTGGAGATCCAAGGAAGGAAGGAAGAGGCTACAGAAGTGCGACGGCTGTATGTAGTGCATGAATGATCTATGACAAGGGTTTGTTCCTTGGCAATCTGGTAATTTGGCACAGGAGTAAGTCTTTTTCCTTTTCTGCTGCCTAAGTTTCTTTTCCTGATGTTGTCCAATAAGGCACAGAGTCTGTCTCCTGTGAGATATGTAAATGAATGGATGTACAGATCCTTTGATTTTCGGGGTTGATCTGTACCTTTGTTTCAGCCTTCTTTCTTTTGTGAGTGTTAGGGGAGAAAGACACTGCCCACTGACTGTGGAGTCATCTGCCAGCAAGTCATCCATTTGAAACCAGTGCGCTGGGATTTGAAATTGCTACCATGTCCCATCTTCAGGGAACAAACATGGATCTATCTCCTGGAATGATGTTCTGCTTTCTGCTATTACCAATAGGGTTGCAGCTGCAGAGGTTATTCTATGTGGGACAGAGTGGCACAGAAAGAAAGTTTCTCGGTGGAGATGTCAAGGTGGTTATTCTCTACTGTCCCAACTTTAACTTTGCACTAGAATTCAGTTTTTTGTGTTTGTCTGAAAACAAACTTGATCAAGTTCTTGCTATCTGGCAAACCAACGTGTAGTGGTGCTGGCCAGAGGATGCCTGTATGTTGTCAGTAGCTTTGTTGGAGTTCAGTGAAAGCTGATGCATGCTCATGAAAGGCAGAAATGTGCTATCACTGGATGCTCTTGATGTCTTTTCTCCTGGTGAGTAATACAAACAAGCACAACATTCCTTCCTACCTGCGCAAACCAGTCTCAGGGTGGAAGCAACATTAAAAGCCAGCATTTCTTCTCTTGTAATGTCTAACAGCAATGTCTAATTCTAGATTTTCAAAGCTATTCCCCTTAAGGTTATCCTGTGATATGAAGCGTGTTTGTGCACGGGTGGCACTGCGAGAGCAGCTCAGCACACTTCAGTATGCAGCGAGCTCCTCAGCTGGGGTTCCCCTTGGAGTTCCTCAGCAGGCACTCAGGATGTGTCATCCTTTGAGTCATCTCTTAGTTTTAAAGCAGCTTTATTCCATGAAAGCTGTTTCGGTTTTGACTCCAAAAACTTTACATGGAATACGGCGTTTCACAGTCCTTTGACACAGATTTTTGCAGAGGGAACAGGTGGGGGGGTGAAAAGATGACAGCTGCCTTTGGGGCCATGTGTGTTTTCACCCCTTGTGTATGTCATGCCTTTTTCATCAGCAGTTTTCTTTGTGCCCCTTCCCAGTTTGTTTCTCCCAGGGATTTTTAGAAATGGTCGATGCTGTCTTGGACTGAAGTCTGGGGATGAGGAGCTTGAATTGCACTTGCATGTTTGCAGTATGTGTCTTTTAGATTCCTTATTGGAGGATGCCTCTCAACTCATCTCCCATCTTGGGTCAAAGCTCAGGTGTCCTGATCCCTTCTCCCTCTTGAAGGCTCAAGGATTATGTTTCTCTTGTTCTTATGACCTTGATTCACCCCAGGGCAGAAAACTTTTGGGGTAGGGAGAAGGGGAAATATCTGCCTTTGTAGTGTGAGAGTGGCCCCAGTCCTCCCACAGCAGCCTTGCCTAATTTTTGGGGAGATTTCCATGCTGCAGGGAGCTCTCCCAGCAGCTGGCACTGACACCCTCCCAGAGGCTCCTGCAGATGTACCACCCAGCTCCTTCGGGCAGTTAGGGGTGTTGCACTCCTCTGCTGAGCTCTTGGGGTCAGGTCCCTGGGCAGCCCAAAGGAGTGGGATCCCATCACCGAGCCCTTCGGAGCCATGGTCTGGTTAATGGTGTGTGTAAAGCCCTCCTGCCAATGAGGCCACAGGTGTTGTTCCAGAAGTGTTGAGCTAATTGCACAAAAGGTGAAGCTCCAGTGTGGCAAGGATTGATGCCGCCTCAGGCCCTACACAGCAGAGAGCAGCTCATGAAAACTGAAGATGAGGCATGTGATTGCTACCCTTAATCCAGCTAAAATACCGTGATACCTGACCCCATTAGGAGAAAGCCACAAACCACATCTCCCTGGATTGTTCCTTGCTGTGTCCAGTGACATTCTGGGAACTTGGCCAACCAGCCAAATATTCCTCCCTCTCCTGCAGAGTGCTGTGGTTTCCTCTCCACCTTGGAAACACTCATAGACCCAGAATGAACTATAAGCTACGGGAAGGAAAATTTATGACTTGCACTTTAATTAATACATAGGTGTAATGTGATTGCAGCTACAATGATAAAGGCTAATACAGGGTTTATAAGGTGAGAGAGTAAGGCAAACAAGCCAGTCGTGTGTAGGGTCCAACGTACATGTAGGGCAGGAGAATTTGTAAGCCAGTCATCAGTGTTCCCATTAGATTCTAATTTTGTGGGAAGTTAATGCATGGCCACTGCATACTTGAAAGGCTGCCAGCCCATAGTCTGGGCTGGCCCCAGCATGACCCTCCCTCTCTCAGCAAGTCTGGTCCACTGGAGAGCGTAAGTTTAGACTAAACCCAGAGTGGGACAGAATTTGCATGTGGCAGTGTCACGCCTTGGTCTTCAACACCTATAAGCTTACCTAGTGTAGACAAGTTTCTGCTCCTCACCACAGATGGGTCTTGCTCCAGGTCTGATGGTGTGAATGCTGAGGTCTCTGCACTGGTATTTGAAATCCAAGTATGAGCAATGTGGAGGAATACTGACATTTCCAAGCATGTGGCAGTTGTTAGCAACCTGTGGGTCATGGATGAAGTGGTCCTACAAGGTGGCTTGGTCTCTACCTCCTCAGTGGAAGGAATGGCACCCTCTCTGACCCTGCTGGGACATGGCACCCTCTTCTTTCTCTCGCCCCACTCAGCTCAGTGCAGGCAGTCCTGACCATGCAGAGTAATCTTCCCTTTTCCGGCTGCACTGTAGGCGAGGGTCAGGGGACAAGGGATTTGGTTGGCATATGTGGACTAGGGATGACTAATGTTTCCCTGTCACCAGCGCATCACTGCTTGTATCAACCAGGAGTGTCAGAGCAGCTTGGTGCAAACTGGCTGAGCGTCGTCAGCGATTTGTCGTGGTCATTAGCGCGGCGTGAAGCGCTGCATCCACAGGCTCCTGCTGGTGTGCGACGCAATGGGGTGCTGTCTGCAGGCCCTGCGGACCCCTCTGGGACACCCGCATGTGGCGGCTCCCATCTGTACCATTCACCGTTAAATGTCAATATGAGCCTATTAGAGAGAGGCTGGGGGAAGCGGGAATGGCAGCTCAGCAGGCAGTGACGGATTGTATGCTGGAGAATGATTGATTTACTTATTTAGGGCTCCGTTCAGCAAAGATTCAGATCCATGGGGCTTGGGCTTAATACAAGTTGGGGAGATGAGGCTATTTCAGCAGCAGAGGAGCCCACCAGTACTTCAGGCCTTTCACAGCGTGGCGCTTATTTATTTATCCCATTGCACAGTGTCAGGGTCAGCCCCTGCCAGCAGGCAGCCCTGTGCCCTGCTACTTGGTCCAAGCACACTTGGTCTCTGTGAGAGCTTCGGGTGCTGCAGCAGCATGGAGGACAGCTTTGGAAGTACAGGTTTTGGGGGCTCTGGAGCCAAGTCAACCCTTGCGGCAGCAGTGCTAAGCAGATGCAGCCCATCTTTGCAGGGACTGCTGAGTTACTGTGTTGCGGGCTTTGTAAACAACAAGGACCATACTGGGAGCCTGGAGTAGGGTGGTCGTAGGGTGATGTCATCAGTGGATATAACTGATTTACTAATTTAGGAGACCTTTCTTGTGAAATGCCTGTTAGCATGTCCCCACACTAATTGGGACAGAGAGCCTCAAGCTGACACTGCACCCTGCGAACCTCTGGTGTGATGTAGCCCAAACTCCAGCCCAGGCTTTGCTATGCACCTTCTGGAACCAGAGCATGTGTCTTGTGGTCCAGCTTGGTATGAATTGCTAGGCTTAATCAAGCCAGTGATTCATGTGCTCCAGGAGCCTTTCTCAGGGTATGGGCAGCACCAGCTGCTTCCCAGGAAAGTGCGAAAAGGGCCCTGACAAACAGCAAAGCAATATCCCCAGGGAGGTGTCACTTCTTGGCAGCAGTGTTTGGCCTGGAGCATCAGCCTTGTCTCAAGCAAAAATACAGCAAAGCACAGTCGTAGAGCACAGAGATTGTAAGGAAAAGGTCTAAAGATGTTTACCTGCTTAAAATGCTACCTGAGGAGAGCAGACCCTCTTCCTTACAGCTGCATGTCACCTGCAAAAGAGTTAGAGCCATCTCCCTTTTCCTCTGGACGGGTTTTTGGCTGACCACAGTAGTTTTAATGGGGCTGCCTAGTTCTCCTGCATGTCTCTGCTCTACCAGGACCCCTTCCATTTCATTACCTTCTCTGTGCCTATTTACCACTAAACTTTCTGGGACTTGTTTCTTGGCTGTAGTTGCTAATTCGAATACTCTGTGGTTTGAGGGGGGGGAAATCCCAAAATTCGTGCATCTGTTAGAAGTAGCCAAGCTGCTAATGGAGACAGATCAAGTGTGATGTGCATCGCCTTAGGGCTGGGCACTCAGCTCCTTGAGAGAGGGATGCAGAGAACTTTGTTGGAGGATGCTCTAACTACCTGTGAGAGGTATCTGCAGCTCTGCTTCCTGTCTGCAAATATCCCATTCTTTGGGTGGGTAGTGCAATAAAAAAAATAATGAGAATAAGTCGTAAAAGCTGGAAATTTAAGGTGTTCTCTGCAAAATGCAGGTGGAAGAAATGTGTTCTCTCTTAAAGGCTTCCAACAGATTTAAGTCTCTTGTGTCTTTCCTTCTAATGTCAGTGCTTAAAAATAGGACTGAAGAAGGAATGTAACATTTTGCTGGTGTTAAGCTGGCAGGTAGTTAGTGCTGACTAACAGTTGTATAGGCCAAATAGCCCAGATGAGGTCCACTTTATGGATATGCAAAATGGCTGCTTCTCTCAGGAAGCAGGAAAATTGAGAATCTTTTGTCTTTTTTACTCCTTAGGAGGCATAGTGACCTGCCATGCCTTAGCTTAAGGTAACGAGTCTCCTCTATTTCTGCATACCCACCAGGTAACAGCAGGTCAACTGGGCTCCTGATAGAGTTGGGGAGGCTTAAATGAGGACAAGCAAGTTCTCTAATGATCTCTGCTGCACTTCCAGAGAAGGCTCACCTAGGATAATGCTACCCCTGCTGAGAGAGACCACAATCATCCTTTATTTCTAGATCTGCTTCTTGTACTTCTGTGATTAAGAAGGATTTAAGGCTGTTAGCAAAAAGCAGTGTGTTGTTTGGGAAAGGCTTAGCTTTGTGTTGTGCTTCCTTCTGGGTGCTGGTCTGAGCTCTGTGCTGCTGCTGAAACATCCAAACACTTTATTTTTAATTTTTTTTCATGATGATGACAGAATCACAGGTATATCTGATAATGGTCAAACCTGTGTGCAGTTGTACTAGGATGCTGTTCCTTCTGCTCCTAACATCTGGACATTTGATGCCTCCAGTTCTGATGATGCTCCCAACCAAACCAAACAACAAAAAAACAACCTTTCCACACCAGCTCTGAAGCATGAAAACAAATTACTAGTTGCCCCCTCTAATTTCACTAGTGTTGCATCCATGAGCATCAAAACCAACCCTTGTCCTGCAGAACTTGCAGTGGTTGCAGGCTGAAGAAGGGTGGTTTCAGAGGAGGGAAGAGCAGAATGAGGAGTGGCCAGGTAGGGACCTGCCCTGCCTTGGCTAAGACAGTGCTGGAAGACAGACCCCAAGCTCTTCACCCATGCAGACCTCCCCTAAAAGTCCGTGTTACACATACAAAACTATTTCAACCAGATGGTTGCGAACATCTGTGGGACCCCTGCAATTGAGTTTGCTGCCTGCTGGAGCGGGGTCTGCTCCTTGCTGCACTGTGCTAGCTGCTCTGACTGTGCTGCTACTTTTGCCATGCATCTGATTTTAAGTTCCAGAGTTATTGTTCTGGGGGAGTGGTGTGACTGACTGGATGGCTTTGTGATGGACAAGGGGAGCAGGAGAGCAGTTGGGGGTCCAGCAGTGGGAGTGCAGCAAGGAAAGCCTGGGTTCAGATCAACTGAGCTGTTGGCTAGAGTTTGCAGGAATGTGTTGAAGACAAGGGAATTGGTGACTTGGGGACAGGCCTAGAAAATGGGAACACTGTTGTCCCTTGGGGTTCCCTTCCTCTTCCAGCATCCGTTGGGTAAACTGTTTCTTCCAGCTTGGTACTGTTCCTCATGTGATGAGGGATGCTGTGGACTGACCTGCTCTTCTGTGAAAGTGTGATTTCTGCAGCAGGTGAAACTCTCTGTGGAGCTCAGTGCTCCGAGGAACCAGGTAACAGAAGAGTAAGTTCTGATGGGATGGTGGTGCTTCCCTGCAAAACTACATGGTACCTTTCCATCAACATCTTTGGAGAGTTAGCTTGGTTTTAGTTTCAAACACATATAGAGACCTTAGTCTGGTGAGATGGGACTCTTCTCATCCACCTTGCACGCTGTCTCTTTCTACCATGTCCTGCTCATTTCCTATCAACTGCTGTGCTCATCAGCACAGTTTTGCCAGACAGCAGAAATCGCCATAGCTCTGGGAGAGGCAGGCAGAGACCATTTATGTAGTCCTCTCTTTCTCCACAGCTTTCTCAGGCCTGATCCAGACCAGCTGAGCAGCTCTTTCTACTGGTAGCATCAGTAGATGCCCATTATGTCCTGCTGGTCAGGCACTGGGGAGACATGGTGGCACCCCACTGGCACAAGGAATTGTTGCTGTTTGCCAGTTCAGGGGCCCACAAAGTACATTTGCAGCCCCCCAAGAAAATATATCCCTCTTTCTGAAAACTACATGAGGTGGAGCAGCACCTTCTGTTTATGCTCCCTCTTGCCAGGCTTTTTAACACTATTTATTTAGCAGTTTGAGGAGACCTTACCAGCCAGCAGCACCTTTCTTTTGAGCCATAGTCCATGCTGTCCCTCACCATGGCAGGCTGCCCGCTTGCTGCGTGTGTTTTCCTCACTGTTCAGCTGTTTTAAGGACCTGCGCACCAGCTAGGCTTTGGAGAGATTAATAATGTCTCTTTTCTGTACAACGTCCTTGACAAGCCAGAAACCCGCCCATTCACTGTTTCAAGCAATTAAAATGATGACATGGCCATCAACCCCCACACAACCGGTTGGCGAAAGCGCTCTGCGATGGAAACTTCAGTCCTCCGCGAGCGAATTTGTATGGAGTTTGGCAGAGAACAGCCCTGCTGACTTCCCAGGCCGACACTGCTTTGTTACTCAAATACAAACATCTAAAACCAGCATTAGGCACTGCGAGCTGCGCCAAAGCCGACTGCTGTCATCATATAATAAAACAGCATGTTGAGGTTTGCTGTTCTAATTGGGCAGCCAGGAACCCCGGCGGATGGCGGAGCTTATTTATTGATTGCTCTTCAGATCAGAAACTGGACGGCACCGCAGGGAGCTAGTAAAGGAGGAAAACCATTTTAAATACACTGTAAATGCTCCTTTGCAGGATTAATGAGCGGGAAACTGTAATGTGTGTTAATAGGATGCACAGAAAAGTAAAAGCTGGTAAAGTCGTACAGCTTTCCCTTGCGCAGGAGAATACTGCCTCAGCAGAGACGGGGAAATACAGGCTGCAATGAATATTGCTTTTTGCTGGGGCTTTGTAGTGAAAGAGGAGCTGTATTCCTACACTGAAGGTTTTGCAAAATGGGAAATTGTAGAAAATGGGAAGGCGGGGAGCCACAAAAAAAAAACCAAAACAAGCATGAGAGTGTGTTGAAGTTGGCAGAAGTGGAAACCTGTCCTGTCAACTACTTCTTCCCTCAGGGTTAGCTTGCAGTCCATACTGTCCTCTCTCCTGTGTATCTGGGAGGGATTCACCAAGCCAAACAGCTGAAGGAATCCAGCAGGGACAGGTTTCCCAGCTAGGGACTGGCCATGGTGCCAGGAAACATCTCCCTGAGTCACCTCAACAGCTGTCTGCAGTGGTGTGAGATAACAGAGTGGGTTGTGATCCCGTTTATCGCTTCGCGTTTGGATCTTCACCCACAGGCTCTGCAGGCTCCGGTGTACTTTCAGAATGCTTGTGAGGGGGGCTGAGACACTGATGCACAGATGTGCAATGAAAGTATAAACGCCTGTGCTGTCATTTTAGGAACGTGTGCTGTTCCATGGTTTGCCAAACTCTTACAATTATTGTAACACCTGCAGCTTGCCTGCAACTCAAACCTAGGTGCTTTTATTCCTGCTTGATCAGCTCATTCCTAGCCGCCTGTCACACGGGAGATGCCCTCTCCAGCACAGCGGTTATTGTTACTGAAGCAACTCCTGCAAGCAGGGCTGTCAGCAGGAGGAGAGGTGCAATTACTCTGTGCCTCTCTGGCACCTTGTGATCCTGGCTGAAGGAGAAAGGTGACAGGCACAGCTGGGGATTAGCATGGAGCAATCCTGAATTTTAAGAAATCTGATGTCTTCATTGTGATCTGACTCCTTGGAGAATCACTTATGGGTGAAATATTAAGAAAGTTCCGTAAACCAGAAAGATGCTGGAAGTTCTTGGTGTAAGGGGTTAGTATCATGTGGGAAATTAACTCTGCCGCAAAGCTGGTTTTGTTTTAATGGGACATCACCTCCTGGGCTTGCTTCCTCTCTGTGTTTGTCCACCTGATGCATCCAACTGAAACATGAGTAGTTTGTGACAGGGGATGTTTCTCTTGTGTTCCTAAAGCCTGACTATGATGTCAAAAGGGAGCTGGGTAAACTCTGTTGGAGCTAGACCTGACCCTGAGCTGCAGGACTATCACCAAGATAATGCGTTAGATGCTTAGACTTCTGCAGCCTCAGGCACTTTACCACACAGTGGCTTTTGAGACAAGTTTGGAAGTGTTCTCTGGCAGACCTGTTGGCCCACCAGCACATGGGTGTCTCCTGGTCCATACACTGGGGAGGCAGCTGCCCCAAAACCCCTATGTGCTCAGAGGTGGGCTTTCAGGACATCTTGGCAGACTTGAATGCAGTGGGCTGGGCTGTCTCCACAGCACTCCAGGGCTTTGGCGATGACATGACTGCTTTGTTGCTAGAGGTATCAGTTCAGCGCTGTTTGAGAAATCTCCACTCATGGTTACACCACCAAACACTTCTGCAAATGAGAGGGCTCTCGTTTTGTTTAGCCCTTCCTTGCAGAGCCTGAGTGATTTCTTAAGCACACAGAGGTTTGTGATGCAAGTACTCATTATCCACCCCAGTTTGTTACAAATGAATCATAAAGTAAATTTAATGAAACAAAGCACACAAAAATAGATTGATATTTGACTTGGCTTTGCCTGATGTTTTCTCTTCTGGTTTTGTGCATGTGTGTGTTTTTTCATTGTTGTTTTGTTTTCTCTGGGGGGAGGGGGAGGCTTGTTTTTGGTTTTGTTTGATTTTGGGTTGGGTTTTTTTGTCAGTTTGACAAAGTGCTTTGTTCCCTCTGTATCGTACCTTTAAAGGTTTTCACAGATTACTCCAAAATAAGGAAGAACCAAACTAAAAGAGAAATAAACAGCTAAAACAGAGGTAAAAGCCAAACAGGCATATCAAAGCCACCAAGGTCTTTTGGACCCATCTGGGGCATCTTGACAAAGAAATTTAGTTTCTACAGATGTGGATATTATTTTCAGGGGATGTCCCTCTGCAACTTGCTTTGCTGTAACTGAAGAAGCAAAGATTGGCATGCCAATGGGCAGTCATTGCTGTTGAGGGGAACTTCATGTGATGGGTGGAAAAGTAAAACTTGCAAAATAGCTATAGAAAATTTTCATTTCATACAGTATAGCTGAGTCCCAGGGCACATTTCAGCTTGTTGGTTTGGGGGGGGGGGGGGGGGGGCAGAACTTTTTGTAGCACCTATCCCAGGTCTTCTGTGCCTCTGGCCATGAAGAGCTCTACACAGAAGGGATCACCTTGGAGGCAGTTTGTGAACTACAGAGCCTGACTTCTAGGTTATATTGTTTGTGGACTTCCAAGGGCACCCAGAGTAGTTTTTTGGAGCAGGGAGGTGGTCTAAGGAGGATGAAGACATACCTTATTTTTGGATGGGTTTTTTCCCCTCCTATGTTGCTCGAGAATTATAATGGGTTCTTTGCTGGAGGATGAATGGTGAAGATGGGGTGTAATGGATGGCAGTGAAGAATGTCCCAGATGAGCCTAAGGCTGTCCCTGACTTTGAGTGCAGTTGCCAGCAACTGTCAGCAGCACTTTTTAGGCCACAAGCTGTGTAAGGCACTGGTGCAGAGAGCTCCCCTAGGGCACATCCAGAGCTTCAGATGTCCTCTGGTGCACCCAAGCTCTTATTTTCCTTGTTGAGAAGCTTCCCAAGAGAGCATGAGAGAGGTCTGCCTTACTGTGTGGAGAGAAGCTCACATAAAATCTATCAGGGAAAGGAATGAAAGGTTTTCTTCTGGTTGAGTCTCCACTAACCAACAGTTTTGGTTTCCCTTAAAACACAAAAACTCACTGGAGTCCTCTGGCATTAGAGAGCCTGCTTTGGGGAGCCTTTCTTTCTGGTTACCTCAGGAAAACAAATATACTCAGGGCATGTCTCACTCTGCAGGCAGGGTAACAAGCAAATAAAACAAATCAGACCATCTCCAGGTGGCTTTTGATGCCTTTTAGCAGCAACCTACCTGCCAGGAGAACCGCTGCTGCCCTGTTGAGAGCTGAAGTGCTGCCTGACCGGTGCGGGCGCAGCTCTGCACTGGTGGTGATGTGTGCCTGTCCGCCTATCCTCTGGGCGGTATGACAGCTTGAAATAAGGTAGTAATTCAGTTCGACAGGGGTGCTGAAGCTTCTCAGCTTGCTTGAGGCTTTGGGAGATCTTAGTCCCAATCCTAAACACTGAACCCCTTGGACACCACCCTTGAAATGGGTGGCAAAATCAGCATCAATTTTAGAGGACAAGCGGGGTGATGTTTGCCACTGGCTTGGACACATCTGGGATCCAGGTGACAAAGCTTGGCTCCGGTGTGTCTTAGGTGGCTATTCTGCAGGCAGAGCATTAGTTTGGTGAAGCCAAACCTTGAGGGTCAAATCCTCCACAGACAGAAGCAGATGCAGTTGTTAGTGCTTTTGGAAAAGCCGGGCCATTAATTATGAATGGAGCATGTGTACTTGCCTGCTTCCAGGGGACATGGAGCATAAGGGTGTCTGCCTTTATACGAGACGCGAGCAGGCGCACAGTGAAATACAGCGATAGTTAAATGTTAATGCTCACGATCTCATTTTTGGCTGTCTTCCTGCATTTTTGTTTGCAGATGTCAGGTTTTTGTGTGGGTTTTTCTTTCTTTTTTTTTAAAAAAAATTTTTTAAAGTCTTGAAGAACAAAGAGCCTGAGAGCATAGCCCTCTGCATAGCCCTCTGCATAGGATCTGAGAGCTCTCCTAATCAGAAAGGAGGGGGGGAATAATTTAGAAGTCAGCCAAATAAAACTCATATACCAATTAACATCACAGCTACCTTCCACTGACATTCAGAGTGGTCGCTCACTCCTGGAGAGGGAATAGCATCTGTGGAAGCCTTCCATGCAGATATCTGAGAGTCACTTTTATTGACATTGAACTAATGGCTCACGTCATTATAATGGGACTTTGATTATTCCTTTGCTGTGATTCATAGTGAAGTCATGAGACTTCTGGGCACTCTACAAAGGTCTTCGGCTGCAATGCTGTGGTTATTTGATGGTTAATAGCCACACCACCTATTTAGAGTTGCTTGAAGGCAAATGAAGTCTGGACAGTGGGTGAAATGTGTCTTCTACCTAGTCAGAGCGAGTTAATATTTTTTTGCTATTTGCCAACACCAAATAAACACACCAAAATATGTGGAACACTTAAATTGTTTAACTACCCAGGCAGTTGCCTGACAATTGGTGAAGCAGCAGAGGTCACATAGACCTTTTGTCTCAGCAGTGGCAGGGAGTGACAGCAAATCTGATGGGCACCTGTGGCTGCAGGAGAGCAAGGCTGGGAAAAGCCTGGGTCGCTGCAATGAGCCCATGTAGGCTGTGAATGCCTTAGGAGGAGCCTGCACTGCTGTGCAGCATCCCAGCATGGGGAGCGGTATCTCAGGAGTGGGAGCTGGGGTCAGGTAGGGCTCATTGGTGCTCAGTGCAGGATGTGAATGTACTGCCTGAGGGACTTGGGGTTCTCCATTTGCTTTTGTGGAGGTGGGAATCCTTCAGGCAGCCTTGGTAATTGTGATTTAAGCAAAAAGTTACTTTTCCAGAGCTTCATTTTCTCAATTCTTTTGCCCTCTATTTTTATGAGTCTCGCGATAGATCACTTAGGGGTGTGGGGATGGTCTGCCTGTGTGGCCAGGTTTTGACCCTTTCTGTCTGTTTTGCATGTATGTGTTCTGATTAATTTCTTTATTATTATTTTACATTATATTGCACCATTGATGTATTTATATTATTTTATAATCAGAAGTGTCTGGAGTATTAATTACTAGAAAAATGCACGAGAAAGCAGGGCTTTTGTGGCAACATTTCTATGCTAATGTACATAAAGTAATCATATTTAAACAGAATTAACACTGAAGTACTTTTAAACTGGAACCATTGAAATTCACCTCTCATTTGTGTCAAGGGCTCCAAACCATGTTGTTGTCTGGTTTGTTTTTTATCTAAAATACAAAAAGTAATATAAAAGCCTAAGGCTTCTGAAAAATTATACTTTAAATAATCTGGATTTCAGCTGGAGGTTGGTAGATATGCAGTGAACCTTTTAGTGGCTGAGCTAAGCAACCCTAAAATACAGGTTTGTAGTATATTTATCAACAGGCTGTTTACAGTAGTTCATTATGATGACAACTTGCTACAAGTGAGTGGTGGGGCAGTACTGGGAAGCTGAGGCTGTGCTGTGGGCAGCCTTGAGAAACTACAGAAAGTGAGGATGTAGATGCAGGTAATCTGAAGTGAATTTCATTTGTGGAAAAATGGGGCAATTTATTAACATGCATTTCTATTCTGAACTCCTGCTTTCAGTCTGTCTGTATCCAAGGATAAAGGACTATTGCTGAAGGCACTCGTGCTGCTCTGTGTTGCACTGCTGCCAAATTGAATGGTTCCTCAGGAAAGCACTTAGTCTCCACAACAAGACCAGAGCGATGCTCTGCAGTCCTGAACATCCAGGAGGAGGCTGGTGAGCACCTGGGATGCTCATGATGAGCTGGATTGCAGGTAGTTCATAGACCTTGTTGGGAATGGCTTGACTGGGACATGGAGAGGCCATGCTCAGTCTCCTTCCATGAGCAGATGATTTTCTTCTGCTCTGCTATTACCTGAGCTGCAAAGTGGCAGAGAGCAGGGGCTGGACATAGCCCTGGGCTGCCTTGTAAGCCTTGGGGACAGCTGATGATATTTTCCAAGTCAGTCTTGTTTCTCTTTCTTCTTGCCTTTACTTCCCCTCTGATTTTGTGTCTTATACAAGAGCAGCTGGCTGTTATTGCCATCTGACTTGTAAAGGTCTCCAGATCTGGAAGGGCTCTAAAGGAGCCCCCCAGTAGTGCACAGCAGTGATTTTTCCTTTGTGACCCTCCCTTCATCTCCCCAGTCTTCAAACCCTGATGCTCTGGTGGAGTTCAGATGTCCCACAGAGGTCCAATCTAAAAGGTTGAAGTGACAATCTGTCGTGTCTTTGGGTAAATTGTTCCAGTGGTTAATTAATTACTTTGACTGTTCTGCACCAAGAACAATTTTATTTCTCTGTAGAAATGCCTTTGGTTTCCAGCCACTGGATCTCAAGATGCCTTCATCTGTCAGATTAAAGAGCCTCATCTTATTACTCTTCTCTCTGTGTAGGCACTTGCTGACCACTCTCAAGTCACCTCTTAACCTTCCCCTGGACAGACTAAATGGATTGAATGTCTCTAGTTCCTAGCTGTAAGGGAGGTTTATCAGCCTCCCATTCTTCTTGCTTCTGCCTGCTGAAACCCCTCCAATTTGTTCTCGTCCTCTTTTCCAGCCCGATGCAGCAGGGGCTTGTGCAGTCTTTCATGTCTTCCACCACGGGTAAAGAGCTTCTGGCCACCCACTGAGCCTTGCCTTGCTCTGTGCATCGCAGGGCTGAATTTCTCCTCAGCTGCTTCTGTGTCCAAGGTCAGGCTGAACCCTTCGTCCTACTCCAGTAGCCCCATGAAAATGGGATGGGAAGTGTGGAGAGGCTAGTCCTGAGCTCAGGATCAGCTTGTCACGGCCCAAGAGTTTTTCTGTGCTTCTGCTTTGTCATCTGTCCTGGTTATGCAAGAAGAAAAGGAAGGTCCTGAGACAGGCAGCTGTGCTGGGCTGGGAAGGAGAGCCAGGGGAGCTGGGGACCTCAGCTGTGTTTGGAGTCCTCTCACACAAAAGTTCACCAGCTCCAAGTGAGTGTAATTGCAGAGACAAAAGTTGGAGCAGCCTGAAAATCACAGGGACGGCATAACTTCCAGCCGAGGAGAAAAGGGCTTTTATGAGGTCTTGAACCAGTGTCCTTACGTGTGTTGTGCCGCGGTGTGATGTGTGAGCACTCAGCCACTCCGCCGCCAGTTAGAAATGAGAAATTTCAAGGGCTATTGAGCACTCTGTGAATTTTCACAGTGGCTCAGCGCAAAGTTATTTAGCACAGGTGTTTTGGTAATTGTGATGCATTGGGAAAATTCACAGTGCTCAATGGCCCTCAAACTTCCACCTGCTTGGTGTGGTGGTTAAGTATTAGTGCAGTGGATTATAAGATAAAATATGCAGGAGAGACTTGCTGGCTGCAGGACTTTTTCTGGCACTGGTTATATTTCTTTGTTATCTTACGATCAGTTTGTTTATCTGATGTGTATTAGAAGGACAGAAAGTTGGATTTGGTGGCTTTTAAAGTTGTATGTTTCGTACCTAGTAAACCTGTCTGGTCCACATCCCCTCATGGCCTGGATAAGAGCATGGTGGAGAGGAAAGGGGTCTCCAGACCACATCCCTCAGCAGCATCTCCAGCATGTCCTGAAGCTGCATTGCTTATGAAAATACCCAACCATGAGCCCTGAGAAGGAGGATAAGGAAGAAGAGGGACCTTTGCCCCCACTTCTCTAAATGTGTGCAACTGCAGAGGACCTGAGTCCTGGGTAGAGTTTTCTTTTAATTATCACTTTCTGAGTCACCTCTGCTCCCACGCTGACTGTGCTAGGAGGGGCCCTTCAGGAAGGACGCCTTATCTGTCCTTTCATGCACAAATGAATTGATTAGGTATCTTTGCAAGGATGTGATGTGGCCAAGTACAAAGAGTCAGAAGAAAGCTTTAATTTTACTTTTACTTCAGTCCTGACAGTGGAACATTGTGGCAAACACAAACATTGAACTAGATGACACAGGCCATTATGACAAAGTAATCAAATACCAAAAAAATACTGTTTTCTGTTGTTTCCTAAGCTGACTTGTTGGCTTGATCCCGCAAGCTTCACTGATTTTATTGTGCTATGGATGGGCAGCTAAAGCACAGGGACCTGTGACAGGGAGGGATGGATGAGCTCGTTGGCTGCTGCCATTTACAGAGCAAACTGTTTTTCCATTTTTTAGTTTTTGGTGCTGAATGGATAGTAGCAATGTGATTCCCTCCTTCACCAGCTTTCCTCACAGATAAACACACATGGCTGGCTGGCTTCGTTCCACCCAGTTCTCTGCATATATTCACCCCAAGCCTGGTTATCTTGGGAACGTGCTTGCACACAACCATTGAATTGGAGTTTTCAAGGAAGGCAGAGGTCGGCATCTGAAAGCAGAAGGTGATAAAAAGAACAGACTGAAAATCCCAGATCTGTGCTGTGAGAGGAGCGGTATAGCTGGGGAGGCCAGGAGACTGTCGTGTTCGTATGCGGAGGTAGAAGCACTGGTGAGGAGTAAAATAGTAGTTGCAGTAGGGGTGGGAATACTCTGATCTGGAGCTGTGAGTGTGTCCGTGGGTGGCTGTGTCACTGCAGGATCTGTCTATCACTGGAGGACTGACATGACCCAACTGGCCTAAGGGCAACCCAGCTCCATACATGGGAGCTGGAAAGCCCTAAGTGGGGCTGGGCAGTGTTCAGCCCAGTTTCTTTTCAATTTGTGGCACCTAATCTTCCCAACGCACTTGTCCCCAGTCCTTCTGACCCAAGTGAGATGGCAGCAATGCTTTCTTGGCCCCAGCTCCCACAGCTAGAAGAGCAGCATTTCTGCTTTTGCTTCATTTCTCCACAGTGCATTTAGATACTGTCTTTCTAATCCCAACCAGTCACTTCCTCCATGCTGGGAAGCAAGCGTGTCCCCTACAAATCCTGGCAAGGCTGTGGGCTGGCTTGCTGCGTGTTGTGCTGTGGGTTCCTGGCAGGGTGAAGCACTGACTCTGTAGCATGCTTGGCTTTTGCGAGCACAGGTGGGACTTTGGTGGTGGAAAAAGCAAATCCACAACAGACAAGGTTTGTCATGAGCAAAATGTGGCCACCTGCAAAAGTCTCCAGAAGATGAAAAGCTGATGCATAACTGGAAGGTCCTGTTGTGAAATGCAAGTGAAGTTAATGGATGGATTTTATTTTAAGCCTATTGTAAGATTTCAAAATTTCCAATTCTGACAAGATTTCAAATGGATGTTTCGGTTTCAGTCTTCCCTGCTATCTCCTCAGTCTCCTCCCCACATCATGTTTTTTGGTGTTATTAACATGTAAATTAAGCTCATTTATAGAAAGCAGCATCTTGACAAGTTGACAAGTGTTGTATATGACAAGAGCCTGAGCTGGGATTTCTGTTTCCACAATTGCTATTGTTTCCTGGGATGGGAATGTAGCCATGCATAGTGGTGGTCTGGGGGCTTATGCCGCATTTATCCCTCGTTCATTTGGAAATATACAGCTGGAATATCGTGCTGGGTGCAGTCATCAGTGCCTGTGCAGGGTCTCTCCAGGTCCTACCAAAGCCAGCAGACAATTTGCTTTGTTGCTGCTATTGGAATCAGGTTTGGACCAGTGTGTTGCACAGCAGCCCTAAATTATTAGAAGAACACTCAAAAGGGTGTTAATGCTACTCATGAATAAACACAGTTTGTCTCACTCCTGTTTATGAATTGTTTGTATGCCGTTCCCCAGCCGAGTGAAGGCTTTCATCTTCCCAAACAATGAAATTCAAGCTAACTGCCAGAAGACCTGTAACTCTTGCTCAGTGGCACAGGGGCTGTAATTAGTCTTTTCTAGTGCATTCTTGTATTTAATTTTAACGGGGACTTGACTTTAACTTACTGCTTATTGCTCACAGCTGACCAGGCTCAGCTCCCACTTGTAAAATGGGCTTCCTGGTAAGTGTTAGGAAGAGGTTGTGTTTCAGGCGTGGGTGTTTCCTGCGTGGATCCTCAGTCCCAATTGATTAGAGTTTATCTGTCTTCACTTCTTCTAGGAAAAGTCATTCCTGAAAGCAAGGGATATATTTTGCCTTTTTCTCCTACACTTTGAAAGCTGTCAGTACTAATTTAATTAGTTGGTGCATAATAACAGTTTATCATTTCCAAGTCTAATGTATTATAATGTTGTTTATACTGATTTGATGATTAAAGGCCTTGTCAGAGTCTTTGTTTCTTTTCCAAAAGAAAATGTATTTATCACCCTTAAAATAAAAAATAAAAGCCTTTGTTGTTATGCAAATGAGACACACCAGATTAAGGAGGCTTATTTTACCTGAACAGGTATTTACAATCATTTTCTGCACTCTTGCTGTCATATTTTTGTCCACAGTGCCCTTGTCTTGCTCTGCAAGTTAACTCCTCACTGGGACCAGCTCTGTCACACAGCATGGTGGCTCTGCCCAGCATCAGCTCACCTGCATTCACCTACCTGCTAATGGGGTCTCTTAGAGCTCCTCATGCAGTGTGACCCTCTGGCCCAGGGGCTGTTTCTTGGCAGTGCTTCCAGTGCACTGGTCCAGCTTTGGGTTCTCATGCAGGCACTGAAACAGCTGTGGGGCACACCACCAGACTGAGGGTAAGTCACAGAGTGTTCAGGGGCAAAAAGCCTCGTTTGGAGGCTGAGGGAGCCCCTTGTCTCTCTGCTTTGCTGCTGTGGGCAGTGTTGGTGGGTATGATCCTGCCTAGCAAAGAGACACTGCTGTCTTTGAGCTGATGGGTCTTCCCCAACTGTCCTTCCCAGGGACCACAGAGCCTCTACAATCTACTTCAGTTCTCCAACCTGTTTGCAAGAAGGAACAT
The DNA here is from genome assembly GCA_022605575.1 of Laterallus jamaicensis coturniculus. Taxonomy (NCBI): domain Eukaryota; kingdom Metazoa; phylum Chordata; class Aves; order Gruiformes; family Rallidae; genus Laterallus; species Laterallus jamaicensis. The sequence continues at coordinate 13,785,738 of JAKCOX010000011.1, forward strand.
CTCCACCTTGCAGCAGAGTTGGACTGAAGATCCAGTCGGGTAAGCAAATGGCCAAAGGCTTCTCTGCTCAGAGCAGAATACCGTGGAAGCCCTTTGTGGTTTGGGGTGTTAGCTACGTTTGGCTTTATTCTGCATGCATAAATATGGTGTTCTGTGTGTGATAGCCATGGCTGCAGGCTGTGTTTCTGGTCCTTGAAAAAGCAGTATGTTTCTTCCACCTTCCTGCTGGAGCCTTAGCTGCATTTCTCTGCAGCTGGGTGAATGACCGTGTTTGTCTGTCATCAATTCTACAGTCTGTTATTTAAATTACAAAGCTCATTCTTTGCATCAGTGTATGCACAGCAAGTTAGCAATCTATGCATAAAGTCCCAGCAGGCAATGATTGTCTCCTAAGGAAGGCAGAAGTAAAGACAGCCCACTGGATTGACAGAAATATCACTGAATTCAGATGTGTTCCTGGAACAATTGCTTTTCTTTCGAAGAAAGTTGCTGTTAACACTATTGCAACTGAGCATAGGTGAGCAGGGTGTTGGAAATTAGGCTGCCAGCACAATTACAACGTGGTGTAAAAAAACCCCAGTGTCATCAGCTTGTTTATGACCCCAGTAAAAACAAACCCCAGACCTGAACAATTATGCTAATTCTGCTTTGATTTATAGCAATGATAACCAGCAAATGTGCTGCTGGAGCTGCCTGATGCGTGTGCCAGAGGAGCAGGCAGGGATCTCGTGGGGCTTTCTGCAATGCTTTTCTTTAATGGTTCATTAAGGTTTGGGTTCTGGTTAGCATTGCTCCCCTCCAGGCACCTCCTCCAGCCCTGGGCAAGGGCCGTGTGAGCCCAGAACCATCTTTACTAGTGGGGAGAATGTGAGTGTGGGGAGCAGCACTCCTCTGAAATGGGGTATCAGTCATCTGTGTGAGCTGGCAAAGGAGACAGGAAAAAGAAAGGAGGTTTTTTATCATTAGCATTTTATTTTTTCTTTAATTACAGACCATAATAGGGCTGCTCTCTCCTTGGCCTGGGCAGTGGCCAGCAGGGAGACAGAGTAGACTGGTTTAGCCCTGTTTTGCCTCTGCGGTGCAGTCTCAGGACACTGGTATTAGCCTCTGCAGACTCTCAAATATGCAAGTGTGAGCTGTGCACATTTTCAAATCCTCAAGCAGCCTCAAGAGCCATTCCCCGCCCCACCAACACCCGTTGGGACAGTGGTGCCAATGCTGTTTACCCTTGGGCATGATGGAGGCAGCAAGAGCACCTTCGCTCCTCAGAAGGTGCTGAGCCCCCTGGATTTTTGAGCTTACCGTGGATAAAAAAGGTATTGTCACAGAGATCAGTGATTAAACTTCCAGTGGATCAAAAAGGAACTGGAACCGAAAAGTAACTGAGCCTTCCCAGACCATTTCCAGGCATCCTCACATGGCGCTGCTGCCTGGCTCTTGCTTGCGGTGCTGCCTGAGCAGAAGCGAGTGGTCGCTGACCTGGCGGGGTTCAGCTGTAATCGGTTTTGCTCAAATTGATTTGAGAACTGTGTCTTGTGCCCTGCAGAACCTGCAGTGCCAGTGGATGGGGAACATCATCCCCTGGCCATGCTGCTGCAGCTGAGTCCACTTGCCTATCTCCCCACCCCGGGTAGTACTGAGTGTGCAGAGGAGCCCCCCCTAATACACTGAGTAATTTTAACCCTTGGAACAATGTCCTTGGTGCCTGGTAATGGTCTTTCTTCTTGCAGCAAAGAAATCTGGGAAAGGCTACCCTTCCCTCTCAGGCTTTGAAGGGAGGTGGTTTTTTTTTCCCTCTGACATGAGGATAAAATAGCAAAAATGAATGTGATATTTTGTGTTGTTAGGGGGTTTAGAGTGCAATATATTTTGGCTGGAGTGAAAGTTGCGCTGGCTGGATGTAGCTCCTGCATGCTTCGCCAAGCAGTCTCTGCGTGATAGGATTACAATGGCATGCCTTAGCCTAACGAGTTTAAGCACAAACAGTTATTATTTCTAAATAAAAATGTGCTATTAAGTGCTATCAAAATTCTAGAGAAATTATTAAAATAGTGTATGGAAAACATTACAAAAGGCTGAACTCTCAACTGGGAAGCAGCACATAATGCAAATCAATAGAGCTGCATTTCTTTACCATTTTATTGACTCACAAACGCGCAGCTTGTAAGAGTCCTTCAGGATCCTCCCTCTTTCACAACTCTATTTTAGTTCCAAATACCACTAAAGGAACGTTATTTTCCACAGGATAATGGCATAACTTCCTTCTGTTTTGCACTCAAAAAGCACCTGTGCAAGTCAATGGATCACAGGGCATGTTTAGGTATCTCTTACCCTTCGTTAATGATGTTCAGTAGATCAATCAGGGAGGAGAGTAATTTCTTTCTTTTTTTTTCCTTCTTTCCTTATAGAGGATCTTGATTTTTCTCTGAGGGGAATGACCTTGACTTGGTAATGCAGCTAAACTGGGAAGGCTGTTTTGCTATTCAAACTGAATTTAGACTAGCTAAATAAATAGTAGGCAAAAGAACAAATCTTCTCCTTTAAATGAATGTAGGATGTTAAGACCTGGCTTTGTAATGATTATAGTCTAATACACAGCTTGCTGAGAGGTGGTATTTTTTCTTTTTGGCCTGTGTCTCTAACCTTGAATGTTCCATTCATCTCTGTGAAAATGCTTCCTTTTTGCTATACATTTTGTGCACACAAAGAACAATTTAAAATGTACATGGCGTGGTCAATCAGAGATACCTAACTGGCTCTTTGGAAAACATGAATTGGGGGGGGGGGTTCTTTTTTTTTTTTTAATACAAACACAAAACAAGTCAGTGGCACCACATTAATCATTCAAGCCGATTGGAAAGTCTCCAAGCACCAGCTGAGTTTAAAAACAAACAAACAAACAAAAAACCACCCCACATACTTTGATAAGAACCAACTGGGAATGAGAATTTTCCCCCTTCCCCCCCAAGTTTCAAAAAGAAGAAAAAGAACAACAAAAAAAACAATTCCAACAACTGGCAAGAAAACAAATTGAACTATCATGGCCAGTTGTTAGGGCCATGCTTTGGCTCTGGAGAAACAATTCATAAATATTCATTAACCTGGGGAAACATGAAAAACAGGATTAGACTTATTCATGGGAGTTCATCTTTAGGGTCAATGCTAGGGTGAGAGAGCCAAGACAGACAAATTGCAGCTTTATAACATATTTCCCGGGACAGACAAGATCTGCAGCCTTCTCTCTCAAAAACAAAAGAAAAAAAGACACAGCAAAAGAAGCGTTTTCATGTCTTCACACAGCAGAGATGCCATCTCAGCTCAGGTCTGCCCTGCAGATGATGCATGCCCTGTGGGCACCACAGGCGCCTTGCCATGGGACAGTGATGGCCCTGTGTGTTCCCAGGGGCAGCTGGCAGGTGCTGGCCTGTCCCTGCAGACTGTGGTATCGCTCTTTTGCTCTGTTTGTTTGCCCCCTCTGCGGTTGCCTTGGCCCATTCACCCTGGGGATGCTGGAGGGCTCCCTACACTCCTCAGCACTTCATGCCTGATGCCTGAGAGCCACATCCAGGCAGCCTTGTGCTGGTGGGGGATTAGTGCCTGAAGCACAATGTAGCACTGTACAGCAATAGGGGTTTTACTGGAGGAAAATCTCCTCTGGTTTTGAAGCCGGCAGGGTTGCTCTTGAAGCCCTTCCACACAAAGTCAGTGCGCAGCAGAGAGCTAATGAGTTCAAGAGGCAGATAGGAAGAGAAGAGTCCATGATGCTTCCAGGAACCACCCCCAACTTACCAGGGGAAAAGAAAAGGACTGTGACCTCTGGCAAGGCGGCCAGGAGCATGAAGACATCCATATGTCACCTATCCACTAGAGGCTGAGATGAAGGGAAGCGAGTCTCAGGGAAATGCAGCCAGGTCCAGATGATAGCTCAATATTGCAGGACTTTGACTCACTGCCTTCCTCTGCTTTCAGGGGAAAGGCTGTTCCTCTGTTTACTCCTGCATCCCTTGGTTGCCTGTTTAGAAGGTGACATTGGTATTGCCTGTTGCCAAATGTACGTGTAATTTCTTAGCGTGATTGCTCTCTGCTGCCGGGATGGATGGCTATGTGCTGCCATGAGACACAGAGTGATATTAGCAGCAGAATTGTGGAATCTGTGAGTGATCCCCTGTGCTCATATTAAAAGAAAAATACAGCATGAGCGTATGCAACATCCATTAGGAAATCTAGCCGACTGATGACAACTAGAACCAACTGAAAAATCAGACCTCCACTTATCCACCCTCTGCAGCACAAAGTTAATCATGCTGTAATGCCATTAAAGCAAGTGGATAAGTGATTTTAGTGACTTTATCCATCATCAGTTTAGGACAGATACACCATTTGCGATTCCTAGGCTTGCACAGAGGAATATGATCCTGAAAATCCAGTAACTGGGAGAAAGGGTTGGAGCCTCCTGGACACTGCAGGTGTGTGCCAGGACTGGGAAATGCAATAGACCTTGCAGAGTTTGCATGGGGGAGCGTTGCCAAAGAGTCTTGCCAGAAATTGCACAGGTTTTTGTAGACAAATCTGGCAGGGATGAAGCTGAATTTAGGGAAACAATAGCTATAAATATTTTCTGCTTTGCTATAAGCAACAAAACCATAGAAGCAAATTGGTTAGTCTGCTGGATAGAGCTGTTAAATATCGTTTTTCCCAGCTTCAGTGGGTAACACTTTGCCTCGTGGTAATTGGGATACTGTAATAGTGCCTTGCATTTTTGTCTTCCCCGTCTGCAGAGTCATTCCCTCCATCTTTTTAGTTACTACTGTCATCTCTGGTCCCTTTCAATATGCCAAAGTAACTCTTAGCAGAAGCACCAGAAGCAGAGGGGAATTGGCTTCCTCTGCCCGAGCCTTTTTGTGCAGCTGTTTTCTGTTTGCTGATTGTTATCTTGAACAACCACAATCCTGACAAACCAAGGAGTGGGAGAGACACTTGCGTTACTTGAGCCTTTGTGCCTTCCCCAGGTTGATTTCCTCTGCTGGCTGGGTTACAGAGATAGGATCGTGGTGCTTTAATACTCTTGCTCTGGAGCTAGGGATTTCCAGCTCTTCAAGGTGGATTTCACTGAATGACTCCGAGCTTGATGATGGGGAGGCAGAGGTTGTGGGACAGGCTGTGCTGTGCTGTGGCTTTTCTCCATTTCAATTAGACCTCATCACGTGCCGAGGAGAACTTCCTATAAGGAGTATCCAGCCCACAGTAAGACAGTGCCAAACTACCAATTGCCCTTTTATTATTAGAGGACTTAAACCTCTCCTCTGCAGTGGGTCACCCTGGATCTGCCTTTTATCCTAAGCCAGGCATCCCATGGCTGTTTGCATACAAGGGCCGTGGAAGCAGCATCCTGACTCAGCCCGATGGGGAGCTGCCAGCTTTTGAAGGGCACATCGCTGCTGCGTTCTCCTCCTGCACGCTCAGGCATTTCAGGCACTACCAGCTACAAGCAGGGAGTCTGGGGCACTGTCCCTCCCCACTTTCACTCTGGTCTCTTGCTGTTTTCTTTTTCTTGCCCTGCATTGATACTTCTTCACACTTCTGCTAGTCCTCGATCACTAGCAGCCAGGGCATTGCAGCTGTCTATATTTTAACTTAAAGTGAGTGGCATCTTTTCTCCTGGCAACAGGCTGCCTTGCTTTCTTCCCCTCTCCTTCGATAAAAAGTGACAAGTGCTCCTTCACAGAGCAGCGCAATCAAAGGAGCCGCTCAGAGAGAGCTGACAGTAAGTTGTGCGCTGGCTGCAAGCTGTTTTACCGCGGGATTGCTTAAATAGAGTTCACATCCTTCCCATCTCCCTCCCTCGTGTGATGGTGTCTTGCACCCCTTCTGATGATATCAGAGATTTTCTTATTGTGGCTTATGGGAATAATCAGCTTCAGGGTTTCCAAACCATTTCAGAAGGGGTTTTTTTTGGTTTGTTTTTTTTTTTTTGTGGTTCTGCAAAGCTGTCCAAAATGTGGCATGCTGGAGCCTAGAGCAGTGCTAGAGGGCTTTGCTCCCTGTGCTGCCCCTCAGCACCCTGCTAATGGCTGGGTCAATATACGAGGAGCTTTTCTAACCATTTCAGGATGCACTGATGTGTGTCTGTCACACTGGTACAGGCAATCACAGACACACTTTGGATGGAGGACCGCATCTAAGTGAGTGCCAGCGCTGCCTAGCAGCAAGGGAGCCTCTCAGCAATGCTGTGAATCAATAACGTCTGTGGTTCTCCTCCAGATTCCCTGGAGCCAGGGAGTTTATCTCTCCCCATCTTCATCTTCAGCAGTCTTCCTCAGCACTGATGGGCATCTGTTGCCCATGGTCTCAGTGCCAAGCACTAGCAAGTCTGTGTTGGAGGCACCTTGATCAGAGCTGCGTTACTGGGAGCAAGCTGATGATCAGCATGTGCGCTCCCAGCCTCACAGGGACCGTTTGTCAGGCTCCTTTTGGTTTGCAATGGCTGCTTTTGGAGAGCGGCAGTTGATTCAGCAGGCATGAGTGTAAGCACTGATGGTGGGTAGGGCTGCTTCCCCCTGCATGTCATAGTGGATATGGGGAGGGCAAAGCCAGTGTGTCACCAGGACATGTTTAAAACCTAGGTCTGCTTAAGTCCCACTAAATTTCTTTGTACATTTTTTTTGGTCCAGGTGTATTTTAAGAAGAAGCTTTGAGTTCAAAAGAAGTCACCAATCTGCCAGCCTGGCCAGCTACATATCACCAGCCATTTCATTTTGGCCTGTTTTCCAAAGAGATGACACAATAATGTGCACTGGGCTCCAGGGTATTTCCAGGGGGCATTGGTCCCAATCCTTCTGTGTTTGTTTCTGGATTTTTTCTTATTTGTATCTATAGCATGTTTCAGTGAGTCTGGAACATGCTATAGATACATAACTTTCACTGTTAATTTCTTTTTACCCTTCTAAGTAAAATGACTGTGGCTTTAGCTAACAGATGTACATGGGTAAGAGCATTAGGAAGTTCAGAAAACTACTTTGCATGGATTCTCCTTCTGCTGCCATGCTAATGAAACTGAAACACTCTTCCTTGCAGTGGCCTGTGTAAGATAGCTGGACTTTTTACATTTCATAATTAGTTTCTGGATGATTATCTATTAATATTTTCGTGCTTGATTCCATGCCAATGTCTGCTTTTGGCCAAGGTCTCTTTTGGCCTTCTTACTTTGCATATTTGGACTGAGCTGCTGAAGAAAACACTGCTTTTGCTGAAATCAGGGAGACTGCCCTTGCTGAGCAGGCGGTGGTAGCAATTTGGGAACTTCAATAATTAGTCATTCGCTTCCAGAAGTCTGCTTTATATGGCACAGAAATGTGAATCCCTAACCTTTAGGAATCCTCTACAGCTCTGACACCTAATATCAAACTTACACTTCGCAACAGGATGGAGAATGTATAATTTATGAGCCAGTGAAGTATCTTTAATTAAACCAGTATTTTCTAAATTTTGACTTAATTTCATTTTAATCTAACAGAAAGAAGCAATCTGGGTCCAGCCAAGGTTTTCCTTAAATACCATCCTTGTTATCTGGGAGGCTTTGAATCAAGATAGATGATTTTAATTTCCATGTTCTCAGTGCAACACTTGGGGTCAATGTTTGCATACTTATCATAGGCAGTTTACCATTGACAACCACCGTAATTGTTCAACTTTTCCTTGGTGAAGACCTGATTGACTATTATGCACTGTATTTATTATGTCTCCCACTAAAATATAGATGATTGATTATTCCATTATTCTATTGACCAAGGCTGTAACAAGGTGTGACAAATATGTGCCATTACAGTCCATAACCAACTGTGGAAGGTAGTGCAGTCAGGTAGGAGAATTTTAATGTGTGCCACTCACTGAAAAGCTTTAGCAAACTTTCAGGACACTGTATTAAAAAGACTTTACATGAATGAATGTTCTTCATTTCTGCTAGGTACTTTCTAAGGATTACAAAAAATAAAAGATAACTGGCCCTGATCTGTAAAGCTTAAAATATGATTGAGAGCCCAACAGAGCCAAAGGAAATTCTTCCAATGGCTTGCTGGGCTCTGGCAGGGTCCTGAGGGGTAATCTCTGTGTTTACTTCACGGAGAGTTGTGTCAGACTCTGAAAAAATCACCATTTGTTAACTGCATTAAAATGTGCAGGGAGAAGAAGTGTCTTCCATCACCAATGTAGCACATTAATGTGAATTATGTGCACATATCAAGGGGACTTATGGTTGAAAAGAGAAAAATCCTGTATTTTAAAGCTCTTTATCTGCAGCTTGGTATTTGAAATGCATAATTTAATTATCTTTGAACTCCTTTGTTCCTCCTTAAAATAAATCATGTTCAATTTTCATTTTAAATATCATGCATTGATGGACACAGCGCTAGGGATCATGGTAACAAAATGGTGTTGAACCAGCTACTGGAAATTAGTAGTAATAAACAATGCATTTGCTACAAGTCTGTCATATTAATTAGTCTTCAGAATGTGTCAGTGCTTTTCATTTGTATTTAACGTTGCCTGAGCTTAATGCCAATTAAATACAATGTTGTTATCAAATCAGCTCACACGTGATTACGTTGGATTAATGTGGTTATTTTCTTTGATCCACTATAATTAAAAATCACAGTTGTGATTTTAAACAAGTGTAAAAATATAATCAGTTTGCATAAGCAGCTGCCTTTTCCTTCTAATTTACTTTAATAACGTTTGCCTATAATTAACAGTCATGGAAGTCCTGGGCCCTGTGCAGCAGCTCAGAGGAGACAGCAGCATTCTGCAAGTGCTGGAAGAAGCCCCACATGGCTCCTGCTCCATCCTTGCCCTCTGCCCAGCGTATGCCAGGAGACACATTTGAGTGCGACCTATGGCTGTTCAGTCCCCAAATCCTCAAGAACACATCAGCCTTAAGCCGAAAGGCAATACCACCTTAAAACTCACTATGGTTTCCCTTGAAGCCTGACAGCTGAGTCTAACCAGCCGTCTGCACCGCACTTAATTCCCAGGGAGGCTTTAATCACTGCGAGCACTGCAGTGGGCTGTGCCACGCAGCCTCCCTGTCCCCACAGGACCTGCTGCCCCTGCAGTCACACAGCCAAGAGGCATGCAGAGACATGGGGCTTGTGAAAAATGGGCAACCGTGCCATGCCGAGAAGATAGGAATGCCCATACGCCAGCCCCAAAACGTCCAGCCTACCCAGTCCCAGCTTGTCAGGCTTTGGCTTTTCACTGAGTGGGAGCTCTTTGTTTTGGGACCTGCCACCCAGCAGGAGTAAGGAACAGGCAAAATGCCACAGCTCCAACCAGAAGGACGTTGTTTCCCATCGCTACCCACCTCTCTGCTGCTGACAGACAGGACCCAGACAGCAGAAAAGCTGGAGGAGACTGCTTTTCTGCTGGAGCAGATAGAAGTAATTAGTCAAATCACTGCGGCG